>CM067991.1:33153117-33733080 GCA_034663535.1 Citrus x limon
ACCGCCCGAAGGCCGGGGCGCCAAGTTCGTCCAGCGGACAAAGGCCACAAAAACGGGTGGGCTATAGCCTTGGGGGGTGGGGCTGGCCAACTTCGTCCGCCGGACTCGGAATGCCGCGAGACTTTGCGAGGGGCCTCCGTGTGCCAAACATAGGCCGTGGCCAAAGCCGCGTCCAAAAATGACCGCCCGGAGGCCGGCGCGCCAAGTTCGTCCAGCAGAAAAAGGCCACAAAAACGGGTGGGTTATAGCCTTGGGGGGTGGGGCTGGCCAACTTCTTCCGCCGGACTCGGAATGCCGCGAGACTTTGTGAGGGGCCTCCGTGTACCAAAAATAGGCCGCGGGGAAAGCCGCGCCCAAAAATAACCGCCCAAAGGCCGGGGCGCCAAGTTTGTCCAGCGGAAAATGCCACAAAAACGGGTGGGCTATAGCCTTGGGGGGTGGGGCGGGCCAACTTCGTCCGCCGGACACGGAATGCCGCGAGACTTTGCGAGGGGCCTCTGTGTGCAAAAAATAGGCCGCGGACAAAGCCGCGCCCAAAAATAAACCGCCCGAAGGCCTGGGCGCCATGTTCGTCCAGCGGAAAAAGGCCACAAAAACGGGCGGGCTATAGCCTTGGGGGGTGGGGCCGGCCCACTTAGTCCGCCGGACTCGGAATGCCGCAAGACTTTGCGAGGGGCCTCCATTTGCCAAAATTAGACCGCGGGCAAAGCCGCACCCAAAAATAACCGTCCGAAGGCCGGGGCGCCAAGTTCGTCCAGCGCAAAAAGGCCACAAAAATGGGTGGGCTATAGCCTGGGGGGGTGGGGCTGGCCAACTTCGTCCGCCGGACTCGGAATGGTGCGAGACTTTGCGAGGCGCCTCCATGTGCCAAATATAGGCCGCGGGCGCAGCCGCGTCCAAAAATAACCGCACGAAGGCCGGGACGCGAAGTTCGTCCAGCGGAAAAAGGCCACAAAAACGGGGTGGGCTAGGGGCAGGCCGACTTCGTCCGCCGGACTCCGAATGCCGCGAGACTTTACGAGGGACCTCTGTGTGCCAAAAATAGGCCGTGGGCAAGGCCGTGCACAAAAATAACCAACCGAATGCCAGGGCACCAAGTTCGTCCAGCGGAAAAAGGCCACCAAAACGGGTGGGCTATAGCCTTGGGGGGTGCGGCTGGCCTACTCCGTCCGCCGGACTCGGAATGCCGCGAGACTTTGTGAGGGGCCTCCGTGTGCAAAACATTGGCCGCGGGAAAAGCCGCGCCCAAAAATAACCGCCCGAAGGCCGGGGCGCCAAGTTCGTCCAGCGGAAAAAGGCCACAAAAACGGGTGGGCTATAGCCTTGGGGGGTGCGGCTGGCCAACTTCGTCCGCCGGACTTGGAATGCCATGAGACTTTGCGAGGGACCACCGTGTGCCAAACATAGGCCGCGGCCAAAGCCGCCCCCAAAAATAACTGCCCGAAGGCCGGGGCGCCAAGTTCGTCCAGCGGAAAAAGGCCACAAAAACGGGGTGCGCTATAGCCTTCGGGGGTGCAGCTGGCCAACTTCGTCCGCCGGACTCGGAATGCCGCGAGGCTTTGCGAGGCGCCTCCACGTCCCAAAAATAGGCCGCGGTCAAAGCCGCACGCAAAAATATCCACCCGAAGGCCGGGGCGCCAAGTTCGTCCATCGCAAAAAGGCCACAAAAACGGGTGGGCTATAGCCTTGGGGGGGTGGGGCTGGCCCACTTCGTCCGCCGGACTCGGAATGCCGTGAGACTTTTGCGAGGGGCCTCCGTGTGCCAAACATAGGCCGCGGCAAAGCCGCGCCCAAAAATAACCGCCCGAAGGCCGGGGCGCCAAGTTCGTCCAGCGGAAAAAGGCCAAAAACGGGTGGGCTATAGCCTTGGGGGGTGGGGCTGGCCAACTTCGTCCGCCGGACTCGGAATGCCGCGAGACATTCCGAGGGGGCTCCATGTGCCAAACATAGGCCGCGGTCAACGCCGCGCCCAAATATAACGGCCCGAAGGCTGGGGCGCCAAGTTCGTCCAGCAGAAAAAAGCCACAAAAACGGGTGGGCTATAGACTTGGGGGTGGGGCTGGCCAAATTCGTCCCCCGGAATCGGAATGCCGCGAGACTTTGCGAGGGGCCTCCATGTGCCAAACATAGGCCGCGGCCAAAGACGCATCCCAAAAATAACTGCCCGAAGGCTGGGGTGCCAAGTTCGTCCCGCAGAAAAAGGCCACAAAAACGGGTGGGCTATAGACTTGAGGGGTGGGGCTGGCCAACTTCGTCCCCAGAATCGGAATGCCGTGCGACTTTGCGAGGGGCCTCCGTGTGCCAAACATAGGCCGCGGGCAAAGCCGCGCCCCAAAATAACTGCCCGAAGGCCGGGGCGCCAAGTTCGTCCAGCGCAAAAAGGCCACAAAAACGGGTGGGCTATAGCCTTGGGGGGTGGGGCCGGCCGACTTCGTCCGCCGGACTCGGAAGGCCGCGTGAATTTGCGAGGGGCCTCCGTGTGCCAAAAATAGGCCGTAGCCAAAGCCGCGTCCAAAAATAACCGCCCGAAGGCTGGGGCGCCAAGTTCGTCCAGCGGACAAAGGCCACAAAAACGGGTGGGCTACAGCCTTGGGGGGTGGGGCTGGCCAACTTCGTCCGCCGTACTCGGAATGCCGCGAGACTTTGCGAGGGGCCTTCGTGTGCAATACATAGGCCGCGGGCAAAGCCGCGCCCAAAAACAACCGCCCGAAGGCCGGGGCGCCAACTTCGTCCATCGCAAAAAGGCCACAAAAACGGGTGGGCTATAGCCTTGGGGGGTGGGGCTGGCCCACTTCGTCTGCCAGACTCGGAATGCCGCGAGACTTTGCGAGGGGCATCCGTGTACCAAAAATAGGCCGTACCCAAAGCCGCACCCAAAAATAAGCGCCCGAAGGCCGGGGCGCCAAGTTCGTCCAGCGGAAAAAGGCCACAAAAACGGGTGGGCTATAGCCTTGGGGGGTGGGGCTGGCCAACTTCGTCCGCCGGACTCGGAGTGCCGCGAGACTTTGCGAGGGGCCTCCATGTACCAAACATAGGCCGCGGGCAAAGCCGCGTCCAAAAATAACTGCCCGAAGGCTGGGGCGCCAAGTTCGTCCAGCAGAAAAAGGCCACAAAAATGGGTGGGCTATAGACTTGAGGGATGGGGCTGGCCAACTTCGTCCGCCGGACTCGGAATGCCGCGAGACTTTGCGAGGGGCCTCCGTGTGCCAAACATAGGCCGCGGGCAAAGCCGCGCCCAAAAATAACAGCCCGAAGGCCGGGGCGCCAAGTTCGTCCAGCGCAAAAAGGCCACAAAAACGGGTGGCCTATAGCCTTGGGGGGTGGGGCCGGCCGACTTCGTCCGCCGGACTCGGAATGCCGCGAGACTTTGCGAGGGGCCTATGTGTGCCAAAAATAGGCCGCGATCAAAGCCGCGCCCAAAAATAACCACCCGAAGGCCGGGGCGCCAACTTCGTCCAGCGGAAAAAGGCCACAAAAACGGGCGGGCTATAGCCTTCGGGGGTGGGGCCGGCCCACTTCGTCCGCCGGACTCGGAATGCCGCGAGACTTTGCGAGGGGCCTCCATTTGCCAAAATCAGGCCGCAGGCAAAGCCGCACCCAAAAATAACAGTCCGAAGGCCGGGGCGCCAAGTTCGCCCAGCGCAAAAAGGCCACAAAAACGGGTGGGCTATAGCCTGGGGGGGTGGGGCTGGCCAACTTCGTCCGCCGGACTCGGAATGCCGCGAGACTTTTCGAGGGGCCTCCTTGCGTCAAAAATAGGCCGCGGACAAAGCCGCGCCCAAAAATAACCGCCCGAAGGCCGGGGCGCCAAGTTCGTCCAGCGGAAAAAGGCCACAAAAACGGGTGGGCTATAGCCTTGGGGGGTGGGGCTGGCCAACTTCGTCCGCCGGACTCGGAATGCCGCGAGACTTTATGAGGGGCCTCCGTGTACCCAACATAGGCCGCGGGCAATGCCGCACCCAAAAATATCCGCCCGAAGGTCGGGGCGCCAAGTTCGTCCAGCGCAAAAAGGCCACAAAAACGGGTGGGCTATAGCCTTGGGGGGTGGGGCTGGCCAACTTCGTCCGCCGGACTCGGAATGCCGCGAGACTTTGCGAGTGGCCTCCGTGTGCCAAACATAGGCCACGGGCAAAGCCGCGCACAAAAATAACCGCCCGAAGGCTGGGGCGCCAAGTTCGTCCAGTGCAAAAAGGCCACAAAAACGGGTGGGCTATAGCCTTGGGGGGTGGGGCTGGCCAACTTCGTCCGCCGGACTCGGATGCCACGAGACTTTGCGAGGGGCCTCCGTGTGCCAAACATAGGCCGCGGGCAAAGCCGCGCCCAAAAATATCAGCCCGAAGGCCGGGGCGCCAAGTTCGTCCAGTGCAAAAAGGCCACAAAAATGGGTGGGCTATAGCCTTGGGGGGTGGGGCTGGCCAACTTCGTCCGCCGGACTCGGAATGCCGCGAGACTTTACGAGGGGCCTCCGTGTACCCAACATAGGCCGCGGGCAATGCCGCGCCCAAAAACATCCGCCCGAAGGTCGGGGCGTCAAGTTCGTCCAGCGCAAAAAGGCCACAAAAACGGGTGGGCTATAGCCTTGGGGGGTGGGGCTGGCCAACTTCGTCCGCCGGACTCGGATGCCACGAGACTTTGAGAGGGGCCTCCGTGTGCCAAACATAGGCCGCGGGCAAAGCCGCGCCCAAAAATATCAGCCCGAAGGCCGGGGCGCCAAGTTCGTCCAGGGCAAAAAGGCCACAAAAACGGATGGGCTATAGCCTAGGGGGGTGGGGCTGGCCAACTTCGTCCGCCGTACTCGGAATGCCGCGAGACTTTGCGAGGGGCCTCCGTGTACCCAACATAGGCCGCGGGCAATGCCGCGCCCAAAAATATCCGCCCGAAGGTCGGGGCGCCAAGTTCGTCCAGCGCAAAAAGGCCACAAAAACGGGTGGGCTATAGCCTTGGGGGGTGGGGCTGGCCAACTTCGTCCGCCGGACTCGGATGCCACGAGACTTTGCGAGGGGCCTCCGTGTGCAAAACATAGGCCGCGGGCAAAGCCGCACCCAAAAATAACGGCCCGAAGGCCGGGGCGCCAAGTTCGTCCAGCGCAAAAATGCCACAGAAACGGGTGGGCTATAGCCTTGGGGGGTGGGGGTGGCCAACTTCGTCCGCCGGACTCGGAATGCCGCGTGACTTTGCGAGGGACCTCTGTGTGCAAAACATGGGCCGCGGGCAAAGCCGCACCCAAAAATAACCGCCCGAAGGCCGGGCCGCCAAGTTCGTCCAGCGGAAAAAGGCCACAAAAACGGGTGGGCTATAGCCTTGGGGGGTGGGGCTGGCCCACTTCGTCCGCCAGACTCGGAATGCGGCGAGACTTTGCGAGTGGCCTCCGTGTGCCAAACATAGGCCGCGGGCAAAGCCTCGCCCAAAAATAACCGCCTGAAGGCCGGGGCGCCAAGTTCATCCAGCGGAAAAACGCCACAAAAACGGGTGGGCTATAGCCTTGGGGTGTGGGGTTGGCCAACTTCGTCCGCCGGACTTGGATGCCGCGAGACTTTGCGAGGGGCCTCCGTGTGCCAAACATAGGCCGCGGTCAAAGCCGCGCCCAAAAATAACAGCCCGAAGGCCGGGGCGCCAAGTTTGTCCAGCGGAAAAAGGCCACAAAAATGGGTGGGCTATAGACTTGGGGGGTGGGGCTGGCTAACTTCGTCCGCCGGACTCGGAATACCGCGAGACTTTACGCGAGGCCTCCGTGTGCCTAAAATATGCCGCGGGCAAAGCCGCGCGCAAAAATAACCGCCCGAAGGCCGGGGCGCCAAGTTTGTCCAGCGGAAGAAGGCCACAAAAACGGGTGGGCTATAGCCTTGGGGGGTGGGGCTGGCCAACTTCGTCCGCCGGACTGGGAATGCCGCGACACTTTGCGAGAGACCTCCGTGTGCCAAACATAGGCCACTGGCAAAGCCGCGCCCAAAAATAACCACCCGAAGGCTGGGGCGCCAAGTTCGTCCAGTGCAAAAAGGCCACAAAAACGGGTGGGCTATAGCCTTGGGGGGTGGGGCTGGCCGACTTCGTCCGCCGGACTCGGAATGCCGCGAAACTTTGCAAGAGGCCTCCGTGTGCCAAACATAGGCCGCGGGCAGGGCCGCGCCCAAAAATAACCACCCGATGGCCGGGGCGCCAAGTTCGTCCAGCGCAAAAATGCCACAAAAACGGGTGGGCTATAGCCTTGGGGGGTGGGGGTGGCCAACTTCGTCCGCCGGACTCGGAATGCCGCGAGACTTTGCGAGGGGCCTCCGTGTGCAAAACATAGGCCGCGGGCAAGGCCGCACCCAAAAATAACCGCCCGAAGGCCGGGGCGCCAAGTTCGTCCAGCGGAAAAAGGCCACAAAAACGGGTGGGCTATAGCCTTGGGGGGTGGGGCTGGCCAACTTCGTCCACCGGACTCGGATGCCACGAGACTTTGCGAGGGGCCTCCGTGTGCCAAACAGAGGCCGCAATCAAAGCCGCGCCCAAAAATATCAGCCCGAAGGTCGGGGCGCCAAGTTCGTCCAGCGCAAAAAGGCCACAAAAACGGGTGGGCTATAGCCTTGGGGGGTGGGGGTGGCCAACTTCGTCCGCCGGACTCGGAATGCCGCGAGACTTTGCGAGGGGCCTCCGTGTGCAAAACATAGGCCGCGGGCAAAGCCGCACCCAAAAATAACGGCCCGAAGGCCGGGGCGCCAAGTTCGTCCAGCGCAAAAATGCCACAAAAACGGGTGGGCTATAGCCTTGGGGGGTGGGGGTGGCCAACTTCGTCCGCCGGACTCGGAATGCCGCGAGACTTTGCGAGGGGCCTTCGTGTGCCAAACATAGGCCGCGGGCAAAGCCGCGCCCAAAAATAACCCCCCGAAGGCCGGGGCGCCAAGTTCGTCCAGCGCAAAAATGCCACAAAAACGGGTGGGCTATAGCCTTGGGGGGTGGGGCTGGCCAACTTCGTCCACCGGACTCGGATGCCACGAGACTTTACGAGGGTCCTCCATGTGCCAAACATAGGCCGCGGGCAAAGCCGCGCTCAAAGATATCAGCCCGAAGGTCGGGGCGCCAAGTTCGTCCAGCGCTAAAAGGCCACAAAAACGGGTGGGCTATAGCCTTGGGGGGTGGGGCTGGCCAACTTCGTCCGCCGGACTCGGAATGCCGCAAGACTTTGTGAGGGGCCTCCGTGTGCCAAACATAGGCCGCGGGCAAAGCCGCGCTAAAAAATAACTGCCCGAAGGCCGGGGCGCCAAGTTCGTCCAGCGGAAAAAGGCCACAAAAACGGGTGGGCTATAGCCTTGGGGGGTGGGGCTGGCCAACTTCGTCCGCCAGACTCGGAATGCCGCGAGACTTTGTGAGTGGCCTCCGTGTGCCAAACATAGGCCGCGGGCAAAGCCGCGCCCAAAAATAACCGCCTGAAGGCCGGGGCGCCAAGTTCGTCCAGCGGAAAAACGCCACAAAAACGGGTGGGCTATAGCCTTGGGGTGTGGGGCTGGCCAACTTCGTCCGCCGGACTCTGATGCCGTGAGACTTTGCGAGGGGCCTCCGTGTGCAAAACATAGGCCGCGGGCAATGCCGCGCCCAAAAAAAACCACCCGAAGGCCGGGGCGCCAAGTTCGTCCCGCGGAAAAAGGCCACAACAACGGGTGGGCTATAGCCTTGGGGGGTGGGGCTGGCCAACTTCGTCCGCCGGACTCGGAATTCCGCGACGCTTTGCGCGAGGCCTCCGTGTACCAAAAATATGCCGCGGGCAAAGCCGCACCCAAAAATAACCGCCCGAAGGACGGGGCGCCAAGTTCGCCAGCGGAAAAAGGCCACAAAAACGGGTGGGCTATAGCCTTGGGGGGTGGGGCTGGCCCACTTCGTCCGCCGGACTCGGATGCCGCGAGACTTTGCGAGGGGCCTCCGTGTGCCAAACATAGGCCGCGGGCAAAGCCGCGCCCAAAAATAACCGCCCGAAGGCCGGGGTACCAAGTTCGTCCAGCGCAAAAATGCCACAAAAACGGGTGGGCTATAGCCTTGGGCGGTGGGGCTGGCCAACTTCGTCCGCCGGACTCGGAATGCCGCGAGACTTTGCGAGGGGCCTCCTTGTGGCAAACATAGGCCGGGGCCAAAGCCGCGCTGAAAAATAACCGCCCGAAGGCCGGGGCGCCAAGTTCGTCCAGCGGAAAAAGGCCACAAAAACGGGTGGGCTATAGCCTTGGGGGGTGGGGCTGCCCCACTTCGTCCGCCGGACTCAGAATGCTGTGAGACTTTGCGAGGGGCCTCCGTGTGCCAAAAATAGGCCGCATTCAAAGCCGCGCCCAAAAATAACTGCCCGATGGCCGGGGCGCCAAGTTCGTCCAGCGGAAAAAGGCCACAAAAACGGGTGGGCTATAGCCTTGGGGGGTGGGGCTGGCCAACTTCGTCCGCCGGACTCGGAATGCCGCGAGACTTTGCAAGGGGCCTCTGTGTGCAAAACATTGGCCGCGGGCATAGCCGCGTCCAAAAATAACCACCCGAAGGCCGGGGTGCCAAGTTTGGCCAGCGGAAAATGGCCACAAAAACGGGTGGGCTATAGCCTTGGGGTGTGGGGCTGGCCAACTACGTCCGCCGGACTCGGAATGCTGTGAGACTTTGCGAGGAGCATCCGTGTGCCAAAAATAGGCCGTCGTCAAGGCCGCGCCCAAAAATAACTGCCCGAAGGCCGGGGCGCCAAGTTCGTCCAGCGGAAAAAGGCCACAAAAACGGGTGGGCTATAGCCTTGGGGGGCGGGGCTGGCCAACTTCGTCCGCCAGACTCGGAATGCCGGGAGACTTTGCGAGGGGCCTCCGCATGCAAAACATAGGCCGCGGGCAAAGCCGCGCCCAAAAATAACCGCCTGAAGGCCGGGGCGCCAAGTTCGTCCAGCGGAAAAACGCCACAAAAACGGGTGGGCTATAGCCTAGGGGTGTGGGGCTGGCCAACTTCGTCCGCCGGACTCTGATGCCGTGAGACTTTGCGAGGGGCCTCCGTGTGCAAAACATAGGCCGCGGGCAATACCGCGCCCAAAAATAACCGCCCGAAGGCCGGGGCGCCAAGTTCGTCCCGCGGAAAAAGGCCACAACAACGGGTGGGCTATAGCCTTGGGGGGTGGGGCTGGCCAACTTCGTCCGCCGGACTCGGAATTCCGCGAGGCTTTGCGCGAGGCCTCCGTGTACCAAAAATATGCCGCGGGCAAAGCCGCCCCCAAAAATAACCGCCCGAAGGCCGGGGCGCCAAGTTCGCCAGCGGAAAAAGGCCACAAAAACGGGTGGGCTATAGCCTTGGGGGGTGGGGCTGGCCCACTTCGTCCGCCGGACTCGGATGCCGCGAGACTTTGCGAGGGGCCTCCGTGTGCCAAACATAGGCCGCGGGCAAAGCCGCACCCAAAAATAACCGCCCGAAGGCCGGGGCACCAAGTTCGTCCAGCGCAAAAATGCCACAAAAACGGGTGGGCTATAGCCTTGGGCGGTGGGGCTGGCCAACTTCGTCCGCCGGACTCGGAATGCCGCGAGACTTTGCGAGGGTCCTCCGTGTGCAAAACATAGGCCGCGGGCAAAACCGCGCCAAAAAATAACCTCCCGAAGGCCGGGGCGCCAAGTTCGTCCAGCGGAAAAAGGCCACAAAAACGGGTGGGCTATAGCCTTGGTGGGTGGGGCTGGCCAACTTCGTCCGCCGGACTCGGAATGCCCCGAGACTTTGCGAGGGGCCTCCGTGTGGCAAACATAGGCCGGGGCCAAAGCCGCGCTGAAAAATAACCGCCCGAAGGCCGGGGCGCCAAGTTCGTCCAGCGGAAAAAGGCCACAAAAACGGGTGGGCTATAGCCTTGGGGGGGTGGGGCTGCCCCACTTCGTCCGCCGGACTCGGAATGCTGTGAGACTTTGTGAGGGGCCTCCGTGTGCCAAAAATAGGCCGCAGTCAAAGCCGCGCCCAAAAATAACTGCCCGAAGGCAGGGGCGCCAAGTTCGTCCAGCGGAAAAAGGCCACAAAAACGGGTGGGCTATAGCCTTGGGGGGTGGGGCTGGCCAACTTCGTCCGCCGGACTCGGAATGCCGCGAGACTTTGCAAGGGGCCTCTGTGTGCAAAACATTGGCCGCGGGCATAGCCGCGTCCAAAAATAACCACCCGAAGGCCGGGGTGCCAAGTTTGGCCAGCGGAAAATGGCCACAAAAACGGGTGGGCTATAGCCTTGGGGTGTGGGGCTGGCCAACTACGTCCGCTGGACTCGGAATGCTGTGAGACTTTGCGAGGAGCATCCGTGTGCCAAAAATAGGCCGTAGTCAAGGCCGCGCCCAAAAATAACTGCCCGAAGGCCGGGGCGCCAAGTTCGTCCAGCGGAAAAAGGCCACAAAAACGGGTGGGCTATAGCCTTGGGGGGTGGGGCTGGCCAACTTCGTCCGCCGGACTCGGAATGCCGCGAGACTTTGCAAGGGGCCTCTGTGTGCAAAACATTGGCCGTGGGCATAGCCGCGTCCAAAAATAACCACCCGAAGGCCGGGGTGCCAAGTTTGGCCAGCGGAAAATGGCCACAAAAACGGGTGGGCTATAGCCTTGGGGTGTGGGGCTGGCCAACTTCGTCCGCCGGACTCGGAATGCCGCGAGACTTTGCGAGGGGCCTCCGTGTGCCAAACATAGGCCGGGGCCAAAGCCGCGCTGAAAAATAACCGCCCGAAGGCCGGGGCGCCAAGTTCGTCCAGCGGAAAAAGGCCACAAAAACGGGTGGGCTATAGCCTTGGGCGGTGGGGCTGGCCAACTTCGTCCGCCGGACTCGGAATGCCGTGAGTCTTTGCGAGGGGCCTCCGCGTGCAAAACATAGGCCGCGCGCATAGCCGCGCCCAAAAATAACCGCCCGAAGGCCGGCGTGCCAAGTTTGGCCAGCGCAAAAAGGCCACAAAAACGGGTGGGCTATAGCCTTGGGGGGTGGGGCTGGCCAACTTCGTCCGCCGGACTCGGAATGCCGCGATCCTTTGCGAGGGGCCTCCGTGTGCCAAAAATAGGCAGCGGGCAAAGCCGCGCCCAAAAATAACTGCCCGAAGGCCGGGGCGCCAAGTTCGTCCAGCGCAAAAATGCCACAAAAACGGGTGGGCTAGAGCCTTGGGGGGTGGGGCTGGCCAACTTCGTCCGCCGGACTCGGAATGCCGCGAGAATTTGCGAGGGGCCTCCGTGTGCCAAACATAGGCTGCGGGCAAAGCTGCGCTAAAAAATAACAGCCCGAAGGCCGGGGCGCCAAGTTCGTCCAGCGGAAAAAGGCCACAAAAACAGGTGGGCTATGGCCTTGGGGGGTGGGGCTGGCCAACTTCGTCCGCTGGACTCGGAATGCCGCGAGACTTTGCGAGGGGCCTCCGTGTGCCAAACAGAGGCCGCGGACAAAGCCGCGCCCAAAAATAACCGCCCGAAGGCCGGGGCGCCAAGTTCGTCCAGCAGAAAAAGGCCACAACAACGGGTGGGCTATAGCCTTGGGGGGTGGGGCTGCCCAACTTCGTCCGCCGGACTCGGAATTCCGTGAGACTTTGCGAGGGGCCTCCGTGTGCCAAAAATAGGCTGCGGACGAAGCCGCGCCCAAAAATAACCGCCCGAAGGCCGGGGCGCCAAGTTCGTCCAGCGGAAAAAGGCCACAAAAACGGGTGGGCTATGGCCTTGGGGGGTGGGGCTGGCCAACTTCGTCCGCCGGACTCGGAATGCCGCAAGACTTTGCGAGGGGCCTCCGTGTACCAAACTAGGCCGCGGTCAAAGCCGCGCCCAAAAATAACCGCCCGAAGGCCGGGGCGCCAAGATCGTCCAGTGGAAAAAGGCCACAAAAACGGGTGGGCTATAGCTTTGGGGGGTGGGGCTGGCCAACTTCGTCCTACGGACTCGGAATGCCGCGAGACTTTGCGAGGGGCCTCCGTGTGCAAAACATAGGCCGCTGGCATAGCCGCGCCCAAAAATAACCACCCGAAGGCCGGGGTGCCAAGTTCGGCCAGCGCAAAAAGGCCACAAAAACGGGTGGCCTATAGCCTTGGGGGGTGGGGCTGGCCGACTTCGTCCGCCGGACTCGGAATGCCCCGAGACTTTGCGAGGGGCCTCCGTGTGCCAAAAATAGGCCGCGGACAAAGCCGCGCCCAAAAATAACCGCCCGAAGGCCGGGGCGCCAAGTTCGTCCAGCGGAAAAAGGCCACAAAAACGGGTGGGCTATAGCCTTGGGGTGTGGGGCTGGCCAACTTCGTCCGCCGGACTCGGATGCCGCGAGACTTTGCGAGGGGCCTCCGTGTGCCAAACATAGGCCGCGGGCAAAGCCGCGCCCCAAAATAACCGCCCGAAGACCGGGGCGCCAAGTTCGTCCAGCGCAAAAATGCCACAAAAACGGGTGGGCTATAGGTTAGGGGGGTGGGGCTGGCCAACTTCGTCCGCCAGACTCGGAATGCCGCGAGTATTTGCGAGGGGCCTCCGTTTACAAAACATAGGCCGCGGGCAATGCCGTGCCCAAAAATAACCACCCGAAGGCCGGGGCACCAGGTTCGTCCAGCGGAAAAAATGGCCACAACAACGGGTGGACTATAGCCTTGGGGGGTGGGGCTGGCCGACTTCGTCCGCCGGACTCGGTATTCCGCGAGACTTTGCGAGGGGCCTCCGTGTGCCAAAAATAGGCTGCGGACAAAGCCGCGCCCAAAAAATAACTGCCCGAAGTCCGGGGCGCCAAGTTTGTCCAGCGGAAAAAGGCCACAAAAACGGGTGGGCTATAGCCTTGGGGGGTGGGGCTGGCCAACTTCGTCCGCCGGACTCGGAATGCCGAGAGACTTTGCGAGGGGCCTCCATGTGTAAAACATAGGCCGCGGGCAAAGCCCCGCTAAAAAATAACGGCCCGAAGGCCGGGGCGCCAAGTTCGTCCAGCGCAAAAAGGCCACAAAAATGGGTGGGCTATGGCCTTGGGGGGTGGGGCTGGCCAACTTCGTCCGCCGGACTCGGAATGCCGCGAGACTTTGCGAGGGGCCTCCGTGTGCCAAAAATAGGCTGCGGTCAAAGCCGCGCCCAAAAATAACCGCCCGAAGGCCGGGACGCCAAGTTCGTCCAGTGGAAAAAGGCCACAAAAACGGGTGGGTTATAGCCTTGGGGGGTGGGGCTGGCCAACTTCGTCCGCCGGACTCGGAATGCCGCGATACTTTGCGAGGGTCCTCCGTGTGAAAAACATAGGCCGCGGGCATACCCGTACCCAAAAATAACCACCCGAAGGCCGGGGTGCCAAGTTCGGCCAGCGCAAAAAGGCCACAAAAACGGGTGGGCTATAGCCTTGGGGGTTGGGGCTGGCCAACTTCTTCCGCCGGACTCGGAATGCCGCGAGACCTTGCGAGGGACCTCCGTGTGCCAAAAATAGGCCGCGGACAAAGCCGCACCCAAAATTAACCGCCCGAAGGCCGGGGCGCCAAGTTCGTCCAGCGGAAAAAGGCCACAAAAACGGGTGGGCTATAGTCTTGGGGGGTGGGGCTGGCCAACTTCGTCCGCCGGACTCAGAATGCCGCGAGACTTTACGAGGGGCCTCCGTGTGCCAAAAATAGGCCGCGGACAAAGCCGCGCCCAAAAATAACCGCCCCAAGGCCGGCGCGCCAAGTTCGTCCAGTGCAAAAAGGCCACAAAAACGGGTGGGCTATAGCCTTGGGGGGTGGGGCTGGCCAATTTTGTCCGCCGGACTCGGAATGCCGCGAGACTTTGCGCGAGGCCTCTGGGTGCCAAAAAAATGCTGCGGGCAAAGACGCGCCCAAAAATAACAGCCCGAACGCCGGGGCGCGAAATTCATCCAGCGGAAAAAGGCCACAAAAACGGGTGGGCTATAGCCTTGGGGGGTGGGGCTGGCCAACTTCGTCCGCCGGACTCGGATGCCGCGAGACTTTGCGAGGGGCCTCCGTGAGCCAAACATAGGCCGCGGGCAAAGCCGCGCCCAAAAATAAGCGCCCGATGGCCGGGGCGCCAAGTTCGTCCAGCGGAAAGAGGCCACAAAAACGGGTGGGCTATAGCCTTGGGGGGTGGGGCATGCCGACTTCGTCCACCGTACTCGGAATGCCGCGAGACTTTGCGAGGGCCCTCCGTGTGCCAAACATAGGCCGCGGGCAAAGCCGCGCCCAAAAATAACCGCCCGAAGGCCGGGGCGCCAAGTTCGTCCAGCGCAAAAAGGCCACAAAAACGGGTGGGCTATAGCCTTGGGGGGTGGGGCTGGCCAACTTCGTCCGCCGGACTCGGAATGCCGCGAGACTTTGCTAGGGGCCTCCGTGCGCCAAAAATAGGCCGCGGCCAAAGCCGCGCCCAAAAAAAACCCCCCGAAGGCCGGGGCGCCAAGTTCGTCCAGCGGAATAAGGCCACAAAAACGGGTGGGCTATAGCTTTGGGGGGTGGGGCTGGCCAACTTCATCCGCCGGACTCGGAATGCCGCGTGACTTTGCGAGGGGCCTCCGTGTGCAAAACATAGGCCGCGGGCATAGCCGCGCCCAAAAATAACCGCCCGAAGGCCGGGGTGCCAAGTTTGGCAGGCGCAAAAAGGCCACAAAAACGGGTGGGCTATAGCTTTGGGGGGTGGGGCTCGCCAACTTCGTCCGCCGGACTCGGATGCCGCGAGACTTTGCGAGGGGCCTCCGTGTGCCAAAAATAGGCCGCGGACAAAACCGTGCCCAAAAATAACAGCCCGAAGGCCGGGGCGCCAAGTTCGTCCAGCAGAAAAAGGCCACAAAAACGGGTGGGCTATAGCCTTGGGGGGTGGGGCTGGCCAACTTCGTCCGCCGGACTTGGAATGCCGCGAGACTTTGCGTGGGGCCTCCGTGTGCAAAACATAGGCCGCAGGCATAGCCGCGCCCAAAAATAACAGCCCGAAGGCCGGGGCGCCAAGTTCGTCCAGCAGAAAAAGGCCACAAAAACGGTTGGGCTGGCTAACTTCGTCCGCCGGACTCGGAATGCCGCGAGACTTTGCGAGGGTCCTCCGTGTGCCAAAAATAGGCCGCGGGCAACCCCGCGCCCAAAAATTAACGCCCGAACGCCAGGGCGCGAAGTTCGTCCAGCGCAAAAAGGCCACAAAAACGGGTGGGCTATGGCCTTGGGGGGTGGGGCTGGCCAACTTCGTCCGCGGGACTCACAATGCCGCGAGACTTTGCGAGGGGCCTCCATGTGCCAAACATAGGCCGCGGCCAAAGCCGCGCCCAAAAATAACCACCCGAAGGCCAGGGCGCCAAGTTCGTCCAGCGGAAAGAGGCCACAAAAACGGGTGGGCTATAGCCTTGGGGGGTGGGGCAGGCCGACTTCGTCCACCGTACTCGGAATGCCGCGAGACTTTGCGAGGGCCCTCCGTGTGCCAAACATAGGCCGCGGCCAAAGCCGCGCCCAAAAATAACCGCCCGACGGCCGGGGCGCCAAGTTCGTCCAGCGCAAAAAGGCCACAAAAACGGGTGGGCTATAGCCTTGGGGGGTGGGGCTGGCCAACATGGTCCGCCGGACTCGGAATGCCGCGAGACTTTGGGAGGGGCCTCCGTGCGCCAAAAATAGGCCGCGGGAAAAGCCGCGCCCAAGAATAACCGCCCGAAGGCCGGGGCGCCAAGTTCGTCCAGCGGAAAAAGGCCACAAAAACGGGTGGGCTATAGCCTTGGGGGGTGGGGCTGGCCAACATCGTCCGCCGGACTCGGAATGCAGCGAGACTTTCCGAGGGGCCTCCGTGTGCCAAACATAGGCCGCGGGCAATGCCGTGCCCAAAAATAACCTCCCGAAGGCCGGAGCGCCAAGTTCGTCCAGCGGAAAAAGGCCACAAAAACGGGTGGGCTATAGCCTTGAGGGTTGGGGCTGGCCAACTTTGTCCGCCGGACTCGGAATGCCGCGAGAGTTTGCGAGGGGCCTCCGTCTGCCAAAAATAGGCCGCGGGCAAAGCCAAGCCCAAAAATAACCGCCCGAAGGCCGGGGCGCCAAGTTCATCCAGCGCAAAAAGGCCACAAAAACGGGTGGGCTATAGCCTTGGGGGGTGGGGCTGGCCAACATGGTCCGCCGGACTCGGAATGCCGCGAGACTTTGGGAGGGGCCTCCGTGCGCCAAAAATAGGCCGCGGGCAAAGCCGCACCCAAAAATTACCGCCCGAAGGCCGGGACGCCAAGTTCGTCCAGTGGAAAAAGGCCACAAAAACGGGTGGGCTATAGCCTTGGGGGGTGGGGCTGGCCGACTTCGTCCGCCGGACTTGGTATTCCGTGAGACTTTGCGAGGGGCCTCCGTGTGCCAAAAATAGGCTGCGGGCAAAGCCGCGCCCAAAAAATAACCGCCCGAAGGCCGGGGCGCCAAGTTCGTCCAGTGGAAAAAGGCCACAAAAACGGGTGGGCTATAGCCTTGGGGGGTGGGGCTGGCCAACTTCGTCCGCCGGACTCGGAATGCCGAGAGACTTTACGAGGGGCCTCCGTGTGTAAAACATAGGCCGCGGGCAAAGCCCCGCAAAAAAATAACGGCCCGAAGGCCGGGGCGCCAGGTTCGTCCAGCGCAAAAAGGCCACAAAAACGGGTGGGCTATGGCCTTGGGGGGTGGGGCTGGCCAACTTCGTCCACCGGACTCGGAATGCCGCGAGACTTTGCGAGGGGCCTCCGTGTACCAAAAATAGGCCGCGGTCAAAGCCGCGCCCAAAAATAACCGCCCGAAGGCCGGGACGCCAAGTTCGTCCAGTGGAAAAAGGCCACAAAAACGGGTGGGCTATAGCCTTGGGGGGTGGGGCTGGCCAACTTCGTCCGCCGGACTCGGAATGCCGCGATACTTTGCGAGGGTCCTCCGTGTGAAAAACATAGGCCGCGCGCATAGCCGCACCCAAAAATAACCACCCGAAGGCCGGGGTGCCAAGTTCGACCAGCGCAAAAAGGCCACAAAAACGGGTGGGCTATAGCCTTGGGGGGTGGGGCTGGCCAACTTCGTCCGCTGGACTCGGAATGCCGCGAGACTTTGCGAGGGGCCTCCGTTTGCCAAAAAAAGGCCGCGGGTAAAGCCGCGCCCAAAAATAACAGCCCGAAGGCCGGGGCGCCAAGTTTGTCCAGGAGAAAAAGCCCACAAAAACGGGTGGGCTATAGCCTTGGGGGGTTGGGCTGGCTAACTTCGTCCGCCGGACTCGGAATGCCGCGAGACTTTGCGAGGGTCCTCCATGTGCCAAAAATAGGCCGCGGGCAACCCCGCGCCCAAAAATAAACGCCCGAACGCCGGGGCGAGAAGTTCGTCCAGCGCAAAAAGGCCACAAAAATGGGTGGGCTATAGCCTTGGGGGGTGGGGCTGGCCAACTTCGTCCGCGGGACTCGGAATGCCGCGAGACTTTGTGAGGGGCCTCCATGTACCAAACATAGGCCGCGGCCAAAGCCGCGCCCAAATATAACCGCCCGAAGGCCGGGGCGCCAAGTTCGTCCAGCGGAAAGAGGCCACAAAAACGGGTGGGCTATAGCCTTGGGGGGTGGGGCAGGCCGACTTCGTCCACCGTACTCGGAATGCCGCGAGACTTTACGAGGGCCCTCCGTGTGCCAAACATAGGCCGCGGGCAAAGCCGCGCCCAAAAATAACTGCCCGAAGGCCGGGGCGCCAAGTTCGTCCAGCGCAAAAAGGCCCCAAAAACGGGTGGGCTATAGCCTTGGGGGGTGGGGCTGGCCAACATCGTCCGCCGGACTCGGAATACATAGAGACTTTCCGAGGGGCCTCCGTGTGCCAAACATAGGCCGCGGGCAATGCTGCGCCCAAAAATAACCGCCCGAAGGCCGGGGCGCCAAGTTCGTCCAGCGGAAAAAGGCCACAAAAACGGGTGGGCTATAGCCTTGAGGGTTGGGGCTGGCCAACTTCGTCCGCCGGACTCGGAATGCCTTGAGAGTTTGCGAGGGGCCTCCGTCTGCCAAAAATAGGCCGCGGGCAAAGCCGCGCCCAAAAATAACAGCCCGAAGGCCCGGGCGCCAAGTTCGTCCAGCGCAAAAAGGCCACAAAAACGGGTGGGCTATAGCCTTGGGGGGTGGGGCTGGCCAATATGATCCGCCGGACTCGGAATGCCGCGAGACTTTGGGAGGGGCCTCCGTGCGCCAAAAATAGGCCGCGGGCAAAGCCGCGCCCAAGAATAACCGCCCGAAGGCCAGGGCGCCAAGTTCGTCCAGCGGAAAAAGGCCACAAAAACGGGTGGGCTATAGCCTTGGGGGGTGGGGCTGGCCAACATCGTCCGCCGGACTCGGAATACAGCGAGACTTTCCGAGGGGCCTCCGTGTGCCAAACATAGGCCGCGGGCAATGCCGCGCCCAAAAATAACCGCCCGAAGGCCGGGGCGCCAAGTTCGTCCAGCGGAAAAAGGCCACAAAAACGGGTGGGATATAGCCTTGAGGGTTGGGGCTGGCCAACTTCGTCCGCCGGACTCGGAATGCCTCGAGAGTTTGCGAGGGGCCTCCGTCTGCCAAAAATAGGCCGCGGGCAAAGCCGCGCCCAAAAATAACAGCCCGAAGGCCCGGGCGCCAAGTTCATCCAGCGCAAAAAGGCCACAAAAACGGGTGGGCTATAGCCTTGGGGGGTGGGGCTGGCCAACATGGTCCGCCGGACTCGGAATGCCGCGAGACTTTGGGAGGGGCCTCCGTGCGCCAAAAATAGGCCGCGGGCAAAGCCGCACCCAAAAATTACCGCCCGAAGGCCGGGGCGCCAAGTTCGTCCAGCGCAAAAAGGCCACAAAAACGGGTGGGCTATAGCCTTGGGGGGCGGGGCTGGCACACTTCGTCCGCCGGACTCGGAATGCCGGGAGACTTTGCGAGGGGCCTCCGTGGCCCAAAAATAAGCCGTGGGCAAAGACGCGCCCAAAAATAACCACCCGAAGGCCGGGGCGCCAAGTTCGTCCAGCGGAAAGAGGCCAGAAAAACGGGTGGGCTATAGCCTTGGGGGGCGGGGCTGGCCCACTTCGTCCTCCGGACTCGGAATGCCGGGAGACTTTGCGAGGGGCCTCCGTGCGCCAAAAATAGGCCGCGGGCAAAGCCGCGCCCAAAAATAACCGCCCGAAGGCCGGGGCGCCAAGTTCGTCCAGCGGAAAAAAGTCACAAAAACGGGTGGGCTATAGCCTTGGGGGGTGCGGCTGGTCAACATCGTCCGCCGGACTCGGAATGCCGCGAGACTTTGCGAGGGGCCTCCGAGTGCCAAACATAGGCCGCGGACAAAGCCGCGCCCAAAAATTACCGCCCGAAGGCCGGGGCGCCAAGTTCGTCCAGCGCAAAAAGGCCACAAAAACGGGTGGGCTATAGCCTTGGGGGGCGGGGCTGGCACACTTCGTCCGCCGGACTCGGAATGCCGGGAGACTTTGCGAGGGGCCTCCGTGTGCCAAAAACAGGCCGCGGGCAAAGCCGCGCCCAAAAATAACCGCCCGAAGGCCGGGGCGGCAAGTTCGTCCAGCGTAAAAAGGCCACAAAAACGGGTGGGCTATAGACTTGGGGGGCGGGGCTGGCCGACTTCGTCCGCCAGACTCGGAATGCCGGGAGACTTTGCGAGGGGCCTCCGTGCGCCAAAAAAAGGCCGCGGGCAAAGCCGCGCCCAAAAATAACCGCCCGAAGGCCGGGGCGCCAAGTTCGTCCAGCGGAAAAAGGCCACAAAAACGGGTGGGCTATAGCCTTGGGGGGTGGGGCTGGCCAACATCGTCCGCCGGACTCGGAATGCCGCGAGACTTTGCGAGGGGCCTCCGTGTGCCAAACATAGGCCGCGGGCAAAGCCGCGCCCAAAAATAATCGCCCGAAGGCCGGGGCGCCAAGTTCGTCCAGCGCAAAAAGGCCACAAAAACGGGTGGGCTATAGCCCTGGGGGGCGGGGCTGGCCCACTTCGTCCGCCGGACTCGGAATGCCGGTAGACTTTGCGAGGGGCCTCCGTGCGCCAAAAATAGGCCGCGGGCAAAGCCGCGCCCAAAAATAACCGCCCGAAGGCCGGGGCGCCAAGTTCGTCCAGCGGAAAAAGGCCACAAAAACGGGTGGGCTATAGCCTTGGGGGGTGGGGCTGGCCCACTTCGTCCGCCGTACTTGGAATGCCGCGAGACTTTGCGAGGGCCCTCCGTGCGCCAAAAATAGGCCGCGGGCAAAGCCGCGCCCAAAAATAACCGCCCGAAGGCCGGGGCGCCAAGTTCGTCCAGCGGAAAAAGGCCACAAAAACGGGTGGGCTATAGCCTTGGGGGGTGGGGCTGGCCTACATCGTCCGCCGGACTCGGAATGCCGCGAGACTTTGCGAGGCGCCTCCGTGTGCCAAACATAGGCCGCGGGCAAAGCCGCGCCCAAAAATAATCGCCCGAAGGCCGGGGCGCCAAGTTCGTCCAGCGTAAAAAGGCCACAAAAACGGGTGGGCTATAGCCTTGGGGGGTGGGGCTGGCCCACTTCGTCCGCCGGACTCGGAATGCCGTGAGACTTTGCGAGGGGCCTCCGTGTACCAAAAACAGGCCGCGGACAAAGCCGCGCCCAAAAATAACCAACCGAAGGCCGGGGCGCCAAGATCGTCCAGCGCAAAAAGGCCACAAAAACGGGTGGG
This sequence comes from Citrus x limon, assembly GCA_034663535.1. Lineage (NCBI taxonomy): Eukaryota > Viridiplantae > Streptophyta > Magnoliopsida > Sapindales > Rutaceae > Citrus > Citrus x limon. The sequence continues at coordinate 33,173,586 of CM067991.1, forward strand.
TTATAGCCTTGGGGGGCGGGGCTGGCCGACTTCGTCCGCCGGACTCGGAATGCCGGGAGACTTTGTGAGGGGCCTCCGTGCGCCAAAAATAGGCCACGGGCAAAGCCGCGCCCAAAAATAACCACCCGAAGGCCGGGGCGCCAAGTTCGTCCAGCGGAAAAAGGCCACAAAAACGGGTGGGCTATAGCGTTGGGGGTGGGACTGGCCAACATCGTCCGCCGGACTCGGAATGCCGCGAGACTTTGCGAGGGCCCTCCGTGTGCCAAACATAGGCCGCGGGCAAAGCCGCGCCCAAAAATAACCGCCCGAAGGCCGGGGTGGCAAGTTCGTCCAGCGCAAAAAGGCCACAAAAACGGGTGGGCTATAGCCTTGCGGGGCGGGGCTGGCCGACTTCATCCGCCGGACTCGGAATGCCGGGAGACTTTGCGAGGGCCCTCCGTGTGCCAAACATAGGCCGCGGGCAAAGCCGCGCCCAAAAATAACCGCCCGAAGGCCGGGGCGGCAAGTTCGTCCAGCGCAAAAAGGCCACAAAAACGGGTGGGCTATAGCCTTGGGGGGTGGGGCTGGCCTACTTCGTCCACCGGACTCGGAATGCCGGGAGACTTTGCGAGGGGCCTCTGTGTGCCAAAAATATGCCGCAGTCAAAGCCGCGCCCAATAATAACCGCCCGTAGGCCGGGGCGCCAAGTTCGTCCAGCGGAAAAAGGCCACAAAAACGGGTGGGCTATAGCCTTGGGGGGTGGCTCTGGCCAACTTCATCCGCCGGACTCGGAATGCCACGAGGCTTTACGAGAGGCCTCTGTGTGCCAAACAGAGGCCGCGGGCAAAGCCGCGCCCAATAATAACCGCCCGTAGGCCGGGGCGCCAAGTTCGTCCAGCGGAAAAAGGCCACAAAAACGGGTGGGCTTAACGTTGGGGGTGGGACTGGCCAACATCGTCCGCCGGACTCGGAATGCCGCGAGACTTTGCGAGGGGCCTCCGTGTGCCAAAAATAGGCCGCGGGCTAAGCCGCGCCCAAAAATAACCGCCCGAAGGCCGGGGCGCCCAGTTCGTCCAGCGGAAAGAGGCCAGAAAAACGGGTGGGCAATAGCCTTGGGGGGCGGGGCTGGCCCACTTCGTCCGCCGGACTTGGAATGCCGCGAGACCTTGCGACGGGCCTCCGTGTGCCAAACATAGGCCGCGAGCAAAGCCTCGCCCAAAAATAACCGCCCGAAGGCCGGGGAGCCAAGTTCGTCCAGCGCAAAAAGGCCACAAAAATGGGTGGGCTATAGCCTTGGGGGGTGGGGCTGGCCTACTTCGTCCGCCGGACTCGGAATGCCGGAAGACTTTGCGAGGGGCCTCCGTGTGCCAAAAATAGGCCACAGTCAAAGCCGCGCCCAAAAATAACCGCCCGAAGGCCAGGGCGCCAAGTTCGTCCAGCGCAAAAAGGCCACAAAAACGGGTGGGCTATAGACTTGGGGGGTGGGGCTGGCCAACTTCGTCCGCCGGACTCGGAATGCTGTTAGACTTTACGAGCGGCCTCCGTGTGCCAAAACTAGGCCGCCGTCAAAACCGCGCCCAAAAATAACCGCCCGAAGGCCGGGGCGCCGAGTTCATCCAGCGCAAAAAGGCCACAAAAACGGGTGGGCTATAGCCTTGGAGGGTGGGGCTGGCCAACTTCGTCCGCCGGACTCGGAATGCCGCGAGACTTTACGAGGGGCCTTTGTGTGCCAAAAATAGGCCGCGGGCAAAGCTGTGCCCAAAAATAACCGCCCGAAGGCCGGGGCGCCAATTTCGTCCAGCGGAAAAAGGCCACAAAATCGGGTGGGCTATAGCCTAGGGGGGTGCGGCTTGCCAACTTCGTCCGCTGGACTCGGAATACCGCGAGACTTTGCGAGTGGCCTCCGTGTGCCAAACATAAGCTGCGGGCAAAACCGCGCCCAAAAATAACTGCCCGAAGGCCGGGGCGCCAAGTTCGTCCAGCGCAAAAAGGCCACAAAAACGGGTGGGCTATAGCCTTGGAGGGTGGGGCTGGCCAACTTCGTCCGCCGGACTCGGAATGCCGCGAGACTTTGCGAGGGGCCTCCGCCTGCCAAAAATAGGCCGCGGGCAAAGCCGCGCCCAAAAATAACCGCCCGATGGCCGGGGCGCCAAGTTCCTCCAGCGGAAATAGGCCACAAAAACGGGTGGGCTATAGCCTTGGGGGGTGGGGCTGGCCAAAATTGTCAGCCGGACTCCGAATGCCGCGAGACTATGCCAGGGGCCTCCGTGTGCCAAACATAGGCCGTGGGCAAAGCTGCGCCCAAAAATAACTGCCCGAAGGCCAGGGTGCCAAGTTCGTCCAGCGGAAAAAAGCCACAAAAACGGGTGGGCTATAGCCTTGGGGGTTGTGGCTGGCCAACATCATCCGCCGGACTCGGAATGCCGCGAGACTTTGCGAGGGGCCTCCATGTGCCAAACATAGGCCGCAGGCAAAGCCGCGCCCAAAAATAACCGCCCGAAGTCCGGGGCGCCAAGTTCGTCCAGTGCAAAAAGGCCACAAAAACGGGTGGGCTATAGCCTTGGGGGGTGGGGCTGGCCAACTTCGTGCGCCGGACTCGGAATGCCGTGGGACTTTGCGAGGGGCCTCCGTGTGCCAAACATAGGCCGTGGGCAAAGCCGCAGCCAAAAATAGGCTGCGGACAAAGCCGCGCCCAAAAATAACCGCCCGAAGGCCGGGGCGCCACGTTCGTCCAGCGCAATAGGGCCACAAAAACGGGTGGGCTATAGCCTTGGGGGGTGGGGCTGGCCCACTTCGTCCGCCGGACTCGGAATGCCGCGAGACTTTTGGAGGGGCCTCCGTGTGCCAAAAATAGGCCGCGGACCAAGCCGCGCCCAAAAATAACCACCCAATGGCCGGGACGCCAAGTTCGTCCAGCGGAAAAAGGCCACAAAAACGGGTGGGCTATAGCCTTGGGGGGTGGGGCTGGCCAACTTCCTCCGCCGGACTCGGAATGCCGTGGGACTTTGCGAGGGGCCTCCGTGTGCCAAACATAGGCCGTGGGCAAATTCGCGGCCAAAAATAACCGCCCGAAGGCCGGGGCGCCAAGTTCGTCCAGCGGAAAAAGGCCACAAAAACGGGTGGGCTATAGCCTTGGGGGGTGGGGCTGGCCAAGTTTGTCCGCCGGACTCGGAATGGCGCGAGACTTTGCGAGTGGCCTCCGTGTGCCAAAAATAGTCCGCGGACACAGCCGAACCCAAAAATAACCGCCCGAAGGCCGGGGCGCCAAGTTCGTCCAGCGGAAAAAGGCCACAAAAACGGGTGGGCTATAGCCTTGGGGGGTGGGGCTGGCCAACATCGTCCGCCGGACTAGGAATGCCGTGAGACTTTCCGAGGGGCCTCCGTGTGCCAAACATAGGCCGCGGGCAATGCCGCGCCCAAAAAAAACCGCCCGAAGGCCGGGGCGCCAAGTTCGTCCAGCGGAAAAAGGCCACAAAAACGGGTGGGCTATAGCCTTGGGGGGTGGGGCTGGCCAACATCGTCCGCCGGACTCGGAATGCCGCGAGACTTTCCGAGGGGCCTCCTTGTGCCAAACATAGGCCGCGGGCAATGCCGTGCCAAAAAATAACCGCCCGAAGGCCGGGGCGCCAAGTTCGTCCAGCGGAAAACGGCCACAAAAATGGGTGGGCTATAGCCTTGAGGGGTGGGGCTGGCCCACTTCGTCCGCCGGACTCGGAATGCCGCGAGACTTTGCGAGGGGCCTCCGTCTGCCAAAAATAGGCCGTGGGCAAAGCCGCGCCCTAAAATAACCGCCCGAAGGCTGGGGCGCCAAGTTCGTCCAGCGGAAAAAGGCCACAAAAACAGGTGGGCTATAGCCTTGGGGGGTGGGGCTGGCCAAAATCGTCAGCCGGACTCCGAATGCCGCGAGTTTATGCCAGGGGCCTCCGTGTGCCAAACATAGGCCGTGGGCAAAGCTGCGCCCAAAAATAACTGCCCGAAGGCCAGGGTGCCAAGTTCGTCCAGCGGAAAAAAGCCACAAAAACGGGTGGCCTATAGCCTTGGGGGTTGTGGCTGGCCAACATCATCCGCCGGACTCGGAATGCCGCGAGACTTTGCGAGGGGCCTCCGTGTGCCAAACATAGGCCGCAGGCAAAGCCGCGCCCAAAAATAACCGCCCGAAGTCCGGGGCGCCAAGTTCGTCCAGTGCAAAAAGGCCACAAAAACGGGTGGGCTATAGCCTTGGGGGGTGGGGCTGGCCAACTTCGTGCGCCGGACTCGGAATGCCGTGGGACTTTGCGAGGGGCCTCCATGTGCCAAACATAGGCCGTGGGCAAAGCCGCAGCCAAAAATAGGCTGCGGACAAAGCCGCGCCCAAAAATAACCGCCCGAAGGCCGGGGCGCCACGTTCGTCCAGCGCAATAAGGCCACAAAAACGGGTGGGCTATAGCCTTGGGGGGTGGGGCTGGCCCACTTCGTCCGCCGGACTCGGAATGCCGCGAGACTTTTGGAGGGGCCTCCGTGTGCCAAAAATAGGCCGCGGACAAAGCCGCGCCCAAAAATAACCACCCAATGGCCGGGACGCCAAGTTCGTCCAGCGGAAAAAGGCCACAAAAACGGGTGGGCTATAGCCTTGGGGGGTGGGGCTGGCCAAGTTCGTCCGCCGGACTCGGAATGCCGTGGGACTTTGCGAGGGGCCTCCGTGTTCCAAACATAGGCCATGGGCAAAGTCACGGCCAAAAATAACCGCCCGAAGGCCGGGGCGCCAAGTTCGTCCAACGCAAAAAGGCCACAAAAACGGGTGGGCTATAGCCTTGGGGGGTGGGGCTGGCCAACTTCGTCCGCCGGACTCGGAATGCCGTGGGACTTTGGGAGGGGCCTCCGTGTGGCAAACATAGACCATGGGCAAAGCCGCGGCCAAAAATAACCGCCCGAAGACCGGGGCGCCAAGTTCGTCCAGCGCAAAAAGGCCACAAAAACGGGTGGGCTATAGCCTTGGGGGGTGGGGCTGGCCGACTTCGTCCGCCGGGCTCGGAACGCCGCAAGACTTTACAAGCGGCCTCCGTGTGCCAAACATAGGCTGCGGGCAATGCCGCGCCCAAAACTAACCTCCCGAAGGCCGGGGCGCCAAGTTCGTCCAGCGCAAAAAGGCCACAAAAACGGGTGGGCTATAGCCTTGGGGGGTGGGGCTGGCCAACTTCGTCCGCCGGACTCGGAATGGCGCGAGACTTTGCGAGGGGCCTCCGTGTGCCAAAAATAGGCTGCGGACAAAGCCGCGCCCAAAAATAACCGCCCGAAGGCCGGGGCGCCGCGTTCGTCCAGCGCAATAAGGCCGCAAAAATGGGTGGCCCATAGCCTTGGGGGGTGGGGCTGGCCAACTTCGTCCGCCGGACTCGGAATGGCGCGAGAATTTTGGAGGGGCCTTCGTGTGCCAAAAATAGGCCGCGGACAAAGCCGCGCCCAAAAATAACCACCCAATGGCCGGGGCGCCAAGTTCGTCCAGCGGAAAAAGGCCACAAAAACGGGTGGGCTATAGCCTTGGCGGGTGGGGCTGGCCAACTTCGTCCGCCGGACTCGGAATGCCGTGGGACTTTGCGAGGTGCCTCCGTGTGCCAAACATAGGCCGCGGACGCAGCCGCGCCCAAAAATAATCGCCCGAAGGCCGGGGCCCCAAGTTCGTCCAGCGGAAAAAAGCCACAAAAACGGGTGTGCTATAGCATTGGGGGGTGTGGCTGGCCAAGTTCGTCCGCCGGACTCGGAATGGGGCGAGACTTTGCGAGCGGGCTCCGTGTGCCAAAAGTAGTCCGCGGACACAGCCGCGCCCAAAAATAACCGCCCGAAGGCCGGGGCGACAAGTGCGTCCAGCGGGAAAAGGCCACAAAAACGGGTGGGCTATAGCCTTGGGGGGTGGGGCTGGCCAACTTCGTCCAGCGGACTCGGAATGGCGCGAGACTTTGCGAGGGGCCTCCGTGTGCCAAAAATAGGCTGCGGACAAAGCCGCGCCCAAAAATAACCGCCCGAAGGCCGGGGCGCCACGTTCGTCCAGCGCAATAAGGCCACAAAAATGGGTGGGCTATAGCCTTGGGGGGTGGGGCTGGCCAACTTCGTCCGCCGGACTCGGAATGGCGCGAGACTTTTGGAGGGGCCTCCGTGGGCCAAAAATAGGCCGCGGGCAAAGCCGCGCCCAAAAATAACCACCCAATGGCCGGGGCGCCAAGTTCGTCCAGCGGAAAAAGGCCACAAAAACGGGTGGGCTATAGCCTTGGCGGGTGGGGCTGGCCAACTTCGTCCGCCGGACTCGGAATGCCGTGGGACTTTGCGAGGTGCCTCCGTGTGCCAAACATAGGCCGCGGACACAGCCGCGCCCAAAAATAATCGCCCGAAGGCCGGGACCCCAAGTTCGTCCAGCGGAAAAAGGCCACAAAAACGGGTGGGCTATAGCCTTGGGGGGTGGTGCTGGCCAAGTTCGTCCGCCGGACTTGGAATGGGGTGAGACTTAACGAGCGGCCTCCATGTACTAAAAATAGGCCGCGGGCACAGCCGCGCCCAAAAATAACCCCCCGAAGGCCGGGGTGCCAAGTTCGTCCAGCGGAAAAAGGCCACAAAAACGGGTGGGCTATAGCCTTGGGGGGTGGGGCTGGCCAACTTCGTCCGCCGGACTCGGAATGGCGCGAGACTTTGCGAGGGGCCTCCGTGTGCCAAAAATAGGCTGCGGACAAAGCCGCGCCCAAAAATAACCGCCCGAAGGCCGGGGCGCCACGTTCGTCCAGCGCAATAAGGCCACAAAAATGGGTGGGCTATAGCCTTGGGGGGTGGGGCTGGCCAACTTCGTCCGCCGGACTCGGAATGGCGCGAGACTTTTGGAGGGGCCTCCGTGTGCCAAAAATAGGCCGCGGACAAAGCCGCGCCCAAAAATAACCACCCAATGGCCGGGGCGCCAAGTTCGTCCAGCGGAAAAAGGCCACAAAAACGGGTGGGCTATAGCCTTGGCGGGTGGGGCTGGCCAACTTCGTCCGCCGGACTCGGAATGCCGTGGGACTTTGCGAGGTGCCTCTGTGTGCCAAACATAGGCCGCGGACACAGCCGCGCCCAAAAATAATCGCCCGAAGGCCGGGGCCCCATGTTCGTCCAGCGGAAAAAAGCCACATAAACGGGTGTGCTATAGCATTGGGGGGTGGGGCTGGCCAAGTTCTTCCGCCGGACTCGGAATGGGGCGAGACTTTGCGAGCGGGCTCCGTGTGCCAAAAGTAGTCCGCGGACACAGCCGCGCCCAAAAATAACCGCCCGAAGGCCGGGGCGACAAGTTCGTCCAGCGGGAAAAGGCCACAAAAACGGGTGGGCTATAGCCATGGGGGGTGGGGCAGGCCAAGTTCGTCCGCCGGACTCGGAATGGGGCGAGACTTTGCGAACGGCCTACGTGTGACAAAAATAGGCCGTGGGAACAGCTGCGTACAAAAATAACCGCCCGAAGGCCAGGACGCCAAGTTCGTCCAGTGGAAAAAGGCCACAAAAACGGGTGGGCTATAGCCTTGGGGGGTGGAGCCCGCCAAGTTTGTCCGCCGGACTCAGAATGGGACGAGACTTTGTGAGTGGCCTCCGTATGCCAAAAATTGGCCGTGGACACAGCCGCGCCCAAAAAAAATCGCCTGAAGGCCGGGGCGCCAAATTCGTCCAACGGAAAAAGGCAACAAAAATGGGTGGGATATAGCCTTGGGGGGTGGGGCTGGCCAAGTTCGCCTGCCGGACTCAGAATGGGACGAGACGTTGCAAGCGGCCTCCGTGTGCCAAAAATAGGCTGCGGGCACAGCCGCACCCAAAAATAACCGCCCGAAACAGGTGGGCTATAGCCTTGGGGGGTGGGCTGGCCAAGTTTGTCCACCGGACTCGGAATGGGTCGAGACTTTGCGAGCGGCCTCCGTGTGCCAAAATTAGGCCACGGACACAGCCTTGTCCAAAAATAACCGCCCGAAGCCCGGGGCGCCAAGTTTGTCCAGCGGAAAAAGGCCACAAAAACGGGTGGGCTATAGCCTTGGGGGGTGGGGCTGGCCAAGTTTGTCCGCCGGACTCGGAATGGGGCGAGACTTTGAGAGCGGTCTGCGTGTGCCAAAAATATGCCGCGGGCACAGACGCGCCCAAAAATAACCACCCGAAGGCCGGGGCGCAAAGTTCGTCCAGAGGAAAAAGACCACAAAAACGGGTGGGCTATAGCCTTGGGGGGTGGGGCTGGCCAAATTCGTACGCCGGACTCGGAATCGGGTGAGACATTGCGAGCAGCCTCCGTGTGCTAAAAATAGGATGCGGGCACAGCCGTGCCCAAAAATAGCTGTCCGAAGGCCGGGGCGCCAAGTTCGCCCAGCGGAAAAAGAGCACAAAAACAGGTGGGCTATAGCCTTGGGGGGTGGGGCTGGCCAAGTTCGTCCACCGGACTTGGAATGGGGCGACACTTTGCGAGCACCCTCCGTGTGCCAAAAATAGGCTATGGGCTCAGCCGTACCCAAAAATAACCGCCCGAAGGCCGGGGCGCCAAGTTTGTCCAGCGGAAAAAGGCCACAAAAACGGGTGGGCTATAGCCTTGGGGGGTGGGGCTGGCCAAGTTTGTCCGCCGGACTCGGAATGGGGTGAGCCGTTGAGATCGGTCTCCGTGTGCTAAAAATATGCCGCGGGCACAGCCGCGCGCAAAAATAACCACCCGAAGGCCGGGGCGCAAAGTTCGTCCAGAGGAAAAAGACCACAAAAACGGGTGGGCTATAGCCTTGGGGGGTGGGGCTGGCCAAATTCGTACGTCGGACTCGGAATCGGGCGAGACATTGCGAGCAGCCTCCGTGTGCAAAAAATAGGATGCGGGCACAGCCGTGCCCAAAAATAGCTGTCCGAAGGCCGGGGCGCCAAGTTCGTCCAGCGGAAAATGGCCACAAAAACGGGTTGGCTACAGCCTTGGGGGGTGGGGCTGGCCAAGTTTGTCCGCCGGGCTCGGAATGGGGTGAGACTTTGAGATTGGTCTCCGTGTGCTAAAAATATGCCGCGGGCACAGCCGCGCCCAAAAATAACCACCCGAAGGCCGGGGCGCAAAGTTCGTCCAGAGGAAAAAGACCACAAAAACGGGTGGGCTATAGCCTTGGGGGGTGGGGCTGGCCAAATTCGTACGCCGGACTCGGAATCGGGCGAGACATTGCGAGCAGCCTCCGTGTGCAAAAAATAGGATGCGGGCACAGCCGTGACCAAAAATAGCTGTCCGAAGGCCGGGGCGAGAAGTTCGTCCAGCGGAAAATGGCCACAAAAACGGGTGGGCTACAGCCTTGGGGGGTGGGGCTGGCCAAGTTCGTCCGCCGGACTTGGAATGGGGTGAGACTTAACGAGCGGCCTCCATGTACCAAAAATAGGCCGCGGGCACAGCTGTACCCAAAAATAACCGCCCGAAGGCCGGGGTGCCAAGTTCGTCCAGCGGAATAAGGCCACAAAAACGGGTGGGCTATAGCCTTGGGGGGTGGTGCTGCCCAAGTTCGTCCGCCGGACTTGGAATGGGGTGAGACTTAACGAGCGGCCTCCATGTACCAAAAATAGGCCGCGGGCACAGCCGCACCCAAAAATAACCCCCCGAAGGCCGGGGTGCCAAGTTCGTCCAGCGGAAAAAGGCCACAAAAACGGGTGGGCTATAGCCTTGGGGGGTGGGGCTGGCCAACTTCGTCCGCCGGACTCGGAATGGCGCGAGACTTTGCGAGGGGCCTCCGTGTGCCAAAAATAGGCTGCGGACAAAGCCGCGCGCAAAAATAACCGCGCGAAGGCCGGGGCGCCACGTTCGGCCAGCGCAATAAGGCCACAAAAATGGGTGGGCTATAGCCTTGGGGGGTGGGGCTGGCCAACTTCGTCCGCCGGACACGGAATGGCGCGAGACTTTTGGAGGGGCCTCCGTGTGCCAAAAATAGGCCGCGGACAAAGCCGCGCCCAAAAATAACCACCCAATGGCCGGGGCGCCAAGTTCGTCCAGCGGAAAAAGGCCACAAAAACGGGTGGGCTATAGCCTTCGCGGGTGGGGCTGGCCAACTTCGTCCGCCGGACTCGGAATGCCGTGGGACTTTACGAGGTGCCTCCGTGTGCCAAACATAGGCCGCGGACACAGCCGCGCCCAAAAATAATCGCCCGAAGGCCGGGGCCCCAAGTTCGTCCAGCGGAAAAAAGCCACAAAAACGGGTGTGCTATAGCATTGGGGGGTGGGGCTGGCCAAGTTAGTCCGCCGGACTCGGAATGGGGCGAGACTTTGCGAGCGGGCTCCGTGTGCCAAAAGTAGTCCGCGGACACAGCCGCGCCCAAAAATAACCGCCCGAAGGCCGGGGCGACAAGTGCGTCCAGCGGGAAAAGGCCACAAAAACGGGTGGGCTATAGCCTTGGGGGGTGGGGCTGGCCAACTTCGTCCAGCGGACTCGGAATGGCGCGAGACTTTGCGAGGGGCCTCCGTGTGCCAAAAATAGGCTGCGGACAAAGCCGCGCCCAAAAATAACCGCCCGAAGGCCGGGGCGCCACGTTCGTCCAGCGCAATAAGGCCACAAAAATGGGTGGGCTATAGCCTTGGGGGGTGGGGCTGGCCAACTTCGTCCGCCGGACTCGGAATGGCGCTAGACTTTTGGAGGGGCCTCCGTGTGCCAAAAATAGGCCGCGGGCAAAGCCGCGCCCAAAAATAACCACCCAATGGCCGGGGCGCCAAGTTCGTCCAGCGGAAAAAGGCCACAAAAACGGGTGGGCTATAGCCTTGGCGGGTGGGGCTGGCCAACTTCGTCCGCCGGACTCGGAATGCCGTGGGACGTTGCGAGGTGCCTCCGTGTGCCAAACATAGGCCGCGGACACAGCCGCGCCCAAAAATAATCGCCCGAAGGCCGGGACCCCAAGTTCGTCCAGCGGAAAAAGGCCACAAAAACGGGTGGGCTATAGCCTTGGGGGGTGGTGCTGGCCAAGTTCGTCCGCCGGACTTGGAATGGGGTGAGACTTAACGAGCGGCCTCCATGTACCAAAAATAGGCCGCGGGCACAGCCGTACCCAAAAATAACCGCCCGAAGGCCGGGGTGCCAAGTTCGTCCAGCGGAATAAGGCCACAAAAACGGGTGGGCTATAGCCTTGGGGGGTGGTGCTGGCCAAGTTCGTCCGCCGGACTTGGAATGGGGTGAGACTTAACGAGCGGCCTCCATGTACCAAAAATAGGCCGCGGGCACAGCCGCGCCCAAAAATAACCCCCCGAAGGCCGGGGTGCCAAGTTCGTCCAGCGGAAAAAGGCCACAAAAACGGGTGGGCTATAGCCTTGGGGGGTGGGGCTGGCCAACTTCGTCCGCCGGACTCGGAATGGCGCGAGACTTTGCGAGGGGCCTCCGTGTGCCAAAAATAGGCTGCGGACAAAGCCGCGCGCAAAAATAACCGCGCGAAGGCCGGGGCGCCACGTTCGTCCAGCGCAATAAGGCCACAAAAATGGGTGGGCTATAGCCTTGGGGGGTGGGGCTGGCCAACTTCGTCCGCCGGACTCGGAATGGCGCGAGACTTTTGGAGGGGCCTCCGTGTGCCAAAAATAGGCCGCGGACAAAGCCGCGCCCAAAAATAACCACCCAATGGCCGGGGCGCCAAGTTCGTCCAGCGGAAAAAGGCCACAAAAACGGGTGGGCTATAGCCTTCGCGGGTGGGGCTGGCCAACTTCGTCCGCCGGACTCGGAATGCCGTGGGACTTTGCGAGGTGCCTCCGTGTGCCAAACATAGGCCGCGGACACAGCCGCGCCCAAAAATAATCGCCCGAAGGCCGGGGCCCCAAGTTCGTCCAGCGGAAAAAAGCCACAAAAACGGGTGTGCTATAGCATTGGGGGGTGGGGCTGGCCAAGTTAGTCCGCCGGACTCGGAATGGGGCGAGACTTTGCGAGCGGGCTCCGTGTGCCAAAAGTAGTCCGCGGACACAGCCGCCCCCAAAAATAACCGCCCGAAGGCCGGGGCGACAAGTTCGTCCAGCGGGAAAAGGCCACAAAAACGGGTGGGCTATAGCCATGGGGGGTGGGGCAGGCCAAGTTCGTCCGCCGGACTCGGAATGGGGCGAGACTTTGCGAACGGCCTACGTGTGACAAAAATAGGCCGTGGGAACAGCTGCGTACAAAAATAACCGCCCGAAGGCCAGGACGCCAAGTTCGTCCAGTGGAAAAAGGCCACAAAAACGGGTGGGCTATAGCCTTGGGGGGTGGAGCCCGCCAAGTTTGTCCGCCGGACTCAGAATGGGACGAGACTTTGTGAGTGGCCTCCGTATGCCAAAAATTGGCCGTGGGCACAGCCGCGCCCAAAAAAAATCGCCTGAAGGCCGGGGCGCCAAATTCGTCCAACGGAAAAAGGCAACAAAAATGGGTGGGATATAGCCTTGGGGGGTGGGGCTGGCCAAGTTCGCCTGCCGGACTCAGAATGGGACGAGACGTTGCAAGCGGCCTCCGTGTGCCAAAAATAGGCTGCGGGCACAGCCGCACCCAAAAATAACCGCCCGAAACAGGTGGGCTATAGCCTTGGGGGGTGGGCTGGCCAAGTTTGTCCACCGGACTCGGAATGGGTCGAGACTTTGCGAGCGGCCTCCGTGTGCCAAAATTAGGCCACGGACCCAGCCTTGTCCAAAAATAATCGCCCGAAGCCCGGGGCGCCAAGTTTGTCCAGCGGAAAAAGGCCACAAAAACGGGTGGGCTATAGCCTTGGGGGGTGGGGCTGGCCAAGTTTGTCCGCCGGACTCGGAATGGGGCGAGACTTTGAGAGCGGTCTGCATGTGCCAAAAATATGCCGCGGGCACAGACGCGCCCAAAAATAACCACCCGAAGGCCGGGGCGCAAAGTTCGTCCAGAGGAAAAAGACCACAAAAACGGGTGGGCTATAGCCTTGGGGGGTGGGGCTGGCGAAATTCGTACGCCGGACTCGGAATCGGGGGAGACATTGCGAGCAGCCTCCGTGTGCTAAAAATAGGATGCGGGCACAGCCGTGCCCAAAAATAGCTGTCCGAAGGCCGGGGCGCCAAGTTCGCCCAGCGGAAAAAGAGCACAAAAACGGGTGGGCTATAGCCTTGGGGGGTGGGGCTGGCCAAGTTCGTCCGCCGGACTTGGAATGGGGCGACACTTTGTGAGCGCCCACCGTGTGCCAAAAATAGGCTATGGGCTCAGCCGTACCCAAAAATAACCGCCCGAAGGCCGGGGCGCCAAGTTTGTCCAGCGGAAAAAGGCCACAAAAACGGGTGGGCTATAGCCTTGGGGGCTGGGGCTGGCCAAGTTTGTCCGCCGGACTCGGAATGGGGTGAGACGTTGAGATCGGTCTCCGTGTGCTAAAAATATGCCGCGGGCACAGCCGCGCGCAAAAATAACCACCCGAAGGCCGGGGCGCAAAGTTCGTCCAGAGGAAAAAGACCACAAAAACGGGTGGGCTATAGCCTTGGGGGGTGGGGCTGGCCAAATTCGTACGCCGGACTCGGAATCGGGCGAGACATTGCGAGCAGCCTCCGTGTGCAAAAAATAGGATGCGGGCACAGCCGTGCCCAAAATAGCTGTCCGAAGGCCGGGGCGCCAAGTTCGTCCAGCGGAAAATGGCCACAAAAACGGGTGGGCTACAGCCTTGGGGGGTGGGGCTGGCCAAGTTTGTCCGCCGGGCTCGGAATGGGGTGAGACTTTGAGATTGGTCTCCGTGTGCTAAAAATATGCCCCGGGCACAGCCCTGCCCAAAAATAACCACCCGAAGGCCGGGGCGCAAAGTTCGTCCAGAGGAAAAAGACCACAAAAACGGGTGGGCTATAGCCTTGGGGGGTGGGGCTGGCCAAATTCGTACGCCGGACTCGGAATCGGGCGAGACATTGCGAGCAGCCTCCGTGTGCAAAAAATAGGATGCGGGCACAGCCGTGACCAAAAATAGCTGTCCGAAGGCCGGGGCGACAAGTTCGTCCAGTGCAAAAAGGCCACAAAAACGGGTGGGCTATAGCCTTGGGGGGTGGGGCTGGCCAACTTCGTGCGCCGGACTCGGAATGCCGTGGGACTTTGCGAGGGGCCTCCGTGTGCCAAACATAGGCCGTGGGCAAAGCTGCAGCCAAAAATAGGCTGCGGACACAGCCGCGCCCAAAAATAACCGCCCGAAGGCCGGGGCGACAAGTTCGTCTAGCGGAAAATGGCCACAAAAACGGGTGGGCTACAGCCTTGGGGGGTGGGGCTGGCCAAGTTCGTCCGCCGGACTTGGAATGGGGTGAGACTTTGCGAGTGGCCTCCGTGTGCCAAAAATAGGCCGCGGACACAGCCGTGCCTAAAAATAAACACCCGAAGTCCTGGGGGCCAAGTTCGTCCAGCGGAAAAAGACCACAAAAACAGGTGGGCTATAGCCTTGGGGGGTGGGGCAGGCCAAGTTTGTCCGCCGGACTCGGAATGGGGGGAGACTTAACGAGCGGCCTCCATGTACCAAAAATAGGCCACGGGCACAGCCGCGCCCAAAAATAACCGCCCGAAGGCCGGGGTGCCAAGTTCGTCCAGCGGAAAAAGGCCACAAAAACGGGTGGGCTATAGCCTTGGGGGGTGGTGCTGGCCAAGTTCGTCCGCCGGACTTGGAATCGGGTGACACTTTACAAGCACCCTCCGTGTGCCAAAAATATGCCGCGGGCACAGCCGCACCCAAAAATAACTACCCGAAGGCGGGGAGCCAAGTTCGTCCAGCGGAAAATGTCCACAGAAACGGGTGGGCTATAGCCTTGGGGGGTGGCACTGGCCAAGTTCGTCCGCCGGACTTAGAATGGGACGAAACTTTGCGAGCGGCCTCCGTGGGCCAAAAATACGCCGCGGGCACTGCCGCGCCCAAAAATAACTGCCGGAAGGCCGGGGCGCCAAGTTCGTCCAGCGGAAAAAGGCCACAAAAACGGGTGGGCTATAGCCTTGGGGGGTGGGTTGGCCAAGTTCGTCCGCCGGACTCGGAATGGGACGAGACTTTGCGAGCGGCCTCCGTGTACTAAAAATAGGCCGCGGGCATGGCCGTGCCCAAAAATAACGACCCAAAGGCAGTGGCGCCAAGTTCATCCAGCGGAAAAAGGCCACAAAAACGGGTGTGCTATAGCCTTGGGGGGTGGGGCTGGCCAAGTTCGTCCGCCGGACACGGAATGCGGCGAGACTTTGAGAGTGGTCTCCGTGTGCCAAAAATATACCGCGGGCGCAGCCGCGCCGAAGAATAACCACCCGATGGCTGGGGCGCAAAGTTCGTCCAGCGGAAAAAGACCACAAAAACGGGTGGGCTACAGCCTTGGGGGGTGGGGCTGGCCAAGTTAGTCCGCCGGACTCGGAATCGAGCGAGACTTTTCGAGCAGCCTCCGAGTGCCAAAAATAGGCTATTGGCTCAGCCGCGCCTAAAAATAACCGCCCGAAGGCCGGGTCCCCAAGTTCATCCAGCGGGAAAAGACCACAAAAATGGGTGGGCTATAGCCTTGGGGGGTGGGGCTGGCCAAGTTCGTCCGCCGGACTCAGAATGGGATGAGACTTTGTGAGCGGCCTCCGTGTGCTAAAAATAGGCCGCGGGCGCAGCCGTACCCAAAAATAACCACCCGAAGGCCGGGGCGCCGAGTTCATCCAGCGGAAAAAGGCCACTAAAACAGGTGGGCTATAGCCTTGGGGGGTGGGGCTGGCCAAGTTCGTCCGTCGGACTCAGAATGGGGCGAGACTTTGCGAGTGGCCTCCGTGTGCCAAAAATAGGCTTCGGGCACAGCCGCTCCCAAAAATAACCGCCCGAAGGCCGGGAGGCAAGTTCGTCCAGCGGAAAATGTCCACAGAAACGGGTGGGCTATAGCCTTGGGGGGTGGGGCTGGCCAAGTTCGTTTGCCGGACTTAGAATGGGACGAAACTTTGCGAGCGGCCTCCCTGGGCCGAAAATAGGCAGCGGGCACTGCCGCGCCCAAAAATAACCGCCTGAAGGCCGGGGCGCCAAGTTCGTCCAGCGGAAAAAGGCCACAAAAACAGGTGGGCTATAGCCTTGAGGGGTGGGTTGGCCAAGTTCGTCCGCCGGATTCGGATTGGGATGAGACTTTCCGAGCGGCCTCCGTGTGCTAAAAATAGGCCGCGAGCACGGCCGCGCCCAAAAATAACCGCCCGAAGGCCGTGGCGCCAAGTTCATCCAGCGGAAAAAGGCCACAAAAACGGGTGTGCTATAGCCTTGGGGGGTGGGGCTGTCCAAGTTCGTCCGCCGGACTCGGAATGCGGCAAGACTTTGAGAGCGGTCTCCGTGTGCCAAAAATATGCCGCGGGCGCAGCCGCGCCCAAAAATAACCACCCGAAGGCTGGGGCGCAAAGTTCGTCCAGCGGAAAAAGACCACAAAAACGGGTGGCCTACAGCCTTGGGGGGTGGGGATGGCCAAGTTCGTCCGCCGGACTCGGAATCGGGCGAGACTTTTTGAGCAGCCTCCGTGTGCCAAAAACAGGGCTCAGCCGCGCCCAAAAATAACCGCCCGAAGGCCGGGTCCCCAAGTTCGTCCAGCGGAAAAAGACCACAAAAACGGGTGGGCTATAGCCTTGGGGGGCGGGGCTGGCCAAGTTCATCCGCCGGACTTAGAATGGGATGAGACTTTGTGAGCGGCCTTCGTGTGCTAAAAATAGGCAGCGGGCGTAGCCACACCCAAAAATAACCACCCGAAGGCCGGGGCGCCAAGTTCGTCCAGTGGAAAAAGGCCACTAAAACAGGTGGGCTATAGCCTTGGGGGGTGGGGCTGGCCAAGTTCGTCCGTCGGACTCAGAATGGGGCGAGACTTTGCGAGTGGCCTCCGTGTGCCAAAAATAGGCCGCGTGCACAGCCGTTCCCAAAAATAACTGCCCGAAGGCCGGGGCGCCAAGTTCATCCAGTGGAAAAAGGCCACAAAAACGGGTGGGCTATAACCTTGGGGGGTGGGGCTGGCCAAGTTCGTCCGTCGGACTCGGAATGGGGCGAGACTTTGCGAGCGACCTCCGTGTGCCAAAAATAGGCCGCGGGCACAGCCGCGTTAAAAAATAACCACCCGAAGGCCGGGGCGCCAAGTTCGTCCAGCGGAAAAAGGCCACAAAAACGGGTGGGCTATAGCCTTGGGGGGTGGGCCTGGCCAACTTCGTCCGCCGGACTCGGAATGGCGCGGGACTCTGCGAGGCACCTCCGTCTGGGAAAAATAGGCCGCGGGCACAGCCACTCCCAAAAAAAACAGCCCGAAGGCCGGGTCGGCAAGTTCATCCAGCGGAAAAAGGCCGCAAAAACGGGTGGGCTATACCCTTAGGGGGTGAGGCGGGCCGACGTAGTCGGCCGGACTCGGAATGGCGCAAGACTTTGCGAGGCATCTCCGTGTGCCAAAAATAGGCCGCAGGCACAGCCGCACCAAAAAATAACAGCCCGAAGGCCGTGTCGCCAAGTTCGTCCAGCGGAAAAAGGCCACAAAAACGGGTGGGCTATAGCCTTTGGGGGTGGGGCTTGAAAACTTCGTCCGCCGGACTCGGAATGGCGCGAGACTTTATGAGGCATCTCAGTGTGCCAAAAATAGGCCACGGATACAGCCGCGCCCAAAAATAACCGCCTGAAGGCCGGGGCGCCAAGTTCGTCCAGCGGAAAAAGGCCACAAAAACGGGTGGGCTACAGCCTTGGGGGGTGCGGCTGGCCTACTTCGTCCGCCGGACTCAGAATGGCGTGAGACGTTGTGAGGAGCCTCCATGTGCCAAAAATAGGCCGCGTGCACAGCCGCGCCCAAAAATAACCGCACGAAGGCCGGCGTGCCAAGTTCGTCCAGCGGAAAAAGGCCACAAAAACAGGTGGGCTATAGCCTTTGGGGGTGGGGATGGCCAACTTCGTCCGCCGGACATGGAAGGCCATGAGACGTTGCGAGGGGCCTCCGTGTGCCAAAAATAGGCCACGGGTAAAGCCGCGCCCTAAAATAATCGCCCGAAGGCCGGGGCGCCAAGTTCGTCCAGCGGAAAAATGCCACAAAAACGGGTGGGCTATAGCCTTGGGGGGTGGGGCTTGCCAACTTCGTCCGCCGGACTCGGAATGGCGCGAGACTTTGCGAGGCACCTCTGTGTGCCAAAAATAGGCCGCGGGCACAGCCGCGCCCAAAAATAACCGCCTGAAGGCCAGCGCGCCAAGTTCGTCCAACGGAAAAAGGCCACAAAAACGGGTGGGCTATAGCCTTGGGGGGTGGGGGTGGCCAACTTCGTCCGCCGGACTCGGAATGGAACGAGACTTTGTGAGGCACCTCCATGTGCCAAAAATAGGCCGCGGGCACAGCCGCGCCCAAAAATAACCGCACGAAGGCCGGCGCGCCAAGTTCGCCCAGTGGAAAAAGGCCACAAAAACGGGCGGGCTATAGCCTTGGGGGATGGGGCTGGCCAACTTCGTCCGCCGGACTAGGAATGGCGCAAGACTTTGTGAGGCGCCTCCGTGTACCAAAAATAGGCTGCGGGCATAGCCGCGCCCAAAGGCCGGGGCCCCAAGTTCGTCCAGCGGAAAAAGGCCACAAAAATGTGTGGGCTATAGCCTTGCAGGGTGGGGCTGGCCAACTTCGTCCGCCGGACTCGGAATGGCGCGAGACTTTGCGAGGCACCTCCATGTGCCAAAAATAGGCCGCGGGAACCGCCGCACTCAAAAATAACCGCCCGAAGGTCGGGGCGCCAAGTTCGTCCAGCGGAAAAAGGCCACAAAAACGGGTGGGCTATAGCTTTCGGGGGTTGGGCTTGCCGACTTCGTCCGCCGGACTCCGAATGGCGCGAGACTTTGCGAGGCACCTCCATGTGCCAAAAAAAGGCCACGGGTACAGCAGCGCCAAAAAATAACCGCCCGAAGGCCGGGGCGCCAAATTCGTCCAGCGGAAGAAGGCCACAAAAACAGGTGGGCTATAGCCTTGGGGGGTGGGGCTGCCCAACTTCGTCCGCTGGACAAGGAATGGTACGAGATTTTGCTAGGCGCCTCCGTGTGCCAAAAATAAGCCGCGGGCACAGCCGCGCCAAAAAATAACCGCCCGAAGGCCGGGGCGCCATGTTCGTCCAGCGGAAAAAGGCCACAAAAACGGGTGGGCTATAGCCTTGGGGGGTGGGGCTGGCCAACTTCGTCCGCCGGACTCGGAATGGTGGGAGACTTTGTGAGGCACCTACCTGTGCCAAAAATAGGCCACGGGCACAGCCAGGCCCAAAAATAACCGCCCAAAGGCCGGGGCGCCAAGTTCGTCCAGCGGAAAAAGGCCACAAAAACGGGTGGGCTATAGCCTTGGGGGGTGGGGCTTGCCCACTTCGTCCGCCAGACTCGGAATGGCGCGAGACTTTGCAAGGCACCTACGTGTGCCAAAAATAGGCCGCGGGCATAGCCACGCCCAAAAATAACCGCCCGAAGGCCGGGGCGCTTAGTTCGTCCAGCGGAAAAAGCCCACAGAAACAGGCGGGCTATAGCCTTGGGGGGTGGGGCTGGCAAACTTTGTCCGCCGGACTCGGAATGGCGCGAGACTTTGCGAGGTGTCTCCATGTGCCAAAAATAGGTCGCGGGTACAGCCGCGCCCAAAAATAACTGCCCGAAAGCCGGGGCGTCAAGTTCGTCCAGCGGAAAAAGGCCACAAAAACGGGTGGGCTATAGCCTTGGGGGGTGGGGCTGGCCGACTTCGTCCGCCGGACTGGGAATGATGCGAGACTTTGCGAGGCACCTCCGTGCGCCAAAAATAGGACACAGGCACAACCGCGTCCAGAAATAACAGCCCGAAGGCCGGGGCGCCAAGTTCGTCCAGCGGAAAAAGGCCACAAAAACGGGTGGGCTATAGCCTTGGGGGGTGGGGCTGGCCAATTTCGTCCGCCGGACTTGGAATGGCGCGGGACTTTGCGAGGCACCTCCGTGTGCCAAAAATAGGACACGGGCACAGCCGCGCCCAAAAATAACCACCCGAAGGCCGGGGCACCAAGTTCGTCCAGCGGAAAAAGGCCACAAAAACGGGTGGGCTATAGCCTTGGGGGGTGGGGCTGGCCAACTTCTTCCACCGGACTCGGAATGGCAAGAGACTTTGCGAGGCACCTCCGTGCGCCAAAAATAGGCCGCGGGTACAGCAGCGCTCAAAAATAACCGCCCGAAGGCCGGGGCGCCAAGTTCGTCCAGCGGAAAAAGGCCACAAAAACAGGTGGGCTATAGCCTTGGGGGGTAGGGCTGGCCAACTTCGTCCGCCGGACTCGGAATGATGTGAGACTTTGTGAGGCACCTCCGTCTGCCAACAATAGGCCACGGGCACAGCCGCGCCCAAAAATAACTGCCCGAAGGCTGGGGCGCCAAGTTCGTCCAGCGGAAAAAGGCCACAAAAACGGGTGGGCTATAGCCTTGGGGGGTGGGGCCGGCCAACTTCGTCCGACGGACTCAGAATGGCGCGAGACTTTGCGAGGTGCCTCCTTGTGCCAAAAATAGGCCGCGGGCGCAGCCGCACCAAAAAATAACCGCACGAACGCCGGCGAGCAAAGTTCGTCCAGCGGAAAAGGGCCACAAAAACGGGCGGGCTATAGCCTTGGGGAGTGGGGCTGGACAACTTTGTCCGCCGGACTAGGAATGGCGCGAGACTTTGCGAGTTGCCTCCGTGTTCCAAAAATAGGCCGCGGGCATAGCCGCGCCAAAACATAACCGCCCAATCGCCGGGGCGCCAAGTTCGTCCAGCGGAAAAAGACCACAAAAATGCGTGGGCTATAGCCTTGCGGGGTGGGGCTGGCCCACTTCGTCCGCCGGACTCGGAATGGCGCGAGACTTCGCGAGGCACCTCCGTGTGCCAAAAATAGGCCGCGGGCACAACCACACCCAAAAATAACCGCCCAAAGGCCGGGGCGCCAAGTTCGTCGAGCGGAAAAAGGCCACAAAAACGGGTGGGCTATAGCCTTCGGGGGTGGGGCCGGCCGACTTCGTCCGCCAGACTCGGAATGGCGCGAGACTTTGTGAGACGACTCCATGTGCCAAAAATAGGCCGCGGGCACAGCCGTTTCCAAAAATAACCGCCCAAAGGCCGGGGCAACAAGTTCGTCCAGCGGAAAAAGGCCACAAAAACGGGTGGGCTATAACCTTGGGGAGTGGGGCTGGCCAACTTCGTCCGCCGGACTAGGAATGGCGTGAGACTTCCCGAGGCACCTCCGTGTGCAAAAAATAGGCCGCGGACAGAGCCGAGCCCAAAAATAACCGCCCAAAGGCCGGGGCGCCATGTTCGTCCAGCGGAAAAAGGCCACAAAAATGTGTGGGCTATAGCCTTGCGGGGTGGGGCTGGCCCACTTCGTCCGCCGGACTCGGAATGGCGCGATACTTCGCGAGGCACCTCCGTGTGCCAAAAATAGGCCGCGGGCACATCCACACCCAAAAATAACCGCCCAAAGGCCGGGGCGCCAAGTTCGTCCAGCGGAAAAAGGCCACAAAAACAGGTGGGCTATAGCCTTGGGGGGTAGGGCTGACCAACTTCGTCCGCCGGACTCGGAATGATGCAAGACTTTGCGAGGCACCTCCGTCTGCCAACAATAGGCCACGGGCACAGCCGCGCCCAAAAATAACTGCCCGAAGGCTGGGGCGCCAGGTTCATCCAGCGGAAAAAGGCCACAAAAACGGGTGGGCTATAGCCTTGGGGGGTGGGGCTGGCCAACTTCGTCCGCCGGACTCGGAATGGCGCGAGACTTTGCGAGGTGCCTCCTTGTACCAAAAATAGGCCGCGGGCGCAGCCGCACCCAAAAATAACCGCACGAACGCCGGCGCGCCAAGTTTGTCCAGCGGAAAAAGGCCACAAAAACGGGTGGGCTATAGCCTTCGGGGGTGGGGCCGGCCCACTTCGTCCGCCGGACTCGGAATGGCGCGAGACTTTACGAAACGCCTCCGTGTGCCAAAAATAGGCCGTAGGCACAGCCGCTTCCAAAAATAACCACCCGAAGGCGGGGGCGCCAAGTTCGTCCAGCGGAAAAAGGCCACAAAAACGGGTGGGCTATAGCCTTTGGGGTTGGGGCTGGCCAACTTCATCCGCCGGACTCGGAATGCCGCGAGACTTTGCGAGGTGCCTCCGTGTCCCAAAAATAGGCCACGGGTACAGCCGCGCCTAAAAATAACCGCCGAAGGCCGGGGCGCCAAGTTCGTCCAGCGGAAAAAGGCCACAAAAACGGGTGGGCTATAGCCTTGGGGGGTGGGGCTGGCCAATTTCGTCCGCCGGACTCGGAATGGCGCGAGACTTTGTGTGGCACCTCCGTGTAGCAAAAATAGGTCACGGGCACAGCCGCGCCCAAAAATAACCACCCGAAGGCCGGGGCGCCAAGTTCGTCCAGCGGAAAAAGGCCACAAAAACGGGTGGGTTATAGCCTTGGGGGGTGGGGCTGGCCGACTTTGTCCGCCGGACTCGGAATGGCAGGAGACTTTGCGAGGCACCTCCGTGTGCCAAAAATAATCCGCGCGCACAGCCTCGCCAAAAAATAACCGCCCGAAGGCCGGGGCGCCAAGTTCGTCCAACGGAAAAAGGCCGCAAAAACGTGTGGGCTATAGCCTTGGGGGATGGGGTTGGCCAACTCCGTCCGCCGGTCTCGGAATGGCGCGAGACTTTCCGAGGTGCCTCCGTGTGCCAACAATAGGCCACGGGCACAGCTGCGCTGAAAAATAACTGCCCGAAGGCTGGGGCGCCAAGTTCGTCCAGCGGAAAAAGGCCACAAAAACGGGTGGGCTATAGCCTTGGGGGGTGGGGCTGGCCAACTTCGTCCGCCGGACTCGGAATGGCACGAGACTTTGTGAGGCGCCTGCGTGTGCCAAAAATAGGCTGCGGGCACAGCCGCGTCCAAAAATAACCGCCTGAAGGACGGGGCGCCAAGTTCGTCCAATGGAAAAAGGCCACAAAAACGGGTGGGCTATAGCCTTTGGGGGTGGGGCTTGCCAACTTCGTCCGCCGAACTCAGAATGGCGCGAGACTTTGCGAGGCGCCTCCGTGTACCAAAAATAGGCCGCGGGTACAACCGCGCCCAAAATAATCGCCCGAAGGCCGGGGCGCCAAGTTTGTCCATCGGAAAAAGGCCACAAAAATGGCTGGGCTATAGCCTTGGGGGGTGGGGCTGGCCAACTTCGTCCGCCGGACTCGGAATGGCGCGGGACTTTGTGAGGCACCTTCGTGTGCCAAAAATAGGCTGAGGAAACAGCTGCACCCAAAAATAACCGCCCAAAGGCCGGCGAGCCAAGTTCGTCCAGTGGAAAAAGACCACAAAAATGGGCGGGCTATAGCCTTGCGGGGTGGGGCTGGACAACTTCGTCCGCTGGACTAGGAATGGCGCAAGACTTTGCGAGGTGCCTCCGTGTACCAAAAAAAGGCCGCGGGCATAGCCGCGCCCAAAAATAACCGCCCAAAGGTCGGGGCACCAAGTTCGTCCAGCGGAAAAAGACCACAAAAATGTGTGGGCTATGGCCTTGCGGGGTGGGGCTGGCCCACTTCATCCGCCGGACTCGGAATGGCACGAGACTTTGTGAGGCGCCTGCGTGTGCCAAAAATAGGCTGCGGGCGCAGCCGCGTCCAAAAATAACCGCCTGAAGGACGGGGCGCCAAGTTCGTCCAATCGAAAAAGGCCACAAAAACGGGTGGGCTATAGCCTTTGGGGGTGGGGCTTGCCAACTTCGTCCGCCGGACTCAGAATGGCGCAAGACTTTGCGAGGCACCTCAGTGTGCCAAAAATAGGCCGCGGGTACAGCCGCGCCCAAAATAACCGCCCGAAGGCCGGGGCGCCAAGTTTGTCCAGCGGAAAAAGGCCACAAAAATGGGTGGGCTATAGCCTTGGGGGGTGGGGCTGGCCAACTTCGTCCGCCGGACTCAGAATGGCGCGGGACTTTGTGAGGCGCCTTCGTGTGCCAAAAATAGGCCGAGGAAACAGCCGCACCCAAAAATAACCTCCCAAAGGCTGGGGCGCCCAGTTCGTCCAGTGGAAAAAGGCCACAAAAATGCGTGGGCTATAGCCTTGCGGGATGGGGCTGGCCCACTTCGTCCGCCGGACTCGGAATGGCGCGAGACTTTGCGAGGTTCCTCCGTGTGCCAAAAATAGGCCGCGGGTACAGCCGCGCCCAAAAATAACCACCCGAAGGCCGGGGCGCCAAGTTCGTCCAGCGGAAAAAGGCCACAAAAACGGGTGGGCTATAGCCTTTGGTGGTGGGGCTTGCCAACTTCGTCCGCCGGACTCGGAATGCCGCGAGACTTTGCGAGGCACCTCCGTGTACCAAAAATAGGCCGCGGGTACAGCCGCGCCCAAAAATAACTTCCCGAAGGCCGGGGCGCCAAGTTCGTCCAGTGGAAAAAGGCCACAAAAACGGGTGGGCTATAGCCTTTGGTGGTGGGGCTTGCCAACTTCGTCCGCCGGACTCGGAATGCCGCGAGACCTTACGAGGCACCTCCGTGTACCAAAAATAGGCCGCGGGTACAGCCGCGTTCAAAAATAACCGCCTGAAGGCCAGGGCGCCAAGTTCGTCCAGCGGAAAAAGGCCATAAAAATGGGTGGGCTATAGCCTTTGGGGGTGGGGCTGGCCCACTTCGTCCGCCGGACTCGGAATGGCGCGAGACTTTGCGAGGTGGCTCCGTGTGCCAAAAATAGGCTGCGGGCAAGGCCGCGCCAAAAAATAACCGCCCGAAGGCCGGGGCGCCAAGTTCGTCCAGCGGATAAAGGCCACAAAAATGCGTGGGCTATAGCCTTGCGGGGTAGGGCTGGCCCACTTCGTCCGCCGGACTCGGAATGGCGCGAGACTTTGTGAGGTGCCTCCGTGTGCCAAAAATAGGCTGCGGGCAAGGCCGCGCCCAAAAATAACCGCCCGAAGGCCGGGGCGCCAAGTTCGTCCAGCGGAAAAAGGCCACAAAAACGGGTGGGCTATAGCTTTGGGGGGTGTGGCTGGCCAACTTCGTCCGCCGGACTCGGAATGGCGCGAGACTTTGTGAGGTTCCTCTGTGTGCCAAAAATAGGCCACGGACGCAGCCGCGCTGAAAAATAACCGCCCGAAGGCTGGGGCGCCAAGTTCGTCCAGCGGTAAAACGCCACAAAAACGGGTGGGCTATAGCCTTGGGGGGTGGGTCTGGCCAACATCGTCCGCCGGACTCGGAATTACCAGAGACTTTGCGAGGGGCCTCCGTGTGTCAAAAAAAGACCGCGGACACAGCCGCGCCCAAAAATAACCGCCCGAAGGCCGGGGCGCCAAGTTCGTCCAGCGGAAAAAGGCCACAAAAACGGGTGGGCTATAGCCTTGGGGGGTGGGGCTGGCCAACTTCGTCCGCAGGACTCGGAATGGCACGAGACGTTGCGAGGCACCTCCGTGTGCCAAAAATAGGCAAGGCCACAGCCGCGCGAAAAAATAACCGCCCGAAGGCCGGGGATCCAAGTTCGTCCAGCGGAAAAAGGCCACAAAAACGGGTGGGCTATAGCCTTGGGGGATGGGGCTGGCCAACTTCGTCCGCCGTACTCGGAATGGCGCGAGACTTTCCGAGGCGCCTCTATGTGCCAAAAATAGGCCGCGGGCACAGTCTCACCCAAAAATAACCGCCTGAAGGCCTGGGCGCCAAGTTCGTCCCGCGGAAAAACGCCACAAAAACGGGTGGGCTATAGCCTTGGGGGGTGGGGCTGGCCAACTTCGTCCGCTGGACTCGGAATGGCGCGAGACTATGCGAGGCGCCTCCATGTGCCAAAAATAGGCTGCGGGCACAGCCGCGCCCAAAAGTAACCGCCCGAAGGCCGGGACGCCTAGTTGTCCAGCGGAAAAAGGCCACAAAAACGGGTGGGCCATATCCTTGGGGGGTGGGGCTGGCCAACTTCGTCCGCCGGACTCGGAATGGCGCGAGACTATGCGAGGCGCCTCCGTGTGCCAAAAATAGGCTGCGGGCACAGCCGCGCCCATAAATAACCGTCCGAAGGCCGGGGCGCCAAGTTTGTCCAGCGGAAAAAGGCCACAAAAACGGGTGGGCTATAGCCTTGGGGGATGGGGTTGGCCAACTTCGTCCGCCGGTCTCGGAATGGCGCGAGACTTTGCGAGGCACCTCCGTGTACCAAAAATAGGCCGCGGGTACAGCCGCGCCCAAAAATAACTTCCCGAAGGCCGGGGCGCCAAGTTCCTCCAGTGGAAAAAGGCCACAAAAACGGGTGGGCTATAGCCTTTGGTGGTGGGGCTTGCCAACTTCGTCCGCCGGACTAGGAATGCCGTGAGACTTTGCGAGGCACCTCCGTGTACCAAAAATAGGCCGCGGGTACAGCCGCGTCCAAAAATAACCGCCTGAAGGCCGGGGCGCCAAGTTCGTCCAGCGGAAAAAGGCCATAAAAATGGGTGGGCTATAGCCTTTGGGGGTGGGGCTTGCAAACTTCGTCCGCCGGACACGCAATGGCGCGAGACTTTGCGAGGCGCCTCAGTGTACCAAAAATAGGCCGCGGGTACAGCCGCGACCAAAAATAACCGCCCGAAGGCCAGGGCGCCAAGTTCGTCCAGCGGAAAAAGGCCACAAAAACGGGTGGGGTATAGCCTCGGGGGGTGGGGTTGGCCAACTTCGTCCGCCGGACTCGGAATGGCGCGAGACTTTGTGAGGCGTCTGCGTGTGCCAAAAATAGGCCGAGGAAACAGCCGCGCCCAAAAATAACCGCCCAAAGGCCGGGGCGCCCAGTTCGTCCAGCGGATAAAGGCCACAAAAATGCGTGGGCTATAGCCTTGCGGGGTGGGGCTGGCCAACTTCGTCCGCCGGACTCGGAATGGCGCGAGACTTTGCGAGGTGCCTCCGTGTGCCAAAAATAGGCTGCGGGCAAGGCCGCGCCCAAAAATAACCGCCCGAAGGCCGGGGCGCCAAGTTCGTCCAGCGGAAAAAGGCCACAAAAACGGGTGGGCTATAGCTTTGGGGGGTGTGGCTGGCCAACTTCGTCCGCCGGACTCGGAATGGCGCGAGACTTTGTGAGGTGCCTCTGTGTGCCAAAAATAGGCCACGGACGCAGCCGCGCCGAAAAATAACCGCCCGAAGGCCGGGGCGCCAAGTTCGTCCAGCGGTAAAACGCCACAAAAACGGGTGGGCTATAGCCTTGGGGGGTGGGTGTGGCCAACATCGTCCGCCAGACTCGGAATTACCAGAGACTTTGCGAGGGGCCTCCGTGTGTCAAAAAAAGACCGCGGACACAGCCGCGCCCAAAAATAACCGCCCGAAGGCCGGGGCGCCAAGTTCGTCCAGCGGAAAAAGGCCACAAAAACGGGTGGGCTATAGCCTTGGGGGGTGGGGCTGGCCAACTTCGTCCGCAGGACTCGGAATGGCACGAGACGTTGCGAGGCACCTCCGTGTGCCAAAAATAGGCAAGGCCACAGCCGCGCGAAAAAATAGCCGCCCGAAGGCCGGGGATCCAAGTTCGTCCAGCGGAAAAAGGCCACAAAAACGGGTGGGCTATAGCCTTGGGGGATGGGGCTGGCCAACTTCGTCCGCCGTACTCGGAATGGCGCGAGACTTTCCGAGGTGCCTCTATGTGCCAAAAATAGGCCGCGGGCACAGTCTCACCCAAAAATAACCGCCCGAAGGCCTGGGCGCCAAGTTCGTCCCGCGGAAAAAGGCCACAAAAACGGGTGGGCTTTAGCCTTGGGGGGTGGGGCTGGCCAACTTCGTCCGCCGGACTCGGAATGGCGCGAGACTATGCGAGGCGCCTCCATGTGCCAAAAATAGGCTGCGGGCACAGCCGCGCCCAAAAGTAACCGCCCGAAGGCCGGGACGCCTAGTTGTCCAGCGGAAAAAGGCCACAAAAACGGGTGGGCCATATCCTTGGGGGGTGGGGCTGGCCAACTTCGTCCGCCGGACTCGGAATGGCGCGAGACTATGCGAGGCGCCTCCGTGTGCCAAAAATAGGCTGCGGGCACAGCCGCGCCCATAAATAACCGTCCGAAGGCCGGGGCGCCAAATTTGTCCAGCGGAAAAAGGCCACAAAAACGGGTAGGCTATAGCCTTGGGGGATGGGGTTGGCCAACTTCGTCCGCCGGTCTCGGAATGGCGCGAGACTTTGCGAGACGCCTCCGTGTGCCAAAAATAAGCTGCGGGCACAGCCGCGCTAAAAAATAACTGCCCGAAGGCCGGGGTGCCAAGTTCGTCCAGCGGAAAAAGGCCACAAAAACGGGTGGGCTTGGGGGGTGGGGCTGGCCAACTTCGTCCGCCGGACTCGGAATGGCTCGAGACTTTGTGAGGCACCTCCTTGTGCCAAAAATAGGACGTGGACAATGCCGCGCCCAAAAATAACCTCCCGAAGGCCGGGGCGCCAATTTCATCCAGCGGAAAAAGGCCACAAAAACGGGTGGGCTATAGCCTTGGGGGGTGGTGCTGGCCAACTTCGTCCGCCGGACTCGGAATGGCGCGAGAGTTTGCGAGGCGCCTCAGGGTGCCAAAAATAGGCTGCGGGCACAGCCGCGCTAAAAAATAACTGCCCGAAGGCCGGGGCGCCAAGTTCGTCCAGCGGAAAAAGCCAACAAAAACGGGTGGGCTATTGCCTTGGGGGGTGGGGCTCGCCAACTTCGTCCGCCGGACACGGAATGGCGCGAGACATTGCGAGGTGCCTCCGTGCGCCAAAAATAGGCCGCGGACGCAGCCTTGCCCAAAAATAACCGCCCAAAGGCCGGGGCGCCAAGTTCGTCCAGCGGAAAAAGGCCACAAAAACGGGTGGGCTATAACCTTGGGGGGTGGGGCTGGCGAACTTCGTCTGCCGGACTCGTAATGGCGCGAGACTTTGCGAGGCACCTCCGTGCGCCAAAAATAGGACGCGGGCACAGCCGCGCCCAAAAATAACCGCCCGAAGGCCGGAGTGCCAAGTTCGTCCAGCGGAAAAAGGCCACAAAAACGGGTGGGCTATAGCCTTGGGGGGTGGGGCTGGCCAACTTCGTCCGCAGGACTCGGAATGGCGCGAGACTTTGCGAGGCGCCTCCGTTTGCCAAAAATAGGCCGCGGGCACAGCCGCGACCATAAATTACTGCCCGATGGCCGGGGCGCCAAGTTCGTCCAGCGAAAAAAGGCCACAAAAACGGGTGGGCTATAGCCTTGGGGGGTGGGGCTAGCCAACTTCGTCCGCCGGACTCGGAATGGCATGAGACTTTGCGAGACACCTCCGTGCACCAAAAATAGGATGCGGGCACAGCCGTGGCCAAAAATAACCGCCCGAAGGCCGGAGTGCCAAGTTCGTCCAGCGGAAAAAGGCCACAAAAACGGGTGGGCTATAGTCTTGGGGGGTGGGGCTGGCCAACTTCGTCGACGGACTCGGAATGGCGCGAGACTTTGCGAGGTGCCTCCGTGTGCCAAAAATAGGCCGCGGGCACAGCGACGCCCAAAAATAACCGCCCGAAGGCCGGGGCGCCAAGTTCGTCCAGCGGAAAAAGGCAACAAAAACGGGTGGGCCATAGCCTCGGGGGGTGGGGCTGGCCAACTTCGTCCGCCGGACTCGGAATGGCGCGAGACTTTGCGAGGTGCCTCCGTGTGCCGAAAATAGGCCGCGGCCACATCCGTACCCAAAAATAACCGCCCGAAGTCCGGGGCGCCACGTTCGTCCAGCGGGAAAAGGCCACAAAAACGGGTGGGCTATAGCCGTGGGGGGTGGGGCTGGCCAACTTCGTCCGCCGGACTCGGAATGGCGCGAGACTTTGCAAGGTGCCTCCATGTGCCTAAAATAGGACGCGGACACAGCCGCGCCCAAAAATAACGGCACGAAGACCGACGCGCCAAGTTCGTCCAGTGGTAGAATGCCACAAAAACGAGCGAGCTATAGCCTTGGGGGGGGGGGGGGCGGGCTGGCCAACTTCATCCGCCGGACTCGGAATAGATCAAGACTTTGCGAGGTGACTCCGTGTGCCAAAAATAGGCCGTGGGCATAGTCGCGCCCAAAAGTAACGGCCCAAAGGCCGGGGCGCCAAGTTCGTCCAGCGGAAAAAGGTCACCAAAATGTGTGGGCTATAGCCTTGGGGGGTTGGGCTGGCCAACTTCGTCCGCCGGACTCGGAATGGTGCGAGACTTTGCGAGGTGCCTCCGTGTGCCAAAAATAGGCCGCGGGCACATCCGCACCCAAAAATAACCGCCCGAAGGCCGGGGCGCCACGTTTGTCCAGCGGGAAATGGCCACAAAAACAGGTGGGCTATAGCCTTGGGGGGTGGTGCTGGCCAACTTCGTCCGCCGGACTCGGAATGGCGCGAGACTTTGCAAGGTACCTCCGTGTACCAAAAATAGGCTGTGGTCACAGCCGCGCTCAAAAATAACCGCCCGAAGGCCGGGGCGCCAACTTTCGTCCAGCGGAAAAAGGCAACAAAAACGGGTGGGCTATAGCGTCGGGGGGTGGGGCTGGCCAACTTCGTCCGCCAGGCTCGGAATGGCGCGAGACTTTACGAGGTGCCTCCGTGTGCCAAAAATAAGCCGCGGGCACAACCGCGCCCAAAAATTACCGCCCGAAGGCCGGGGCGCCAAGTTCGTTCAGCGGAAAAAGGCCACAAAAACGGGTGGGCTATAGCCTTGGGGGGTGGTGTTGGCCAACTTCGTCCACCGGACTCGGAATGGCGCGAGACTTTGCAAGGCACCTCCGTGTGCCAAAAATAGGCTGCGGTCACAGCCACGCTAAAAAATAACCGCCCGAAGGCCGGGGCGCCAAGTTCGTCCAGCGGAAAAAGGCTACAAAAACGTGTGGGCTATAGCTGCGGGGGGTGGGGCTGGCCAACTTCGTCCGCCGGACTCGGAATGGCGCGAGACTTTGCGAGGTGCCTCCGTGTGCCAAAAATAGGCCGCGGGCAAAGCCGCGCCCAAAAATAACCGACCGAAGGCCGGGACGCCAAGTTCGTCCAGCGGAAAAAGGCCACGAAAACGGGTGGGCTATAGCCTCGGGGGGTGGGGCTGGCCAACTTCGTCTGCCGGACTCGGAATGGCGCGAGACTTTGCGAGGTGCCTCTGTGTGCCAAAAATAGGCCGCGGGCAAAGCCGCGCCCAAAAATAACCGACCGAAGGCCGGGGCGCCACGTTCGTCCAGCGGAAAAAGGCCACAAAAACGGGTGGGCTATAGCCTTGGGGGGTGGGGCTGGCCAACTTCGTCCGCCGGACTCGGAATGGCGCGAGACATTGCGAGGCCCCTCCGTGTGCCAAAAATAGGGCGTGGGCACATCCGCACCAAAAAATAACCGCCCGAAGGCCGGGGCGCCACGTTCGTCCAGCGGAAAAAGGCCACAAAAACGGGTGGGCTATAGCCTTGGGGGGTGGGGCTGGCCAACTTCGTCCGCAGTACTCGGAATGGCGCGAGAGTTTGCGAGGCACCTCCGTGTACCAAAAATAGGCTGTGGCCACAGCCGCGCTAAAAAATAACCCCCCGAAGGCCGGGGCGCCAACTTTCGTCCAGCAGAAAAAGGCAACAAAAATGGGTGGGCTATAGCGTCGGGGGTTGGGGCTGGCCAACTTTGTCCGCCGGACTCGGAATGGCGCGAGACTTTACGAGGTACCTCCGTGTGCCAAAAATAGGCCGCGGGGAAAGCCGCGCCCAAAAATAACCGCCCGAAGGCCGGGGCGCCAAGTTCGTCCCGAGGAAAAAGGCCACGAAAACGGGTGGGCTATAGCCTTGCGGGGTGGGGCTGGCCAATTTCGTCCGCGGGACTAGGAATGGCGCGAGACTGTGAGAGGCGCCTCCGTGTGCCAAAAATAGGCAGCGGGCACAGCCGCGATAAAAAATAACCGCCCGAAGGCCGGGGCGCCAAGTTCATCCAGCGGAAAAAGGCTACAAAAACGGTGGGCTATAGCCTTGGGGGGTGGGCTGGCCAACTTCGTCCGCCGGACTCGGAATGGCGCGAGACTTTGCGAGGTGCCTCCGTGTGCCAAAAATAGGCTGCGGGTACTGCCGCGCCCAAAAAAAACCGCCCGAAGGCCGGGTCGCCAAGTTCGTCCAGCGGAAAAAGGCCACAAAAACGGTTGGGCTATAGCCTTAGGGGGTGGGGCTGGCAAACTTCATCCGCCGGACTCGGAATGGCGCGAGGCTTTGCGATGCACCTCCGTGTGAGAAAAATAGGCCGCGGGCACAGCCGCGCCCAAAAATAACCGCCCGAAGGCTGGGGCGCCAAGTTCGTCCAGCATAAAAAGGCCACAAAAACGGGTGTGCTATAGCCTTGGGAGGTGGGGCTGGCCAACTTCGTCCGCCGGACTCGGAATGGCGCGAGACTTTGCGAGGCACCTCCGTGTGCCAAAAATAGGCTGCGGGTACAGCCGCGCCCAAAAATAACAGCCCGAAGGCCGGTTCGCCAAGTTCGTCCAGCGGAAAAAGGCCACAAAAACGGTTGGGCTATAGCCTTAGGGGGTGGGGCTGGCAAACTTCGTCCACTGGACTCGGAATGGCGCGAGACTTTGCGAGGCGCCTCCGTGTGCCAAAAATGGGCTGCGGGCACAGCCGCGTCCAAAAATAACAGCCCAAAGGCCGGGGCGCCAATTTCGTCCAGCGGAAAAAGGCCACAAAAACGGGTGGGCTGTAGCCTTGGGGGGTGGGGCTGGCCAACTTCGTCCGCAGGACTCGGAATGGCGCGAGACTTTGCGAGGCGCCTCCGTGTGCCAAAAATAGGCCGCGGGCACAGCCTCGACCAAAAATAACTGCCCGAAGGCTGGGGCGCCAAGTTCATCCAGCGGAAAAAGGCCACAAAAACGGTGGGCTATAGCCTTGGGGGGTGGGGCTGGCCAACTTCGTCCGCGGGACTCGGAATGGCGCGAGTCTTTGAGAGGCGCCTCCGTGTGCCAAAAATAGGCAGCGGGTACAGCCGCGCCCAAAAATAACAGCCCGAAGGCCGGTTCGCCAAGTTCGTCCAGCGGAAAAAGGCCACAAAAACGGTTGGGCTATAGCCTTAGGGGGTGGGGCTGGCAAACTTCGTCCGCTGGACTCGGAATGGCGCGAGACTTTGCGAGGCGCCTCCGTGTGCCAAAAATGGGCTGTGGTCACAGCCGCACTAAAAAATAAACCCCCGAAGGCCGGGGCGCCAACTTTCGTCCAGCGGAAAAAGGCAACAAAAACGGGTGGGCTATAGCGTCGGGGGTTGGGGCTGGCCAACTTCGTCCGCCGGACTCGGAATGGCACGAGACTTTGCGAGGTGCCTCCGTGTGCCAAAAATAGGCTGCAAACACAGCCGCATCTAAAAATAACCGCCTGAAGGCCGGGTCGCCAAGTTCGTCCAGCGGAAAAAGGCACAAAAACGGGTGGGCTATAGCCTTGGGGGGTGGTGCTGGCCAACTTCGTCCGCCGGACTCGGAATGGCGCAAGACTTTGCAAGTCGCCTCCGTGTGCCAAAAATAGGCCGCGGGTACAGCCGCGCCGAAAAATGACTGCCCGAAGGCTGGGGCGCCAAGTTCGTCCAGCGGAAAAAGGCCACAAAAACGGGTGGGCTATAGCCTAGGGGGGTGGGCCGGGCCCACTTCGTCCACCGGACTCGGAATGGCGCGAGACTTTGCGAGGCACCTCAGTCTGCCAAAAATAGGCCGCGAGCACAGCCGCACCCAAAAATAACAGTCCGAAGGCCGGGTCGCCAAGTTCGTCCAGCGGAAGAAGGCCACAAAAACGGGTGGGCTATAGCCTTAGGGGGTGGTACATCGGCCGGACTCGGAATGTCGCGAGACTTTGTGAGGCGTCTCCGTGTACCAAAAATAGGCCGCGGGCACAGCCGCTCCGAAAAATAACCGCCCGAAGGCTGGGGCGCCAAGTTTGTCCAGCGGAAAAAGGCCACAAAAACGGTTGGGCTATAGCCTTAGGGGGTGGGGCTGGCAAACTTCGTCCGCCGGACTCGGAATGGCGCGAGACGTTGCGAGGCGCCTCCGTGTGCCAAAAATAGGCTGCGGGTACTGCCGCGCCCAAAAAAAACCGCCCGAAGGCCGGGTCGCCAAGTTCGTCCAGCGGAAAAAGGCCACAAAAACGGTTGGGCTATAGCCTTAGGGGGTGGGGCTGGCAAACTTCGTCCGCCGGACTCGGAATGGCGCGAGGCTTTGCGATGCACCTCCGTGTGAGAAAAATAGGCCGCGGGCACAGCCGCGCCCAAAAATAACCGCCCGAAGGCTGGGGCGCCAAGTTCGTCCAGCATAAAAAGGCCACAAAAACGGGTGTGCTATAGCCTTGGGAGGTGGGGCTGGCCAACTTCGTCCGCCGGACTCGGAATGGCGCGAGACTTTGCGAGGCACCTCCGTGTGCCAAAAATAGGCTGCGGGTACAGCCGCGCCCAAAAATAACAGCCCGAAGGCCGGTTCGCCAAGTTCGTCCAGCGGAAAAAGGCCACAAAAACGGTTGGGCTATAGCCTTAGGGGGTGGGGCTGGCAAACTTCGTCCGCTGGACTCGGAATGGCGCGAGACTTTGCGAGGCGCCTCCGTGTGCCAAAAATGGGCTGCGGGCACAGCCGCGTCCAAAAATAACAGCCCAAAGGCCGGGGCGCCAATTTCGTCCAGCGGAAAAAGGCCACAAAAACGGGTGGGCTGTAGCCTTGGGGGGTGGGGCTGGCCAACTTCGTCCGCAGGACTCGGAATGGCGCGAGACTTTGCGAGGCGCCTCCGTGTGCCAAAAATAGGCCGCGGGCACAGCCTCGACCAAAAATAACTACCCGAAGGCTGGGGCGCCAAGTTCATCCAGCGGAAAAAGGCCACAAAAACGGTGGGCTATAGCCTTGGGGGGTGGGGCTGGCCAACTTCGTCCGCGGGACTCGGAATGGCGCGAGTCTTTGAGAGGCGCCTCCGTGTGCCAAAAATAGGCAGCGGGCACAGCCGCGGTCAAAAATAACCACCCGAAGGCCGGGGCGCCAAGTTCCTCCAGCGGAAAAAGGCCACAAAAACGGTGGGCTATAGCCTTGGGGGGTGGGGCTGGCCAACTTCGTCCGCCGGACTCGGAATGGTGCGAGACTTTGCGAGGCACCTCCGTGTGCCAAAAATAGGCCGTGGGCACAGCCGCGTCCAAGGAGAACCCCCTGAAGGCCGGGGCGCGAAGTTCGTCCAGCGGAAAAAGGCCACAAAAACGGGTGGGCTATAGCCTTGGGGGTTGGGGCTGGCCAACTTCGTCCGCAGGACTCGGAATGGCGCGAGACTTTGCGAGGTGACTCCGTGTGCCAAAAATAGGCCACGGGCACAGCCGCGCCCTAAAATAACCGCCCGAAGGCCGGGGCGCCAAGTTCGTCCAGCGGAAAAAGGCCACAAATACGGGTGGGCTATAACCTTGGGGGGTGGGGCTTGCGAACTTCGTCCGCCGGACTCGGAATGGCGCGAGACTTTGCGAGGCACCTCCGTGTGCCAAAAATAGGCCGCGGGCACAGCCGCGCCCAAGAAGAACACCCCGAAGGCCGGGGCGCCAAGTTCGTCCAGCGGAAAAAGGCCACAAATACGGGTAGGCTATAGCCTTGGGGGGTGGGGCTAGCGAACTTCGTCCGCCGGACTCGGAATGGCGCGAGACTTTGCGAGGCGCCTCCGTATGAAAAAAATAGGCCGCGGCCACAGCCGCGCCCAAAAATAACCGCCCGAAGGCCGGGGCGCCAAGTTCGTCCAGCGGAAAAAGGCCACAAATACGGGTGGGCTATAGCCTTGGGGGGTGGGGCTGGCCAACTTCGTCCGCCGGGCTCGGAATGGCGCGAGACTTTGCGAGGCGCCTCCGTGTGCTAAAAATAGGCCACGGGCACAGCTGCGCCCGAAAATAACCTCCCGAAGGCCGGCGCGCCAAGTTCGTCCAGCGGAAAAAGGCCACAAAAACGGGTGGGCTATAGCCTTGGGGGTTGGGGCTGGCCAACTTCGTCCGCCGGACTCGGAATGGTGCGAGACTTTGCGAGGCGCCTCCGTGTGCCAAAAATAGGCCGTGGGCACAGCCGCGCCCAAAAATAACCGCCCGAAGGCCGGGGCGCCAAGTTCGTCCAGCGGAAAAAGACCACAAATACGGGTGGGCTATAGCCTTGGGGGGTGGGGCTGGCCAACTTCGTCCGCCGGACTCGGAATGGCGCGAGACATTGCGAGGCGGCTCCGTGTGCCAAAAATAGGCCACGGGCACAGCCCCGCCCAAAAAAAACCGCCCGAAGGCCGGGGCGCCAAGTTCGTCCAGCGGAAAAAGGCCACAAAAACGGGTTGGCTATAGCCTTGGGGGGTGGGGCTGGCCAACTTCGTCCGCCGGACTCGGAATGGTGCGAGACTTTGCGAGGCACCTCCGTGTGCCAAAAATAGGCCGTGGGCACAGCCGCGTCCAAGGAGAACCCCCTGAAGGCCGGGGCGCGAAGTTCGTCCAGCGGAAAAAGGCCACAAAAACGGGTGGGCTATAGCCTTGGGGGTTGGGGCTGGCCAACTTCGTCCGCAGGACTCGGAATGGCGCGAGACTTTGCGAGGTGACTCCGTGTGCCAAAAATAGGCCTCGGGCACAGCCGCGCCCTAAAATAACCGCCCGAAGGCCGGGGCGCCAAGTTCGTCCAGCGGAAAAAGGCCACAAATACGGGTGGGCTATAACCTTGGGGGGTGGGGCTTGCGAACTTCGTCCGCCGGACTCGGAATGGCGCGAGACTTTGCGAGGCACCTCCGTGTGCCAAAAATAGGCCGCGGGCACAGCCGCGCCCAAGAAGAACACCCCGAAGGCCGGGGCGCCAAGTTCGTCCAGCGGAAAAAGGCCACAAATACGGGTAGGCTATAGCCTTGGGGGGTGGGGCTAGCGAACTTCGTCCGCCGGACTCGGAATGGCGCGAGACTTTGCGAGGCGCCTCCGTATGAAAAAAATAGGCCGCGGCCGCAGCCGCACCCAAAAATAACCGCCCGAAGGCCGGGGTGCCAAGTTCGTCCAGCGGAAAAATGCCACAAAAACGGGTGGGCTATAGCATTGGGGGGTGGGGCTGGCCAACTTCGTCCGCCGGTCTCGGAATGGCGCGAGACTTTGCGAGGCGCCTCCCTGTGCCAAAAATAGGCCGCGGGCTAACCGCGCCCAAAAAATTAACCGCCCGAAGATGGGGCGCCAAGTTCGTCTACCGGAAAAAGGCCACAAAAACGGGTGGGCTAGAGCCTTGGGGGGTGGGGCTGGCCAACTTCGTCCGCCGGACTCGGAATGGCGCGAGACTTTGCGAGGTGCCTCCGTGTGCCAAAAATAGGCCGCGGGCACAGCCACGCACAAAAATAACCGCCCGAAGGCAGGGTCGCCAAGTTCGTCCAGCAGAAAAAGGCCACAAAAACGGGTGGGCTATAGCCTTGGGGGTTGGGGCTGGCCAACTTCGTCCGCAGGACTCGGAATGGCGCGAGACTTTGCGAGGTGACTCCGTGTGCCAAAAATAGGCCACGGGCACAGCCGCGCCCTAAAATAACCGCCCGAAGGCCGGGGCGCCAAGTTCGTCCAGCGGAAAAAGGCCACAAATACGGGTGGGCTATAACCTTGGGGGGTGGGGCTTGCGAACTTCGTCCGCCGGACTCGGAATGGCGCGAGACTTTGCGAGGCACCTCCGTGTGCCAAAAATAGGCCGCGGGCACAGCCGCGCCCAAGAAGAACACCCCGAAGGCCGGGGCGCCAAGTTCGTCCAGCGGAAAAAGGCCACAAATACGGGTAGGCTATAGCCTTGGGGGGTGGGGCTAGCGAACTTCGTCCGCCGGACTCGGAATGGCGCGAGACTTTGCGAGGCGCCTCCGTATGAAAAAAATAGGCCGCGGCCACAGCCGCGCCCAAAAATAACCGCCCGAAGGCCGGGGCGCCAAGTTCGTCCAGCGGAAAAAGGCCACAAATACGGGTGGGCTATAGCCTTGGGGGGTGGGGCTGGCCAACTTCGTCCGCCGGGCTCGGAATGGCGCGAGACTTTGCGAGGCGCCTCCGTGTGCCAAAAATAGGCCACGGGCACAGCTGCGCCCGAAAATAACCTCCCGAAGGCCGGCGCGCCAAGTTCGTCCAGCGGAAAAAGGCCACAAAAACGGGTGGGCTATAGCCTTGGGGGTTGGGGCTGGCCAACTTCGTCCGCCGGACTCGGAATGGTGCGAGACTTTGCGAGGCGCCTCCGTGTGCCAAAAATAGGCTGTGGGCACAGCCGCGCCCAAAAATAACCGCCCGAAGGCCGGGGCGCCAAGTTCGTCCAGCGGAAAAAGACCACAAATACGGGTGGGCTATAGCCTTGGGGGGTGGGGCTGGCCAACTTCGTCCGCCGGACTCGGAATGGCCCGAGACATTGCGAGGCGGCTCCGTGTGCCAAAAATAGGCCACGGGCACAGCCCCGCCCAAAAAAAACCGCCCGAAGGCCGGGGCGCCAAGTTCGTCCAGCGGAAAAAGGCCACAAAAACGGGTTGGCTATAGCCTTGGGGGGTGGGGCTGGCCGACTTCGTCCGCCGGACTATGAATGGCGCGAGACATTGCTAGGCGACTCCGTGTGACAAAAATAGGCCGTGGGCACAGCCGCGCCCAAAAATAACCACCCGAAGGCCGGGGCGCCAAGTTCGTCCAGCGGAAAAAGGCCACAAAAACGGGTGGGCTATAGCATTGGGGGGTGGGGCTTGCCAACTTCGTCCGCCGGACTCGGAATGGCGCGAGACTTTACGAGGCACCTCCGTGTGCCAAAAATAGGCCGCAGGCACAGCCGCGCCCAAGAAGAACACCCCAAAGGCCGGGGCGCCAAGTTCGTCCAGCGGAAAAAGGCCACAAATACGGGTAGGCTATAGCCTTGGGGGGTGGGGCTGGCCAACTTCGTCCGCCGGACTCGGAATGGCGCGAGACTTTGCGAGGCGCCTCCGTGTGACAAAAATAGGCCGCGGCCACAGCCGCACCCAAAAATAACCGCCCGAAGGCCGGGGTGCCAAGTTCGTCCAGCGGAAAAATGCCACAAAAACGGGTGGGCTATAGCATTGGGGGGTGGGGCTGGCCAACTTCGTCCGCCGGACTCGGAACGGCGCGAGACTTTGCGAGGTGCCTCCGTGTGCCAAAAATAGGCCGCGGGCACAGCCACGCCCAAAAATAACCGCCCGAAGGCAGGGTCGCCAAGTTCGTCCAGCAGAAAAAGGCCACAAAAACGGGTGGGCTATAGCCTTGGGGGGTGGGGCTGGCCAACTTCGTCCGCCGGACTCGGAATGGTGCGAGACTTTGCGAGGCACCTCCGTGTGCCATAAATAGGCCGTGGACACAGCTGTGCCCGAAAATAACCGTCCGAAGGCCATGGCGCCAAGTTCGTCCAGCGGAAAAAGGCCACAAAAACGGGTGGGCTATAGCCTTGGGGGTTGGGGCTGGCCAACTTCGTCCGCCGGACTCGGAATGGTGCGAGACTTTGCGAGGCACCTCCGTGTGCCAAAAATAGGCCGCGGGCACCGCCGCGCCCAAAAATAACCGCCCGAAGGCCGGGGCGCCAAGTTCGTCCAGCGGAAAAAGGCCACAAATACGGGTGGGCTATAGCCTTGGGGGGTGGGGCTGGCCAACTTCGTCCGCCGGACTCGGAATGGCGCGAGACTTTGCGAGGCGCCTCCATGTGCCAAAAATAGGCCGTGGGCACAGCCGCGCCCAAAAATAACCGCCCGAAGGCCGGGGCGCCAAGTTCGTCCAGCGGAAAAAGGCCACAAAAATGGGTGGGCTATAGCCTTGGGGGTTGGGGCTGGCCAACTTCGTCCGCCGGACTCGGAATGGCGCGAGACTTTGCGAGGCACCTCCGTGTGACAAAAATAGGCCGCGGCCACAGCCGCACCCAAAAATAACCGCCCGAAGGCCGGGGTGCCAAGTTCGTCCAGCGGAAAAAGGCCACAAAAACGGGTGGGCTATAGCATTGGGGGGTGGGGCTGGCCAACATCGTCCGCCGGTCTCGGAATGGCGCGAGACTTTGCGAGGCGCCTCCCTGTGCCAAAAATAGGCCGCGGGCTAACCGCGCCCAAAAAATTAACCGCCCGAAGATGGGGCGCCAAGTTCGTCTACCGGAAAAAGGCCACAAAAACGGGTGGGCTAGAGCCTAGGGGGGTGGGGCTGGCCAACTTCGTCCGCCGGACTCGGAATGGCGCGAGACTTTGCGAGGTGCCTCCGTGTGCCAAAAATAGGCCGCGGGCACAGCCACGCACAAAAATAACCGCCCGAAGGCAGGGTCGCCAAGTTCGTCCAGCAGAAAAAGGCCACAAAAACGGGTGGGCTATAGCCGTGGGGGTTGGGGCTGGCCAACTTCGTCCGCCGGACTCGGAATGGTGCGAGACTTTGCGAGGCGCCTCCGTGTGCCAAAAATAGGCCGCGGGCACAGCCTCGCCCAAAAATAACCGCCCGAAGGCCGGGGCGCCAAGTTCGTCCAGCGGAAAAAGGCCACAAATACGGGTGGGCTATAGCCTTGGGGGGTGGGGCTGGCCAACTTCGTCCGCCGGACTCGGAATGGCGCGAGACTTTTCGAGGTGCCTCCGTGTGCCAAAAATAGGCCGCGGGCACAGCCACGCCCAAAAATTTCCGCCCGAAGGCAGGGTCGCCAAGTTCGTCCAGCAGAAAAAGGCCACAAAAACGGGTCGGCTATACCCTTGGGGGGTGGGGCTGGCCAACTTCGTCCGCCGGACTCGGAATGGTGCGAGACTTTGCGAGGCACCTCCGTGTGCCAAAAATAGGCCGCGGGCACAGCCTCGCCCAAAAATAACCGCCCGAAGGCCGGGGCGCCAAGTTCGTCCAGCGGAAAAAGGCCACAAATACGGGTGGGCTATAGCCTTGGGGGGTGGGGCTGGCCAACTTCGTCCGCCGGACTCGGAATGGCGCGAGACTTTGCGAGGTGCCTCCGTGTGCCAAAAATAGGCCGCGGGCACAGCCACGCCCAAAAATAACCGCCCGAAGGCAGGGTCGCCAAGTTCGTCCAGCAGAAAAAGGCCACAAAAACGGGTCGGCTATACCCTTGGGGGGTGGGGCTGGCCAACTTCGTCCGCCGGACTCGGAATGGTGCGAGACTTTGCGAGGCACCTCCGTGTGCCAAAAATAGGTCTCGGGCACAGCCGCGCCCAAGAAGAACACCCCGAAGGCCGGGGCTCCAAGTTCGTCCAGCGGAAAAAGGCCACAAATACGGGTAGGCTATAGCCTTGGGGGGTGGGGCTAGCCAACTTCGTCCGCCGGACTCGGAATGGCGCGAGACTTTGCGAGGCACCTCCGTGTGACAAAAATAGGCCGCGACCACAGCCGCACCCAAAAATAACCGCCCGAAGACCGGGGTGCCAAGTTCGTCCAGCGGAAAAAGGCCACAAAAACGGGTGGGCTATAGCATTGGGGGGTGGGGCTGGCCAACATCGTCCGCCGGTCTCGGAATGGCGCGAGACTTTGCGAGGCGCCTCCCTGTGCCAAAAATAGGCCGCGGGCACAGCCTCGCCCAAAAATAACCGCCCGAAGGCCGGGGCGCCAAGTTCGTCCAGCGGAAAAAGGCCACAAGTACGGGTGGGCTATAGCCTTGGGGGTTGGGGCTGGCCAACTTCGTCCGCCGGACTCGGAATGGCGCGAGACTTTGCGAGGCGCCTCCGTGTGCCAAAAATAGGCCGCGGGCACAGCCACGTCCAAAAATAACCGCCCGAAGGCAGGGTCGCCAAGTTCGTCCAGCAGAAAAAGGCCACAAAAACGGGTCGGCTATACCCTTGGGGGGTGGGGCTGGCCAACTTCGTCCGCCGGACTCGGAATGGTGCGAGACTTTGCGAGGCGCCTCCGTGTGCCAAAAATAGGCTGCGGGTACAGCCTCGCCCAAAAATAACCGCCCGAAGGCCGGGGCGCCAAGTTCGTCCAGCGGAAAAAGGCCACAAATACGGGTGGGCTATAGCCTTGGGGGGTGGGGCTGGCCAACTTCGTCCGCCGGACTCGGAATGGTGCGAGACTTTGCGAGGCACCTCCGTGTGCCAAAAATAGGCCGCGGGCACAGCCTCGCCCAAAAATAACCGCCCGAAGGCCGGGGCGCCAAGTTCGTCCAGCGGAAAAAGGCCACAAATACGGGTGGGCTATAGCCTTGGGGGGTGGGGCTGGCCAACTTCGTCCGCCGGACTCAGAATGGTGCGAGACTTTGCGAGGCACCTCCGTGTGCCAAAAATAGGCCGCGGACACAGCTGTGCCCGAAAATAACCGCCCGAAGGCCATGGCGCCAAGTTCGTCCAGCGGAAAAAGGCCACAAATACGGGTGGGCTATAGCCTTGGGGGGTGGGGCTGGCCAACTTCGTCCGCAGGACTCGGAATGGCGCGAGACTTTGCGAGGCGCCTCCGTGTGCCAAAAATAGGCCGCGGACACAGCCGCGCCCAAAAATAACCGCCCGAAGGCCGGGGCGCCAAGTTCGTCCAGCGGAAAAAGGCCACAAAAACGGGTGGGCTATAGCCTTGGGGGTTGGGGCTGGCCAACTTCGTCCGCAGGACTCAGAATGGTGCGAGACATTGCGAGGTGCCTCTGGTGCCAAAAATAGGCCGCGGCCACAGCCGCGCCCAAACATAACCGCCCGAAGGCCGGGGCGCCAAGTTCGTCCAGCGGAAAAAGGCCACAAAAACGGGTGGGCTATAGCCTTGGGGTGTGGGGCTTGCCAACTTCGTCCGCCGGACTCGGAATGGCGCGAGACTTTGCGAGGCGCCTCCGTGTGCCAAAAATAGGCCGCGGGCTCAGCCGCACCCAACACTAACCGCCCGAAGGCCGGGACGCCAAGTTCGTCCAGCGGAAAAAGGCCAGAAAAACGGGTGGGCTATCGCCTTGGGGTTGGGGCTGGCCAACTTCGTCCGCTGGACGCGGAATGGCACGAGACTTTGCGAGGCACTTCCGTGTGCCAAAAATAGGCCGCGGGCACAGCCACGCCCTAAAATAACTGCCCGAAGGCCTGGGCGCCCAGTTCGTCCAGCGGAAAAAGGCCACAAATACGGGTGGGCTATAGCCTTGGGGGGTGGGGCTGGCCAACTTCGTCCGCCGGACTCGGAATGGCACGAGACTTTGCAAGGCGCCTCCGTGTGCCAAAAATAGGCCGTCGGAATAGCCGCGCCAAAAAATAACCACCCGAAGGCCGGGGTGCCAAGTTCGTCCAGCGGAAAAAGGTCACAAATACGGGTGGGTTATAGCCTTGCGGGGTGGGGTTGGCCAACTTCGTCCGCCGGACTCGGAATGGCGCGAGACTTTGCGAGGCACATCCGTTTGCCAAAAATAGGCGGCGGTCACAGCCGCGCCCAAAAAATAACCGCCCGAAGGCCGGGGCGCCAAGTTCGGCCAGCGGAAAAAGGCCACAAAAACGGGTGGGCTATCGCCTTGGGGTTGGGGCTGGCCAACTTCGTCCGCCGGACGCGGAATGGCACGAGACTTTGCGAGGCGCCTCCGAGTGCCAAAAATAGGCCGCGGGCACAGCCTCGCCCTAAAATAACTGCCCGAAGGCCTGGGCGCCAGGTTCGACCAGCGGAAAAAGGCCACAAATACGGGTGGGCTATAGCCTTGGGGGGTGGGGCTGGCCAACTTCGTCCGCCGGACTCGGAATGGTACGAGACTTTTCAAGGTGCCTCCGTGTGCCAAAAATAGGCCGCCGGAAGAGCCGCGCCAAAAAATAACCGCCCGAAGGCCGGGGCGCCAAGCTCGTCCAGCGGAAAAAGGCCACAAAAACGGGTGGGCTATAGCCTTGGGGGGTGGGGCTTGCCAACTTCGTCCGCCGGACTCGGAATGGCAAGAGACTTTACGAGGCACCTCCGTGTGCCAAAAATAGGCCGCGGGCACAGCCGTACCCAAAAATAACCACCTGAAGGCTGGGGCGCCAAGTTCGTCCAGCGGAAAAAGGCCACAAATACGGGTGGGCTATAGCCTTGGGGGGTGGGGCTGGCCAACTTCGTCCGCCGGACTCGGAATGGTGCGAGACTTTGCGAGGCGCCTCCGTGTGCCAAAAATAGGCCGCGGGCGCAGCCCAGCCCAAAAATAACCGGCCGATGGCCGGGGCGCCAATTTCGTCCAGCGGAAAAAGGCCACAAAAACGGGTGGGCTATAGCCTTTGGGGGTGGGGCAGGCCAACTTCGTCCGCCGGACTCGGAATGGCGCGAGACTTTGCGAGGCACCTCCGTGGGCCAAAAATAGGCCGCGGGCACAGCCGCGGCAAAAAATAACCGCCCGAAGGCCGGGGCGCCAAGTTCGTCCAGCGGAAAAAGGCCACAAAAACGGGTGGGCTATAGCCTTGGGGGGTGGGGCTGGCCAACTTCGTCCGCCGGACTCGGAATGGCGCGAGACTTTGCGAGGGGCCTCCGTGTGCCAAAAATAGGCCACGGGCACAGCCGCGCCCAAAAATAACCACCCGAAGGCCGGGGCTCCAAGTTCGTCCGGCGGAAAAAAGGCCACAAATACGGGTGGGCTATAGCCTTGGGGGGTGGGGCTGGCCAACTTCGTCTGCGGGACTCGGAATGGTGTGAGACTTTGTGAGGTGCATCCGTGTGCCAAAAATAGGGCTCGGGCACAGCCGCACCCAAAAATCACTGCCCGAAGGCCGGGGCGCCAAGTTCGTCCAGCGGAAAAAGGCCACAAATACGGGTGGGCTATAGCCTTGGGGGGTCGGGCTGGCCAACCTCGTCCGCCGGACTCGGAATGGCGTGAGACTTTGCGAGGTGCCTCCGTGTGCCAAAAATAGGCCGCGGGCACAGCCGCGCCCAAAAATAACCGCCCGAAGGCCGGGGCGCCAAGTTCGTCCGGCGGAAAAAGGCCACAAATACGGGTGGGCTATAGCCTTGGGGGGTGGGGCTGGCCAACTTCGTCTGCGGGACTCGGAATGGCGTGAGACTTTGTGAGGCGCATCCGTGTGCCAAAAATAGGCCTCGGGCACAGCCGCGCCCAAAAATAACCGCCCGAAGGCCGGGGCGCCAAGTTCGTCCAGCGGAAAAAGGCCACAAAAACGGGTGGGCTATAGCCTTGGGGGTGGGGCTGGCCAACTTCGTCTGCGGGACTCGGAATGGCGCGAGCCTTTGTGAGGCGCATCCGTGTGCCAAAAACAGGGCTCGGGCACAGCCGCGCCCAAAAATAACCGCCCGAAGGCCGGGGCGCCAAGTTCGTCCAGCGGAAAAAGGACACAAAAACGGGTGGGCTATAGCCTTGGGGGGTTGGGATGGATAACTTCGTCCGCCGGACTCGGAATGGCGCGAGACTCTTCGAGGTGCGTCCATGTGCCAAAAATAGGCCTCGGGCACA
Source organism: Citrus x limon (assembly GCA_034663535.1). Classification (NCBI taxonomy): domain Eukaryota; kingdom Viridiplantae; phylum Streptophyta; class Magnoliopsida; order Sapindales; family Rutaceae; genus Citrus; species Citrus x limon. The sequence goes on from CM067991.1 coordinate 33,218,527, forward strand.
GCCGCGCCCAAAAATAACCGCCCGAAGGCCGGGGCGCCAAGTTCGTCCAGCGGAAAAAGGCCACAAAAACGGGTGGGCTATATCCTTGGGGGGTGGGGCTGGCCAACTTCGTCTGCCGGACTCGGAATGGCGCGAGACTTTACGAGGCGCCTCCGTGTGCCAAAATTAGGGGGCGGCCACAGCCGCGCCCAAAAATAACCGCCCGAAGGCCAGGGTGCCAAGTTCATCCGGCGGCAAAAGGCCACAAATACGGGTGGGCTATAGCCTTGGGGGGTGGGGCTGGCCAACTTCGTCTGCGGGACTCGGAATGGCGCGAGCCTTTGTGAGGCGCATCCGTGTGCCAAAAACAGGGCTCGGGCACAGCCGCGCCCAAAAATAACCGCCCGAAGGCCGGGGCGCCAAGTTCGTCCAGCGGAAAAAGGACACAAAAACGGGTGGGCTATAGCCTTGGGGGGTGGGGCTGGCCAACATCGTCCACCGGACTCGGAATGGCGCGAGACTTTGCAAGGCGCCTCCGTGTGCCAAAAATAGGCCACGGGCACAGCCGCGTCCAAAAATAACCACCCGAAGGCCGGGGCTCCAAGTTCATCCGGCGGCAAAAGGCCACAAATACGGGTGGGCTATAGCCTTGGGGGGTGGGGCTGGCCAACTTCGTCTGCGGGACTCGGAATGGCGCGAGCCTTTGTGAGGCGCATCCGTGTGCCAAAAATAGGCCGCGGGCACAGCCGCGCCGCAAAATAACCGCCCGAAGGACGGGGTGCCAAGTTCCTCCAGCAGAAAAAGGCAACAAATACGGGTGGGCTATAGCCTTGGGGGGTGGGGCCGGCCAACTTCGTCCGCCGGACTCGGAATGTCGCGAGACTTTGCGAGGCGCCTCCGTGTGCCAAAAATAGGCTGCGGACACAGCCGCGCCCAAAAATTACCGCCCGAAGGCCGGGGCGCCAAGTTCGTCCAGCGGAAAAAGGCCACAAAAACGGGTGGGCTATAGCCTTGGGGGGTGGGGCTGGATAACTTCGTCCGCCGGACTCGGAATGGCGCAAGACTCTTCGAGGTGCGTCCGTGTGCAAAAAATAGGCCGCGGGCACAGCCGCGCCCAAAAATAACCGCCCGAAGTCCGGGGCGCCAAGTTCGTCCAGCGGAAAAAGGCCACAAAAACGGGTGGGCTATATCCTTGGGGGGTGGGGCTAGCCAATTTCGTCTGCCGGACTCGGAATGGCGCGAGACTTTGCGAGGCGCCTCCGTGTGCAAAAACTAGGCCGCGGGCACAGCCGCGCCCAAAAATAACCGCCCGAAGGCCGGGGCGCCAAGTTCGTCCGGCGGAAAAAGGCCACAAATACGGGTGGGCTATAGCCTTGGGGGGTGGGGCTGGCCAACTTCGTCTGCGGGACTCGGAATGGCGTGAGACTTTGTGAGGCGCATCCGTGTGCCAAAAATAGGCCTCGGGCACAGCCGCGCCCAAAAATAACCGCCCGAAGGCCGGGGCGCCAAGTTCGTCCAGCGGAAAAAGGACACAAAAACGGGTGGGCTATAGCCTTGGGGGGTGGGGCTGGCCAGCTTCCTCCGCCGGACTCGGAATGGCGCGAGACTTTGCGAGGCGCCTCCGTGTGCCAAAAATAGGCCGCGGGCACAGCCGCGCCGCAAAATAACCGCCCGAAGGCCGGGGTGCCAAGTTCCTCCAGCGGAAAAAGGCCACAAATACGGGTGGGCTATAGCCTTGGGGGGTGGGGCTGGCCAACTTCGTCCGCCGGACTCGGAATGGCGCGAGACTTTGCGAGGCGCCTCCGTGTGCCAAAAATAGGCCGCGGGCACAGCCGCGCCGCAAAATAACCGCCCGAAGGACGGGGTGCCAAGTTCCTCCAGCAGAAAAAGGCAACAAATACGGGTGGGCTATAGCCTTGGGGGGTGGGGCCGGCCAACTTCGTCCGCCGGACTCGGAATGTCGCGAGACTTTGCGAGGCGCCTCCGTGTGCCAAAAATAGGCTGCGGACACAGCCGCGCCCAAAAATTACCGCCCGAAGGCCGGGGCGCCAAGTTCGTCCAGCGGAAAAAGGCCACAAAAACGGGTGGGCTATAGCCTTGGGGGGTGGGGCTGGATAACTTCGTCCGCCGGACTCGGAATGGCGCAAGACTCTTCGAGGTGCGTCCGTGTGCAAAAAATAGGCCGCGGGCACAGCCGCGCCCAAAAATAACCGCCCGAAGTCCGGGGCGCCAAGTTCGTCCAGCGGAAAAAGGCCACAAAAACGGGTGGGCTATATCCTTGGGGGGTGGGGCTAGCCAATTTCGTCTGCCGGACTCGGAATGGCGCGAGACTTTGCGAGGCGCCTCCGTGTGCAAAAACTAGGCCGCGGGCACAGCCGCGCCCAAAAATAACCGCCCGAAGGCCGGGGCGCCAAGTTCGTCCGGCGGAAAAAGGCCACAAATACGGGTGGGCTATAGCCTTGGGGGGTGGGGCTGGCCAACTTCGTCTGCGGGACTCGGAATGGCGTGAGACTTTGTGAGGCGCATCCGTGTGCCAAAAATAGGCCTCGGGCACAGCCGCGCCCAAAAATAACCGCCCGAAGGCCGGGGCGCCAAGTTCGTCCAGCGGAAAAAGGCCACAAAAACGGGTGGGCTATAGCCTTGGGGGGTTGGGATGGATAACTTCGTCCGCCGGACTCGGAATGGCGCGAGACTCTTCGAGGTGCGTCCATGTGCCAAAAATAGGCCGCGGGCACAGCCGCGCCCAAAAATAACCGCCCAAAGGCCGGGGCGCCAAGTTCGTCCAGCGGAAAAAGGACACAAAAACGGGTGGGCTATAGCCTTGGGGGGTGGGGCTGGCCAGCTTCCTCCGCCGGACTCGGAATGGCGCGAGACTTTGCGAGGCGCCTCCGTGTGCCAAAAATAGGCCGTGGGCACAGCCGCGCCGCAAAATAACCGCCCGAAGGCCGGGGCGCCAAGTTCCTCCAGCGGAAAAAGGCCACAAATACGGGTGGGCTATAGCCTTGGGGGGTGGGGCTGGCCAACTTCGTCCGCCGGACTCGGAATGGCGCGAGACTTTGCGAGGCGCCTCCGTGTGCCAAAAATAGGCCGCGGGCACAGCCGCGCCGCAAAATAACCACCCGAAGGCGGGGGCGCCAAGTTCCGCCAGCGGAAAAAGGCCACAAATACGGGTGGGCTATAGCCTTGGGGGGTGGGGCTGGCCAACTTCGTCCACCGGACTCAGAATGTCACGAGACTTTGCGAGGCGCCTCCGTGGGCCAAAAATAGGCTGCGGACACAGCCGCGCCCAAAAATTACCACCCAAAGGCCGGGGCGCCAAGTTCGTCCAGCGGAAAAAGGCCACAAAAACGGGTGGGCTATAGCCTTGGGGGGTGGGGCTGGATAACTTCGTCCGCCGGACTCGGAATGGCGCGAGACTCTTCGAGCTGTGTCCGTGTGCCAAAAATAGGCCGCGGGCACAGCCGCGCCCAAAAATAACCGCCCGAAGATGGGGCGCCAAGTTCGTCCAGCGGAAAAAGGCCACAAAAACGGGTGGGCTATATCCTTGGGGGGTGGGGCTGGCCAACTTCGTCTGCCGGACTCGGAATGGCGCGAGACTTTACGAGGCGCCTCCGTGTGCCAAAATTAGGGGGCGGCCACAGCCGCGCCCAAAAATAACCGCCCGAAGGCCGGGGTGCCATGTTCGTCCGGCGGAAAAAGGCCACAAATACGGGTGGGCTATAGCCTTGCGGGGTGGGGCTGGCCAACTTCGTGTGCGGGACTCGGAATGGCGTGAGACTTTGTGAGGCGCATCCGTGTGCCAAAAATAGGGCTCGGGCAGAACCGCACCCAAAAATAACCGCCCGAAGGCCGGGGCGCCAATTTCGTCCAGCGGAAAAAGGACACAAAAACGGGTGGACTATAGCCTTGGGGCGTGGGGCTGGCCAACTTCGTCCGCCGGACTCGGAATGGCGCTAGACTTTGCGAGGCACCTCCGTGTGCCAAAACTAGGCCTCGGGCACAGCCGCGCCGCAAAATAACAGCCCGAAGGCCGGGGCTCCAAGTTCATCCAGCGGAAAAAGGCAACAAATACGGGTGGGCTATAGCCTTGGGGGGTGGGGCCGGCCAACTTCGTCCGCCGGACTCGGAATGTCGCGAGACTTTGCGAGGCACCTCCGTGTGCCAAAAATAGGCCACGGGCACAGCCGCGTCCAAAAATAACCGCCCGAAGGCCGGGGCTCCAAGTTCATCCGGCGGCAAAAGGCCACAAATACGGGTGGGCTATAGCCTTGGGGGGTGGGGCTGGCCAACTTCGTCTGCGGGACTCGGAATGGCGCGAGCCTTTGTGAGGCGCATCCGTGTGCCAAAAACAGGGCTCGGGCACAGCCGCGCCCAAAAATAACCGCCCGAAGGCCGGGGCGCCAAGTTCGTCCAGCGGAAAAAGTACACAAAAACGGGTGGGCTATAGCCTTGGGGGGTGGGGCTGGCCAACATCGTCCACCGGACTCGGAATGGCGCGAGACTTTGCGAGGCGCCTCCGTGTGCCAAAAATAGGCCACGGGCACAGCCGCGTCCAAAAATAACCGCCCGAAGGCCGGGGCTCCAAGTTCATCCGGCGGCAAAAGGCCACAAATACGGGTGGGCTATAACCTTGGGGGGTGGGGCTGGCCAATTTCGTCTGCGGGACTCGGAATGGCGCGAGCCTTTGTGAGGCGCCTCCGTGTGCCAAAAATAGGCCGCGGGCACAGCCGCGTCCAAAAATAACCGCCCGAAGGCCGGGGCTCCAAGTTCATCCGGCGGAAAAAGGCCACAAATACGGGTGGGCTATAGCCTTGGGGGGTGAGGCTGGCCAACTTCGTCTGCGGGACTCGGAATGGCGTGAGACTTTGTGAGGCGCATCCGTGTGCCAAAAATAGGCCTTGGGCACAGCCGCGCCCAAAAATAACCGCCCGAAGGCCGGGGCGCCAAGTTCGTCCAGCGGAAAAAGGACACAAAAACGGGTGGGCTATAGCCTTGGGGGGTGGGGCTGGCCAACTTCGTCCGCCGGACTCGGAATGTCGCGAGACTTTGCGAGGCGCCTCCGTGTGCCAAAAATAGGCTGCGGACACAGCCACGCCCAAAAATTACCGCCCAAAGGCTGGGGCGCCAAGTTCGTCCAGCGGAAAAAGACCACAAAAACCGGTGGGCTATAGCCTTGGGGGGTGGGGCTGGATAACTTCGTCCGCCGGACTCGGAATGGCGCGAGACTCTTCGAGGTGCGTCCGTGTGCCAAAAATAGGCCGCGGGCACAGCCGCGCCCAAAAATAACCGCCCGAAGGCCGGGGCGCCAAGTTCGTCCGGCGGAAAAAGGCCACAAATACGGGTGGGCTATAGCCTTGGGGGGTGGGGCTGGCCAACTTCGTCTGCGGGACTCGGAATGGCGTGAGACTTTGTGAGGCGCATCCGTGTGCCAAAAATAGGCCTCGGGCACAGCCGCGCCCAAAAATAACCGCCCGAAGGCCGGGGCGCCAAGTTCGTCCGGCGGAAAAAGGCCACAAATACGGGTGGGCTATAGCCTTGGGGGGTGGGGCTGGCCAACTTCGTCTGCGGGACTCGGAATGGCGTGAGACTTTGTGAGGCGCATCCGTGTGCCAAAAATAGGCCTCGGGCACAGCCGCGCCCAAAAATAACCGCCCGAAGGCCGGGGCGCCAAGTTCGTCCAGCGGAAAACGGCCACAAAAACGGGTGGGCTATAGCCTTGGGGGGTTGGGATGGATAACTTCGTCCGCCGGACTCGGAATGGCGCGAGACTCTTCGAGGTGCGTCCGTGTGCCAAAAATAGGCCGCGGGCACAGCCGCGCCCAAAAATAACCGCCCGAAGGCCGGGGCGCCAAGTTCGTCCAGCGGAAAAAGGACACAAAAACGGGTGGGCTATAGCCTTGGGGGGTGGGGCTGGCCAGCTTCCTCCGCCGGACTCGGAATGGCGCGAGACTTTGCGAGGCGCCTCCGTGTGCCAAAAATAGGCCGCGGGCACAGCCGCGCCGCAAAATAACTGCCCGAAGGCCGGGGCGCCAAGTTCCTCCAGCGGAAAAAGGCCACAAATACGGGTGGGCTATAGCCTTGGGGGGTGGGGCTGGCCAACTTCGTCCGCCGGACTCGGAATGGCGCGAGACTTTGCGAGGCGCCTCCGTGTGCCAAAAATAGGCCGCGGGCACAGCCGCGCCACAAAATAACCACCCGAAGGCGGGGGCGCCAAGTTCCGCCAGCGGAAAAAGGCCACAAATACGGGTGGGCTATAGCCTTGGGGGGTGGGGCTGGCCAACTTCGTCCGCCGGACTCAGAATGTCACGAGACTTTGCGAGGCACCTCCGTGGGCCAAAAATAGGCTGCAGACTCAGCCGCGCCCAAAAATTACCGCCCAAAGGCCGGGGCGCCAAGTTCGTCCAGCGGAAAAAGGCCACAAAAACGGGTGGGCTATAGCCTTGGGGGGTGGGGCTGGATAACTTCGTCCGCCGGACTCGGAATGGCGCGAGACTCTTCGAGGTGCGTCCGTGTGCCAAAAATAGGCCGCGGGCACAGCCGCGCCCAAAAATAACCGCCCGAAGATGGGGCGCCAAGTTCGTCCAGCGGAAAAAGGCCACAAAAACGGGTGGGCTATATCCTTGGGGGGTGGGGCTGGCCAACTTCGTCTGCCGGACTCGGAATGGCGCGAGACTTTACGAGGCACCTCCGTGTGCCAAAATTAGGGGGCGGCCACAGCCGCGCCCAAAAATAACCGCCCCAAGGCCGGGGTGCCAAGTTCATCCGGCGGCAAAAGGCCACAAATACGGGTGGGCTATAGCCTTGGGGGGTGGGGCTGGCCAACTTCGTCTGCGGGACTCGGAATGGCGCGAGCCTTTGTGAGGCGCATCCGTGTGCCAAAAACAGGGCTCGGGCACAGCCGCGCCCAAAAATAACCGCCCGAAGGCCGGGGCGCCAAGTTCGTCCAGCGGAAAAAGGACACAAAAACGGGTGGGCTATAGCCTTGGGGGGTGGGGCTGGCCAACATCGTCCACCGGACTCGGAATGGCGCGAGACTTTGCGAGGCGCCTCCGTGTGCCAAAAATAGGCCACGGGCACAGCCGCGTCCAAAAATAACCACCCGAAGGCCGGGGCTCCAAGTTCATCCGGCGGCAAAAGGCCACAAATACGGGTGGGCTATAGCCTTGGGGGGTGGGGCTGGCCAACTTCGTCTGCGGGACTCGGAATGGCGCGAGCCTTTGTGAGGCGCATCCGTGTGCCAAAAATAGGCCGCGGGCACAGCCGCGCCGCAAAATAACCGCCCGAAGGACGGGGCGCCAAGTTCCTCCAGCAGAAAAAGGCAACAAATACGGGTGGGCTATAGCCTTGGGGGGTGGGGCCGGCCAACTTCGTCCGCCGGACTCGGAATGTCGCGAGACTTTGCGAGGCGCCTCCGTGTGCCAAAAATAGGCTGCGGACACAGCCGCGCCCAAAAATTACCGCCCGAAGGCCGGGGCGCCAAGTTCGTCCAGCGGAAAAAGGCCACAAAAACGGGTGGGCTATAGCCTTGGGGGGTGGGGCTGGATAACTTCGTCCGCCGGACTCGGAATGGCGCAAGACTCTTCGAGGTGCGTCCGTGTGCAAAAAATAGGCCGCGGGCCCAGCCGCGCCCAAAAATAACCGCCCGAAGTCCGGGGCGCCAAGTTCGTCCAGCGGAAAAAAGGCCACAAAAACGGGTGGGCTATATCCTTGGGGGGTGGGGCTAGCCAATTTCGTCTGCCGGACTCGGAATGGCGCGAGACTTTGCGAGGCGCCTCCGTGTGCAAAAACTAGGCCGTGGGCACAGCCGCGCCCAAAAATAACCGCCCGAAGGCCGGGGCGCCAAGTTCGTCCGGCGGAAAAAGGCCACAAATACGGGTGGGCTATAGCCTTGGGGGGTGGGGCTGGCCAACTTCGTCTGTGGGACTCGGAATGGCGTGAGACTTTGTGAGGCGCATCCGTGTGCCAAAAATAGGCCTCGGGCACAGCCGCGCCCAAAAATAACCGCCCGAAGGCCGGGGCGCCAAGTTCGTCCAGCGGAAAAAGGCCACAAAAACGGGTGGGCTATAGCCTTGGGGGGTTGGGATGGATAACTTCGTCCGCCGGACTCGGAATGGCGCGAGACTCTTCGAGGTGCGTCCATGTGCCAAAAATAGGCCGCGGGCACAGCCGCGCCCAAAAATAACCGCCCGAAGGCCGGGGCGCCAAGTTCGTCCAGCGGAAAAAGGACACAAAAACGGGTGGGCTATAGCCTTGGGGGGTGGGGCTGGCCAATTTCGTCTGCCGGACTCGGAATGGCGCGAGACTTTGCGAGGCGCCTCCGTGTGCAAAAACTAGGCCGTGGGCACAGCCGCGCCCAAAAATAACCGCCCGAAGGCCGGGGCGCCAAGTTCGTCCGGCGGAAAAAGGCCACAAATACGGGTGGGCTATAGCCTTGGGGGGTGGGGCTGGCCAACTTCGTCTGCGGGACTCGGAATGGCGTGAGACTTTGTGAGGCGCATCCGTGTGCCAAAAATAGGGCTCGGGCACAGCCGCGCCCAAAAATAACCGCCCGAAGGCCGGGGCGCCAAGTTCGTCCAGCGGAAAAAGGCCACAAAAACGGGTGGGCTATAGCCTTGGGGGGTTGGGATGGATAACTTCGTCCGCCGGACTCGGAATGGCGCGAGACTCTTCGAGGTGCGTCCATGTGCCAAAAATAGGCCGCGGGCACAGCCGCGCCCAAAAATAACCGCCCGAAGGCCGGGGCGCCAAGTTCGTCCAGCGGAAAAAGGACACAAAAACGGGTGGGCTATAGCCTTGGGGGGTGGGGCTGGCCAGCTTCCTCCGCCGGACTCGGAATGGCGCGAGACTTTGCGAGGCGCCTCCGTGTGCCAAAAATAGGCCGCGGGCACAGCCGCGCCGCAAAATAACCGCCCGAAGGCCGGGGCGCCAAGTTCCTCCAGCGGAAAAAGGCCACAAATACGGGTGGGCTATAGCCTTGGGGGGTGGGGCTGGCCAACTTCGTCCGCTGGACTCGGAATGGCGCGAGACTTTGCGAGGCGCCTCCGTGTGCCAAAAATAGGCCGCGGGCACAGCCGCGCCGCAAAATAACCACCCGAAGGCGGGGGCGCCAAGTTCCGCCAGCGGAAAAAGGCCACAAATACGGGTGGGCTATAGCCTTGGGGGGTGGGGCTGGCCAACTTCGTCCGCCGGACTCAGAATTTCACGAGACTTTGCGAGGCGCCTCCGTGGGCCAAAAATAGGCTGCGGACACAGCCGCGCCCAAAAATTACCACCCAAAGGCCGGGGCGCCAAGTTCGTCCAGCGGAAAAAGGCCACAAAAACGGGTGGGCTATAGCCTTGGGGGGTGGGGCTGGCCAACTTCGTCCGCCGGACTCGGAATGGCGCGAGACTTTGCGAGGCGCCTCCGTGTGCCAAAAATAGGCCGCGGGCACAGCCGCGCCGCAAAATAACCACCCGAAGGCGGGGGCGCCAAGTTCCGCCAGCGGAAAAAGGCCACAAATACGGGTGGGCTATAGCCTTGGGGGGTGGGGGCTGGCCAGCTTCCTCCGCCGGACTCGGAATGGCGCGAGACTTTGCGAGGCGCCTCCGTGTGCCAAAAATAGGCCGCGGGCACAGCCGCGCCGCAAAATAACCGCCCGAAGGCCGGGGCGCCAAGTTCCTCCAGCGGAAAAAGGCCACAAATACGGGTGGGCTATAGCCTTGGGGGGTGGGGCTGGCCAACTTCGTCCGCCGGACTCGGAATGGCGCGAGACTTTGCGAGGCGCCTCCGTGTGCCAAAAATAGGCCGCGGGCACAGCCACGCCGCAAAATAACCACCCGAAGGCGGGGGCGCCAAGTTCCGCCAGCGGAAAAAGGCCACAAATACGGGTGGGCTATAGCCTTGGGGGGTGGGGCTGGCCAACTTCGTCCGCCGGACTCAGAATGTCACGAGACTTTGCGAGGCGCCTCCGTGGGCCAAAAATAGGCTGCGGACACAGCCGCGCCCAAAAATTACCACCCAAAGGCCGGGGCGCCAAGTTCGTCCAGCGGAAAAAGGCCACAAAAACGGGTGGGCTATAGCCTTGGGGGGTGGGGCTGGATAACTTCGTCCGCCGGACTCGGAATGGCGCGAGACTCTTCGAGGTGCGTCCGTGTGCCAAAAATAGGCCGCGGGCACAGCCGCGCCCAAAAATAACCGCCCGAAGATGGGGCGCCAAGTTCGTCCAGCGGAAAAAGGCCACAAAAACGGGTGGGCTATATCCTTGGGGGGTGGGGCTGGCCAACTTCGTCTGCCGGACTCGGAATGGCGCGAGACTTTACGAGGCGCCTCCGTGTGCCAAAATTAGGGGGCGGCCACAGCCACGCCCAAAAATAACCGCCCGAAGGCCGGGCTGCCAAGTTCGTCCGGCGGAAAAAGGCCACAAATACGGGTGGGCTATAGCCTTGCGGGGTGGGGCTGGCCAACTTCGTCTGCGGGACTCGGAATGGCGTGAGACTTTGTGAGGCGCATCCGTGTGCCAAAAATAGGGCTCGGGCAGAACCGCACCCAAAAATAACCGCCCGAAGGCCGGGGCGCCAATTTCGTCCAGCGGAAAAAGGACACAAAAACGGGTGGACTATAGCCTTGGGGCGTGGGGCTGGCCCACTTCGTCCGCCGGACTCGGAATGGCGCTAGACTTTGCGAGGCACCTCCGTGTGCCAAAACTAGGCCGCGGGCACAGCCGCGCCGCAAAATAACAGCCCGAAGGCCGGGGCTCCAAGTTCATCCAGCGGAAAAAGGCAACAAATACGGGTGGGCTATAGCCTTGGGGGGTGGGGCCGGCCAACTTCGTCCGCCGGACTCGGAATGTCGCGAGACTTTGCGAGGCACCTCCGTGTGCCAAAAATAGGCCACGGGCACAGCCGCGTCCAAAAATAACCGCCCGAAGGCCGGGGCTCCAAGTTCATCCGGCGGCAAAAGGCCACAAATACGGGTGGGCTATAGCCTTGGGGGGTGGGGCTGGCCAACTTCGTCTGCGGGACTCGGAATGGCGCGAGCCTTTGTGAGGCGCATCCGTGTGCCAAAAACAGGGCTCGGGCACAGCCGCGCCCAAAAATAACCGCCCGAAGGCCGGGGCGCCAAGTTCGTCCAGCGGAAAAAGGACACAAAAACGGGTGGGCTATAGCCTTGGGGGGTGGGGCTGGCCAACATCGTCCACCGGACTCGGAATGGCGCGAGACTTTGCGAGGCGCCTCCGTGTGCCAAAAATAGGCCACGGGCACAGCCGCGTCCAAAAATAACCGCCCGAAGGCCGGGGCTCCAAGTTCATCCGGCGGCAAAAGGCCACAAATACGGGTGGGCTATAGCCTTGGGGGGTGGGGCTGGCCAATTTCGTCTGCGGGACTCGGAATGGCGCGAGCCTTTGTGAGGCGCATCCGTGTGCCAAAAATAGGCCGCGGGCACAGCCGCGCCGCAAAATAACCGCCCGAAGGACGGGGCGCCAAGTTCCTCCATCGGAAAAAGGCAACAAATACGGGTGGGCTATAGCCTTGGGGGGTGGGGCCGGCCAACTTCGTCCGCCGGATTCGGAATGTCGCGAGACTTTGCGAGGCGCCTCCGTGTGCCAAAAATTGGCTGCGGACACAGCCGCGCCCAAAAATTACCGCCCGAAGGCCGGGGCGCCAAGTTCGTCCAGCGGAAAAAGGCCACAAAAACGGGTGGGCTATAGCCTTGGGGGGTGGGGCTGGATAACTTCGTCCGCCGGACTCGGAATGGCGCAAGACTCTTCGAGGTGCGTCCGTGTGCAAAAAATAGGCCGCGGGCACAGCCGCGCCCAAAAATAACCGCCCGAAGTCCGGGGCGCCAAGTTCGTCCAGCGGAAAAAGGCCACAAAAACGGGTGGGCTATATCCTTGGGGGGTGGGGCTAGCCAATTTCGTCTGCCGGACTCGGAATGGCGCGAGACTTTGCGAGGCGCCTCCGTGTGCAAAAACTAGGCCGCGGGCACAGCCGCACCCAAAAATAACCGCCCGAAGGCCGGGGCGCCAAGTTCGTCCGGCGGAAAAAGGCCACAAATACGGGTGGGCTATAGCCTTGGGGGGTGGGGCTGGCCAACTTCGTCTGTGGGAATCGGAATGGCGCGAGACTTTGTGAGGCGCATCCATGTGCCAAAAATAGGCCTCCGGCATAGCCGCGCCCAAAAATAACCGCCCGAAGGCCGGGGCGCCAAGTTCGTCCAGCGGAAAAAGGACACAAAAACGGGTGGGCTCTAGCCTTGGGGGGTGGGGCAGGCCAACTTCGTCCGCTGGACACGGAATGGCGCGAGACTTTGCGAGGCGCCTCCGTGTGCCAAAAATAGGCCGCAGGCAAAGCCGCGCCGCAAAATAACTGCCCAAAGGCCGGGGCGCCAAGTTCCTCCAGTTGAAAAAGGCCACAAATACGGGTGGGCTATAGCCTTGGGGGGTGGGGCTGGCCAACTTCGTCCGCCGGACTCGGAATGGCGCGAGACTTTGCGAGGCGCCTCCGTGTGCCAAAAATAGCCTGCGGACACAGCCGCGTCCAAAAATAACCGCCCGAAGGCCAGGGCGCCAAGTTCGTCCAGCGGAAAAAGGCCACAAAAACGGGTGGGCTATAGCCTTTGGGGGTGAGGCTGGCCAACTTCGTCCGCCGGACTCGGAATGGCGCGACACTTTGTGAGGTGCCTCTGTGTGCCAAAAATAGGCCGCGGGCTCAGCCGCGCCCAAAAATACCCACCCGAAAGCCGGGACGCCAAGTTCGTCCAGCGGAAAAAGGCCACAAAAACGGGTGGGCTATAGCCTTGGGGGGTGCGGCTGGCCAACTTCGTCCGCCGGACTCGGAATGGCGCGAGACTATGCGCGGCACCTCCGCGCGCCAAAAATAGGCCGCGGGCTCAGCCGTACCCAAAAATAACCGCCAGAAGGCCGGGGCGCCAAGTTCGTCCAGCAGAAAAAGGCCACAAATACGGGTGGGCTATAGCCTTGGGGTGTGGGGCTGGCCAACTTCGTCTGCGGGAATCGGAATGGCGCGAGACTTTGTGAGGCGCATCCGTGTGCCAAAAATAGGCCTCCGGCATAGCCGCGCCCAAAAATAACCGCCCGAAGGCCGGGGGCGCCAAGTTCGTCCAGCGGAAAAAGGACACAAAAACGGGTGGGCTCTAGCCTTGGGCGGTGGGGCAGGCCAACTTCGTCCGCCGGACACGGAATGGCGCGAGACTTTGCGAGGCACCTCCGTGTGCCAAAAATAGGCCGCAGGCAAAGACGCGCCGCAAAATAACCGCCCAAAGGCCGGGGCGCCAAGTTCCTCCGGTTGAAAAAGGCCACAAATACGGGTGGGCTATAGCCTTGGGGGGTGGGGACGGCCAACTTCGTCCGCGGGACTCGGAATGGCGCGAGACTTTGTGAGGCACCTCCGTGTGCCAAAAATAGGCTGCGGACACAGCTGCGCCCAAAAATTACCACCCGAAGGCCGGGGCGCCAAGTTCGTCCAGCGGAAAAAGGCCACAAAAACGGGTGGGCTATAGCCTTGGGGGGTGCGGCTGGCCAACTTCGTCCGCCGGACTCGGAATGGCGCGAGACTATGCGCGGCACCTCCGCGCGCCAAAAATAGGCCGCGGGCTCAGCCGTACCCAAAAATAACCGCCAGAAGGCCGGGGCGCCAAGTTCGTCCAGCGGAAAAAGGCCACAAATACGGGTGGGCTATAGCCTTGGGGTGTGGGGCTGGCCATCTTCGTCTGCGGGAATCGGAATGGCGCGAGACTTTGTGAGGCGCATCCGTGTGCCAAAAATAGGCCTCCGGCATAGCCGCGCCCAAAAATAACCGCCCGAAGGCCGGGGCGCCAAGTTCGTCCAGCGGAAAAAGGACACAAAAACGGGTGGGCTCTAGCCTTGGGGGGTGGGGCAGGCCAACTTCGTCCGCCGGACACGGAATGGCGCGAGACTTTGCGAGGCACCTCCGTGTGCCAAAAATAGGCCGCAGGCAAAGCCGCGCCGCAAAATTACCGCCCAAAGGCCGGGGCGCCAAGTTCGTCCAGTTGAAAAAGGCCACAAATACGGGTGGGCTATAGCCTTGGGGGGTGGGGACGGCCAACTTCGTCCGCGGGACACGGAATGGCGCGAGACTTTGTGAGGCACCTCCGTGTGCCAAAAATAGGCTGCGGACACAGCCGCGCCCAAAAATTACCGCCCGAAGGCCGGGGCGCCAAGTTCGTCCAGCGGAAAAAGGCCACAAAAACGGGTGGGCTATAGCCTTGGGGGGTGGGGCTGGATAACTTCGTCCGCTAGACTCGGAATGGCGCGAGACTCTTCGAGGTGCGTCCGTGTGCCAAAAATAGGCCGCGGGCGCAGCCGCGCCCAAAAATAACCGCCCGAAGGCCGGGGCGCCAAGTTCGTCCAGCGGAAAAAGGCCACAAAAACAGGTGGGCTATATCCTTGGGGGGTGGGGCTGGCCAACTTCGTCCGCCGGACTCGGAACGGCACGAGACTCTTCGAGGTGCGTCCGTGTGCGAAAAATAGGCCTCGGGCACAGCCGCGCCTAAAAATAACCGCCGGAAGGCCGGGGCGCCAAGTTCGTCCAGCGGAAAAAGGCCACAAAAACGGATGGGCTATAGCCCTGGGGGGTGGGGCTGGCCAACTTCGTCCGCCGGACTCGGAATGGCGCGAGACTTTGCGAGGCGCCTCCGTGTGCCAAAAATAGGCCCTGGGCAAAGCCGCACCCAAAAATAGCCGCCCGAAGGCCGGGGCGCCAAGTTCGTCCAGCGGAAAAAGGCCACAAAAACGGGTGGGCTATAGCCTTGGGGGGTGGGGCTGGCCCACTTCGTCCGCCGGACTCGGAATGGCGCGAGACTTTGCGAGGTGCCTCCGTGAGCCAAAAATAGGCCTCGGGCACAGCCACGTCCAAAAATAACCGCCCGAAGGCCGGGGCGCCAAGTTCGTCCAGCGGAAAAAGGCCACAAAAACGGGTGGCCTATAACCTTGGGGGGTGGGGCTGGCCAACTTCGTCCGCCGGACTCGGAATGGCGCGAGACTTTGCGAGGCACCTTCGTGTATAAAAAATAGGCCACGGACACAGCCGTGCCCAAAAATAACCGCCCGAAGGCCGGGGCGCCAAGTTCGTCCAGCGGAAAAAGGCCACAAAAATGGGTGGGCTATAGCCTTGGGGGGTGGGGCTGGCCAACTTCGTCCGCCGGACTCGGAATGGCGCGAGACTTTGGGAGGCTCCTCCGCATGCAAAAAATAGGCCGCGGGCACAGCCGCGCCTAAAAATAACCGCCGGAAGGCCGGGGCGCCAAGTTCGTCCAGCGGAAAAAGGCCACAAAAACGGATGGACTATAGCCTTGGGGGGTGCGGCTGGCCAAATTCGTCCGCCGGACTCGGAATGGCGCGAGACTTTGCGCGGCACCTCCGCGTGCCAAAAATAGGCCGCGGGCTCAGCCGTACCCAAAAATAACCGCCCGAAGGCCGGGGCGCCTAGTTCCTCCAGCGGAAAAAGGCCACAAAAACGGGTGGGCTATACCCTTGGGGGGTGGGGCTGGTCAACTTCGTTCGCCGGACTAGGAATGGCGCGAGACTTTGCGAGGCGCCTCCGTGTGCCAAAAATAGGCCGCGGGCAAAGCCGCGCCCAAAAATATCTGCCCGAAGGCCGGGGCGCCAAGTTCGTCCAGCGGAAAAAGGCCACAAAAACGGGTGGGCTATAGCCTTGGGGGGTGGGGCTGGCCAACTTCGTCCGCCGGACTCGGAATGGCGCGAGACTTTGCGAGGTGCCTCTGTGTGCCAAAAATAGGCCTCGGGCACAGCCACGCCCAAAAATAACCGCCCGAAGGCCGGGGCGCCAAGTTCGTGCAGCGGAAAAAGGCCACAAATACGGGTGGGCTATAGCCTTGGGGGGTGGGGCTGGCCAACTTCGTCCGCCGGACTCGGAATGGCGCAGTTTGCGAGGCGCCTCCGTGTACCAAAAATAGGCCACGGGCACAGCCGTGCCCAAAAATAACCGCCCGAAGGCCGGGGCGCCAAGTTCGTCCAGCGGAAAAAGGCCACAAAAACGGGTGGGCTATAGCCTTGGGGGGTGGGGCAGGCCAACTTCGTCCAACGGACTCGGAATGGAACGAGACTTTGCAAGGCGCCTCCGTGTGCCAAAAATAGGCTTCAGGCACAGCCACGCCCAAAAATAACCGCCCGAAGGCCGGGGCGCCAAGTTCGTCCAGCGGAGAAAGGCCACAAATACGTGTGGGCTATAGCCTTGGGGGGTGAGGCTGGCCAACTTCGTCCGCCGGACTCGGAATGGCGCGAGACTTTACGAGGCTCCTCCGTGTGCAAAAAATTGGCCGCGGGCACAGCCACGCCCAAAAATAACCGCCTGAAGGCCGGGGCGCCAAGTTCGTCCAGCGGAAAAAGGCGACAAAAACGGGTGCGCTATACCCTTGGGGGGTGGGGCTGGCCAACTTCGTCCGCCGGACTCGGAATGGCGCGAGACTTTGCGAGGCTCCTGCGTGTGGAAAAAATAGGCCGCGGGCACAGCCGCGCCCAAAAATAACAGCCCGAAGGCCGGGGCGCCAAGTTCGTCCAGCGGAAAAAGGCCACAAATACGTGTGGGCTATAGCCTTGGGGGGTGGGGCTGGCCCACTTCGTCCGCCAGACTAGGAATGGCTCGAGACTTTACGAGGCTCCTCCGTGTGGAAAAAAATAGGCCGCGGGCACAGCCACGCCCAAAAATAACCGCCCGAAGGCCGGGGCGCCAAGTTCGTCCATCGGAAAAAGGCCACAAAAACGGGTGGGCTATACCCTTGGGGGGTGGGGCTGGCCAACTTCGTCCGCCGGACTAGGAATGTCGCGAGACTTTACGAGGCGCCTCCGGGTGCCAAAAATAGGCCGCGGGCAAAGCCGCACCCAAAAATAGCTGCCCGAAGGCCGGGGCGCCAAGTTCGTGCAGCGGAAAAAGGCCACAAAAACGGGTGGGCTATAGCCTTGGGGGGTGGGGCTGGCCAACTTCGTCCGCCGGACTCGGAATGGCGCGAGACTTTGCGAGGCGCCTCCATGTGCCAAAAATAGGCCGCGGGCAAAGCCGCGCCCAAAAATAGCTGCCCGAAGGCCGGGGCGCCAAGTTCATCCAGCGGAAAAAGGCCACAAAAACGGGTGGGCTATAGCCTTGGGGGGTGGGGCTGGCCAACTTCGTCCGCCGGAATCGGAATGGCGCGAGACTTTGCGAGGCACCTCCGTGTGCCAAAAATAGGCCGCGGGCGCAGCCGCGCCTAAAACTAACCGCACAAAGGTCGGGGTGCCAAGTTTGTCCAGCGGAAAAAGGCCACAAATACGGGTGGGCTATAGCCTTGGGGGGTGGGGCTGGCCCACTTCGTCCGCCGGACTCGGAATGGCGCGAGACTTTGCGAAGCGCCTCCGTGTGCCAAAAATAGCCCGCGGGCACAGCCGCGCCTAAAAATAACCGCCCAAAGGTCGGGGTGCCAAGTTCGTCCAGCGGAAAAAGGCCATAAATACGATTGGGCTATAGCCTTGGTGGGTGGGGCTGGCCCACTTCGTCCGCCGGACTCGGACTGGCGCGAGACATTGCGAGGCGCCTCCGTCTGCAAAAAATAGGCCGCGGGCACAGCCACGCCCAGAAATAACCGCCCGAAGGCCAGGGCGCCAAGTTCGTCCAGCGGAAAAAGGCGACAAAAACGGGTGGGGGGCTATACCCTTGGGGGGTGGGGCATGCCAACTTCGTCCGCCGGACTAGGAATGGCGCGAGACTTTGTGAGGCGCCTCCGTGTACCAAAAATAGGCCGCGGGCAAAGCCGTGCCCAAAAATAGCTGCCCGAAGGCCGGGGCGCCAAGTTCGTCCAGCGGAAAAAGGCCACAAAAACGGGTGGGCTATAGCCTTGGGGGATGGGGCTGGCCAACTTCGTCTGCCGGACTCGGAACGGCGCAAGAGTTTCCGAGGCGCCTCCGTGTGCCAAAAATAGGCCGCGGGCACAGCCGCGCCCAAAAATAACCGCCCGAAGGCCGGGGCGCCAAGTTCGTCGAGCGGAAAAAGGCCACAAAAACGGGTTGGCTATAGCCTTGGGGGGTGGGGCTGGCCCACTTCGTCCGCCGGACTCGGACTGGCGCGACACATTGCAAGGCACCTCCGTGTGCCAAAAATAGGCCGCGGGCACAGCCGCCCTCAAAAATAACCGCCCGAAGGTCGGGGTCGCCAAGTTCGTCCAGCGGAAAAAGGCGACAAAAACGGGTGGGCTATACCCTTGGGGGGTGGGGCTGGCCAACTTCGTCCGCCGGACTAGGAATGGCGCGAGACTTTGTGAGGCGCCTCCGTGTGCCAAAAATAGGCCGCGGGCAAAGCCGCGCCCAAAAATAGCTGCCCGAAGGCCGGGGCGCCAAGTTCGTCCAGCGGAAAAAGGCGACAAAAACGGGTGGGCTATACCCTTGGGGGGTGGGGCTGGCCTACTTCGTCCGCCGGACTAGGAATGGCGCGAGACTTTGTGAGGCGCCTCCGTGTGCCAAAAATAGGCCGCGGGCAAAGCCGCGTCCAAAAATAGCTGCCCGAAGGCCGGGGCGCCAAGTTCGTCCAGTGGAAAAAGGCCACAAATACGGGTGGGCTATAGCCTGGGGGGGTGGGGCTGGCCAACTTCGTCCGCCGGACTCAGAATGGCGCGAGACTTTGCGAGGCGCGTCCGTGTGCCAAAAATAGGCTGCGGGCACAGCCACACCCAAAAATAACCGCCCGAAGGCCAGGGCGCCAAGTTCGTCCATCGGAAAAAGGCCACAAAAACGGGTGGGCTATAGCCTTGGGGGGTGGAGCTGGCCCACTTCGTCCGCCGGACTCGGACTGGCGCGAGACATTGCAAGGCGCCTCCGTGCGCCAAAAATAGGCCGCGGGCACAGCCACGCCCAAAAATAACCGCCCGAAGGTCGGGGCGCCAAGTTCGGCCAGCGGAAAAAGGCCACAAAAAAGGGTGGGCTATAGCCTTGGGGGGTGGGGCTGGCCAACTTCGTCCGCCGGACTCGTAATGGTGCGAGACTTTCGAGGCGCCTCCGTGTGCCAAAAATAGCCCGTGGGCACAGCCGCGCCTAAAAATAACCGCCCAAAGGTCGGGGTGCCAAGTTCGTCCAGCGGAAAAAGGCCATAAATACGATTGGGGTATAGCCTTGGTGGGTGGGGCTGGCCCACTTCGTCCGCCGGACTCGGACTGGCGCGAGACATTGCGAGGCGCCTCCGTCTGCAAAAAATAGGCCGCGGGCACAGCCACGCCCAAAAATAACCGCCCGAAGGCCAGGGCGCCAAGTTCGTCCAGCGGAAAAAGGCGACAAAAACGGGTGGGCTATACCCTTGGGGGGTGGGGCATGCCAACTTCGTCCGCCGGACTAGGAATGGCGCGAGACTTTGTGAGGCGCCTCCGTGTGCCAAAAATAGGCCGCGGGCAAAGCCGTGCCCAAAAATAGCTGCCCGAAGGCCGGGGCGCCAAGTTTGTCCAGCGGAAAAAGGCCACAAAAACGGGTGGGCTATAGCCTTGGGGGGTGGGGCTGGCCAACTTTGTCTGCCGGACTTGGAACGGCGCAAGAGTTTGCGAGGCGCCTCCGTGTGCCAAAAATAGGCCGCGGGCACAGCCGCGCCCAAAAATAACCGCCCGAAGGCCGGGGCGCCAAGTTCGTCGAGCGGAAAAAGGCCACAAAAACGGGTTGGCTATAGCCTTGGGGGGTGGGGCTGGCCAACTTCGTCCGCCGGACTCGGACTGGCGCGACACATTGCAAGGCACCTCCGTGTGCCAAAAATAGGCCGCGGGCACAGCCGCCCTCAAAAATAACCGCCCGAAGGTCGGGGCGCCAAGTTCGTCCAGCGGAAAAAAGGCGACAAAAACGGGTGGGCTATACCCTTGGGGGGTGGAGCTGGCCAACTTCGTCCGCCGGACTAGGAATGGCGTGAGACTTTGTGAGGCGCCTCCGTGTGCCAAAAATAGGCCGCGGGCAAAGCCGCGCCCAAAAATAGCTGCCCGAAGGCCGGGGCGCCAAGTTCGTCCAGCGGGAAAAGGCCACAAATACGGGTGGGCTATAGCCTGGGGGGGGTGGGGCTGGCCAACTTCGTCCGCCGGACTCAGAATGGCGCGAGACTTTGCGAGGCGCGTCCGTGTGCCAAAAATAGGCCGCGGGCACAGCCACACCCAAAAATAACCCCCCGAAGGCCAGGGCGCCAAGTTCGTCCATCGGAAAAAGGCCACAAAAACGGGTGGGCTAGAGCCTTGGGGGGTGGAGCTGGCCAACTTCGTCCGCCGGACTCGGACTGGCGCGAGACATTGCAAGGCGCCTCCGTGCGCCAAAAATAGGCCGCGGGCACAGCCGCGCCCAAAAATAACCGCCCGAAGGTCGGGGCGCCAAGTTCGGCCAGCGGAAAAAGGCCACAAAAACGGGTGGGCTATAGCCTTGGGGGGGTGGAGCTGGCCAACTTCGTCCGCCGGACTCGGACTGGCGCGAGACATTGCAAGGCACCTCCGTGCGCCAAAAATAGGTCGCGGGCACAGCCGCGCCCAAAAATAACCGCCCGAAGGTCGGGGCGCCAAGTTCGGCCAGCGGAAAAAGGCCACAAAAAAGGGTGGGCTATAGCCTTGAGGGGTGGGGCTGGCCAACTTCGTCCGCCGGACTCGTAATGGTGCGAGACTTTCGAGGCGCCTCCGTGTGCCAAAATAGGCCGCGGGCACAGCCGCGCACAAAAATAACCGCCCGAAGGCCGGGGCGCCAAGTTCGTCGATCGGAAAAAGGCCACAAAAACGGGTGGGCTATAGCCTTGGGGGGTGGGGCTGGTACACTTCGTCCGCCGGACTCGGAATGGCGCGAGACTTTGCGAGGCATCTCCGTGTGCCAAAAATAGGACGCGGGCACAGCCATGGCCAAAAATAACCGCCCGAAGGCCGGGGCACCAGGTTCGTCCAGCGGAACAAGACCACAAAAACGGGTGGGATACAGCCTTGGGGGGTGGGGCTGGACAACTTCGTCCGCCGGACTCGGAATGGCGCGAGACTTAGCGAAGTGCCTCCGAGTGCAAAAAATAGGCCGCGGGTACAGCCGCGCCCAAAAATAACCGCCCAAAGGCTGGGGTCCCAAGTTTGTCCAGCGGAAAAAACGCCACAAATACGGGTGGGCTACGGCCTTGGGGGGTGGGGCTGGCCAACTTCGTCCGCCGGACTCGGAATGGTGCGAGACTTTGCGAGGCACCTCCGTATGCCAAAAATAGGCCGCGGGCACAGCCGCGCACAAAAATAACCACCCGAAGGCCGTGGCACCAAGTTCGTCCAGCGGAAAAAAGCCACCAAAACGGGTGGGCTATAGCCTTGGGGGGTGGAGCTGGCCAACTTCGTCCGCCGGACTGGGAATAGCGCGAGACTTTGCGAGGCGCCTCCGTGTACCAAAAATAGGCCGTGGTCACAGCCGCGCCCAAAAATAACCGCCCGAAGGTCGGGGCGCCAAGTTCGGCCA
Source organism: Citrus x limon (assembly GCA_034663535.1). Lineage (NCBI taxonomy): Eukaryota > Viridiplantae > Streptophyta > Magnoliopsida > Sapindales > Rutaceae > Citrus > Citrus x limon. The sequence goes on from CM067991.1 coordinate 33,239,937, forward strand.
GCGGAAAAAGGCCACAAAAACGGGTGGGCTATAGCCTTGGGGGGTGGAGCTGGCCAACTTCGTCCGCCGGACTCGGACTGGCGCGAGACATTGCAAGGCGCCTCCGTGCGCCAAAAATAGGTCGCGGGCACAGCCGCGCCCAAAAATAACCGCCCGAAGGTCGGGGCGCCAAGTTCGGCCAGCGGAAAAAGGCCACAAAAAAGGGTGGGCTATAGCCTTGAGGGGTGGGGCTGGCCAACTTCGTCCGCCGGACTCGTAATGGTGCGAGACTTTCGAGGCGCCTCCGTGTGCCAAAATAGGCCGCGGGCACAGCCGCGCACAAAAATAACCGCCCGAAGGCCGGGGCGCCAAGTTCGTCGATCGGAAAAAGGCCACAAAAACGGGTGGGCTATAGCCTTGGGGGGTGGGGCTGGTCCACTTCGTCCGCCGGACTCGGAATGGCGCGAGACTTTGCGAGGCATCTCCGTGTGCCAAAAATAGGACGCGGGCACAGCCATGGCCAAAAATAACCGCCCGAAGGCCGGGGCACCAGGTTCGTCCAGCGGAACAAGACCACAAAAACGGGTGGGATACAGCCTTGGGGGGTGGGGCTGGACAACTTCGTCCGCCGGACTCGGAATGGCGCGAGACTTAGCGAAGTGCCTCCGAGTGCAAAAAATAGGCCGCGGGTACAGCCGCGCCCAAAAATAACCGCCCAAAGGCTGGGGTCCCAAGTTTGTCCAGCGGAAAAACGCCACAAATACGGGTGGGCTACGGCCTTGGGGGGTGGGGCTGGCCAACTTCGTCCGCCGGACTCGGAATGGCGCGAGACTTTGCGAGGCACCTCCATATGCCAAAAATAGGCCGCGGGCACAGCCGCGCACAAAAATAACCACCCGAAGGCCGTGGCACCAAGTTCGTCCAGCGGAAAAAAGCCACCAAAACGGGTGGGCTATAGCCTTGGGGGGTGGAGCTGGCCAACTTCGTCCGCCGGACTGGGAATAGCGCGAGACTTTGCGAGGCGCCTCCGTGTACCAAAAATAGGCCGTGGTCACAGCCGCGCCCAAAAATAACCGCCCGAAGGCCGGGGGTGCCAAGTTCGTCCAGCGGAAAAAAGCCACAAATACAGGTGGGCTATAGCCTTGGGGAGGTGGGGCTGGCAAACTTCGTCCGCCGGACTCCGAATGGCACAAGACTTTGCGAGGAGCTTCCGTGTGCCAAAAATAGGCCGCGGGCACAGCCGCGCCCAAAAATAACCGCCCAAAGGCCGTGGCGCCAAGTTCGTCCAGCGGAAAAACGCCACAAATACGGGTAGGCTATAGCCTTGGGGGGTGGGGCTGGCCAACTTCGTCCGCCGGACTCGGAATGGCGCGAGACTTTGCGACGCGCCTCCGTGTACCAAAAATAGGCCGCGGGCACAGCCGCGCATAAAAATAACGACCCGAAGGCCGGGGCACCAAGTTCGTGCAGCGGAAAAAAGCCACAAAAACGGGTGGGCTATAGCCTTGGGGGGTGGGGCTGGCCAACTTCGTCCGCCGGACTCGGAATGGCGTGAGACTTTACGAGGTGCCTCCTTGTGCCAAAAATAGGCCGCGGACACAGCCGCGACCAAAAATAACCGCCCGAAGGCCGGGGCGCCAAGTTCGTCCAGCGGAAAAAGGCCACGAAAACGGGTGGGGCTGGCCAACTTCGTCCGCCGGACTCGGAATAGCGCGAGACTTTGCGAGGTGCCTCCGTGTGTCAAAAATAGGCCGCGGGCACAGCCGCGCCAAAAAGTAACCGCCCGCGGGCCGGGGCGCCAAGTTCGTCCAGGGGAAAAAGGACACAAATACGGGTGGGCTATAGCCTTGGGGGGTGGGGCTGGCCAACTTCGTCCGCCGGACTCGGAATGGCGGGAGACTTTGAGAGGCACCTACGTGTGCCAAAAATAGGATGCGGGCACAGCCGCGCCCAAAAATAACCACCCGAAGGCCGGGGCGCCAAGTTCGTCGAGCGGAAAAAGGCCACAAATACGGGTGGGCTATAGCCTTGGGGGGTGGGGCTGGCCAACTTCGTCCGCCGGACTCGAAATGGCCCGAGACTTTACGAGGCGTCTCCGTGTGCCAAAAATAGGCCGCGGGCACAGCCGCGCCCAAAAATAACCGCCCGAAGGCCGGGGCGCCAGGTTCGTCCAGGGGAAAAAGGACACAAATACGGGTGGGCTATAGCCGTGGGGGGTGGGGCTGGCCAAATTTGTCCGCCGGACTCGGAATGGCGCGAGACTTTGCGACGCGCCTCCGGTGTGCCAAAAATAGGCCGTGGGAACAGCGTTCCCAAAAATAACCGCCCGAAGGCCGGGGCGCCAAGTTCGTCCAGCGGAAAATGGCCACAAAAATGGGTGGGCTATAGCCTTGGGGGGTGGGGCTGGCCCACTTCGTCCGCCGGACTCGGAATGGCGTGAGACTTTGCGAGGCGCCTCCGTGAGCCAAAAATAGGCTGCGGGCACAGGCGCGCCCAAAAATAACCGCCCGAAGGCCGGGGCGCCAAGTTCGTCCAACGGAAAAAGGCCACAAAAACTGGTGGGCTATAGCCTTGGGGGGTGGGGCTGGCCGACTTCGTCCACCGCACTCCGAATGGCTCGAGACTTTGCGAGGCGCCTCCGTGTGCCAAAAATAGGCCGTGGGCACAGCCGCGCCAAAAAATAACCGCCCGAAGGCCGGGGCGCCAAGTTCGTCCAGGGGAAAAAGGACACAAATACGGGTGTGCTATAGCGTTGGGGGGTGGGGCTGGCCAACTTCGTCCGCCGGACTCGGAATAGCGCGAGACTTTGCGAGGCCGCTCCGTATGCCAAAATTAGGCCGCGGGCACAGCCGCGCCCAAAAATAACCGCCCGAAGGCCGAGGCGCCAAGTTCGTCCAGCGGAAAAAGGCCACAAAAACGGGTGGGCTATAGCCTTGGGGGGTGGGGCTGGCCAACTTCGTCCGCCGGACTCGGAATGGCGTGAGACTTTGCGAGGCGCCTCCGTGTGCCAAAAATAGGCCGCGGGCACAGCCGCGCCCAAAAATAACCGCCCGAAGGCCGGGGAGCCAAGTTCGTCCAGCGGGAAAAGGCCACAAAAAGGGTGGGCTATAGCCTTCTGGGGTGGGGCTGGCCAACTTCGTCCGCCGGACTCGGATTGGCGTGAGACTTTGTGAGGCGCCTCCGTGTACCAAAAATAGGCCGCGGGCACAGCCGCGCATAAAAATAACGACCCGAAGGCCGGGGCACCAAGTTCGTGCAGCGGAAAAAAGCCACAAAAACGGGTGGGCTATAGCCTTGGGGGGTGGGGCTGGCCAACTTCGTCCGCCGGACTCGGAATGGCGTGAGACTTTACGAGGTGCCTCCTTGTGCCAAAAATAGGCCGCGGACACAGCCGCGACCAAAAATAACCGCCCGAAGGCCGGGGCGCCAAGTTCGTCCAGCGGAAAAAGGCCACGAAAACGGGTGGGGCTGGCCAACATCGTCCGCCGGATTCGGAATGGCGCGAGACTTTGCGAGGCGCCTCCGTGTGCCAAAAATAGACCGCGCGCACAGCCGCGCCCAAAAAGAACAGCCCGAAGGGCGGGGCGCCAAGTTTGTCCAGCGGAAAAAGGTCTCAAAAACGGGTGGGCTATAGCCCTGGGGGGTGGGGCTGGCCGACTTCGTCCGCCGGACTCAGAATGGCGCGAGACTTTTCGAGGCGCCTCCGTGTGCCAAAAATAGGCCGCGGGCAAAGCCGCGTCCAAAAATAACCGCCCGAAGGCCGGGGCGCCAAGTTCGTCCAGCGGAAAAAGGCCACAAAAACGGGTGGGCTGTAGCCTTGCGGGGTGGGGCTGGCCAACTTCGTCCGTCGGACTCAGAATGGCGCGAGACTTTGCGAGGATCCTCCGTGTACCAAAAATAGGTCGCGGGGACAGCCACGCCCAAAAACAACCGCCCGAAGGCCGGGGCGCCAAGTTCGTCCAGCGGAAAAAGGCCACAAAAACGGGTGGGCTATAGCCTTGGGGGGTGGGGCTGGCAAATTTCGTCCGCCAGACTCGGAATGGCGCGAGACTTTGCGAGGCGCCTCCGTGTGCCAAAAATAGGCCACGGGCACAGCCGCGCCCAAAAATAACCGCCCGAAGGCCGGGGCGCCAAGTTCGTCCAGCGGAAAAAGGCCACAAATACGGGTGGGCTATAGCCTTGGGGGGTGGGGCTGGCAAATTTCGTCCGCCGGACTCGGAATGGCGCGAGACTTTGCGAGGCGCCTCCGTGTGCCAAAAATAGGCCACGGGCACAGCCGCCCCAAAAATAACCGCCCGAAGGCCGGGGCGCCAAGTTCGTCCAGCAGAAAAAGGCCACAAAAACGGGTGGGCTATTGCCTTGGGGGGTGGGGCTGGCCGACTTCGTCCGCCGTACTCGGAATGGCGCGAGACTTTGCGAGGTGCCTCCGTGTGCAAAAAATAGGCCGCGGACACAGCCGCGCTCAAAAATAACCGCCCGAAGACGGGGCGCCAAGTACGTCCAGCGGAAAAAGGCCACAAAAACGGTTGGGCTATAGCCTTGGGGGTTGGGGCTGGCCAACTTCGTCCGCCGGACTCGGAATGGAGCGAGACTTTGCGAGGCGCCTCCGTGTGGCAAAAATAGGCCGCGAGCACCGCCGCGCCCAAAAATAACAGCCCGAAGGCCGGGGCGCCAAGTTCGTCCAGCGGAAAAAGGCCGCAAAAACGGGTGGGCTATAGCCTTGGGGGGTGGGGCTGGCCAACTTCGTCCGCCGTACTCGGAATGGCGCGAGACTTTGCGAGGCACCTCCGTGTGAGAAAAATAGGCCACGGGCACAGCCGCGCCCAAAAATAACAGCCCGAAGGCCGGGGCGCCAAGTTCGTCCAGCGGAAAAAGGCCACCAAAACGGGTGGGCTATTGCCTTGGGGGGTCGGGCTGGCCAAATTCGTCCGCCGGACTCGGAATTGCGTGAGACTTTGCGAGGCACCTCAGTTTGCCAAAAATAGGCCGCGGGCACAGCCGCGCCCAAAAATAACCGCCCGAAGACGGGGCGCCAAGTTCGTCCAGCGGAAAAAGGCCACAAAAACGGTTGGGCTATAGCCTTGGGGGTTGGGGCTGGCCAACTTCGTCCGCCGGACTCGGAATGGAGCGAGACTTTGCGAGGTGCCTCCGTGTGGCAAAAATAGGCCGCGAGCACCGCCGCGCCCAAAAATAACCGCCCGAAGGCCGGGGCGCCAAGTTCGTCCAGCGGAAAAAGTCCACAAAAACGGGTGGGCTATAGCCTTGGGGGTTGGGGTTCGCCAACTTCTCCCGCCAGACTCGGAATGGGGCGAGACTTTTCGAGATGCCTCCGTGTGCCAAAAATAGGCCGCGGGCAAAGCCGTGTCCAAAAATAACCGCCCGAAGGCCGGGCCGCCAAGTTCGTCCAGCGGAAAAAGGCCACAAAAACGGGTGGGCTGTAGCCTTGGGGGGTGGGGCTGGCCAACTTCGTCCGCCGGACTCGGAATGGCGCGAGACTTTGCGAGGCACCTCCGTGTACCAAAAATAGGCCTCGGACACAGCCACGTCCAAAAATAACCGCCCGAAGGCCGGGCGCCAAGTTCGTCCAGCGGAAAAAGGCCACAAAAACGGGTGGGCTATAGCCTTGGGGGGTTGGGCTGGCCAACTTCGTCCGCCGGACTCGGAATGGCGCGAGACTTTGCGAGGCACCTCTGTGTGCCAAAAATAGGCCGCGGGCACAGCAGCCCTAAAAAATAACCACCCGAAGGCCGGGGCGCCAAGTTCGTCCAGCAGAAAAAGGCCACAAAAACGAGTGGGCTATAGCCTTGGAGGGTGGGGCTGGCCAACTTTGTCCGCCGAACTCGGACTGGCGCGAGACTTTACGAGCCGCCTCCGTGTGCCAAAAATAGGCCGTGGGAACAGCCACGCCCAAAAATAACTGCGCGAAGGCCGGGGCGCCAAGTTCTTCCAGCGGAAAAAGGCCACAAAAACGGGTGGGCTATAGCCTTGGGGAGTGGGGCTGGCCAACTTAGTCCGCCGGACTCGGAATGGTGCGAGACTTTGCGAGGCGGCTCCGTGTGCCAAAAATAGGCCGCGGGCTCAGCCGCGCCCAAAAATAACCGCCCGAAGGCCGGGGCGACAAGTTCGTCCAGCGGAAAAAGGCCACAAATACGGGTGGGCTATAGCCTTGGGGGGTGGGGCTGGCCAACTTCGTCCGCCGGACTCGGAATGGCACGAGACTTTGCAAGGCGCCTCCGTGTGCCAAAAATAGGCCGTCGGAATAGCCGCGCCAAAAAATAACCGCCCGAAGGCCGGGGTGCCAAGTTCGTCCAGCGGAAAAAGGTCACAAATACGGGTGGGCTATAGCCTTGCGGGGTGGGGCTGGCCAACTTCGTCCGCCGGACTCGGAATGGCGCGAGACTTTGCGAGGCACATCCGTTTGCCAAAAATAGGCGGCGGTCACAGCCGCGCCCAAAAAATAACCGCCCGAAGGCCGGGGCGCCAAGTTCGGCCAGCGGAAAATGGACACAAAAACGGGTGGGCTATAGCCTTGGGGGGTGGGGCTGGCCAACATCGTCCGCCGGACTCGGAATGGCGCGAGACTTTGCGAGGCACCTCTGTGTGCCAAAAATAGGCCGCGGGCACAGCAGCCCTAAAAAATAACCACCCGAAGGCCGGGGCGCCAAGTTCGTCCAGCAGAAAAAGGCCACAAAAACGAGTGGGCTATAGCCTTGGAGGGTGGGGCTGGCCAACTTTGTCCGCCGAACTCGGACTGGCGCGAGACTTTACGAGCCGCCTCCGTGTGCCAAAAATAGGCCGTGGGAACAGCCACGCCCAAAAATAACTGCGCGAAGGCCGGGGCGCCAAGTTCTTCCAGCGGAAAAAGGCCACAAAAACGGGTGGGCTGTAGCCTTGGGGGGTGGGGCTGGCCAACTTCGTCCGCCGGACTCGGAATGGCGCGAGACTTTGCGAGGCACCTCCGTGTACCAAAAATAGGCCTCGGACACAGCCACGTCCAAAAATAACCGCCCGAAGGCCGGGCGCCAAGTTCGTCCAGCGGAAAAAGGCCACAAAAACGGGTGGGCTATAGCCTTGGGGGGTTGGGCTGGCCAACTTCGTCCGCCGGACTCGGAATGGCGCGAGACTTTGCGAGGCACCTCTGTGTGCCAAAAATAGGCCGCGGGCACAGCAGCCCTAAAAAATAACCACCCGAAGGCCGGGGCGCCAAGTTCGTCCAGCAGAAAAAGGCCACAAAAACGAGTGGGCTATAGCCTTGGAGGGTGGGGCTGGCCAACTTTGTCCGCCGAACTCGGACTGGCGCGAGACTTTACGAGCCGCCTCCGTGTGCCAAAAATAGGCCGTGGGAACAGCCACGCCCAAAAATAACTGCGCGAAGGCCGGGGCGCCAAGTTCTTCCAGCGGAAAAAGGCCACAAAAACGGGTGGGCTATAGCCTTGGGGAGTGGGGCTGGCCAACTTAGTCCGCCGGACTCGGAATGGTGCGAGACTTTGCGAGGCGGCTCCGTGTGCCAAAAATAGGCCGCGGGCTCAGCCGCGCCCAAAAATAACCGCCCGAAGGCCGGGGCGACAAGTTCGTCCAGCGGAAAAAGGCCACAAATACGGGTGGGCTATAGCCTTGGGGGGTGGGGCTGGCCAACTTCGTCCGCCGGACTCGGAATGGCACGAGACTTTGCAAGGCGCCTCCGTGTGCCAAAAATAGGCCGTCGGAATAGCCGCGCCAAAAAATAACCGCCCGAAGGCCGGGGTGCCAAGTTCGTCCAGCGGAAAAAGGTCACAAATACGGGTGGGCTATAGCCTTGCGGGGTGGGGCTGGCCAACTTCGTCCGCCGGACTCGGAATGGCGCGAGACTTTGCGAGGCACATCCGTTTGCCAAAAATAGGCGGCGGTCACAGCCGCGCCCAAAAAATAACCGCCCGAAGGCCGGGGCGCCAAGTTCGGCCAGCGGAAAAAGGCCACAAAAACGGGTGGGCTATCGCCTTGGGGTTGGGGCTAGCCAACTTCGTCCGCCGGACGCGGAATGGCACGAGACTTTGCGAGGCGCCTCCGAGTGCCAAAAATAGGCCGCGGGCACAGCCTCGCCCTAAAATAACAGCCCGAAGGCCGGGGCGCCAAGTTCGTCCAGCGGAAAAAGGCCACAAAAACGGGTGGGCTATAGCCTTGGGGGGTGGGGCTGGCCGACTTCGTCCGCCGGATTCGGAATGGCGCGAGACTTTGCGAGGCGCCTCCGTGTGCCAAAAATAGACCGCGCGCACAGCCGCGCCCAAAAAGAACAGCCCGAAGGGCGGGGCGCCAAGTTCGTCCAGCGGAAAAAGGCCACAAAAACGGGTGGGCTATAGCCTTGGGGGGTGGGGCTGGCAAATTTCGTCCGCCGGACTCGGAATGGCGCGAGACTTTGCGAGGCGCCTCCGTGTGCCAAAAATAGGCCACGGGCACAGCCGCGCCCAAAAATAACCGCCCGAAGGCCGGGGCGCCTAGTTCGTCCAGCGGAAAAAGGCCACAAATACGGGTGGGCTATAGCCTTGGGGGGTGGGGCTGGCCAACTTCGTCCGCCGGACTCGGAATGGCGCGAGACTTTGCGAGGTGCCTCCGTGTGCAAAAAATAGGCCGCGGGCACTGCCGCGCCCAAAAATAACCGCCCGAAGGCTGGGGCGCCAAGTTCGTCCAGCGGAAACAGGCCACAAAAACGGGTGGGCTATAGCCTTGGGGGGTGGGGCTGGCCGTCTTCGTCCGCCGGACTCGGAATGGCGCGAGACTTTACGAGGCATCTCCGTGTGAGAAAAATAGGCCGCGGGCACAGCCGCGCCCAAAAATAACCGCCCGAAGGCCGGGGCGCCAAGTTCGTCCAGCGGAAAAAGGCCACAAAAACGGGTGGGCTATAGCCTTGGGGGGTGGGACTGGCCAACTTCGTCCGCCGTACTCGGAATGGCGCGAGACTTTGCGAGGCGCCTCCGTGTGACAAAAATAGGCCACGGGCACCGCCGCGCCCAAAAATAACAGCCCGAAGGCCGGGGCGCCAAGTTCGTCCAGCGGAAAAAGGCCACCAAAACGGGTGGGCTATTGCCTTGGGGGGTCGGGCTGGCCAAATTCGTCCTCCGGACTCGGAATTGCGTGAGACTTTGTGAGGCACCTCAGTTTGCCAAAAATAGGCCGCGGGCACAGCCTCGCCCTAAAATAACAGCCCGAAGGCCGGGGCGTCAAGTTCGTCCAGCGGAAAAAGGCCACAAAAACGGGTGGGCTATAGCCTTGGGGGTTGGGGTTCGCCAACTTCGCCCGCCAGACTCGGAATGGGGCGAGACTTTTCGAGATGCCTCCGTGTGCCAAAAATAAGCCGCGGACAAAGCCGCGTCCAAAAATAACCGCCCGAAGGCCGGGGCGCCAAGTTCGTCCAGCGGAAAAAGGCCACAAAAACGGGTGGGCTATAGCCTTGGGGGGTGGGGCTGGCCAACTTCGTCCGCCGGACTCAGAATGGCGCGAGACTTTGCGAGGCACCTCCGTGTACCAAAAATAGGCCTCGGACACAGCCTCGTCCAAAAATAACCGCCCGAAGGCCGGGCGCCAAGTTCGTCCAGCGGAAAAAGGCCACAAAAACGGGTGGGCTATAGCCTTGCGGGGTGGGGCTGGCCAACTTCGTCCGTCGGACTCAGAATGGCGCGAGACTTTGCGAGGATCCGCCGTGTGCTAAAAATAGGCCGCGGGCACAGCCGCGCCCAAAAAGAACCGCCCGAAGGCCGGGGCGCCAAGTTCGTCCAGCGGAAAAAGGCCTCAAAAACGGGTGGGCTATATCCTTGAGGGGTGGGGCTGGCCAACATCGTCCGCCGGATTCGGAATGGCGCGAGACTTTGCGAGGCACCTCCGTGTGCCAAAAATAGACCGTGCGCACAGCCGCGCCCAAAAAGAACAGCCCGAAGGGCGGGGCGCCAAGTTCGTCCAGCGGAAAAAGGTCTCAAAAACGGGTGGGCTATAGCCTTGGGGGGTGGGGCTGGCCAACTTCGGCCGCCGGACTCGGAATGGCGTGAGACTTTGCGAGGCACCTCCGTGTAACAAAAATAGGCCGCGGGCACAGCCACGCCCAAAAATAACAGCCCGAAGGCCGGGGCGCCAAGTTCGTCCAGCGGAAAAAGGCCACAAAAACGGGTGGGCTATAGCCTTGGGGGGTGGGGCTGGCCGACTTCGTCCGCCGGACTCGGAATGCCGCGAGACTTTGCGAGGCGCCTCCGCGTGACAAAAATAGGCCGCGGGCATAGCCACGCCCAAAAATAACCGCCCGAAGGCCGGGGCGCCAATTTCGGCCAGCGGAAAAAGGCCACAAATACGGGTGGGCTATAGCCTTGGGGGGTGGGCTGGCCAACTTCGTCCGCCGGACTCGGAATGGCGCAAGACTTTGCGAGACGCCTCCGTGCGCCAAAAATAGGCCGCGGGCACAGCCGCGCCCGAAAATAACCGCCCGAAGGCTGGGGCGCCAAGTTCGTCCATCGGAGAAAGGCTACAAAAACGGGTGGGCTATAGCCTTGGGGGTTGGGGCTGGCCACCTTCGTCCGCCGGACTCGGAATGGCGCGAGACTTTGCGAGGCGCCTCCGTGTGCCAAAAATAGGCCACGGGCACAGCCGCGTCCAAAAAGAACCGCCTGAAGGCCGGGGCGCCAAGTTCGACCATCGGAAAAAGGCCACAAAAACGGGTGGGCTATAGCCTTGGGGGGTGGGGCTGGCCCACTTTGTACGCCGGACTCGGAATGGCGCGAGACTTCGCGAGGCGGCTCCGTGTGCCAAAAATAGGCCGCGGGCACAGCCGCGCCCAAAAATAACCGCCCGAAGGCCGGGGCGCCAAGTTCGTCCAGCGGAAAAAGGCCACAAAAAAGGGTGGGCTATAGCCTTGGGGGGTTGGGCTGGCCAACGTCGTCCGCCGGACTCGGAATGGCGCGAGACTTTACGAGGCGCCTCCGTGTGCCAAAAATAGGCCGCGGGCACAGCCGCGTCCAAAAAGAACCGCCTGAAGGCCGGGGCGCCAAGTTCGTCCATCGGAAAAAGGCCACAAAAACGGGTGGGCTATAGCCTTGGGGGGTGGGGCTGGCCAACTTCGTCCGCCGGACTCGGAATGGCGCGAGACTTTGCGAGGCGCCTCCGTGTGCCAAAAATAGGCCGCGAGCACAGCCGCGCCCAAAAATAACCGCCCGAAGGGCGGGGCGCCAAGTTCGTCCAGCGGAAAAAGGTCCCAAAAACGGGTGGGCTATAGCCTTGGTGGGTGGGGCTGGCCAAGTTCGTCCGCTGGACTCGGAATGGCGCGATACTTGGCGAGGCTCCTCCGTGTCCCAAAAAATAGGCCGCGGACACAGCCGCGCCCAAAAATAACAGCCCGAAGGCCGGGGCGCCAAGTTCGTCCAGCGGAAAAAGGCCACAAAAACGGGTGGGCTATAGCCTTGGGGGGTGGGGCTGGCCGACTTCGTCCGCCGGACTCGGAATGTCGCGAGACTTTGCGAGGCGCCTCCGCGTGACAAAAATAGGCCGCGGGAATAGCCACGCCCAAAAATAACCGCCCGAAGGCCGGGGCGCCAATTTCATCCAGCGGAAAAAGGCCACAAATACGGGTGGGCTATAGCCTTGGGGGGTGGGGCTGGCCCACTTCGTACGCCGGACTCGGAATGGCGCGAGACTTTGCGAGGCGGCTCCGTGTACCAAAAATAGGCCGCGGGCACAGCCGCGCTCAAAAATAACCGCCCGAAGGCCGGGGCGCCAAGTTCGTCCAGCGGAAAAAGGCCACAAAAACGGGTGGGCTATAGCCTTGGGGGGTTGGGCTGGCCAACTTCGTCCGCAGGACTCGGAATGGCGCGAGGCTTTGCGAGGCATCTCCGTGTGCCAAAAATAGGCCGTGGACACAGCCGCGCCCAAAAAGAACCGCCCGAAGGCCGGGGCGCTAAGTTCGTCCAGCGGAAAAAGGCCTCAAAAACGGGTGGGCTATAGCCTTGGGGGGTGGGGCTGTGCAACTTCGTCCGCCGGACTCGGAATGGTGCAAGACTTTGCGAGGTGCCTCCGTGTGCCAAAAATAGGCCGCGGGCACAGCCGCGCCCGAAAATAACCGCCCGAAGGCTGGGGCGCCAAGTTCGTCCAGCGGAAAAAGGCCACAAAAACGGGTGGACTATAGCCTTGGGGGTTGGGGCTGGCCACCTTCGTCCGCCGGACTCGGAATGGCGCGAGACTTTACGAGGCGCCTCCGTGTGCCAAAAATAGGCCGCGGGCACAGCCGCGTCCAAAAAGAACGGCCTGAAGGCCGGGGCGCCAAGTTCGTCCATCGGAAAAAGGCCACAAAAACGGGTGGGCTATAGCCTTGGGGGGTGGGGCTGGCCCACTTCGTCTGCCGGGCTCGGAATGGCGCGAGACTTTGCGAGGCGGCTCCGTGTGCCAAAAATAGGCCGCGGGCACAGCCGCGCCCAAAAATAACCGCCCGAACGCCGGGGCGCCAAGTTCGTCCAGCGGAAAAAGGCCACAAAAACGGGTGGGCTATAGCCTTGCGGGCTTGGGCTGGCCAACTTCGTCCGCCGGACTCGGAATGGTACGAGACTTTGCGAGGTACCTCCGTGCGCCAAAAATAGGCCGCGGGCACAGCCGCGCCCAAAAAGAACCGCCCGAAGGCCGGGGCGCCAAGTTCGTCCAGCGGAAAAAGGCCTCAAAAACGGGTGGGCTATAGCCTTGGGGGGTGGGGCTGGCCAACTTCGTCCGCCGGACTCGGAATGGCGCGAGACTTTGCGAGGCGCCTCCGTGTGCCAAAAATAGGCCGCGAGCACAGCCGCGCCCAAAAATAACCGCCCAAAGGCCGGGGCACCAAGTTCGTCCAGCGGAAAAAGGCCACAAAAACGGGTGGGCTATAGCCTTGGGGGGTGGGGCTGGCCGACTTCGTCCGCCGGACTCGGAATGTCGCGAGACTTTGCGAGGCGCCTCCGCGTGACAAAAATAGGCCGCGGGAATAGCCACGCCCAAAAATAACCGCCCGAAGGCCGGGGCGCCAATTTCGTCCAGCGGAAAAAGGCCACAAATACGGGTGGGCTATAGCCTTGGGGGGTGGGGCTGGCCCACTTCGTACGCCGGACTCGGAATGGCGCGAGACTTTGCGAGGCGGCTCCGTGTACCAAAAATAGGCCGCGGGCACAGCCGCGCCCAAAAATAACCGCCCGAAGGCCGGGGCGCCAAGTTCGTCCAGCGGAAAAAGGCCACAAAAACGGGTGGGCTATAGCCTTGGGGGGTTGGGCTGGCCAACTTCGTCCGCAGGACTCGGAATGGCGCGAGGCTTTGCGAGGCATCTCCGTGTGCCAAAAATAGGCCGTGGACACAGCCGCGCCCAAAAAGAACCGCCCGAAGGCCGGGGCGCTAAGTTCGTCCAGCGGAAAAAGGCCTCAAAAACGGGTGGGCTATAGCCTTGGGGGGTGGGGCTGTGCAACTTCGTCCGCCGGACTCGGAATGGCGCAAGACTTTGCGAGGTGCCTCCGTGTGCCAAAAATAGGCCGCGGGCACAGCCGCGCCCGAAAATAACCGCCCGAAGGCTGGGGCGCCAAGTTCGTCCAGCGGAAAAAGGCCACAAAAACGGGTGGACTATAGCCTTGGGGGTTGGGGCTGGCCACCTTCGTCCGCCGGACTCGGAATGGCGCGAGACTTTACGAGGCGCCTCCGTGTGCCAAAAATAGGCCGCGGGCACAGCCGCGTCCAAAAAGAACGGCCTGAAGGCCGGGGCGCCAAGTTCGTCCATCGGAAAAAGGCCACAAAAACGGGTGGGCTATAGCCTTGGGGGGTGGGGCTGGCCCACTTCGTCTGCCGGGCTCGGAATGGCGCGAGACTTTGCGAGGCGGCTCCGTGTGCCAAAAATAGGCCGCGGGCACAGCCGCGCCCAAAAATAACCGCCCGAACGCCGGGGCGCCAAGTTCGTCCAGCGGAAAAAGGCCACAAAAACGGGTGGGCTATAGCCTTGCGGGCTTGGGCTGGCCAACTTCGTCCGCCGGACTCGGAATGGTACGAGACTTTGCGAGGTACCTCCGTGCGCCAAAAATAGGCCGCGGGCACAGCCGCGCCCAAAAAGAACCGCCCGAAGGCCGGGGCGCCAAGTTCGTCCAGCGGAAAACGGCCTCAAAAACGGGTGGGCTATAGCCTTGGGGGGTGGGGCTGGCCAACTTCGTCCGCCGGACTCGGAATGGCGCGAGACTTTGCGAGGCGCCTCCGTGTGCCAAAAATAGGCCGCGAGCACAGCCGCGCCCAAAAATAACCCCCCGAAGGGCGGGGCGCCAAGTTCGTCCAGCGGAAAAAGGTCCCAAAAACGGGTGGGCTATAGCCTTGGTGGGTGGGGCTGGCCAACTTTGTCCGCTGGACTCGGAATGGCGCGAGACTTGGCGAGGCTCCTCCGTGTGCCAAAAAATAGGCCGCGGGCACAGCCGCGCCCAAAAATAACCGCCCGAAGGCCGGGGCGCCAAGTTCGTCCAGCGGAAAAAGGCCACAATTACGGGTGGGCTGGCCGACTTCGTCCACCGGACTCGGAATGGCGCGAGACTTTGCGACGCGCCGCCGTGTGCCAAAAATTGGCCGCAGGCACAGCCGCGCCCAAAAATAACCGCCTGAAGGCCGGGGCGCCAAGTTCGTCCATCGGAAAAAGGCCACAAAAACGGGTGGGCTATAGCCTTGGGGGGTGGGGCTGGCCCACTTGGTCCGCCGGACTCGGAATGGTGCGAGACTGTACGAGGCGGATCCGTGTGCCAAAAATAGGCCGCGGTCACAGCCGCGCTCAAAAATAACCGCCCGAAGGCCGGGGCGCCAAGTTCGTCCAGCGGAAAAAGGCCACAAATACGGGTGGGCAATAGCCTTGGGGGGTGGGGCTGGCCAACTACGTCCGCCGGACACGGAATGGCGCGAGACTTTGCGAGGCGCCTCCGTGTGCCAAAAATAGGCCGCGGGCACAGCCGCGCCCAAAAATAACGGCCCGAAGGCCAGGGCGCCAGGTTCGTCCAGCGGAAAAAGGCCACAAAAACGGGTGGGCTGTAGCCTTGGGGGGTGGGGCTGGCCGACTTCGTCCGCCGGACTCGGAATGGCGCGAGACTTTGCGAGGCACCTCCGTGTACCAAAAATAGGCCGCGGGCACAGCCGCGTCCAAAAATAACCGCCCAAAGGCCGGGGCACCAAGTTCGTCCAGCGGAAAAAGGCCACAAAAACGGGTGGGCAATAGCCTTGGGGGGTGGGGCTGGCCGACTTCGTCCGCCGGACTCGGAATGGCGCGAGACTTTGGGAGGCCCCTCCGTATGCCAAAAATAGGCCGCGGGCTCAGCCGCGCCCAAAAATAACCGCCCGAAGGCCGGGGCGCCAAGTTCGTCCAGCGGAAAAAGGGCACAAAATCGGGTGGGCTATAGCCTTGGGGGGTGGGGCTGGCCAAATTCGTCCGCTGGACTCGGAATTGCACGGGACATTGCGAGGCACCTCAGTTTGCCAAAAATAGGCCGCGGGCCCAGCCACGCCCAAAAATAACCGCCCGAAGGCCGGGGCGCCAAGTTCGTCCAGCAGAAAAAAGCCACAAAAACGGGTGGGGTATAGCCTTGGGTGTGGGGTGGGGCTTGCCAACTTCGTCCGCCGGACTCGGAATGGCGCGAGACTTTGCGAGGATCCTCCGTGTGCCAAATCTAGGCCGTGGGCACAACCGCGCCCAAAAATAACCGCCCGAAGGCCGGGGCGCCATGTTCGTCCAGCGGAAAAAGGCCAAAAATACGGGTGGGCTATAGCCTTGGAGGGTGGGGCTGGCCAACTTCGTCCGCCAGGCTCGGAATGGCGCGAGACTTTGCGAGGCGCCTCCCTGTGCCAAAAATAGGCCGCGGGCACAGCCGCGCCCAAAAATAACCACCCGAAGGCCGGGGTGCCAAGTTCGGCCAGCGGAAAAAGGCGAAAAATACGGGTGGGCTATAGCCTTGGGCGGTTGGGCTGGCCAACTTCGTCCGCCGGAGTCGGAATGGCGCGAGACTTTGCGAGGCGCCTCCATGTGCCAAAAATAGGCCGCGGGCACAGCCGCGCCCAAAAATAACCCCCCGATGGCCTGGGCGCCATGTTCGTCCAGCGGAAAAAGGCCAAAAATATGGGTGGGCTATAGCCTTGGGGGGTGGGGCTAGCCAACTTCGTCCGCCGGACTGGGAATGGCGCGAGATTTTGCGAGGGGCCTCCGTGTGCCCAAAATAAGCCACGGGCACAGCCGCGCCCAAAAATACCAGCCCGAAGGCCGGGGCGCCAAGTTCGTCCAGCGGAAAAAGGCCACAAAAACGGGTGGGCTATATCCTCGGGGCCTGGGGCTGGCCAACTTTGTCCGCCGGACTCGGAATGGCGCGAGACTTTGCGAGGCACCTCCATGTGCCAAAAATAGGCCGCAGGCACAGCCGCGCCAAAAAATAACCGCCCGAAGGCCGGGGCGCCAAGTTCGTCCAGCGGAAAAAGGCCACAAATACGGGTGGGCTATAGCCTTGGGTGTGGGGTGGGGCTTACCAACTTCGTCCGCCAGACTCGGAATGGCGCGAGACTTTGCGAGGGGCCTCCATGTGCCAAAAATAGGCCGTGGGCACAACCGCACCCAAAAATAACCGCCCGAAGGCCGGGGCGCCATGTTCGTCCAACGGAAAAAGGCCAAAAATACGGGTGTGCTATAGCCTTGGGGGGTGGGCTGGCCAACTTCGTCCGCCGGACTCGGAATGGCGCGTGAGTTTGCGAGGCGCCTCCCTGTGCCAAAAATAGGCAGCGGGCACAGCCGCGATAAAAAATAACTGCCCGAAGGCCGGGGCGCCAAGTTCGTCCAGCGGAAAAAGGCCACAAAATCGGGTGGGCTATAGCCTTGGGGGGTGTGGCTGGCCAAATTCGTCCGCCGGACTCGGAATTGCGCAAGACTTTGCGAGGCGCCTGAGTTTGCCAAAAATAGGCCTTGGGCAAAGCCACGCCCAAAAATAACCGCCCGAAGGCCGGGGCGCCAAGTTCGTCCAGCAGAAAAAGGCCACAAAAACGGGTGGGCTATAGCCTTGGGTGTGGGGTGGGGCTTGCCAACTTCGTCCGCCGGACTCGGAATGGCGCGAGACTTTGCGAGCCGCCTCCGTGTGCCAAAAATAGGCCGTGGGCACAACCGCGCCCAAAAATAACTGCCCGAAGGCCGAGGCGCCATGTTCGTCCAGCGGAAAAAGGCCAAAAATACGGGTGGGCTATAGCCTTGGGGAGTGGGGCACGCCAACTTCGTCCGCCGGACTCGGAATGGCGGGAGACTTTGCGAGGCGCCTCCCTGTGCCAAAAATAGGCCGCGGGCACAGCCGCGCCCAAAAATAACCGCCCGAAGGCCGGGGCGCCATGTTCGTCCAGCCGAAAAAGGCCAAAAATACGGGTGGGCTATAGCCTTGGGCGGTTGGGCTGGCCAACTTTGTCCGCCGGACTCGGAATGGCGCGAGACTTTGCATGGCGCCTCCATGTGCCAAAAATAGGCCGCGAGCTCAGCCGCTCCCAAAAATAACCGGCCGATGGCCGGGGCGCCATGTTCGTCCAGCGGAAAAAGGCCAAAAATACGGGTGGGCTATAGCCTTGGAGGGTGGGGCTGGCCAACTTCGTCCGCCGGACTCGGAATGGCGCGAGACTTTGCGAGGCGCCTCCATGTGCCAAAAATAGGCCGCGGGCACAGCCGCGCCCAAAAATAACCCCCCGATGGCCTGGGCGCCATGTTTGTCCAGCGGAAAAAGGCCAAAAATATGGGTGGGCTATAGCCTTGGGGGGTGGGGCTAGCCAACTTCGTCCGCCGGACTGGGAATGGCGCGAGATTTTGCGAGGGGCCTCCGTGTGCCCAAAATAAGCCGCGGGCACAGCCGCGCCCAAAAATAACTGCCCGAAGGCTGGGGCGCCAAGTTTGTCCAGCGGAAAAAGGCCACAAAATCGGGTGGGCTATAGCCTTGGGGGGTGGGGCTGGCCAAATTCGTCCGCCGGACTCGGAATTGCGCAAGACTTTGCGAGGCGCCTGAGTTTGCCAAAAACAGGCCTTGGGCACAGCCACGCCCAAAAATAACCGCCCGAAGGCCGGGGCGCCAAGTTCGTCCAGCAGAAAAAGGCCACAAAAACGGGTGGGCTATAGCCTTGGGTGTGGGGTGGGGCTTGCCAACTTCGTCCGCCGGACTCGGAATGGCGCGAGACTTTGCGAGGCGCCTCCGTGTGCCAAAAATAGGCCGCGGGCACAGCCGCGCCCAAAAATAACCGCCAGAAGGCTGGGGCGCCGAATTCGTCCAACGGAAAAAGGCCACAAAAACGGGTGGGCTATAGCCTTGGGGGGTGGGGCTGGCCGACTTCGTCCGCCGGACTCGGAATGGCGCGAGACTTTGCGAGGCACCTCCGTGTGACAAAAATAGGCCGCGGGCACAGCCGCGCCCAAAAATAACAGCCTGAAGGCTGGGGCGCCAAGTTCATCCAGCGGAAAAAGGCCACAAAATCGGGTGGGCTATAGCCTTGGGGGGTGGGGCTGGCCAAATTCATCCGCCGGACTCGGAATTGCGCAAGACTTTGCGAGGCGTCTGAGTTTGCCAAAAATAGGCTTGGGCACAGCCACGCCCAAAAATAACCGCCCGAAGGCCGGGGCGCCAAGTTCGTCCAGCAGAAAAAGGCCACAAAAACGGGTGGGCTATAGCCTTGGGTGTGGGGTGGGGCTTGCCAACTTCGTCCGCCGGACTCGGAATGGCGCGAGACTTTGCGAGGCGCCTCCGTGTGCCAAAAATAGGATGTGGGCACAACCGCGCCCAAAAATAACCGCCCGAAGGCCGGGGCGCCATGTTCGTCCAGCGGAAAAAGGCCAAAAATACGGGTGGGCTATAGCATTGGGAAGTGGGGCTCGCCAACTTCGTCCGCCGGACTCGGAATGGCGCGAGACTTTGCGAGGCGCCTCCCTGTGCCAAAAATAGGCCGCGGGCACAGCCGCGACCAAAAATAACCGCCCGAAGGCCGGGGCGCCATGTTCGTCCAGCCGAAAAAAGCCAAAAATACGGGTGGGCTATAGCCTTGGGCGGTTGGGCTGGCCAACTTTGTCCGCCGGACTCGGAATGGCGCGAGACTTTGCGAGGAGCCTCCATGTGCCAAAAATAGGCCGCGAGCTCAGCCGCGCCCAAAAATAACCGGCCGATGGCCGGGGCGCCATGTTCGTCCAGCGGAAAAAGGCCAAAAATATGGGTGGGCTATAGCCTTGGGGGGTGGGGCTGGCCAACTTCGTCCGCCGGACTGGGAATGGCGCGAGATTTTACGAGGCGCCTCCGTGTGCCAAAAATAGGCCGCGGGCACAGCCGCGCCCAACACTAACCACCCGAAGGCCGGGACGCCAAGGTCGTCCAGCGGAAAAAGGCCACAAAAACGGGTGGGCTATAGCCTTGGGGGGTGGGGCTTGCCAACTTCGTCCGCTGGACGCGGAATGGCACGAGACTTTGCGAGGCGCCTCCGTGTGCCAAAAATAGGCCGCCGGCATAGCCACGCCCTAAAATAACTGCCCGAAGGCCTGGGCGCCAAGTTCGTCCAGCGGAAAAAGGCCACAAATACGGGTGGGCTATAGCCTTGGGGGGTGGGGCTGGCCAACTTCGTCCGCCGGACTCGGAATGGCGCGAGACTTTGCGAGGCGCCTCCGTGTGCCAAAAATAGGCCGCGGCCACAGCCGTACCCAAAAATAACCACCTGAAGGCCGGGGCGCCAAGTTCGTCCAGCGGAAAAAGGCCACAAAAACGGGTGGGTTATAACCTTGGGGGGTGGGGCTGGCCAACTTCGTCCGCCGGACTCGGAATGGCGCGAGACTTTGCGAGGCGCCTCCGTGTGCCAAAAATAGGCCGCGGGCACAGCCGCACCCAAAAATAACCACGTGAAGGCCGGGGCGCCAAGTTCGTCCAGCGGAAAAAGGCCACAAAAACGGGTGGGCTATCGCCTTGGGGTTGGGGCTGGCCAACTTCGTCCGCCGGACTCGGAATGGCGCGAGACTTTGCGAGGCGCCTCCGTGAGCCAAAAATAGGCCGCGGGCACAGCCGCACCCAAAAATAACCACGTGAAGGCCGGGGCGCCAAGTTCGTCCAGCGGAAAAAGGCCACAAAAACGGGTGGGCTATCGCCTTGGGGTTGGGGCTGGCCAACTTCGTCCGCGGGATGCGGAATGGCACGAGAGTTTGCGAGGCACCTCCGTGTGCCAAAAATAGGCCGCGGGCACAGCCACGCCCTAAAATAACTGCCCGAAGGCCTGGGCGCCAAGTTCGTCCAGCGGAAAAAGGCCACAAATACGGGTGGGCTATAGCCTTGGGGGGTGGGGCTGGCCAACTTCGTCCGCCGGACTCGGAATGGCGCGAGACTTTGCGAGGCGCCTCCGTGTGCCAAAAATAGGGCGCGGGCACAGCCGCACCCAAAAATAACCACATGAAGGCCGGGGCGCCAAGTTCGTCCAGCGGAAAAAGGCCACAAAAACGGGTGGGCTATTGCCTTGGGGGGTGGGGCCGGCACACTTCGTCCCCCAGACTCGGAATGGCGCGAGACTTTGCAAGGCGCCTCCGTGTGCCAAAAATAGGCCGCGGGCACAGCCGCGCCCAATACTAACCGTCCGAAGGCCGGGACGCCAAGTTCGTCCAGCGGAAAAAGGCCACAAAAACGGGTGGGCTATCGCCTTGGGGTTGGGGCTGGCCAACTTTGTCCGCTGGACGCGGAATGGCACGAGACTTTGCGAGGCGCCTCCGTGTGCCAAAAATAGGCCGCCGGCACAGCCACTCCCTAAAATAACTGCCCGAAGGCCTGGGCGCCAAGTTCGTCCAGCGGAAAAAGGCCACAAATACGTGTGGGCTATAGCCTTGGGGGGTGGGGCTGGCCAACTTCGCCCGCCGGACTCGGAATGGTGCGAGACTTTGCGAGGTGCCTCCGTGTGCCAAAAATAGGCCGCGGGCACAGCCGCACCCAATACTAACCGCCCGAAGGCCGGGACGCCAAGTTCGTCCAGCGGAAAAAGGCCACAAAAACGGGTGGGCTATCGCCTTGGGGTTGGTGCTGGCCAACTTCGTCCGCTGGACGCGGAATGGCACGAGACTTTGCGAGGCACCTCCGTGTGCCAAAAATAGGCCGCCGGCACAGCCACGCCCAAAAATAACTGCCCGAAGGCCGGGGCGCCAAGTTCGTCCAGCGGAAAATGGCCACAAAAACGGGTGGGCTATAGCCTTGGGGGGTGGGGCTGGCCAACTTCGTCCGCAGGACTCGGAATGGCGCGAGACTTTGCGAGGCGCCTCCGTGTGCCAAAACTAGGCCGCAGGCACAGCCACACCCAAAAATAACCACTTGAAGGCCGGGGCGCCAAGTTCGTCCAGCGGAAAAAGGCCACAAATACGTGTGGGCTATAGCCTTGGGGGGTGGGGCTGGCCAACTTCGCCCGCCGGACTCGGAATGGTGCGAGACTTTGCGAGGTGCCTCCGTGTGCCAAAAATAGGCCGCGGGCACAGCCGCACCCAATACTAACCGCCCGAAGGCCGGGACGCCAAGTTCGTCCAGCGGAAAAAGGCCACAAAAACGGGTGGGCTATCGCCTTGGGGTTGGGGCTGGCCAACTTCGTCCGCTGGACGCGGAATGGCACGAGACTTTGCGAGGCACCTCCGTGTGCCAAAAATAGGCCGCCGGCACAGCCACGCCCAAAAATAACTGCCCGAAGGCCGGGGCGCCAAGTTCGTCCAGCGGAAAATGGCCACAAAAACGGGTGGGCTATAGCCTTGGGGGGTGGGGCTGGCCAACTTCGTCCGCAGGACTCGGAATGGCGCGAGACTTTGCGAGGCGCCTCCGTGTGCCAAAACTAGGCCGCAGGCACAGCCACACCCAAAAATAACCACTTGAAGGCCGGGGCGCCAAGTTCGTCCAGCGGAAAAAGGCCACAAATACGGGTGGGCTATAGCCTTGGGGGGTGGGGCCGGCCAACTTCGTCCGCCGGACTCGGAATGGCGCGAGACTTTGCGAGGTGCCTCCGTGTGCCAAAAATAGGCCGCGGGCACAGCCGCGCCCAAAAATAACCGCCCGAAGGCCGGGGCGCCAAGTTCGTCCAGCGGAAAATGGCCAAAAAAAACGGGTGGGCTATAGCCTTGGGGGGTGGGGCCGGCCCACTTCGTCCGACAGACTCAGAATGGCGCGAGACTTTACGAGGCGCCTCCGTGTGCCAAAAATAGGCCGCGGGCACGGCCGCGACCAACACTAACCGACCGAAGGCCGGGACGCCAAGTTCGTCCAGCGGAAAAAGGCCACAAAAACGGGTGGGCTATCGCCTTGGGGTTGGGGCTGGCCAACTTCGTCCGCAGGATGCGGAATGGCACGAGAGTTTGCGAGGCGCCTCCGTGTGCCAAAAATAGGCCGCGGGCACAGCCACGCCCTAAAATAACTGCCCGAAGGCCTGGGCGCCAAGTTCGTCCAGCGGAAAAAGGCCACAAATACGGGTGGGCTATAGCCTTGGGGGGTGGGGCTGGCCAACTTCGTCCGCCGGACTCGGAATGGCGCGAGACTTTGCGAGGCGCCTCCGTGTGCCAAAAATAGGCCGCGGGCACAGCCGCACCAAAAAATAACCACGTGAAGGCCGGGGCGCCAAGTTCGTCCAGCGGAAAAAGGCCACAAAAACGGGTGGGCTATTGCCTTGGGGGGTGGGGCCGGCACACTTCGTCCCCCAGACTCGGAATGGCGCGAGACTTTGCAAGGCGCCTCCGTGTGCCAAAAATAGGCCGCGGGCACAGCCGCGCCCAATACTAACCGTCCGAAGGCCGGGACGCCAAGTTCGTCCAGCGGAAAAAGGCCACAAAAACGGGTGGGCTATCGCCTTGGGGTTGGGGCTGGCCAACTTTGTCCGCTGGACGCGGAATGGCACGAGACTTTGCGAGGCGCCTCCGTGTGCCAAAAATAGGCCGCCGGCACAGCCACGCCCTAAAATAACTGCCCGAAGGCCTGGGCGCCAAGTTCGTCCAGCGGAAAAAGGCCACAAATACGTGTGGGCTATAGCCTTGGGGGGTGGGGCTGGCCAACTTCGCCCGCCGGACTCGGAATGGCGTGAGACTTTGCCAGGTGCCTCCGTGTGCCAAAAATAGGCCGCGGGCACAGCCGCACCCAATACTAACCGCCCGAAGGCCGGGACGCCAAGTTCGTCCAGCGGAAAAAGGCCACAAAAACGGGTGGGCTATCACCTTGGGGTTGGGGCTGGCCAACTTCGTCCGCTGGACGCGGAATGGCACGAGACTTTGCGAGGCACCTCCGTGTGCCAAAAATAGGCCGCCGGCACAGCCACGCCCAAAAATAACTGCCCGAAGGCCGGGGCGCCAAGTTCTTCCAGCGGAAAATGGCCACAAAAACGGGTGGGCTATAGCCTTGGGGGGTGGGGCTGGCCAACTTCGTCCGCAGGACTCGGAATGGCGCGAGACTTTGCGAGGCACCTCCGTGTGCCAAAACTAGGCCGCAGGCACAGCCACACCCAAAAATAACCACTTGAAGGCCGGGGCGCCAAGTTCGTCCAGCGGAAAAAGGCCACAAATACGGGTGGGCTATAGCCTTGGGGGGTGGGGCCGGCCGACTTCGTCCGCCGGACTCGGAATGGCGCGAGACTTTGCGAGGTGCCTCCGTGTGCCAAAAATAGGCCGCGGGCACAGCCGCGCCCAAAAATAACCGCCCGAAGGCCGGGGCGCCAAGTTCGTCCAGCGGAAAATGGCCAAAAAAACGGGTGGGCTATAGCTTTGGGGGGTGGGGCCTGCCCACTTCGTCCGACAGACTCGGAATGGCGCGAGACTTTGCGAGGCGCCTCCGTGTGCCAAAAATAGGCCGCGGGCACGGCCGCGACCAACACTAACCGACCGAAGGCCGGGACGCCAAGTTCGTCCAGCGGAAAAAGGCCACAAAAACGGGTGGGCTATCGCCTTGGGGTTGGGGCTGGCCAACTTCGTCCGCGGGATGCGGAATGGCATGAGAGTTTGAGAGGCGCCTCCGTGTGCCAAAAATAGGCCGCGGGCACAGCCACGCCCTAAAATAACTGCCCGAAGGCCGGGGCGCCAAGTTCGTCCAGCGGAAAAAGGCCACAAATACGGGTGGGCTATAGCCTTGGGGGGTGGGGCTGGCCTACTTCGTCCGCCGGTCTCGGAATGGCGCGAGACTTTGCGAGGCGCCTCCGTGTGCCAAAAATAGGCCGCGGGCACAGCCGCACCCAAAAATAACCACCTGAAGGCCGGGGCGCCAAGTTCGTCCAGCGGAAAAAGGCCACAAAAACGGGTGGGCTATAACCTTGGGGGGTGGGGCCGGCACACTTCATCCGCCAGACTCGGAATGGCGCGAGACTTTGCGAGGCGCCTCCGTGTGCCAAAAATAGGGCGCGGGCACAGCCGCACCCAAAAATAACCACGTGAAGGCCGGGGCGCCAAGTTCGTCCAGCGGAAAAAGGCCACAAAAACGGGTGGGCTATTGCCTTGGGGGGTGGGGCCGGCACACTTCGTCCCCCAGACTCGGAATGGCGCGAGACTTTGCAAGGCGCCTCCGTGTGCCAAAAATAGGCCGCGGGCACAGCCGCGCCCAATACTAACCGTCCGAAGGCCGGGACGCCAAGTTCGTCCAGCGGAAAAAGGCCACAAAAACGGGTGGGCTATCGCCTTGGGGTTGGGGCTGGCCAACTTTGTCCGCTGGACGCGGAATGGCACGAGACTTTGCGAGGCGCCTCCGTGTGCCAAAAATAGGCCGCCGGCACAGCCACGCCCTAAAATAACTGCCCGAAGGCCTGGGCGCCAAGTTCGTCCAGCGGAAAAAGGCCACAAATACGTGTGGGCTATAGCCTTGGGGGGTGGGGCTGGCCAACTTCGTCCGCCGGACTCGGAATGGCGCGAGACTTTGCGAGGCGCCTCCGTGTGCCAAAAATAGGCCGCCGGAAGAGCCGCGCCAAAAAATAACCGCCCGAACGGCGGGGCGCCAAGTTCGTCCAGCGGAAAAAGGCCACAAATACGGGTGGGCTATAGCCTTGGGGGGTGGGGCCGGCCAACTTCGTCCGCCGGACTCGGCATGGCGCGAGACTTTGCGAGGTGCCTCCGTGTGCCAAAAATAGGGCGCGGGCACAGCCGTACCCAAAAATAACCGCCCGAAGGCCGGGGCACCAAGTTTGTCCAGCGGAAAAAGGCCACAAAAACGGGTGGGCTATAGCCTTGGGGGGTGGGGCCGGCCAACTTCGTCCGCCGGACTCGGAATGGCGCGAGACTTTGCGAGGTACCTCCGTGTGCCAAAAATAGGCCGCGGGCACAGCCGCGCCCAAAAATAACCGCCCGAAGGCCGGGGCGCCAAGTTCGTCCAGCGGAAAATGGCCACAAAAACGTGTGGGCTATAGCCTTCGGGGGTGGGGCTGGCCAACTTCGTCCGCAGGACTCGGAATGGCGCGAGGCTTTACGAGGCATCTCCGTGTGCCAAAAATAGGCCGCGGACACAGTGGCGCCCAAAAATAACCGCCCGAAGGCCGGGGCGCCAACTTCGTCCAGCGGAAAAAGGCCACAAAAACGGGTGGGCTTTAGCCTTGGGGGGTGGGGCTTGCCAACTTCGTCCGCCGGACTCGGAATGGCGCGAGACTTTGCGAGGTGCCTCCGTGTGCCAAAAATAGGCCGCGGGCACAGCCACACCCAAAAATAACTGCCCGAAGACCGGGGCGCCAAGTTCGTCCAGCGGAAAAAGGCCACAAATACGGGTGGTCTATAGCCTTGGGGGGTGGGGCTGGCCAACTTCGTCCGCCGAACTCAGAACGGCGCGAGACTTTGCGAGGTACCTCCGTGTGCCAAAAATAGGCCGTGGGCACAGCCGTACCCAACAATAACCGCCCGAAGGCTGGGATGCCATGTTCGTCCAGCGGAAAAAGGCCACAAAAACGGGTGGGCTATCGCCTTGGGGTTGGGGCTGGCCAACTTCGTCCGCCGGACGCGGAATGGCACTAGACTTTTTGAGGCACCTCCGTGTGCCAAAAATAGGCCGCGGGCACAGCCACGCCCTAAAATAACTGCCCGAAGGCCTGGGCGCCAAGTTCGTCCAGCGGAAAAAGGCCACAAATACGGGTGGGCTATAGCCTTGGGGGGTGGGGCTGGCCAACTTCGTCCGCCGGACGCGGAATGGTACGAGACTTTGCAAGGCATCTCCGTGTGCCAAAAATAGGCCGCCGGAACAGCCGCAGCAAAAAATAACTGCCCGAAGGCCGGGGTGCCAAGTTCGTCCAGCGGAAAAAGGCCACAAAAACGGGTGGGCTATAGCCTTGGGGGGTGGGGCTTGCCAACTTCGTCCGCCGGACTCGGAATGGCAAGAGACTTTACGAGGCACCTCCGTGTGCCAAAAATAGGCCGCGGGCACAGTCGCACACAAAAATAACCACGTGAAGGCTGGGGCGCCAAGTTCGTCCAGCGGAAAAAGGCCACAAATACGGGTGGGCTATAGCCTTGGGGGGTGGGGCTGGCCAACTTCGTCCGCCGGACTCGGAATGGTACGAGACTTTGCAAGGCACCTCCGTGTGCCAAATATAGGCCGCCGGAACAGCCGCAGCAAAAAATAACCGCCCGAAGGCCGGGGCGCCAAGTTCGTCCAGCGGAAAAAGGCCACAAATACGGGTGGGCTGGCCAACTTCGTATATAGCCTTTGCGAGGCGCCTCCGTGTGCCAAAAATAGGGCGCGGGCGCAGCCGCACCCAAAAATAACCACGTGAAGGCTAGAGGGGTGGGGCTGGCCAACTTCGTCCGCCGGACTCGGAATGGCGCGAGACTTTGCGAGGCGCCTCCGTGTGCCAAAAATAGGGCGCGGGCACAGCCGCACCCAAAAATATAGCCTAGAGGGGTGGGGCTGGCCAACTTCGTCCGCCGGACTCGGAATGGCGTGAGACTTTGCGAGGCGCCTCCGTGTGCCAAAAATAGGGCGCGGGCACAGCCGCACCCAAAAATAACCACGTGATGGCCGGGGCGCCAAGTTCGTCCAGCGGAAAAAGGCCACAAAAACGGGTGGGCTATTGCCTTGGGGGGTGGGGCCGGCACACTTCGTCCCCCAGACTCGGAATGGCGCGAGACTTTGCAAGGCGCCTCCGTGTGCCAAAAATAGGCCGCGGGCACAGCCGCGCCCAATACTAACCGTCCGAAGGCAGGGACGCCAAGTTCGTCCAGCGGAAAAAGGCCACAAAAACGGGTGGGCTATCGCCTTGGGGTTGGGGCTGGCCAACTTTGTCCGCTGGACGCGGAATGGCACGAGACTTTGCGAGGCGCCTCCGTGTGCCAAAAATAGGCCGCCGGCACAGCCACGCCCTAAAATAACTGCCCGAAGGCCTGGGCGCCAAGTTCGTCCAGCGGAAAAAGGCCACAAATACGTGTGGGCTATAGCCTTGGGGGGTGGGGCTGGCCAACTTCGTCCGCCGGACTCGGAATGGCGCGAGACTTCGCGAGGCGCCTCCGTGTGCCAAAAATAGGCCGCCGGAAGAGCCGCACCAAAAAATAACCGCCCAAAGGCCGGGGCGCCAAGTTCGTCCAGCGGAAAAAGGCCACAAATACGGGTGGGCTATAGCCTTGGGGGGTGGGGCCGGCCAACTTCGTCCGCCGGACTCGGAATGGCGCGAGACTTTGCGAGGTGCCTCCGCGTGCCAAAAATAGGCCGCGGGCACAGCCGCGCCCAAAAATAACCGCCCGAAGGCCGGGGCGCCAAGTTCGTCCAGCGGAAAAAGGCCACAAAAACGGGTGGGCTATCGCCTTGGGGTTGGGGCTGGCCAACTTCGTCCGCCGGACTCGGAATGGCGCGAGACTTTGCGAGGCGCCTCCGTGTGCCAAAAATAGGCCGCGGGCACAGCCGTACCCAACAATAACCGCCCGAAGGCTGGGACGCCATGTTCGTCCAGCGGAAAAAGGCCACAAATACGGGTGGTCTATAGCCTTGGGGGGTGGGGCTGGCCAACTTCGTCCGCCGGACTCAGAACGGCGCGAGACTTTACGAGGCGCCTCCGTGTGCCAAAAATAGGCCGCCGGAAGAGCCGCGCCAAAAAATAACCGCCCGAGGCGCCAAGTTCTTCCAGCGGAAAAAGGCCACAAATACGGGTGGGCTATTGCCTTGGGGGGTGGGGCCGGCCCACTTCGTCCGCCGGACTCGGAATGGCGCGAGACTTTGCGAGGTGCCTCCGTGTGCCAAAAATAGGCCGCGGGCACAGCCGCACCCAAAAATAACCGCCCGAAGGCCGGGGCGCCAAGTTCGTCCAGCGGAAAATGGCCACAAAAACGGGTGGGCTATAGCCTTGGGGGGTGGGGCTGGCCGACTTCGTCCGCAGGACTCGGAATGGCGCGAGGCTTTACGAGGCATCTCCGTGTGCCAAAAATAGGCCGCGGGCACAGCGGCGAGCAAAAATAACCGCCCGAAGGCCGGGGCGCCAAGTTCGTCCAGTGGAAAAAGGCCACAAATACGGGTGGGCTATAGCCTTGGGGGGTGGGGCTGGCCAACTTCGTCCGCCGGACTCGGAATGGCGCGAGACTTTGCGAGGCGCCTCCGTGTGCCAAAAATAGGCCGCGGGCACAGCCGTACCCAACAATAACCGCCCGAAGGCTGGGACGCCATGTTCGTCCAGCGGAAAAAGGCCACAAAAACGGGTGGGCTATCGCCTTGGGGTTGGGGCTGGCCAACTTCGTCCGCCGGACGCGGAATGGCACGAGACTTTTTGAGGCGCCTCCGTATGCCAAAAATAGGCCGCGGGCACAGCCACGCCCTAAAATAACTGCCCGAAGGCCTGGGCGCCAAGTTCGTCCAGCGGAAAAAGGCCACAAATACGGGTGGGCTATAGCCTTGGGGGGTGGGGCTGGCCAACTTCGTCCGCCGGACTCGGAATGGTACGAGACTTTGCAAGGCACCTCCGTGTGCCAAAAATAGGCCGCCGGAACAGCCGCAGCAAAAAATAACCGCCCGAAGGCCGGGGCGCCAAGTTCGTCCAGCGGAAAAAGGCCACAAAAACGGGTGGGCTATAGCCTTGGGGGGTGGGGCTGGCCAACTTCGTCCGCCGGACTCGGAATGGTGCGAGACTTTGCGAGGTGCCTCCGTGTGCCAAAAATAGGCCGCGGGCACAGCCGCGCCCAAAAATAACCGCCCGAAGGCCGGGGCGCCAAGTTCGTCCAGCGGAAAATGGCCACAAAAACGGGTGGGCTATAGCCTTGGGGGGTGGGGCTGGCCGACTTCGTCCGTAGGACTCGGAATGGCGCGAGGCTTTGCGAAGCATCTCCGTGTGCCAAAAATAGGCCGCGGGCACAGCGGCGAGCAAAAATAACCGCCCGAAGGCCGGGGCGCCAAGTTCGTCCAGCAGAAAAAGGCCACAAATACGGGTGGTCTATAGCCTTGGGGGGTGGGGCTGGCCAACTTCGTCCGACGGACTCAGAATGGCGCGAGACTTTGCGAGGTGCCTCCGTGTGCCAAAAATAGGCCGCGGGCACAGGCGCGCCCAAAAATAATTGCCCGAAGGCCGGAGCGCCAAGTTCTTCCAGCGGAAAAAGGCCACAAATACGGGTGGGCTACAGCCTTGGGGGGTGGGGCTGGCCAACTTTGTCCGCCGGACTCGGAATGGCGCGAGACTTTTGCGAGGCGCCTCCGTGTGCCAAAAATAGGCCGCGGGCAGAGCCGCAGCCAAAAATAACCGCCCGAAGGCCGGGGCGCCAAGTTCGTCCAGCGGAAAAAGGCCACAAAAACGGGTGGGCTATAGCCTTGGGGGGTGGGGCTGGCCAACTTCGTCCGCCGGACTCGGAATGGTGCGAGACTTTGTGAGGCACCTCCGTGTGCCAAAAATAGGCTGCAGGCACAGCCGCGCCCAAAAATAACCGCCCAAAGGCAGGGCCGCCAAATTCGTCCAGCGGAAAAAGGCCACAAAAACGGGTGGGATATAGCCTTGGGGGGTGGGGCTGGCCAACTTCGTCCGCCGGACTCGGAATGGTGCGAGACTTTGCGAGGCGGCTCCGTGTGCCAAAAATAGGCTGCGGGCACAGCCGCGCCCAAAAATAACCGCCCGAAGGCAGGGCCGCCAAGTTCGTCCAGCGGAAAAAGGCCACAAAAACGGGTGGGATATAGCCTTGGGGGGTGGGGCTGGCCAACTTCGTCCGCCGGACTCGGAATGGCGCGAGACTTTGCGAGGTGCCTCCGTGTGCCAAAAATAGGCCGCGGGCACAGGCGCGCCCAAAAATAATCGCCCGAAGGCCGGAGCGCCAAGTTCTTCCAGCGGAAAAAGGCCACAAATACGGGTGGGCTACAGCCTTGGGGGGTGGGGCTGGCCAACTTTGTCCGCCGGACTCGGAATGGCGCGAGACTTTTGCGAGGCGCCTCCGTGTGCCAAAAATAGGCCGCGGGCAGAGCCGCAGCCAAAAATAACCGCCCGAAGGCCTGGGCGCCAAGTTCGTCCAGCGGAAAAAGGCCACAAATACGGGTGGGCTATAGCCTTGCGGGGTGGGGCTGGCCAACGTCGTCCGCCGGACTCGGAATGGCGCGAGACTTTGCGAGGCAACTCCGTGTGCCAAAAATAGGCCGCGGGCACAGCCGCGCCCAAAAATAACCGCCCGAAGGCAGGGCCGCCAAGTTCGTCCAGCGGAAAAAGGCCACAAATACGGGTGGGCTATAGCCTTGGGGGGTGGGGCTGGCCAACGTCGTCCGCCGGACTCGGAATGGCGCGAGACTTTGCGAGGCAACTCCGTGTGCCAAAAATAGGCCGCGGGCACAGCCGCGCCCAAAAATAACCGCCCGAAGGCCAGGGCGCCAAGTTTGTCCAGCGGGAAAAGGCCACAAATACGGGTGGGCTATTGCCTTGGGGGGTGGGGCCGGCCAACTTCGTCCGCCGGACTCGGAATGGCGCGAGCCTTTGCGAGGTGCCTCCGTGTGCCAAAACTAGGCCGCGGGCACAGGCGCGCCCAAAAATAACCGCCCGAAGGCCGGAGCGCCAAGTTCTTCCAGCGGAAAAAGGCCACAAATACGGGTGGGCTATAGCCTTGGGGGGTGGGGCTGGCCAACTTTGTCCGCCGGACTCGGAATGGCGCGAGACTTTTGCGAGGCGCCTCGGTGTGCCAAAAATAGGCCGCGGGCACAGCCGCAGCCAAAAATAACCGCCCGAAGGCCTGGGCGCCAAGTTCGTCCTGCGGAAAAAGGCCACAAATACTGGTGGGCTATAGCCTTGCGGGGTGGGGCTGGCCAACTTCGTCCGCCGAACTCGGAATGGCGCGAGACTTTGCGAGGCACCTCCGTGTGCCAAAAATAGGCCGCCGGAACAGCCGCAGCAAAAAATAACCGCCCGAAGGCCGGGGCGCCAAGTTCGTCCAGCGGAAATTGGCCGCAAAAACGGGTGGGCTATAGCCTTGGGGGGTGGGGCCGGCCAACTTCGTCCGCCGGACTCGGAATGGCGCGAGACTTTGCGAGGTGCCTCCGTGTGCCAAAAATAGGCCGCGGGCACAGCCGCGCCCAAAAATAACCGCCCGAAGGCCGGGGCGCCAAGTTCGTCCAGCGGAAAATGGCCACAAAAACGGGTGGGCTATAGCCTTGGGGGGTGGGGCTGGCCGACTTCGTCCGTAGGACTCGGAATGGCGCGAGGCTTTGCGAAGCATCTCCGTGTGCCAAAAATAGGCCGCGGGCACAGCGGCGAGCAAAAATAACCGCCCGAAGGCCGGGGCGCCAAGTTCGTCCAGCAGAAAAAGGCCACAAATACGGGTGGTCTATAGCCTTGGGGGGTGGGGCTGGCCAACTTCGTCCGACGGACTCAGAACGGCGCGAGACTTTACGAGGCGCCTCCGTGTGCCAAAAATAGGCCGCCGGAAGAGCCGCGCCAAAAAATAACCGCCCGAGGCGCCAAGTTCTTCCAGCGGAAAAAGGCCACAAATACGGGTGGGCTATTGCCTTGGGGGTTGGGGCCGGCCCACTTCGTCCGCCGGACTCGGAATGGCGCGAGACTTTGCGAGGTGCCTCCGTGTGCCAAAAATAGGCCGCGGGCACAGCCGTACCCAAAAATAACCGCCCGAAGGCCGGGGCGCCAAGTTCGTCCAGCGGAAAATGGCCACAAAAACGGGTGGGCTATAGCCTTGGGGGGTGGGGCTGGCCGACTTCGTCCGCAGGACTCGGAATGGCGCGAGGCTTTGCGAGGTGCCTCCGTGTGCCAAAAATAGGCCGCGGGCACAGCGGCGAGCAAAAATAACCGCCCGAAGGCCGGGGCGCCAAGTTCGTCCAGCGGAAGAAGGCCACAAATACGGGTGGGCTATAGCCTTGGGGGGTGGGGCTGGCCAACTTTGTCCGCCGGACTCGGAATGGCGCGAGACTTTTGCGAGGCGCCTCGGTGTGCCAAAAATAGGCCGCGGGCACAGCCGCAGCCAAAAATAACCGCCCGAAGGCCTGGGCGCCAAGTTTGTCCTGCGGAAAAAGGCCACAAATACTGGTGGGCTATAGCCTTGCGGGGTGGGGCTGGCCAACTTCGTCCGCCGAACTCGGAATGGCGCGAGACTTTGCGAGGCACCTCCGTGTGCCAAAAATAGGCCGTGGGCACTGCCGCGCCCAAAAATAACTGCCCGAACGCCGGGGCGCCAAGTTCGTCCAGCGGAAAAAGGCCACAAAAACGGGTGGGCTATAGCCTTTGGGGGTGGGGCTGGCAAACTTCGTCCGCCGGACTCGGAATGGCGCGAGACTTTGCGAGGCAACAATGTGTGCCAAAAATAGGCCGCGGGCACAGCCGCGCCCAAAAATAACCGCCAGAAGGCAGGGCCGCCAAGTTCGTCCAGCGGAAAAAGGCCACAAATACGGGTGGGCTATTGCCTTGGGGGGTGGGGCTGGCCAACGTCGTCCGCCGGACTCGGAATGGCGCAAGACTTTGCGAGGCAACTCCGTGTGCCAAAAATAGGCCGCGGGCACTGCCGCGCCCAAAAATAACCGCCCGAAGGCCGGGGCGCCAAGTTTGTCCAACGGGAAAAGGCCACAAATACGGGTGGGCTATTGCCTTGGGGGGTGGGGCCGGCCAAGTTCGTCCGCCGGACTCGGAATGGCGCGAGACTTTGCGAGGTGCCTCCGTGTGCCAAAACTAGGCCGCGGGCACAGGCGAGCCCAAAAATAACCGCCCGAAGGCCGGAGCGCCAAGTTCTTCCAGCGGAAAAAGGCCACAAATACGGGTGGGCTATAGCCTTGGGGGGTGGGGCTGGCCAACTTTGTCCGCCGAACTCGGAATGGCGCGAGACTTTTGCGAGGTGCCTCGGTGTGCCAAAAATAGGCCGCGGGCACAGCCGCAGCCAAAAATAACCGCCCGAAGGCCTGGGCGCCAAGTTCGTCCAGCGGAAATAGGCCACAAATACGGGTGGGCTATAGCCTTGCGGGGTGGGGCTGGCCAACTTCGTCCGCCGGACTCGGAATGGCGTGAGACTTTGCGAGGCGCCTCCGTGTGCCAAAAATAGGCCGTGGGCACTGCCGCCCCGAAAAATAACTGCCCGAAGGCCGGGGCGCCAAGTTCGTCCAGCGGAAAAAGGCCACAAAAACGGGTGGGCTATAGCCTTGGGGGGTGAGGCTGGCCAACGTCGTCCGCCGGACTCGGAATGGCGCGAGACTTTGCGAGGCAACTCCGTGTGCCAAAAATAGGCCGCGGGCACTGCCGCGCCCAAAAATAACCGCCCGAAGGCCGGGGCGCCAAGTTTGTCCAGCGGGAAAAGGCCACAAATACGGGTGGGCTATTGCCTTGGGGAGTGGGGCCGGCCCACTTCGTCCGCCGGACTCGGAATGGCGAGAGACTTTGCGAGGCAACACCGTGTGCAAAAAATAGGCCGCGGGCACAGCCGCGCCCAAAAATAACCGCCCGAAGGCAGGGCCGCCAAGTTCGTCCAGCGGAAAAAGGCCACAAATACGGGTGGGCTATTGCCTCCGGGGGTGGGGCCGGCACACTTCGTCCCCCAGTCTCGGAATGCCGCGAGACTTTGCGAGGTCCCTCTGTGTGCCAAAAATAGGCCGCGGGCACAGCCGCGCCCAAAAATAACCGCCCGAAGGCCTGGGCGCCAAGTTTGTCCAGCGGGAAAAGGCCACAAATACGGGTGGGCTATTGCCTTGGGGGGTGGGGCCGGCCAACTTCGTCCGCCGGACTCGGAATGGCGCGAGACTTTGCGAGGTGCCTCCGTGTGCCAAAACTAGGCCGCGGGCACAGGCGCGCCCAAAAATAACCGCCCGAAGGCCGGAGCGCCAAGTTCTTCCAGCGGAAAAAGGCCACAAATACGGGTGGGCTATAGCCTTGGGGGGTGGGGCTGGCCAACTTTGTCCGCCGGACTCGGAATGGCGCGAGACTTTTGCGAGGTGCCTCGGTGTGCCAAAAATAGGCCGCGGGCACAGCCGCAGCCAAAAATAACCGCCCGAAGGCCTGGGCGCCAAGTTCGTCCAGCGGAAATAGGCCACAAATACGGGTGGGCTATAGCCTTGCGGGGTGGGGCTGGCCGACTTCGTCCGCCGGACTCGGAATGGCGCGAGACTTTGCGAGGCGCCTCCGTGTGCCAAAAATAGGCCGTGGGCACTGCCGCGCTGAAAAATAACTGCCCGAAGGCCGGGGCGCCAAGTTCGTCCAGCGGAAAAAGGCCACAAAAACGGGTGGGCTATAGCCTTTGGGGGTGGGGCTGGCAAACTTCGTCCGCCGGACTCGAAATGGCGCGAGACTTTGCGAGGTAACACCGTGTGCCAAACATAGGCCGCGGGCACAGCCGCGCCCAAAAATAACCGCCCGAAGGCAGGGCCGCCAAGTTCGTCCAGCGGAAAAAGGCCACAAATACAGGTGGGCTATAGCCTTGGGGGGTGGGGCTGGCCAACGTCGTCCGCCGGACTCGGAATGGCGCGAGACTTTGCGAGGCAACTCCGTGTGCCAAAATTAGGCCGCGGGCACAGCCGCGCCCAAAAATAACCGCCCGAAGGCCGGGGCGCCAAGTTTGTCCAGCGGGAAAAGGCCACAAATACGGGTGGGCTATTGCCTTGGGGGGTGGGGCCGGCCAACTTCGTCCGCCGGACTTGGAATGGCGCGAGACTTTGCGAGGTGGCTCCGTGTGCCAAAAATAGGCCGCGGGCACAGCCGCGCCCAAAAATAACCGCCCGAAGGCCGGGCCACCATGTTCGTCCAGCGGAAAAAGGCCACAAATACGGGTGGGCTATAGCCTTGGGGGGTGGGGCCGGCAAACTTCGTCCGCCGGACTCGGAATGGCGCGAGACTTTGCGAGGTGCCTCCGTGTGCCAAAAATAGGCCGCGGGCACAGCCGCGCCCAAAAATAACCGCCCGAAGGCCGGGCCACCATGTTCGTCCAGCGGAAAAAGGCCACAAATACGGGTGGGCTATAGCCTTGGGGGGTGGGGCTGGCCAACTTCGTCCGCCGGACTCGGAATGGCGCGAGACTTTGCGAGGTGCCTCCGTGTGCCAAAAATAGGCCGCGGGCACAGCCGCAGCCAAAAATAACCGCCCGAAGGCCTGGGCGCCAAGTTCGTCCAGCGGAAATAGGCCACAAATACGGGTGGGCTATAGCCTTGCGGGGTGGGGCTGGCCGACTTCGTCCGCCGGACTCGGAATGGCGCGAGACTTTGCGAGGCGCCTCCGTGTGCCAAAAATAGGCCGTGGGCACTGCCGCGCCGAAAAATAACTGCCCGAAGGCCGGGGCGCCAAGTTCGTCCAGCGGAAAAAGGCCACAAAAACGGGTGGGCTATAGCCTTTGGGGGTGGGGCTGGCAAACTTCGTCCGCCGGACTCGAAATGGCGCGAGACTGTGCGAGGTAACACCGTGTGCCAAACATAGGCCGCGGGCACAGCCGCGCCCAAAAATAACCGCCCGAAGGCCGGGGCGCCAAGTTTGTCCAGCGGGAAAAGGCCACAAATACGGGTGGGCTATTGCCTTGGGGGGTGGGGCCGGCCAACTTCGTCCGCCGGGCTCGGAATGGCGCGAGACTTTGCGAGGTGCCTCCTTGTGCCAAAACTAGGCCGCGGGCACAGGCGCGCCCAAAAATAACCGCCCGAAGGCCGGGGCGCCAAGTTCTTCCAGCGGAAAAAGGCCACAAATACGGGTGGGCTATTGCCTTGGGGGGTGGGGCCGGCCAACTTCGTCCGCCGGACTTGGAATGGCGCGAGACTTTGCGAGGTGCCTCCGTGTGCCAAAAATAGGCCGCGGGCACAGCCGCGCCCAAAAATAACCGCCCGAAGGCCGGGCCACCATGTTCGTCCAGCGGAAAAAGGCCACAAATACGGGTGGGCTATAGCCTTGGGGGGTGGGGCCGGCAAACTTCGTCCGCCGGACTCGGAATGGCGCGAGACTTTGCGAGGTGCCTCCGTGTGCCAAAAATAGGCCGCGGGCACAGCCGCGCCCAAAAATAACCGCCCGAAGGCCGGGCCACCATGTTCGTCCAGCGGAAAAAGGCCACAAATACGGGTGGGCTATAGCCTTGGGGGGTGGGGCTGGCCAACTTCGTCCCCCGGATTCGGAATGGTGCGAGACTTTGCGAGGCGCCTCCGTGGGCCAAAAATGGGCCGCGGGCACAGCCACGGCAAAAAATAACCGCCCGAAGGCCGGGGCGCCAAGTTCATCCAGCGGAAAAAGGCCACAAAAACGGGTGGGCTATAGCCTTGGGGGGTGGGGCTGGCCATATTCGTCCGCCGGACTCGAAATGGCGCGAGACATTTCGAGGCGCCTCCGTGTGCCAAAAATAGGCCGCGGGCACAGCCGCGCCAAAAATAACCGCCCGAAGGCCGGGGCGCCAAGTTCGTCCAGCGGAAAAAAGCCACAAAAACGGGTGGGCTATAGCCTTTGGGGGTGGGGATCGCCAACTTCGTCCGCCGGACTCGGAATGACGCGAGACTTTGCGAGGCACCTCCGTGAGCCAAAAATAGGCCGCGGGCACCGCCGCGCCCAAAAATAACCGCCCGAAGGCCGGGGTTCCAAGTTCGTCCGGCGGAAAAAGGCCACAAATACGGGTGGGCTATAGCCTTGGGGGGTGGGGCTGGCCAACTTCGTCTGCGGGACTCGGAATGGCGCGAGACTTTGTGAGGCGCATCCGTGTGCCAAAAATATGGCTCGGGCACAGCCGCGCCCAAAAATAACCGCCCGAAGGCCGGGGCGCCAAGTTCGTCCAGCGGAAAAAGAACACAAAAACGGGTGGGCTATAGCCTTGGGGGGTGGGGCTGGCCAACTTTGTCCGCCGGACTCGGAATGGCGCGAGACTTTGCGAGGCGCCTCCGTGTGCCAAAAATAGGCCGCGGGTACAGCCGCGCCGTAAAATAACCGCCCGAAGGCCGGGGCGCCAAGTTCCTCCAACGGAAAAAGGCCACAAATACGGGTGGGCTATAGCCTTGGGGGGTGGGGATGGCCAACTTCGTCCGCCGGACTCGGAATGTCGCGAGACTTTGTGAGGCGTATCCGTGTGCCAAAAATATGGCTCGGCCACAGCCGCGCCCAAAAATAACCGCCCGAAGGCCGGGGCGCCAAGTTCGTCCAGCGGAAAAAGAACACAAAAACGGGTGGGCTATAGCCTTGGGGGGTGGGGCTGGCCAACTTTGTCCGCCGGACTCGGAATGGCGCGAGACTTTGCGAGGCGCCTCCGTGTGCCAAAAATAGGCCGCGGGCACAGCCGCGCCGTAAAATAACCGCCCGAAGGCCGGGGCGCCAAGTTCCTCCAACGGAAAAAGGCCACAAATACGGGTGGGCTATAGCCTTGGGGGGTGGGGATGGCCAACTTCGTCCGCCGGACTCGGAATGTCGCGAGACTTTGTGAGGCGCATCCGTGTGCCAAAAATATGGCTCGGAAACAGCCGCGCCCAAAAATAACCGCCCGAAGGCCGGGGCGCCAAGTTCGTCCAGCGGAAAAAGAACACAAAAACGGGTGGGCTATAGCCTTGGGGGGTGGGGCTGGCCAACTTTGTCCGCCGGACTCGGAATGGCGCGAGACTTTGCGAGGCACCTCCGTGTGCCAAAAATAGGCCGCGGGCACAGCCGCGCCGTAAAATAACCGCCCGAAGGCCGGGGCGCCAAGTTCCTCCAGCGGAAAAAGGCCACAAATACGGGTGGGCTATAGCCTTGGGGGGTGGGGATGGCCAACTTCGTCCGCCGGACTCGGAATGTCGCGAGACTTTGTGAGGCACCTCCGTGTGCCAAAAATAGG
The DNA here is from genome assembly GCA_034663535.1 of Citrus x limon. Taxonomy (NCBI): domain Eukaryota; kingdom Viridiplantae; phylum Streptophyta; class Magnoliopsida; order Sapindales; family Rutaceae; genus Citrus; species Citrus x limon. The sequence goes on from CM067991.1 coordinate 33,278,020, forward strand.
CTGCGGACACAGCCGCGCCCAAAAATTACCGCCCGAAGGCCGGGGCGCCAAGTTCGTCCAGCGGAAAAAGGCCACAAAATCGGGTGGGTTATAGCCTTGGGGGGTTGGGCTGGATAACTTCGTCCGCCGGACTCGGAATGGCGCGACACTCTTCGAGGTGTGCCCGTGTGCCAAAAATAGGCCACGGGCACAGCCGCGCCCAAAAATAACCACCCGAAGGCCGGGGCGCCAAGATCGTCCAGCGGAAAAAGGCCACAAAAACGGGTGGGCTATAGCCTAGGGGGGTGGGGCTGGCCAACTTCGTCCGCCGGACTCGGAATGGCGCGAGACTTTGCGTGGTGCCTCCGTGTGCCAAAAATAGGCCACGGGCACAGCCGTGCCCAAAAATAACCGCCCGAAGGCCGGGGCGCCAAGTTCGTCCAGCGGAAAAAGGCCACAAAAACGGGTGGGTTATAGCCTTGGGGGGTGGGGCTGGATAACTTCGTCCGCCGGACTCGGAATGGCGCGAGACTCTTCGAGGTGCGTCCGTGTGCCAAAAATAGGCCACGGGCACAGCCGCGCCCAAAAATAACCGCCCGAAGGCCGGGGCGCCAAGTTCGTCCAGCGGAAAAAGGCCACAAAAACGGGTGGGCTATAGCCTGGAGGGGTGGGGCTGGCCAACTTCGTCCGCCTGACTCGGAATGGCGCGAGACTTTACGAGCCACCTCCGTGTGCCAAAAATAGGCCGTGGGCACTGCCTTGCCCAAAAATAACTGCCCGAAGTACAGGGCGCCAAATTCGTCCAGCGGAAAAAGGCCACAAAAACGGGTGTGCTATAGCCTATGGGGGTGGGGCTGGCAAACTTCTTCCGCCGGACTCAGAATGGCGCGAGGCTAAGCGAGGCAACTCCGTGTGCCAAAAATAGGCCACGGGCACATACGCGCCCAAAAATAACCGCCCGAAGGCCGGGCCGCCAAGTTCGTCCAGCGGAAAAAGGCCGCAAATACGGGTGAGCTATAGCCTTGGGGGGTCGGGCTGGCCAACTTCGTCCGCCGGACTCGGAATGGCGCGAGACTTTGCGAGGCACCTCCGTGTGCCAAAAATAGGCCGCGGGCATAGCCGCACCCAAAAATAACCGCCCGAAGGCCGGGGCCCCAAGTTTGTCCAGCGGGAAAAGGCCACAAAAACGGGTGGGTTATAGCCTTGGGGGGTGGGGCTGGATAACTTCGTCCGCCGGACTCGGAATGGCGCGACACTCTTCGAGGTGTGCCCGTGTGCCAAAAATAGGCCACGGGCACAGCCGCGCCCAAAAATAACCACCCGAAGGCCGGGGCGCCAAGATCGTCCAGCGGAAAAAGGCCACAAAAACGGGTGGGCTATAGCCTAGGGGGGTGGGGCTGGCCAACTTCGTCCGCCGGACTCGGAATGGCGCGAGACTTTGCGAGGTGCCTCCGTGTGCCAAAAATAGGCCACGGGCACAGCCGTGCCCAAAAATAACCGCCCGAAGGCCGGGGCGCCAAGTTCGTCCAGCGGAAAAAGGCCACAAAAACGGGTGGGTTATAGCCTTGGGGGGTGGGGCTGGATAACTTCGTCCGCCGGACTCGGAATGGCGCGAGACTCTTCGAGGTGCGTCCGTGTGCCAAAAATAGGCCACGGGCACAGCCGCGCCCAAAAATAACCGCCCGAAGGCCGGGGCGCCAAGTTCGTCCAGCGGAAAAAGGCCACAAAAACGGGTGGGCTATAGCCTGGAGGGGTGGGGCTGGCCAACTTCGTCCGCCTGACTCGGAATGGCGCGAGACTTTACGAGCCACCTCCGTGTGCCAAAAATAGGCCGTGGGCACTGCCTTGCCCAAAAATAACTGCCCGAAGTACAGGGCGCCAAAATCGTCCAGCGGAAAAAGGCCACAAAAACGGGTGTGCTATAGCCTATGGGGGTGGGGCTGGCAAACTTCTTCCGCCGGACTCAGAATGGCGCGAGGCTAAGCGAGGCAACTCCGTGTGCCAAAAATAGGCCACGGGCACATACGCGCCCAAAAATAACCGCCCGAAGGCCGGGCCGCCAAGTTCGTCCAGCGGAAAAAGGCCGCAAATACGGGTGGGCTATAGCCTTGGGGGGTCGGGCTGGCCAACTTCGTCCGCCGGACTCGGAATGGCGCGAGACTTTGCGAGGCACCTCCGTGTGCCAAAAATAGGCCGCGGGCATAGCCGCACCCAAAAATAACCGCCCGAAGGCCGGGGCCCCAAGTTTGTCCAGCGGGAAAAGGCCACAAAAACGGGTGGGTTATAGCCTTGGGGGGTGGGGCTGGATAACTTCGTCCGCCGGACTCGGAATGGCGCGACACTCTTCGAGGTGTGCCCGTGTGCCAAAAATAGGCCACGGGCACAGCCGCGCCCAAAAATAACCACCCGAAGGCCGGGGCGCCAAGATCGTCCAGCGGAAAAAGGCCACAAAAACGGGTGGGCTATAGCCTAGGGGGGTGGGGCTGGCCAACTTCGTCCGCCGGACTCGGAATGGCGCGAGACTTTGCGAGGTGCCTCCGTGTGCCAAAAATAGGCCATGGGCACAGCCGTGCCCAAAAATAACCGTCCGAAGGCCGGGGCGCCAAGTTCGTCCAGCGGAAAAAGGCCACAAAAACGGGTGGGTTATAGCCTTGGGGGGTGGGGCTGGATAACTTCGTCCGCCGGACTCGGAATGGCGCGAGACTCTTCGAGGTGCGTCCGTGTGCCAAAAATAGGCCACGGGCACAGCCGCGCCCAAAAATAACCGCCCGAAGGCCGGGGCGCCAAGTTCGTCCAGCGGAAAAAGGCCACAAAAACGGGTGGGCTATAGCCTGGAGGGGTGGGGCTGGCCAACTTCGTCCGCCTGACTCGGAATGGCGCGAGACTTTACGAGCCACCTCCGTGTGCCAAAAATAGGCCGTGGGCACTGCCTTGCCCAAAAATAACTGCCCGAAGTACAGGGCGCCAAAATCGTCCAGCGGAAAAAGGCCACAAAAACGGGTGTGCTATAGCCTATGGGGGTGGGGCTGGCAAACTTCTTCCGCCGGACTCAGAATGGCGCGAGGCTAAGCGAGGCAACTCCGTGTGCCAAAAATAGGCCACGGGCACATACGCGCCCAAAAATAACCGCCCGAAGGCCGGGCCGCCAAGTTCGTCCAGCGGAAAAAGGCCGCAAATACGGGTGGGCTATAGCCTTGGGGGGTCGGGCTGGCCAACTTCGTCCGCCGGACTCGGAATGGCGCGAGACTTTGCGAGGCACCTCCGTGTGCCAAAAATAGGCCGCGGGCATAGCCGCACCCAAAAATAACCGCCCGAAGGCCGGGGCCCCAAGTTTGTCCAGCGGGAAAAGGCCACAAAAACGGGTGGGTTATAGCCTTGGGGGGTGGGGCTGGATAACTTCGTCCGCCGGACTCGGAATGGCGCGACACTCTTCGAGGTGTGCCCGTGTGCCAAAAATAGGCCACGGGCACAGCCGCGCCCAAAAATAACCACCCGAAGGCCGGGGCGCCAAGATCGTCCAGCGGAAAAAGGCCACAAAAACGGGTGGGCTATAGCCTAGGGGGGTGGGGCTGGCCAACTTCGTCCGCCGGACTCGGAATGGCGCGAGACTTTGCGAGGTGCCTCCGTGTGCCAAAAATAGGCCACGGGCACAGCCGTGCCCAAAAATAACCGCCCGAAGGCCGGGGCGCCAAGTTCGTCCAGCGGAAAAAGGCCACAAAAACGGGTGGGTTATAGCCTTGGGGGGTGGGGCTGGATAACTTCGTCCGCCGGACTCGGAATGGCGCGAGACTCTTCGAGGTGCGTCCGTGTGCCAAAAATAGGCCACGGGCACAGCCGCGCCCAAAAATAACCGCCCGAAGGCCGGGGCGCCAAGTTCGTCCAGCGGAAAAAGGCCACAAAAACGGGTGGGCTATAGCCTGGAGGGGTGGGGCTGGCCAACTTCGTCCGCCTGACTCGGAATGGCGCGAGACTTTACGAGCCACCTCCGTGTGCCAAAAATAGGCCGTGGGCACTGCCTTGCCCAAAAATAACTGCCCGAAGTACAGGGCGCCAAAATCGTCCAGCGGAAAAAGGCCACAAAAACGGGTGTGCTATAGCCTATGGGGGTGGGGCTGGCAAACTTCTTCCGCCGGACTCAGAATGGCGCGAGGCTAAGCGAGGCAACTCCGTGTGCCAAAAATAGGCCACGGGCACATACGCGCCCAAAAATAACCGCCCGAAGGCCGGGCCGCCAAGTTCGTCCAGCGGAAAAAGGCCGCAAATACGGGTGGGCTATAGCCTTGGGGGGTCGGGCTGGCCAACTTCGTCCGCCGGACTCGGAATGGCGCGAGACTTTGCGAGGCACCTCCGTGTGCCAAAAATAGGCCGCGGGCATAGCCGCACCCAAAAATAACCGCCCGAAGGCCGGGGCCCCAAGTTTGTCCAGCGGGAAAAGGCCACAAAAACGGGTGGGTTATAGCCTTGGGGGGTGGGGCTGGATAACTTCGTCCGCCGGACTCGGAATGGCGCGACACTCTTCGAGGTGTGCCCGTGTGCCAAAAATAGGCCACGGGCACAGCCGCGCCCAAAAATAACCACCCGAAGGCCGGGGCGCCAAGATCGTCCAGCGGAAAAAGGCCACAAAAACGGGTGGGCTATAGCCTAGGGGGGTGGGGCTGGCCAACTTCGTCCGCCGGACTCGGAATGGCGCGAGACTTTGCGAGGTGCCTCTGTGTGCCAAAAATAGGCCACGGGCACAGCCGTGCCCAAAAATAACCGCCCGAAGGCCGGGGCGCCAAGTTCGTCCAGCGGAAAAAGGCCACAAAAACGGGTGGGTTATAGCCTTGGGGGGTGGGGCTGGATAACTTCGTCCGCCGGACTCGGAATGGCGCGAGACTCTTCGAGGTGCGTCCGTGTGCCAAAAATAGGCCACGGGCACAGCCGCGCCCAAAAATAACCGCCCGAAGGCCGGGGCGCCAAGTTCGTCCAGCGGAAAAAGGCCACAAAAACGGGTGGGCTATAGCCTGGAGGGGTGGGGCTGGCCAACTTCGTCCGCCTGACTCGGAATGGCGCGAGACTTTACGAGCCACCTCCGTGTGCCAAAAATAGGCCGTGGGCACTGCCTTGCCCAAAAATAACTGCCCGAAGTACAGGGCGCCAAAATCGTCCAGCGGAAAAAGGCCACAAAAACGGGTGTGCTATAGCCTATGGGGGTGGGGCTGGCAAACTTCTTCCGCCGGACTCAGAATGGCGCGAGGCTAAGCGAGGCAACTCCGTGTGCCAAAAATAGGCCACGGGCACATACGCGCCCAAAAATAACCGCCCGAAGGCCGGGCCGCCAAGTTCGTCCAGCGGAAAAAGGCCGCAAATACGGGTGGGCTATAGCCTTGGGGGGTCGGGCTGGCCAACTTCGTCCGCCGGACTCGGAATGGCGCGAGACTTTGCGAGGCACCTCCGTGTGCCAAAAATAGGCCGCGGGCATAGCCGCACCCAAAAATAACCGCCCGAAGGCCGGGGCCCCAAGTTTGTCCAGCGGGAAAAGGCCACAAAAACGGGTGGGTTATAGCCTTGGGGGGTGGGGCTGGATAACTTCGTCCGCCGGACTCGGAATGGCGCGACACTCTTCGAGGTGTGCCCGTGTGCCAAAAATAGGCCACGGGCACAGCCGCGCCCAAAAATAACCACCCGAAGGCCGGGGCGCCAAGATCGTCCAGCGGAAAAAGGCCACAAAAACGGGTGGGCTATAGCCTAGGGGGGTGGGGCTGGCCAACTTCGTCCGCCGGACTCGGAATGGCGCGAGACTTTGCGAGGTGCCTCCGTGTGCCAAAAATAGGCCACGGGCACAAGTGTGCACAAAAATAACCGCCCGAAGGCCGGGGCGCCAAGTTCGTCCAGCGGAAAAAGGCCACAAAAACGGGTGGGTTATAGCCTTGGGGGGTGGGGCTGGATAACTTCGTCCGCCGGACTCGGAATGGCGCGAGACTCTTCGAGGTGCGTCCGTGTGCCAAAAATAGGCCACGGGCACAGCCGCGCCCAAAAATAACCGCCCGAAGGCCGGGGCGCCAAGTTCGTCCAGCGGAAAAAGGCCACAAAAACGGGTGGGCTATAGCCTGGAGGGGTGGGACTGGCCAACTTCGTCCGCCGGACTCGGAATGGCGCGAGACTTTGCGAGGCGCCTCCGTGTGCCAAAAATAGGCCTCGGGCACAGCCGCACCCAAAAATAACCGCCCGTAGGCCGGGGCGCCAAGTTCGTCCAGCGGAAAAAGGCCACAAATACGGGTGGGCTATAGCCTTGGGGGGTGGGGCTGGCCAACTTCGTCCGCCGGACTCGGAATGGAGCGAGACTTTGCGAGGCGCCTCCGTGTGCCAAAAATAGGCCGCAGGCACAGCCGCGGCAAAACATAACCGCCCGAAGGCCGGGGCGCCAAGTTCGTCCAGCGGAAAAAGGCCACAAAAACGGGTGGGCTATAGCCTTGGGGGGTGGGGCTGGCCAACTTCGTCCGCCGGACTCGAAATGGCGCGAAACGTTTCGAGGCGCTTCCGTGTGCCAAAAATAGACCGCGGACACAGCCGCGCCCAAAAATAACCGCCCGAAGGCCGCGGCGCCAAGTTCGTCCAGCGGAAAAAGGCCACAAAAACGGGTGGGCTATAGCCTTTGGGGGTGGGGCTGGCCAACTTCGTCCGCCGGACTCGGAATGGCGCTAGACTTTGCGAGGCACCTCCGTGTGCCAAAAATAGGCCGCGGGCACAGCCGCGCCCAAAAATAACCACCCGAAGGCCGGGGCACCAAGTTCGTCCAGCGGAAAAAGGCTACAAAAACGGGTGGACTATAGCCTTGGGGGGTGGGGCTGGCCAACTTCGTCCGCCGGACTCGGAATAGCGCGAGACTTTGCGAGCTGCCTCCGTGTGCCAAAAATAGGGGGCTGCCACAGCCGCGCCCAAAAATAACCGCCCGAAGGCCGGGGCGCCAAGTTCGTCCAGCGGAAAAAGGCCACAAAAACGGGTGGGCTATAGCCTTGGGGGGTGGGGCTGGCCAACTTCGTCCACTGGACTCGGAATGGCGCGAGACTTTGCGAGGTGCCTCCGTGTGCCAAAAATAGACCACAGACACAGCCGCATCAAAAAATAACCGCCCGAAGGCCGGGGCTCCAAGTTCATCCGGCAGAAAAAGGCCACAAATACGGGTGGGCTATAGCCTTGGGGGGTGGGGCTGGCCAACTTCGTCTGCGGGACTCGGAATGGCGCGAGACTTTGTGAGGCGCATCCGTGTGCCAAAAATAGGGCTCGGGCACAGCCGCGCCCAAAAATAACCGCCCGAAGGCCGGGGCGCCAATTTCGTCCAGCGGAAAAAGGAAACAATAACGGGTGGGCTATAGCCTTGGGGCGTGGGGCTGGCCAACTTCGTCCGCCGGACTCGGAATGGCGCGAGACTTTGCGAGGCACCTCCGTGTGCCAAAACTAGGCCGCGGGCACAGCCGCGCCGCAAAATAACCGCCCGAAGGCCAGGGCGCCAAGTTCCTCCACCGGAAAAAGGCAACAAATACGGGTGGGCTATAGCCTTGGGGGGTGGGGCCGGCCAATTTCGTCCGCCGGACTCGGAATGTCGCGAGACCTTGCGAGGTGCCTCCGTGTGCCAAAAATAGGCCACGGGCACAGCCGCGTCCAAAAATAACCGGCCGAAGGCCGGGGCTCCAAGTTCGTCCGGCGGAAAAAGGCCACAAATACGGGTGGGCTATAGCCTTGGGGGGTGGGGCTGGCCAACTTCGTCTGCGGGACTCGGAATGGCGTGAGACTTTGTGAGGCGAATCCGTGTGCCAAAAATAGGGCTCGGGCACAGCCGCGCCCAAAAATAACCACCCGAAGGCCGGGGCGCCAAGTTCGTCCAGCGGAAAATGGACACAAAAACGGGTGGGCTATAGCCTTGGGGGGTGGGGCTGGCCAACATCGTCCGCCGGACTCGGAATGGCGCGAGACTTTGCGAGGCGCCTCCGTGTGCCAAAAATAGGCCGCGGGCACAGCCGCGCCGCAAAATAACCGCCCGAAGGCCAGGGCGCCAAGTTCCTCCAGCGGAAAAAGGCAACAAATACGGGTGGGCTATAGCCTTGGGGGGTGGGGCCGGCCAACTTCGTCCGCCGGACTCGGAATGTCGCGAGACTTTGCGAGGCGCCTCCGTGGGCCAAAAATAGGCTGCGGACACAGCCGCGCCCAAAAATTACCACCCGAAGGCCAGGGCGCCAAGTTCGTCCAGCGGAAAAAGGCCACAAAAACGGGTGGGCTATAGCCTTGGGGGGTGGGGCTAGATAACTTCGTCCGCCGGACTCGGAATGGCGCGAGACTCTTCGAGGTGCGTCCGTGTGCCAAAAATAGGCCGCGGGCCCAGCCGCGCCCAAAAATAACCGCCCGAAGCCGGGGCGCCAAGTTCGTCCAGCGGAAAAAGGCCACAAAAACGGGTGGGCTATATCCTTGGGGGGTGGGGATAGCCAACTTCATCTGCCGGATTCGGAATGGCGCGAGACTTTGCGAGGCACCTCCGTGTGCCAAAAATAGGCCGCGGGCACAGCCGCGCCCAAAAATAACCGCCCGAAGGCCGGGGCGCCAAGTTCGTCCAGCGGAAAAAGGCCACAAATACGGGTGGGCTATAGCCTTGGGGGGTGGGGCTGGCCAACTTCGTCTGCGGGACTCGGAATGGCGTGAGACTTTGTGAGGCACATCCGTGTGCCAAAAATAGGCCTCGGGCACAGCTGCGCCCAAAAATAACTGCCCGAAGGCCGGGGCGCCAATTTCGTCCAGAGGAAAAAGGACACAAAAACGGGTGGGCTATAGCCTTGGGGCGTGGGGCTGGCCAACTTCGTCCGCCGGACTCGGAATGGCGCGAGACTTTGCGAGGCACCTCTGTGTGCCAAAACTAGGCCGCGGACCCAGTCGCGCCGCAAAATAACCACTCGAAGGCCGGGGCGCCAAGTTCCTCCAGCGGAAAAAGGCAACAAATACGGATGGGCTATAGCCTTGGGGGGTGGGGCCGGCCAACTTCGCCCGCCGTACTCGGAATGTCGTGAGACTTTGCGAGGCGCCTCCGTGGGCCAAAAATAGGCTGCGGACACAGCCGCGCCCAAAAATTACCACCCGAAGGCCAGGGCGCCAAGTTCGTCCAGCGGAAAAAGGCCACAAAAACGGGTGGGCTATAGCCTTGGGGGGTGGGGCTAGATAACTTCGTCCGCCGGACTCGGAATGGCGCGAGACTCTTCGAGGTGCGTCCGTGTGCCAAAAATAGGCCGCGGGCCCAGCCGCGCCCAAAAATAACCGCCCGAAGCCGGGGCGCCAAGTTCGTCCAGCGGAAAAAGGCCACAAAAACGGGTGGGCTATATCCTTGGGGGGTGGGGATAGCTAACTTCATCTGCCGGATTCGGAATGGCGCGAGACTTTGCGAGGCACCCCCGTGTGCCAAAAATAGGCCGCGGGCGCAGCCGCGCCCAAAAATAACCGCCCGAAGGCCGGGGCGCCAAGTTCGTCCAGCGGAAAAAGGCCACAAATACGGGTGGGCTATAGCCTTGGGGGGTGGGGCTGGCCAACTTCGTCTGCGGGACTCGGAATGGCGTGAGACTTTGTGAGGCACATCCGTGTGCCAAAAATAGGCCTCGGGCACAGCTGCGCCCAAAAATAACTGCCCGAAGGCCGGGGCGCCAATTTCGTCCAGAGGAAAAAGGACACAAAAACGGGTGGGCTATAGCCTTGGGGCGTGGGGCTGGCCAACTTCGTCCGCCGGACTCGGAATGGCGCGAGACTTTGCGAGGCACCTCTGTGTGCCAAAACTAGGCCGCGGACCCAGTCGCGCCGCAAAATAACCACTCGAAGGCCGGGGCGCCAAGTTCCTCCAGCGGAAAAAGGCAACAAATACGGATGGGCTATAGCCTTGGGGGGTGGGGCCGGCCAACTTCGCCCGCCGTACTCGGAATGTCGTGAGACTTTGCGAGGCGCCTCCGTGTGCCAAAAATCGGCCACGGGCACAGCCGCGTCCAAAAATAACAGCCCGAGGGCCGGGGCTCCAATTTCGTCCGGCGGAAAAAGGGCACAAATACGGGTGGGCTATAGCCTTGGGGGGTGGGGCTGGCCAACTTCGTCTGCGGGACTCGGAATGGCGCGAGACTTTGTGAGGCACATCCGTGTGCCAAAAATAGGGCTCGGGCACAGCCGCGCCCAAAAATAACCGCCCGAAGGCCGGGGCGCCAAGTTCGTCCAGCGGAAAAAGGACACAAAAATGGGTGGGCTATAGCCTTGGGGGGTGGGGCTGGCCAACATCGTCCACCGGACTCGGAATGGCGCGAGACTTTGCGAGGCGCCTCCGTGTGCCAAAAATAGGCCGCGGGCACAGCCGCGCCGCAAAATAACCGCCCGAAGGCCGGGGCGCCAAGTTCCTCCAGCGGAAAAAGGCAACAAATACGGGTGGGCTATAGCCTTGGGGGGTGGGGCCAGCCGACTTCGTCCGCCGGACTCGGAATGTCGCGAGACTTTGCGAGGCGCCTCCGTGTGCCAAAAATAGGCTACGGACACAGCCACGCCCAAAAATTACCGCCCGAAGGCCAGGGCGCCAAGTTCGTCCAGCGGAAAAAGGCCACAAAAACGGGTGGGCTATAGCCTTGGGGGGTGGGGCTGGATAACTTCGTCCGCCGGACTCGGAATGGCGCGAGACCCTTCGAGGTGCGTCCGTGTGCCAAAAATAGGCCGCGGCCACAGCCGCGCCCAAAAATAACCGCCCGAAGGCCGGGGTGCCAAGTTCGTCCAGCGGAAAAAGGCCACAAAAACGGGTGGGCTATATCCTTGGGGGGTGGGGCTAGCCAACTTCATCTGCCGGATTCGGAATGGCGCGAGACTTTGCGAGGCGCCTCCGTGTGCCAAAAATAGGCCGCGGGCACAGCCGCGCCCAAAAATAACCGCCCGAAGGCCGGGGCGCCAAGTTCGTCCAGCGGAAAAAGGCCACAAATACGGGTGGGCTATAGCCTTGGGGGGTGGGGCTGGCCAACTTCGTCTGCGGGACTCGGAATGGCGCGAGACTTTGTGAGGCGCATCCGTGTGCCAAAAATAGGCCTCGGGCACAGCTGCGCCCAAAAATAACCGCCCGAAGGCCGGGGCGCCAATTTCGTCCAGAGGAAAAAGGACACAAAAACGGGTGGGCTATAGCCTTGGGGCGTGGGGCTGGCCAACTTCGTCCGCCGGACTCGGAATGGCGCGAGACTTTGCGAGGCACCTCCGTGTGCCAAAACTAGGCCGCGGGCACAGTCGCGACGCAAAATAACCACCCGAAGGCCGGGGCGCCAAGTTCCTCCAGCGGAAAAAGGCAACAAATACGGATGGGCTATAGCCTTGGGGGGTGGGGCCGGCCAACTTCGTCCGCCGGACTCGGAATGTCGTGAGACTTTGCGAGGCGCCTCCGTGTGCCAAAAATCGGCCACGGGCACAGCCGCGTCCAAAAATAACAGCCCGAAGGCCGGGGCTCCAAGTTCGTCCGGCGGAAAAAGGCCACAAATACGGGTGGGCTATAGCCTTGGGGGGTGGGGCTGGCTAACTTCGTCTGCGGGACTCGGAATGGCGCGAGACTTTGTGAGGCGCATCCGTGTGCCAAAAATAGGCCGCGGGCACAGCCGCGCCCAAAAATAACAGCCCGAAGGCCGGGGCGCCAAGTTCCTCCAGCGGAAAAAGGCAACAAATACGGGTGGGCTATAGCCTTGGGGCGTGGGGCTGGCCAACTTCGTCCGCCGGACTCGGAATGGCGCGAGACTTTGCGAGGCACCTCCGTGTGCCAAAACTAGGCCGCAGGCACAGCCGCGCCGCAAAATAACCGCCCGAAGGCCGGGGCGCCAAGTTCGTCCGGCGGAAAAAGGCCACAAAAACGGGTGGGTTATAGCCTTGGGGGGTGGGGCTGGCCAACATCGTCCGCCGGACTCGGAATGGCGCGAGACTTTGCGAGGTGCCTCCGTGTGCCAAAAATAGGCCGCGGGCACAGCCGCGCCACAAAATAACCGCCCGAAGGCCGAGGCGCCAAGTTCCTCCAGCGGAAAAAGGCAACAAATACGGGTGGGCTATAGCCTTGGGGGGTGGGGCCGGCCGACTTCGTCCGCCGGACTCGGAATGTCGCGAGACTTTGCGAGGCGCCTCCGTGTGCCAAAAATAGGCTGTGAACAGAGCCGCGCCCAAAAATTACCGCCCGAAGGCCAGGGCGCCAAGTTCGTCCAGCGGAAAAAGGCCACAAAAACGGGTGGGCTATAGCCTTGGGGGGTGGGGCTGGATAACTTCGTCCGCCGGACTCGGAATGGCGCGAGACCCTTCGAGGTGCGTCCGTGTGCCAAAAATAGGCCGCGGCCACAGCCGCTCCCAAAAATAACCGCCCGAAGGCCGGGGCGCCAAGTTCGTCCAGCGGAAAAAGGCCACAAAAACGGGTGGGCTATATCCTTGGGGGGTGGGGCTAGCCAACTTCGTCTGCCGGACTCGGAATGGCGCGACACTTTGCGAGGTGCCTCCGTGTGCCAAAAATAGGCCGCGGGCACAGCCGCGCCCAAAAATAACAGCCCGAAGGCCGGGGCGCCAAGTTCGTCCAGCGGAAAAAGGCCACAAAACGGGTGGGATATAGCCTTAGGGGGTGGGGCTGGCCAACTAAGTCCGCCGGACTCGGAATGGCGCGAGACTTTGCGAGGTGCCTCCGTGTGCCAAAAATAGGCCGCGGGCACAGCCGCGCCCAAAAATAACAGCCCGAAGGCCGGGGCGCCAAGTTCCTCCAGCGGAAAAAGGCAACAAATACGGGTGGGCTATAGCCTTGGGGCGTGGGGCTGGCCAACTTCGTCCGCCGGACTCGGAATGGCGCGAGACTTTGCGAGGCACCTCCGTGTGCCAAAACTAGGCCGCAGGCACAGCCGCGCCGCAAAATAACCGCCCGAAGGCCGGGGCGCCAAGTTCGTCCAGCGGAAAAAGGCCACAAAAACGGGTGGGCAATATCCTTGGGCGGTGGGGCTGGCCAACTTAGTCTGTCGGACTCGGAATGGCGCGAGACTTTGCGAGGCGCCTCCGTGTGCCAAAAATAGGCCGCGGGCACAACCGCGCCATAAAATAACCGCCCGAAGGCCGGGGCGCCAAGTTCGTCCAGCGGAAAAAGGCCACAAAACGGGTGGGCTATAGCCTTAGGGGGTGGGGCTGGCCAACTAAGTCCGCCGGACTCGGAATGGCGCGAGACTTTGCGAGGCGCCTCCGTGTGCCAAAAATAGGCCGCGGGCACAGCCGCACCCAAAAATAACCGCCCGAAGGCCGGGGCGCCAAGTTCGTCCGGCGGAAAAAGGCCACAAAAACGGGTGGGTTATAGCCATGGGGGGTGGGGCTGGCCGACTTCGTTTACGGGACTTGGAATGGCGCTAGACTTTGTGAGGCACATGCGTGTGCCAAAAATAGGCCTCGGGCACAGCCGCACCCAAAAATAACCGCCCGAAGGCCGGGGCGCCAAGTTCGTCCAGCAGAAAAAGGACACAAAAACGGGTGGGCTATAGCCTTGGGGGGTGGGGCTGGCCAACTTCGTCCGCCGGACTCGGAATGGCGCGAGACTTTGCGAGGCACCTCCGTGTGCCAAAAATAGGCCGCGGGAAAAGCCGCGCCGCAAAATAACCACCCGAAGGCCGGGGCGCGAAGTTCCTCCAGCGGAAAAAAGCCACAAATACGGGTGGGCTATAGCCTTGGGGGGTGGGGCTGGCCAACTTCGTCCGCCGGACTCGGAATGGCGTGAGACTTTGCGAGGCGCCTCCGTGTGCAAAAAAAAGTCTGCAGACACAGCCACGTCCAAAAATAACCGCCCGAAGGCCGGGGCGCCAAGTTCGTCCGGCGGAAAAAGGCCACAAATACGGGTGGGCTATAGCCTTGGGGGGTGGGGCTGACCGACTTCGTCTACGGGACTAGGAATGGCGCGAGACTTTGTGAGGCGCATCCGTGTGCCAAAAATAGGCCTCGGACAGAGCCGCACCCAAAAATAACCGCCCGAAGGCCGGGGCGCCAAGTTCGTCCAGCGGAAAAAATCCACAAATACGGGTGGGCTATAGCCTTGGGGGGTGGGGCTGGCCAACTTCGTCCGCCGGACTCGGAATGGCGCGAGACTTTGCGAGGCGCCTCCGTGTGCCAAAAATAGGCTGCGGACACAGCCGCGTCTAAAAATAACCGCCCGAAGGCCGGGGCGCTAAGTTAGTCCAGCGGAAAAAGGCCACAAAAACGGGTGGGCTATAGCCTTGGGGGGTGGGGCTGGCGAACTTCGTCTGCCGGACTCGGAATGGCGCGAGACTTTGCGAGGCCCCTCCGTGTACCAAAAACAGGCCGCGGGCACAGCCGCGCCCAAAAATAACCGCCCGAAGGCTGGGGCGCCAAGTTCGTCCAGCGGAAAAAAGACACAAAAACGGGTGGGCTATAGCCTTGGGGGGTGGGGCGGGCCGACTTCGTCTGCGGGACTCGGAATGGTGTGAGACTTTGTGAGGCGCCTCCGTGTGCCAAAAATAAGCCGCGGACACAGCCGCGCCGCTAAATAACCGCCCGAAGGCTGGGGCGCCAAGTTCGTCCAGCGGAAAAAGGCCACAAAAACGGGTGGGCTATAGCCTTGGGGGGTGGGGCTGGCCAACTTCGTCTGCCGGACTTGGAATGGCGCGCGACTTTGCGAGGCGCCTCCGTGTGCCAAAAATAGGCCTCGGGCACATCCGCGCCCAAAAATAACTGCCCGAAGGCCGGGGCGCCAAGTTCGTCCAGCGGAAAAAGGACACAAAAACGGGTGGGCTATAGCCTTGGGGGGTGGGGCTGGCCAACTTCGTCCGCCGGACTCAGTTTGGGGCGAGACCTTGCGAGGCGCCTCCGCGTGCCAAAAATAGGCCGTGGGCACAGCCGCGCCCAAAAATAACTGCCCGAAGGCTGGGGCGCCAAGTTCGTCCAGCGGAAAAAGGACACAAAAACGGGTGGGCTATAGCCTTGGGGGGTGGGGCGGGCCGACTTCGTCTGCGGGACTCGGAATGGTGTGAGACTTTGTGAGGCGCCTCCGTGTGCCAAAAATAAGCCGCGGACACAGCCGCGCCGCTAAATAACCGCCCGAAGGCTGGGGCGCCAAGTTCGTCCAGCGGAAAAAGGCCACAAAAACGGGTGGGCTATAGCCTTGGGGGGTGGGGCTGGCCAACTTCGTCTGCCGGACTTGGAATGGCGCGCGACTTTGCGAGGCGCCTCCGTGTGCCAAAAATAGGCCTCGGGCACATCCGCGCCCAAAAATAACTGCCCGAAGGCCGGGGCGCCAAGTTCGTCCAGCGGAAAAAGGACACAAAAACGGGTGGGCTATAGCCTTGGGGGGTGGGGCTGGCCAACTTCGTCCGCCGGACTCAGTTTGGGGCGAGACCTTGCGAGGCGCCTCCGCGTGCCAAAAATAGGCCGTGGGCACAGCCGCGCCCAAAAATAACTGCCCGAAGGCTGGGGCGCCAAGTTCGTCCAGCGGAAAAAGGACACAAAAACGGGTGGGCTATAGCCTTGGGGGGTGGGGCGGGCCGACTTCGTCTGCGGGACTCGGAATGGTGTGAGACTTTGTGAGGCGCCTCCGTGTGCCAAAAATAAGCCGCGGACACAGCCGCGCCGCTAAATAACCGCCCGAAGGCTGGGGCGCCAAGTTCGTCCAGCGGAAAAAGGCCACAAAAATGGGTGGGCTATAGCCTTGGGGGGTGGGGCTGGCCAACTTCGTCCGCCGGACTCGGAATGGCGCGAGACTTTGCGAGGCGCCTCCGTGTGCCAAAAATAGGCTGCGGACACAGCCGCGTCTAAAAATAACCGCCCGAAGGCCGGGGCGCTAAGTTAGTCCAGCGGAAAAAGGCCACAAAAACGGGTGGGCTATAGCCTTGGGGGGTGGGGCTGGCGAACTTCGTCTGCCGGACTCGGAATGGCGCGAGACTTTGCGAGGCCCCTCCGTGTACCAAAAACAGGCCGCGGGCACAGCCGCGCCCAAAAATAACCGCCCGAAGGCTGGGGCGCCAAGTTCGTCCAGCGGAAAAAGGACACAAAAACGGGTGGGCTATAGCCTTGGGGGGTGGGGCGGGCCGACTTCGTCTGCGGGACTCGGAATGGTGTGAGACTTTGTGAGGCGCCTCCGTGTGCCAAAAATAAGCCGCGGACACAGCCGCGCCGCTAAATAACCGCCCGAAGGCTGGGGCGCCAAGTTCGTCCAGCGGAAAAAGGCCACAAAAACGGGTGGGCTATAGCCTTGGGGGGTGGGGCTGGCCAACTTCGTCTGCCGGACTTGGAATGGCGCGCGACTTTGCGAGGCGCCTCCGTGTGCCAAAAATAGGCCTCGGGCACATCCGCGCTCAAAAATAACTGCCCGAAGGCCGGGGCGCCAAGTTCGTCCAGCGGAAAAAGGACACAAAAACGGGTGGGCTATAGCCTTGGGGGGTGGGGCTGGCCAACTTCGTCCGCCGGACTCAGTTTGGGGCGAGACTTTGCGAGGCGCCTCCGCGTGCCAAAAATAGGCCGTGGGCACAGCCGCGCCCAAAAATAACCGCCCGAAGGCTGGGGCGCCAAGTTCGTCCAGCGGAAAAAGGACACAAATACGGGTGGGCTATAGCCTTGGGGGGTGGGGCTGGCCAACTTCGTCCGCCGGACTCGGAATGGCGCGAGACTTTGCGAGGCGCCTCCGTGTGCCAAAAATAGGCTGCGGACACAGCCGCGTCTAAAAATAACCGCCCGAAGGCCGGGGCGCTAAGTTAGTCCAGCGGAAAAAGGCCACAAAAACGGGTGGGCTATAGCCTTGGGGGGTGGGGCTGGCGAACTTCGTCTGCCGGACTCGGAATGGCGCGAGACTTTGCGAGGCCCCTCCGTGTACCAAAAACAGGCCGCGGGCACAGCCGCGCCCAAAAATAACCGCCCGAAGGCTGGGGCGCCAAGTTCGTCCAGCGGAAAAAAGACACAAAAACGGGTGGGCTATAGCCTTGGGGGGTGGGGCGGGCCGACTTCGTCTGCGGGACTCGGAATGGTGTGAGACTTTGTGAGGCGCCTCCGTGTGCCAAAAATAAGCCGCGGACACAGCCGCGCCGCTAAATAACCGCCCGAAGGCTGGGGCGCCAAGTTCGTCCAGCGGAAAAAGGCCACAAAAACGGGTGGGCTATAGCCTTGGGGGGTGGGGCTGGCCAACTTCGTCTGCCGGACTTGGAATGGCGCGCGACTTTGCGAGGCGCCTCCGTGTGCCAAAAATAGGCCTCGGGCACATCCGCGCCCAAAAATAACTGCCCGAAGGCCGGGGCGCCAAGTTCGTCCAGCGGAAAAAGGACACAAAAACGGGTGGGCTATAGCCTTGGGGGGTGGGGCTGGCCAACTTCGTCCGCCGGACTCAGTTTGGGGCGAGACTTTGCGAGGCGCCTCCGCGTGCCAAAAATAGGCCGTGGGCACAGCCGCGCCCAAAAATAACTGCCCGAAGGCTGGGGCGCCAAGTTCGTCCAGCGGAAAAAGGACACAAAAACGGGTGGGCTATAGCCTTGGGGCGTGGGGCGGGCCGACTTCGTCTGCGGGACTCGGAATGGTGTGAGACTTTGTGAGGCGCCTCCGTGTGCCAAAAATAAGCCGCGGACACAGCCGCGCCGCTAAATAACCGCCCGAAGGCTGGGGCGCCAAGTTCGTCCAGCGGAAAAAGGCCACAAAAATGGGTGGGCTATAGCCTTGGGGGGTGGGGCTGGCCAACTTCGTCCGCCGGACTCGGAATGGCGCGAGACTTTGCGAGGCGCCTCCGTGTGCCAAAAATAGGCTGCGGACACAGCCGCGTCTAAAAATAACAGCCCGAAGGCCGGGGCGCTAAGTTAGTCCAGCGGAAAAAGGCCACAAAAACGGGTGGGCTATAGCCTTGGGGGGTGGGGCTGGCGAACTTCGTCTGCCGGACTCGGAATGGCGCGAGACTTTGCGAGGCCCCTCCGTGTACCAAAAACAGGCCGCGGGCACAGCCGCGCCCAAAAATAACCGCCCGAAGGCTGGGGCGCCAAGTTCGTCCAGCGGAAAAAGGACACAAAAACGGGTGGGCTATAGCCTTGGGGGGTGGGGCGGGCCGACTTCGTCTGCGGGACTCGGAATGGTGTGAGACTTTGTGAGGCGCCTCCGTGTGCCAAAAATAAGCCGCGGACACAGCCGCGCCGCTAAATAACCGCCCGAAGGCTGGGGCGCCAAGTTCGTCCAGCGGAAAAAGGCCACAAAAACGGGTGGGCTATAGCCTTGGGGGGTGGGGCTGGCCAACTTCGTCTGCCGGACTTGGAATGGCGCGCGACTTTGCGAGGCGCCTCCATGTGCCAAAAATAGGCCTCGGGCACATCCGCGCCCAAAAATAACTGCCCGAAGGCCGGGGCGCCAAGTTCGTCCAGCGGAAAAAGGACACAAAAACGGGTGGGCTATAGCCTTGGGGGGTGGGGCTGGCCAACTTCGTCCGCCGGACTCAGTTTGGGGCGAGACTTTGCGAGGCGCCTCCGCGTGCCAAAAATAGGCCGTGGGCACAACCACGCCCAAAAATAACCGCCCGAAGGCCGGGGCGCCAACTTCATCCAGCGGAAAAAGGCCACAACTACGGGTGGGCTATAGCCTTGGGGGGAGGGGCTGGCCAACTACGTCTGCCGGACTTGGAATGGTGCGAGACTTTGCAAGGCACCTCCGCGTGCCAAAAATAGGCAACGGGCACAGCCGCGCCCAAAAATAACCTCCCGAAGTCCGGGATGCCATGTTCGTCCAGCGGAAAAAGGCCACAAAAACGGGTGGCCTATAGCCTTGGGGGGTGGGGCTGCCCAACTTCGTCCGCCGGACTCGGAATGGCGCGAGACTTTACGAGACGCCTCCGTGTGCAAAAAATAGGCCGCGGGCAAAGCCGCGCCCAAAAATAGCCGCCCGAAGGCCGGTGCGCCAAGTTCGTCCAGCGGAAAAAGGCCACAAAAACGGGTGGGCTATAGCCTTGTGGGGTGCGGCAGGCCAAATTCGTCCGCCGGACTCGGAATGGCGCGAGACTTTGCGTGGCACCTCCGCGTGCCAAAAATAGGCCGCGGGCTCAGCCATACCCAAAAATAACCGCCCGAAGGCCGGGGCGCCAAGTTCGTCGAGCGGAAAAAGGCAACAAAAACGGTTGGGGTATAGCCTTGGGGGGTGGGGCTGGCCAACTTCGTCCGCCGGACTCGGAATGGCGCGAGACTTTGCGAGGTGCCCCTGTGTACCAAAAATAGGACGCGGTCATAGCCGCGCCTAAAAATAACCACCCGAAGGCCGGGGCGCCAAGTTCGTCCAGCGGAAAAAGGCCACAAATACGTGTGGGCTATAGCCTTGGGGGGTGGGGCTGGCCCACTTCGTCCGCCGGACTCGGAATGGCGCGAGACTTTGCGAGGCGCCTCCGTGTGCCAAAAATAGGCCGCGGGCTAGGGCCGCGCCCAAAAATAGCTGCCCGAAGGCCGGGGCGCCAAGTTCGTCCAGCGGAAAAAGGCCACAAATACGGGTGGGCTATAGCCTTGGGGGGTGGGGCTGGCCAACTTCGTCCGCCGGACTCGGAATGGCGCGAGACTTTACGAGGCACCCCCGTGTGCCAAAAATAGGCCGCGGTCACAGCCGCGCCTAAAAATAACCACCCGAAGGCCGGGGCGCCAAGTTCGTCCAGCGGAAAAAGGCCACAAATACGTGTGGGCTATAGCCTTGGGGGGTGGGGCTGGCCCACTTTGTCCGCCGGACTCGGAATGGCGCGAGACATTGCGAGGCGCCTCCGTGTGCCAAAAATAGGCCGCGGGCTAGGGCCGCGCCCAAAAATAGCTGCCCGAAGGCCGGGGCGCCAAGTTCGTCCAGCGGAAAAAGGCCACAAATACGGGTGGGCTATAGCCTTGGGGGGTGGGGCTGGCCAACTTCGTCCGCCAGACTCGGAATGGCGCGAGACTTTGCGAGACGCCTCCGTGTGCCAAAAATAGGGCCTGGGAAAAGCCGCGCCCAAAAATAGCCACCCGAAGGCCGGGGCGCCAAGTTCGTCCTGCGGAAAAAGGCCACAAATACGTGTGGGCTATAGCCTTGGGGGGTGGGGCTGGCCAACTTCGTCCGCCGGACTCGGAATGGCGCGAGACTTTACGAGGCTCCTCCGTGTGCAAAAAATAGGCCGCGGGCACAGCCACGCCCAATAATAACTGCCCGAAGGCCGGGGCGACAAGTTCGTCCAGCGGAAAAAGGCGACAAAAACGGGTGGGCTATACCCTTGGGGGGTGGGGCTGGCCAACTTCATCCGCCGGACTAGGAATGGCGCGAGACTTTGCGAGGCGCCTCCGTGTGCCAAAAATAGGCCGCGGGCAAAGCCGCGCCCAAAAATAGCTGCCCGAAGACCGAGGCGCCAAGTTCGTCCAGCGGAAAAAGGCCACAAATACGGGTGGGCTATAGCCTTGGGGGGTGGGGCTGGCCAACTTCGTCCGCCGGACTCGGAATGGCGCGAGACTTTGTGAGACGCCTGCGTGTGCCAAAAATAGGGCCTGGAAAAAGCCGCGCCCAAAAATAGCCGCCCGAAGGCCGGGGCGCCAAGTTCGTCCAGCGGAAAAAGGCCACAAAAACGGGTGGGCTATAGCCTTGGGGGGTGCGGCTCGCCTACATCGTCCGCCGGACTCGGAATGGCGCGAGCCTTAGTGCGGCACCTCCGCGTGCCAAAAGTAGGCTGCGGGCTCCGCCGTACCCAAAAATCACCGCCCGAAGGCCGGGGCGCCAAGTTCGTCCAGCGGAAAAAGGCCACAAAAACGGGTGGGCTATAGCCTTGGGGGGTGGGGCTGGCCAACTTCGTCCGCCGGACTCGGAATGGCGCGAGACTTTGTGAGACGCCTCCGTGTGCCAAAAATAGTCCCCGGGCAAAGCCGCGCCCAAAAATAGCTGCCCGAAGGCCGGTGCGCCAGGTTCGTCCAGCGGAAAAAGGCCACAAAAACGGGTGGGCTATAGCCTTGTGGGGTGCGGCTGGCCAAATTCGTCCGCCGGACTCGGAATGGCGCGAGACTTTGCGCGGCACCTCCGCGTGCCAAAAGTAGGCCGCGGGCTCAGCCGTACCCAAAAATAACCACCCGAAGGCCGGGGCGCCAAGTTCGTCCAGCAGAAAAAGGCCACAAAAACGGGTGGGCTATACCCTTGGGGGGTGGGGCTGGCCAACTTCGTCCGCCGGACTCGGAATGACGCGAGACTTTGCGAGACGCCCCTGTGTACCAAAAATAGGCCGCGGTCATAGCCGTGCCTAAAAATAACCACCCGAAGGCCGGGGCGCCAAGTTCGTCCAGTGGAAAAAGGCCACAAATACGTGTGGGCTATAACCTTGGGGGGTGGGGCTGGCCAACTTCGTCCGCCGGAATCGGAATGGCGCGAGACTTTACGAGGCTCCTCCGTGTGCAAAAAATAGGCCGCGGGCATAGCCACGCCCAAAAATAACCGCACGAAGGCCGGGGCGCCAAGTTCTTCCAGCGGAAAAAGGCGACAAAAACGGGTGGGCTATACCCTTGGGGGGTGGGGCTGGCCAACTTCATCCGCCGGACTAGGAATGGCGCGAGACTTTGCGAGGCGCCTCCGTGTGCCAAAATTAGGCCGCGGGCAAAGGCGCGCCCAAAAATAGCTGCCCGAAGGCCGGGGCGCCAAGTTCGTCCAGCGGAAAAAGGCCACAAATACGGGTGGGCTATAGCCTTGGGGGGTGGGGCTGGCCAACTTCGTCCGCCGGACTCGGAATGGCGCGAGATTTTGCGAGACGCCTCCGTGTGCCAAAAATAGGGCCTGGGAAAAGGCGCGCCCAAAAATAGCCGCCCGAAGGCCGGGGCGCCAAGTTCGTCCAGCGGAAAAAGGCCACAAAAACGGGTGGGCTATAGCCTTGGGGGGTGCGGTTGGCCAACTTCGTCCGCCGGACTCGGAATGGCGCGAGACTTTGCGCGGCACATCCGCATGCCAAAAATAGGCCGCGGGCTCTTCCGTACCCAAAAATAACTGCCCGAAGGCCGGGGCGCCAAGTTCGTCCAGCGGAAAAAGGGCACAAAAACGGGTGGGCTATAGCCTTGGGGGGTGCGGCTCGCCTACATCGTCCGCCGGACTTGGAATGGCGCGAGCCTTTGGGCGGCACCTCCGCGTGCCAAAAATAGGCCGCGGGCACAGCCGCGCTAAAAAATAACCGCCCGAAGATCGGGGCGGCAAGTTCGGCCAGCGGAAAAAGGCCACAAACACGGGTTGGCTATAGCCTTGGGGGGTGGGGCTGGCCAACTTCGTCCGCCGGACTCGGAATGGCGTGTGACTTTGCGAGGCACCTCCGTGTGCCAAAAATAGGCTGCGGACACAGCCGCGCCCAAAAATAACCACCCGAAGGCCGGGGCGCCAATTTCGTCCAGCGGAAAAAGGCCACAAAAACGGGTTGGCTATAGCCTTGTGGGTGGGGCTGGCCAACTTTGTCCGCCTGACTCGGAATGGCGCGAGACTTTACGAGGCGCCTCCATGTGCCAAAAATAGGCCGCGGGCACAGCCGCGCCCAAAAATAACCGTCCGAAGGCCGGGGCGCCAAGTTCGTCCAGCGGAAAAAGGCCACAATCACGGGTGGGCTGAAGCCTCGGGGGGTGGGACTGGCCAACTTCGTCCGCCGGACTCGGAATGGCGCTAGACTTTGCGAGGCGCCTCCGTGTGCCAAAAATAGGCCGCGGGCACAGCCGCGCCCAAAAATAACCGCCCGAAGGCTGGGGCGCCAAATTCGTCCAACGGAAACAGGCCACAAAAACGGGTGGGCTATAGCCTTGGGGGGTGGGGCTGGCCGACTTCGTCCGCCGAACTCGGAATGGCGCGAGTCTTTGCGAGGCGCCTCCGTGTGTCAAAAATAGGCCGCGGGCACAGCCGCGCCCAAAAATAACCGCCCGAAGGCTGGGGCGCCAAATTCGTCCAACGGAAACAGGCCACAAAAACGGGTGGGCTATAGCCTTGGGGGGTGGGGCTGGCCGACTTCGTCCGCCGGACTCGGAATGGCGCGAGACTTTACGAGGTGCCTCCATGTGCCGAAAATAGGCCGCGGGCACAGCCACGCCCAAAAATAACCGCCCGAAGGCCGGGACGCCAAGTTCGTCCAGCGGAAAAACGCCACAAAAACGGGTGGGCCATAGCCTTGGGGTTTGGGCTGGCCAACTTCGTCCGCCGGGCGCGGAATGGCGCGAGACTTTGCGAGGCACCTCCGTGTGCCAAAAATAGGCCGCGGGCACAGCCGCGCCCAACAATAACCGTCCCAAGGCCGGGACGCCAAGTTCGTCCAGCGGAAAAAGGCCACAAAAACGGGTGGGCTATAGCCTTGGGCTTGGGGCTGGCCAACTTCGTCCGCCGGAAGCGGAATGGCGCGAGACTTTGCGAGGCGCCTCCGTGTGCCAAAAATAGGCCGCGGGCACAGCCGCGCCCTAAAATAACTGCCCGAAGGCCGGGGCGCCAAGTTCGTCCAGCGGAAAAAGGCCACAAAATCGGGTGGGCTATAGCCTTGGGGGGTGGGGCTGGCCAACTTCGTCCGCCGGACTGGGAATGGCACGAGATTTTACGAGGCGCCTCCGTGTGCCAAAAATAGGCCGCGGGCACAGCCGCGCCCGAAAATAACCGCCCGAAGGTCGGGGCGCCAAGTTCGGCCAGCGGAAAAAGGCCACAAATACGGGTGGGCCATAGCCTTCGGGGGTGGGGCTGGCCAACTATGTCCGCCGGAGTCGGACTGGCGCGAGACATTGCAAGGCACCTCCGCGTGCCAACAATAGGCAACGGGCACAGCCACGCCCAAAAATAACCTCCCGAAGGCCGGGATGCCAAGTTCGTCCAGCGGAAAAAGGCCACAAAAACGGGTGGCCTATAGCCTTGGGGGGTGGGGTTGGCCAACTTCGTCCGCCGGACTCGGAATGGCGCGAGACTTTGCGAGGCACCTCCGTGTGCCAAAAATAGGCCGCGGGCACAGCAACGTCGAAAAATAACCACCTGAAGGCCGGGACGCCAAGTTCATCCAGCGGAAGAAGGCCACAAAAACGGGTGGGCTATACCCTTGGGGGGTGGGGCTGGCCAACTTCGTCCGCCGGACTAGGAATGGCGCGAGACTTTGGGAGGCGCCTCCGTGTGCCAAAAATAGGCCGCGGGCTAAGCTGCGCCCAAAAATAGCTGCCCGAAGGCCGGGGCGCCAAGTTCGTCCAGCGGAAAAAGGCCACAAAAACGGGCGGGCTATAGCCTTGGGGGGTGGGGCTGGCCAACTTCGTCCGCCGGACTCGGAATGGCGCGAGACTTTACGAGGCACCCCCGTGTGCCAAAAATAGGACGCGGGCACAGCCGCGCCTAAAAATAACCGCCCGAAGGCCGGGGCGCCAAGTTCGTCCAGCGGAAAAAGGCCACAAATACGGGTGGGCTATAGCCTTGGGGGGTGGGGCTGGCCAACTTTGTCCGCCGGACTCGGACTGGCGCGAGACATTGCAAGGCACCTCCGTGTGCCAAAAATAGGCCGTGGGCACAGCCGCGCTCAAAAATAACCGCCCGAAGGTCGGGGCGCCAAGTTCGGCCAGCGGAAAAAGGCCACAAAAACGGGTGGGCTATAGCCTTGGGGGGTGGGGCTGGCCAACTTCGTCCGCCGGACTCGAAATGGCGCGAGACTTTGCGAGGCGCCTCCGTGTGCCAAAAATAGGCCGCGGGCACAGCCGCGCCCAAAAATAACCGCCCGAAGGCTGGGGCGCCAAATTCGTTCAACGGAAACAGGCCACAAAAACGGGTGGGCTATAGCCTTGGGGGGTGGGGCTGGCCGACTTCGTCCGCCGGACTCGGAATGGCGCGAGTCTTTGCGAGGCGCCTCCGTGTGTCAAAAATAGGCCACGGGCACAGCCGCGCCCAAAAATAACCGCCCGAAGGCTGGGGCGCCAAATTCGTCCAACGGAAACAGGCCACAAAAACGGGTGGGCTATAGCCTTGGGGGGTGGGGCTGGCCGACTTCGTCCGCCGGACTCGGAATGGCGCGAGACTTTACGAGGTGCCTCCATGTGCCAAAAATAGGCCGCGGGCACAGCCACGCCCAAAAATAACCGCCCGAAGGCCGGGACGCCAAGTTCGTCCAGCGGAAAAACGCCACAAAAACGGGTGGGCTATAGCCTTGGGGTTTGGGCTGGCCAACTTCGTCCGCCGGGCGCGGAATGGCGCGAGACTTTGCGAGGCACCTCCGTGTGCCAAAAATAGGCCGCGGGCACAGCCGCGCCCAACAATAACCGCCCGAAGGCCGGGACGCCAAGTTCGTCCAGCGGAAAAAGCCCACAAAAACGGGTGGGCTATAGCCTTCGGCTTGGGGCTGGCCAACTTCGTCCGCCGGAAGCGGAATGGCGCGAGACTTTGCGAGGCGCCTCCGTGTGCCAAAAATAGGCCGTGGGCACAGCCGCGCCCTAAAGTAACTGCCCGAAGGCCGGGGCGCCAAGTTCGTCCAGCGGAAAAAGGCCACAAATACGGGTGGGCTATAGCCTTGGGGGGTGGGGCTGTCTAACTTCGTCCGCCGGACTCGGACTGGCGCGAGACTTTGCGAGGCGCCTCCGTGTGCCAAAAATAGGCCGCGGGCACAGCCGCGCCCAAAAATAACCGCCCGAAGGCCGGGGCGCCAAGTTCGTCCAACGGAAAAAGACCACAAATACGGGTGGACTATAGCCTTGGGGGGTGGGGCTGGCGAACTTCGTCCGCCGGACTCGGAATGGCACGAGAGTTTGCGAGGCACCTCCATGTGCCAAAAATAGGGCGCGGGCCCAGCAGCGTCTAAAAATAACCGCCTGAAGGCCGGGACGCCAAGTTCGTCCCGCGGAAAAAGGCCACCAAAACGGGTGGGCTATAGCCTTGGGGTTGGGGCTGGCCAACTTCGTCCGCCGGAAGCGGAATGGCGCGAGACTTTGCGAGCCGCCTCCGTGTGCCAAAAATAGGCCGCGGGCACAGCCGCGTCCAAAAATAACCGCCCGAAGGCCGGGGCGCCAAGTTCGTCCAGCGGAAAAAGGCCACAAAAACGGGTGAGCTATAGCCTTGGGGGGTGGGGCTGGCCAACTTCGTCCGCCGTACTCGGAATGGCGCGAGACTTTGCGAGGCGCCTCCATGTGCCAAAAATATGCCGTGGGCACAGCCGTGCCCAAAAATAACCGCCCTAAGGCCGGGGCGCCAAGTTCGTCCAGCGGAAAAAGGCCACAAACACGGGTTGGCTATAGCCTTGGGGGGTGGGGCTGGCCAACTTCGTCCGCCGGACTCGGAATGGCGTGAGACTTTGCGAGGCACCTCCGTGTGCCAAAAATAGGCTGCGGACACAGCCGCGCCAAAAAATAACCGCCCGAAGGCTGGGGCGCCAAATTCGTCCAACGGAAACAGGCCACAAAAACGGGTGGGCTATAGCCTTGGGGGGTGGGGCTGGCCGACTTCGTCCGCCGGACTCGGAATGGCGCGAGACTTTACGAGGTGCCTCCATGTGCCGAAAATAGGCCGCGGGCACAGCCGCGCCCAAAAATAACCGTCCGAAGGCCGGGGCGCCAAGTTCGTCCAGCGGAAAAAGGCCACAATCACGGGTGGGCTATAGCCTCGGGGGGTGGGACTGGCCAACTTCGTCCGCCGGACTCGGAATGGCGCGAGACTTTGCGAGGCGCCTCCGTGTGCCAAAAATAGGCCGCGGGCAAAGCCGCGCCCAAAAATAACCGCCCGAAGGCTGGGGCGCCAAATTCGTCCAACGGAAACAGGCCACAAAAACGGCTGGGCTATAGCCTTGGGGGGTGGGGCTGGCCGACTTCGTCCGCCGGACTCGGAATGGCGCGAGTCTTTGAGAGGCACCTCCGTGTGTCAAAAATAGGCCGCGGGCACAGCTGCGCCCAAAAATAACCGCCCGAAGGCTGGGGCGCCAAATTCGTCCAACGGAAACAGGCCACAAAAACGGGTGGGCTATAGCCTTGGGGGGTGGGGCTGGCCGACTTCGTCCGCCGGACTCGGAATGGCGCGAGACTTTACGAGGTGCCTCCATGTGCCGAAAATAGGCCGCTTGCACAGCCACGCCCAAAAATAACCGCCCGAAGGCCGGGACGCCAAGTTCGTCCAGCGGAAAAACGCCACAAAAACGGGTGGGCTATAGCCTTGGGGTTTGGGCAGGCCAACTTCGCCGGCCGGGCGCGCAATGGCGCGAGACTTTGCGAGGCGCCTCCGTGTGCCAAAAATAGGCCGCGGGCACAGCCGCGCCCAACAATAACCGCCCGAAGGCCGGGACGCCAAGTTCGTCCAGCGGAAAAAGGCCACAAAAACGGGTGGGCTATAGCCTTGGGCTTGGGGCTGGCCAACTTCGTCCGCCGGAAGCGGAATGGTGCGAGACTTTGCGAGGCGCCTCCGTGTGCCAAAAATAGGCCGCGGGCACAGCCGCGCCCTAAAATAACTGCCCGAAGGCCGGGGCGCCAAGTTCGTCCAGCGGAAAAAAGGCCACAAAATCGGGTGGGCTATAGCCTTGGGGGGTGGGGCTGGCCAACTTCGTCCGCCGGACTGGGAATGGCACGAGATTTTACGAGGCGCCTCCGTGTGCCAAAAATAGGCCACGGGCCCAGCCGCGCCCGAAAATAACCGCCCGAAGGTCGGGGCGCCAAGTTCGGCCAGCGGAAAAAGGCCACAAATACGGGTGGGCTATAGCCTTCGGGGGTGGGGCTGGCCAACTATGTCCGCCGGAGTCGGACTGGCGCGAGACATTGCAAGGCACCTCCGCGTGCCAACAATAGGCAACGGGCACAGCCACGCCCAAAAATAACCTCCCGAAGGCCGGGATGCCAAGTTCGTCCAGCGGAAAAAGGCCACAAAAACGGGTGGCCTATAGCCTTTGGGGGTGGGGTTGGCCAACTTCGTCCGCCGGACTCGGAATGGCGCGAGACTTTGCGAGGCACCTCCGTGTGCCAAAAATAGGCCGCGGGCACAGCAACGTCGAAAAATAACCACCTGAAGGCCGGGACGCCAAGTTCGTCCAGCGGAAAAAGGCCACAAAAACGGGTGGGCTATACCCTTGGGGGGGTGGGGCTGGCCAACTTCGTCCGCCGGACTAGGAATGGCGCGAGACTTTGGGAGGCGCCTCCGTGTGCCAAAAATAGGCCGCGGGCTAAGCCGCGCCCAAAAATAGCTGCCCGAAGGCCGGGGCGCCAAGTTCGTCCAGCGGAAAAAGGCCACAAAAACGGGTGGGCTATAGCCTTGGGGGGTGGGGCTGGCCAACTTCGTCCGCCGGACTCGGAATGGCGCGAGACTTTACGAGGCACCCCCGTGTGCCAAAAATAGGCCGCGGTCACAGCCGCGCCTAAAAATAACCGCCCGAAGGCCGGGGCGCCAAGTTCGTCCAGCGGAAAAAGGCCACAAATACGGGTGGGCTATAGCCTTGGGGGGTGGGGCTGGCCAACTTTGTCCGCCGGACTCGGACTGGCGCGAGACATTGCAAGGCACCTCCGTGTGCCAAAAATAGGCTGTGGGCACAGCCGCGCTCAAAAATAACCGCCCGAAGGTCGGGGCGCCAAGTTCGGCCAGCGGAAAAAGGCCACAAAAACGGGTGGGCTATAGCCTTGGGGGGTGGGGCTGGCCAACTTCGTCCGCCGGACTCGAAATGGTGCGAGACTTTCGAGGCACCTCCGTGTGCCAAAAATAGGACGCGGACACAGCCGCACCCAAAAATAACCGCCCGAAGGCCGGGGCGCCAAGTTCGTCCAGCGGAAAAAGGCCACAAAAACAGGTGGGCTATAGCCTTGGGGGGTGGGGCTGGCCAACTTCGTCCGCCGGACTCGGAATGGCGTGAGACTTTGTGAGGCGCCTGCGTGTGCCAAAAATAGGCCGCGGGCACAGCCATGCCCAAAAATAACCGCCCGAAGGCCGGGGCGGGGCGCCAAGTTCGTCCAGCGGAAAAAGGCCACAAATACGGGTGGGCTATAGCCTTCGGGGGTGGGCCTGGCCAACTTCGTCCGCCGGAGTCGGACTGGCGCGAGACATTGCAAGGCACCTCCGTGTACCAAAAATAGGACGCAGGCACAGCCGCGCACAAAAATAACCGCCCGAAGGCCGGGGCGCCAAGTTCGTCCAGCGGAAAAAGGCCACAAAAACGGGTGGGCTATAGCCTTGGGGGGTGGGGCTGGCCCACTTCGTCCGCCGGACTCGGAATGGCGCGAGACTTTGCGAGGTGCCTCTGTGTGCCAAAAATAGGATGCGGGCAAAGCCGTGGCCAAAAATAACCGCCCGAAGGCCGGGGCACCAAGTTCGTCCAGTGGAAAAAGGCCACAAAAACGGGTGGGCTATAGCCTTGGGGGGTGGGGCTGGCCAACTTCGTCCGCCGGACTCGGAATGGCACGAGACTTTGTGAGGCATGTCCGTGAGCCAAAAATAGGCCGCGGGCATAGCCGCGCCCAAAAATAACCGCCCGAAGGTCGGGGCGCCAAGTTCGGCCAGCGGAAAAAGGCCACAAAAACGGGTGGGCTATAGCCTTGGGGGGTGGGGCTGGCCAACTTCGTCCGCCGGACTCGAAATGGTGCGAGACTTTCGAGGCGCCTCCGTGTGCCAAAAATAGGCCGCGGGCACAGCCGTACCCAAAAATAACCGCCCGAAGGCCGGGGCGCCAAGTTCGTCCAGCGGAAAAAGGCCACAAATACGGGTGGGCTATAGCCTTGGGGGGTGGGGCTGGCCAACTTCGTCCGCCGGACTCGGACTGGCGCGAGACATTGCAAGGCACCTCCGTGTGCCAAAAATAGGCCGCGGGCACAGCCGCGCCTAAAAATAACCGACCGAAGGCCGGGGCGCCAAGTTCGTCCAGCGGAAAAAGGCCACAAATACGGGTGGGCTATAGCCTTGGGGGGTGGGGCTGGCCAACTTTGTCCGCCGGACTCGGACTGGCGCGAGACATTGCAAGGCACCTCCGTGTGCCAAAAATAGGCCGTGGGCACAGCCGCGCTCAAAAATAACCGCCCGAAGGTCGGGGCGCCAAGTTCGGCCAGCGGAAAAAGGCCACAAAAACGGGTGGGCTATAGCCTTGGGGGGGTGGGGCTGGCCAACTTCGTCCGCCGGACTTGGAATGGCGCGAGACTTTACGAGGCACCCCCGTGTGCCAAAAATAGGCCGCGGGCACAGCCGCGCCTAAAAATAACCGCCCGAAGGCCGGGGCGCCAAGTTCGTCCAGCGGAAAAAGGCCACAAATACGGGTGGGCTATAGCCTTGGGGGGGTGGGGCTGGCCAACTTTGTCCGCCGGACTCGGACTGGCGCGAGACATTGCAAGGCACCTCCGTGTGCCAAAAATAGGCCGTGGGCACAGCCGCGCTCAAAAATAACCGCCCGAAGGTCGGGGCGCCAAGTTCGGCCAGCGGAAAAAGGCCACAAAAAACGGGTGGGGGCTATAGCCTTGGGGGGTGGGGCTGGCCAACTTCGTCCGCCGGACTCGAAATGGTGCGAGACTTTCGAGGCGCCTCCGTGTGCCAAAAATAGGACGCGGACACAGCCGCACCCAAAAATAACCGCCCGAAGGCCGGGGCGCCAAGTTCGTCCAGCGGAAAAAGGCCACAAAAACGGGTGGGCTATAGCCTTGGGGGGTGGGGCTGGCCAACTTCGTCCGCCGGACTCGGAATGGCGGGAGACTTTG
The DNA here is from genome assembly GCA_034663535.1 of Citrus x limon. NCBI lineage: Eukaryota > Viridiplantae > Streptophyta > Magnoliopsida > Sapindales > Rutaceae > Citrus > Citrus x limon. Next base: position 33,308,580 of record CM067991.1, read on the forward strand.
TGAGGCGCCTGCGTGTGCCAAAAATAGGCCGCGGTCGTAGCCACGCCCAAAAATAACCGGCCGAAGGCCGGGGCGCCAAGTTCGTCCAGCGGAAAAAGGCCACAAATACGGGTGGGCTATAGCCTTCGGGGGTGGGGCTGGCCAACTTCGTTCGCCGGAGTCGGACTGGCGCGAGACATTGCAAGGCACCTCCGTGTACCAAAAATAGGCCGCGGGCACAGCCGCGCACAAAAATAACCTCCCGAAGGCCGGGGCGCCAAGTTCGTCGAGCGGAAAAAGGCCACAAAAACGGGTGGGCTATAGCCTTGGGGGGTGGGGTTGGCCCACTTCGTCTGCCGGACTCCGAATGGTGCGAGACTTTGCGAGGCGCCTCCGTGTGCCAAAAATATGATGCGGGCAAAGCCGTGGCCAAAAATAACCGCCCGAAGGCCGGGGCACCAAGTTCGTCCAGCGGAAAAAGGCCACAAAAACGGGTGGGCTATAGCCTTTGGGGGTGGGGCTGGCCAACTTCGTCCGCCGGACTCGGAATGGCACGAGACTTTGCGAGGCATGTCCGTGTGCCAAAAATAGGCCGCGGGCACAGCCGCGGCCAAAAATAACAGCTTGAAGGCTGGGGCACCAAGTTCATCCAGCGGAAAGAGGCCACAAATACGGGTGGGCTACAGCCTTGGGGGGTGGGGCTGGCGAACTTCGTCCGCCGGACTCGGAATGGCGCGAGAATTTGCAAGGCATGTCCGTGTGCCAAAAATAGGCCGCGGACACAGCCGCGCCCAAAAATAACAGCTTGAAGGCCGGGGCGCAAAGTTCATCCAGCGGAAAAAGGCCACAAATACGGGTGGGCTACAGCCTTGGGGGGTGGGGCTGGCCAACTTCGTCCGCCGGACTCGGAATGGCGCTAGACTTTGTGAGGCGCCTCCGTGTGCAAAAAATAGGCCGCGGGCACAGCCGTGCCCAAAAATAACTGCCCGAAGGCCGGGGCGCCAAATTCGTCCAGCGGAAAAAGGCCACAAATACGGGTGCGCTATAGCCTGGGGGGTGGGGCTGGCCCACTTCGTCCGCCGGGCTCGGAATGGCGCGAGACTTTGCGAGGTGCCTCCGTGTGCCAAAAATAGGCCACGGGCACAGCCGCGCTAAAAAATAACTGCCCGAAGGCCGGGGCACCAAGTTCATCCAGCGGAAAAAGGCCACAAATACGGGTGGGCTACAGCCTTGGGGGGTGGAGAAGGCCAACTTCGTCCGCCGGACTCGGAATGGCGCGAGATTTTGCGAGGTGCCTCCGTGTGCCAAAAATAGGCCGCGGCCACAGCCGCGCCAAAAATAACCGCCCGAAGGCTGGGGCGCCAAGTTCGTCCAGCGGAAAAAGGCCACAAATACGGGTGGGCTATAGCCTTGGGGGGTGGGGCTGGCCCACTTCGACCGCCGGACTCGGAATTGCGCGAGACTTTGCGAGGCGCCTCCGTGTGCCAAAAATAGGACGCGGGCACAGCCGTGGCCAAAAATAACCGCCCGAAGGCCGGGGCACCAAGTTCGGCCAGCGGGAAAAGGCCACAAAAACGGGTGGGCTATAGCCTTGGGGGGTGGGGCTGGATAACTTCGTCCGCCGGACTCGGAATGGCGCGAGACTTTCGAGGTGCCTCCGTGTGCCAAAAATAAGCCGCGGGCACAGCCGCACCCAAAAATAACCGCCCGAAGGCCGGGGCGCCAAGTTTGTCCAGCGGAAAAAGGCCACAAATACGGGTGGGCTATAGCCTTGGGGGGTGGGGCTGGCCAACTTCGTCCGCCGGACTCGGACTGGCGCGAGACATTGCAAGGCACCTCCGTGTGTCAAAAATAGGCCGCGGGCACAGCCGCGTACAAAAATAACCGCCCGAAGGCCGGGGCGCCAAGTTCGTCGAGCGGAAAAAGCCCACAAAAACGGGTGGGCTATAGCCTTGGGGGGTGGGGCTGGCCCACTTCGACCGCCGGACTCGGAATTGCGCGAGACTTTGTGAGGCGCCTCCGTGTGCCAAAAATAGGACGCGGGCACAGCCGTGGCCAAAAATAACCGCCCGAAGACCGGGGCACCAAGTTCGTCCAGCGGAAAAAGGCCACAAAAACGGGTGGGCTATAGCCTTTGGGGGTGGGGCTGGCCAACTTCGTCCGCCGGACTCGGAATGGCACGAGACTTTGCGAGGCATGTCCGTGTGCCAAAAATAGGCCGCGGGCACAGCCGCGGCCAAAAATAACAGCTTGAAGGCTGGGGCGCCAAGCTCATCCAGCGGAAAAAGGCCACAAATACGGGTGGGCTACAGCCTTGGGGGGTGGGGCTGGCGAACTTCGTCCGCCGGACTCGGAATGGCGCGAGAATTTGCAAGGCACGTCCGTGTGCCAAAAATAGGCCGCGGACACAGCCGCGCCCAAAAATAACAGCTTGAAGGCCGGGGCGCAAAGTTCATCCAGCGGAAAAAGGCCACAAATACGGGTGGGCTACAGCCTTGGGGGGTGGGGCTGGCCAACTTCGTCCGCCGGACTCGGAATGGCGCTAGACTTTGTGAGGCGCCTCCGTGTGCCAAAAATAGGCCGCGGGCACAGCCGTGCCCAAAAATAACTGCCCGAAGGCCGGGGCGCCAAGTTCGTCCAGCGGAAAAAGGCCACAAATACGGGTGCGCTATAGCCTGGGGGGTGGGGCTGGCCCACTTCGTCCGCCGGGCTCGGAATGGCGCGAGACTTTGCGAGGCGCCTCCGTGTGCCAAAAATAGGCCACGGGCACAGCCGCGCCCAAAAATAACTGCCCGAAGGCCGGGGCACCAAGTTCATCCAGCGGAAAAAGGCCACAAATACGGGTGGGCTACAGCCTTGGGGGGTGGAGCAGGCCAACTTCGTCCGCCAGACTCGGAATGGCGCGAGACTTTGCGAGGTGCCTCCGTGTGCCAAAAATAGGCCGCGGGCACAGCCGCGCCCAAAAATAACCGCCCGAAGGCTGGGGCGCCAAGTTCGTCCAGCGGAAAAAGGCCACAAATACGGGTGGGCTATAGCCTGGGGGGGTGGGGCTGGCCAACTTCGTCCGCCGGACTCGGAATGGCAGGAGACTTTGCGAGGTGCCTCTGTGTGCCAAAAATAGGCCGCGGGCACAGCCGCGACCAAAAATAACGGCCCGAAGGCCGGGGCGCCAAGTTCGTCCAGCGGAAAAAAGCCACAAATACGGGTGGGCTATAGCCTGGGGGGGTGGGGCTGGCCAACTTCGTCCGCCGGACTCGGAATGGCGCGAGACTTTGCGAGGTGCCTCCGTGTGCCAAAAATAGGAACCGGGCACAGCCGCGCCCAAAAATAACAGCCCGAAGGCCGGGGCGCCAAGTTCGTCCAGTGGAAAAAGGCCACAAATACGGGTGCACTATAGCCTTGGGGGGTGAGGCTGGCGAACTTCGTCCGCCGGACTCGGAATGGCGCGAGACTTTGCGAGGCACGTCCGTGTGCCAAAAATAGGCCGCGGGCACAGCCTCGCCCAAAAATAACCTCCCGAAGTCCGGGATGCCAAATTCGTCCAGCGGAAAAAGGCCACAAATACGGGTGGGCTATAGCCTTGGGGGGTGGGGCTGGCAAACTTCGTCCGCCGGACTCGGAATGGCGCGAGACTTTGTAAGGCGCCTCCGTGTGCCAAAAATAGGCCTCGGGTACAGCCACGCCCAAAAATAACCGCCCGAAGGCCGGGACGCCAACTTCGTCCAGCGGAAAAAGGCCACAAATAAGGGTGGGCTATAGCCTTGGGGGGCGGGCCTGGCCGACTTCGTCCGCCGGACTAGGAATGGCGTGAGACTTTACGAGGAGCCTCTGTGTGCCAAAAATAGTCCGCGGACAGAGCCGCACCCAAAAATAACCGCCCGAAGGCCGGGGGGCCAAGTTCGTCCAGCGGAAAAAGGCCTCAAAAACGGGTGGGCTATAGCCTTGGGGGGTGGGGCTGGCCAACTTCGTCCGCCGGACTCGGAATGGCGCGAGACTCTACGAGGCACGTCCGTGTTCCAAAAATAAGTCGCGGGCACAGCCGCGCCCAAAAATAACAGCCCGAAGGCCGGGGCGCCGAGTTCGTCCAGCGGAAAAAGGCCACAAATACGGGTGCACTATAGCCTTGGGGGGTGAGGCTGGCGAACTTCGTCCGCCGGACTCGGAATGGCGCGAGGGGGGCGCCAAGTTCGTCCAGCGGAAAAAGGCCACAAATAAGGGTGGGCTATAGCCTTGGGGGGTGGGGCTGGCCCACTACGTCCGCCGGACTCGGAATGGTGCGAGACTTTGCAAGGCACCTCCGTGTGCCAAAAATAGGCCACGGGCACAGCCGCGCCCAAAAATAACCTCCCGAAGTCCGGGATGCCAAGTTCGTCCAGCGGAAAAAGGCCACAAAAACGGGTGGCCTATAGCCTTGGGGGGTGGGGCTGGCCAACTTCGTCCGCCGGACTCGGAATGGCGCGAGACTTTGCGAGGCACCTCCGTGTGCCAAAAATAGGCCGCGGACAGAGCCGCACACAAAAATAACCGCCCGAAGGCCGGGGGCCCAAGTTCGTCCAGCGGAAAAAGGCCTCAAAAACGGGTGGGCTATAGCCTTGGGGGGTGGGGCTGGCCAACTACGTCCGCTGGACTCGGAATGGTGCGAGACTTTGCAAGGCACCTCCGTGTGCCAAAAATAGGCAACGGGCACAGCCGTGCCCAAAAATAACCTCCCGAAGTCCGGGATGCCAAGTTCGTCCAGCGGAAAAAGGCCACAAAAACGGGTGGCCTATAGCCTTGGGGGGTGGGGCTGGCCAACTTCGTCCGCCGGACTCGGAATGGCGCGAGACTTTGCGAGGCACCTCCGTGTGCCAAAAATAGGCCGCGGGCACAGCAGCGTCTAAAAATAACCGCCTGAAGGCCGGGACGCCAAGTTCGTCCAGCGGAAAAAGGCCACAAATACGGGTGGGCTATAGCCTTGGGGGGTGGGGCTGGCCAACTTCGTCCGCCGGACTCGGAATGGCACGAGACTTTACGAGGCGCCTCCGTGTACCAAAAATAGGCCGCGGGCACAGCCGTGCCCAAAAATAACCGCCCGAAGGCCGGGGCCCCAAGTTCGTCCAACGGAAAAAGGCCACAAAAACGGGTGGGCAATAGCCTTGGGGGGTGGGGATGGCCAACTTCGTCCGCCGGACTCGGAATGGTTCGAGACTTTGGGAGGCTCCTCTGCGTGCAAAAAATAGGCCGCGGGCACAGCCGCGCCCAAAAATAACCGCCCGAAGGCCGGGGCGCCAAGTTCGTCCAGCGGAAAAAGGCCACAAAAACGGGTGGGCTATAGCCTTGGGGGGTGGGGCTGGCCAACTTCGTCCGCCGGACTCGGAATGGCGTGAGCCATTGCGAGGCGCCCCCGTGTGCCAAAAATAGGCCGCGGGCACAGCCGCGCCCAAAAATAAACGCCCGAAGGCCGGGGCGCCAAGTTCTTTCAGCGGAAAAAGGCCACAAATACGGGTGGGCTATAGCCTGGGGGCCGGGCCTGGCCGACTTCGTCCGCCGGACTCGGAATGGCGTGAGACTTTACGAGGAGCCTCTGTGTGCCAAAAATAGTCCGCGGACGGAGCCGCACACAAAAATAACCGCCCGAAGGCCGGGGGGCCAAGTTCGTCCAGCGGAAAAAGGCCTCAAAAACGGGTGGGCGATAGCCTTGGGGGGTGGGGCCGGCCAACTTCGTCCGCCGGACTCGGAATGGCGCGAGACTTTATGAGGCACGTCCGTGTTCCAAAAATAAGCCGCGGGCACAGCCGCGCCCAAAAATAACAGCTTGAAGGCCGGGTCGCCAAGTTCATCCGGCGGAAAAAGGCCACAAATACGGGTGGGCTACAGCCTTGGGGGGTGGGGCTGGCCAACTTCGTCCGCCGGACTCGGAATCGCGCGAGACTTTGTGAGGTGCCACCGTGTACCAAAAAATAGGCCGCGGGCACAGCCGCGCCCAAAAATAACCGCCCGAAGGCCGGGGCGCCAAGTTCGTCCAGCGGAAAAAGGCCACAAATACGGGTGGGCTATAGCCTGGGGGGGTGGGCCTGGCCAACTTCGTCCGCCGGACTCGGAATGGCGCGAGACTTTGCGAGGTGCCTCCGTGTGCCAAAAATAGGCCGCGGGCAGAGCCGCGCCCAAAAATAACCACCCGAAGGCCGGGGCGCCAAGTTCGTCCAGCGGAAAAAAGACACAAAAACGGGTGGGCTATAGCCTTGGGGGGTGGGGCTGGCCAACTTCGTCCGCGGGACTCAGAATGGCGCGAGACTTTGCGAGGCGCCTCCGTGTGCCAAAAATATGGTGCGGGCACAGCCGCGTCCAAAAATAACCACCCGAAGGCTGGGGCGCCAAGTTCGTCCAGCGGAAAAAGGCCACAAATACGGGTGGGCTATAGCCTTGGGGGGTGGGGCTGGCCAACTTCGTCCGCCGGACTCGGAATGGCGTGAGACATTGCGAGGTGCCTCCGTGTGCCAAAAATAGGCCGCGGACATAGCCGTACACAAAAATAACCGCCCGAAGGCCGGGGCGCCAAGTTCGTCCAGCGGAAAAAGGCCTCAAAAACGGGTGGGCTATAGCCTTGGGGGGTGGGGCTGGCCAACTTCGTCCGCCGGACTCGGAATGGCACGAGACTTTGCGAGGCACCTCCGTGTGCCAAAAATAGGCCGCAGGCACAGCCGTCCCCAAAAATAACCACCCGAAGGCCGGGGCGCCAAGTTCGTCCAGCGGAAAAAGGCCACAAATACGGGTGGGCTATAGCTTGGGGGGTGGGGCTGGCGAACTTCGTCCGCCGGACTCGGAATGGCTCGAGACTTTGCGAGGCATGTCCGTGTGCCAAAAATAGGCCACGGGCACAGCCGCGCCCAAAAATAACAGCTTGAAGGGCGGGGTGCCAAGTTCATCCAGCGGAAAAAGGCCACAAATACAGGTGGGCTACAGCCTTGGGGGGTGGGGCTGGCCAACTTCATCCGCCGGACTCGGAATGGCGCGAGACTTTGTGAGGCGCTTCCATGTGCCAAAAATAGGCCGCGGGCACAGCCGCGCCCAAAAATAACCGCCCGAAGGCCGGGGCGCCAAGTTCGTCCAGCGGAAAAAGGCCACAAATACGGGTGGGCTGCAGCCTTGGTGTGTGGGGCTGGCCAACTTCGTCCGCCGGACTCGGAATGGCGCGAGACTTTGTGAGGCGCCTCCGTGTGCCAAAAATAGGCAGCGGGCAAAGCCGCGCTAAAAAATAACCGCCCGAAGGCCGGGGCGCCAAGTTCGTCCAGCGGAAAAAGGCCACAATTACGGGTGGGCTATAGCTTGGGGGGGTGGGGCTGGCCAACTTCGTCCGCCGGACTCGGAATGGCGCGAGACTTTGCGAGGCGCCTCCGTGTGCCAAAAATAGGCCGCGGACACAGCCGCGCCCAAAAATAACCTCCCGAAGGCTGGGGTGCCAAGTTCGTCCAGCGGAAAAAGGCCACAAATACGGGTGGGTTATAGCCTTGGGGGGTGGGGCTGGCGAACTTCGTCTGCCGGACTCGGAATGGCGCGAGACTTTGCGAGGTGCCTCCGTGTGCCAAAAATAGGCCACGGGCACAGCCGCGCCCAAAAATAACCGCCCGAAGGCCGGGGCGCCAAGTTCGTCCAGCGGAAAAAGGCCACAAAAACGGGTGGGCTATAGCCTTGGGGGGTGGGGCTGGCCAACTTCGTCCGCCGGACTCGGACTGGCGCGAGACATTGCAAGGCACCTCCGTGTGCCAAAAATAGGCCGCGGGCACAGCCGCGTACAAAAATAACCGCCCGAAGGCCGGGGCGCCAAGTTCGTCGAGCGGAAAAAGCCCACAAAAACGGGTGGGCTATAGCCTTGGGGGGTGGGGCTGGCCCACTTCGACCACCGGACTCGGAATTGCGCGAGACTTTGCGAGGCGCCTCCGTGTGCCAAAAATAGGCCGCGGACACAGCCGCGCCCAAAAATAACCTCCCGAAGGCTGGGGCGCCAAGTTCGTCCAGCGGAAAAAGGCCACAAATACGGGTGGGCTATAGCCTTGGGGGGTGGGGCTGGCCAACTTCGTCCGCCGGACTCGGAATGGCGTGAGACATTGCGAGGTGCCTCCGTGTGCCAAAAATAGGCCGCGGACATAGCCGTACACAAAAATAACCGCCCGAAGGCCGGGGCGCCAAGTTCGTCCAGCGGAAAAAGGCCTCAAAAACGGGTGGGCTATAGCCTTGGGGGGTGGGGCTGGCCAACTTCGTCCGCCGGACTCGGAATGGCACGAGACTTTGCGAGGCACCTCCGTGTGCCAAAAATAGGCCGCAGGCACAGCCGTCCCCAAAAATAACCACCCGAAGGCCGGGGCGCCAAGTTCGTCCAGCGGAAAAAGGCCACAAATACGGGTGGGCTATAGCCTTGGGGGGTGGGGCTGGCGAACTTCGTCCGCCGGACTCGGAATGGCTCGAGACTTTGCGAGGCATGTCCGTGTGCCAAAAATAGGCCACGGGCACAGCCGCGCCCAAAAATAACAGCTTGAAGGGCGGGGTGCCAAGTTCATCCAGCGGAAAAAGGCCACAAATACAGGTGGGCTACAGCCTTGGGGGGTGGGGCTGGCCAACTTCGTCCGCGGGACTCGGAATGGCGCGAGACTTTGCGAGGCGCCTCCGTGTGCCAAAAATATGGTGCGGGCACAGCCGCGTCCAAAAATAACCACTCGAAGGCTGGGGCGCCAAGTTCGTCCAGCGGAAAAAGGCCACAAATACGGGTGGGCTATAGCCTTGGGGGGTGGGGCTGGCCAACTTCGTCCGCCGGACTCGGAATGGCGTTAGACATTGCGAGGTGCCTCCGTGTGCCAAAAATAGGCCGCGGACATAGCCGTACACAAAAATAACCGCCCGAAGGCCGGGGCGCCAAGTTCGTCCAGCGGAAAAAGGCCTCAAAAACGGGTGGGCTATAGCCTTGGGGGGTGGGGCTGGCCAACTTCGTCCGCCGGACTCGGAATGGCAGGAGACTTTGCGAGGCACCTCCGTGTGCCAAAAATAGGCCGCAGGCACAGCCGTCCCCAAAAATAAGCACCCGAAGGCCGGGGCGCCAAGTTCGTCCAGCGGAAAAAGGCCACAAATACGGGTGGGCTATAGCCTTGGGGGATGGGGCGGGCGAACTTCGTCCGCCGGACTCGGAATGGCTCGAGACTTTGCGAGGCATGTCCGTGTGCCAAAAATAGGCCACGGGCACAGCCGCGCCCAAAAATAACAGCTTGAAGGGCGGGGTGCCAAGTTCATCCAGCGGAAAAAGGCCACAAATACAGGTGGGCTACAGCCTTGGGGGGTGGGGCTGGCCAACTTCATCCGCCGGACTCGGAATGGCGCGAGACTTTGTGAGGCGCTTCCGTGTGCCAAAAATAGGCCGCGGGCACAGCCGCGCCCAAAAATAACCGCCCGAAGGCCGGGGCGCCAAGTTCGTCCAGCGGAAAAAGGCCACAAATACGGGTGGGCTGCAGCCTTGGTGTGTGGGGCTGGCCAACTTCGTCCGCCGGACTCGGAATGGCGCGAGACTTTGTGAGGCGCCTCCGTGTGCCAAAAATAGGCAGCGGGCAAAGCCGCGCTAAAAAATAACCGCCCGAAGGCCGGGGCGCCAAGTTCGTCCAGCGGAAAAAGGCCACAATTACGGGTGGGCTATAGCTTGGGGGGGTGGGGCTGGCCAACTTCGTCCGCCGGACTCGGAATGGCGCGAGACTTTGCGAGGCGCCTCCGTGTGCCAAAAATAGGCCGCGGACACAGCCGCGCCCAAAAATAACCTCCCGAAGGCTGGGGTGCCAAGTTCGTCCAGCGAAAAAAGGCCACAAATACGGGTGGGTTATAGCCTTGGGGGGTGGGGCTGGCGAACTTCGTCTGCCGGACTCGGAATGGCGCGAGACTTTGCGAGGTGCCTCCGTGTGCCAAAAATAGGCCACGGGCACAGCCGCGCCCAAAAATAACCGCCCGAAGGCCGGGGCGCCAAGTTCGTCCAGCGGAAAAAGGCCACAAAAACGGGTGGGCTATAGCCTTGGGGGGTGGGGCCGGCCCACTTCGTCCGCCGGATTCGGAATGGCGCGAGACTTTGCGAGGCACCTCCGTGTGCCAAAAATAGGCCGCGGGGACAGCCGCGCCGAAAAATAACCGCCCGAAGGCCGGGGCGCCAAGTTCGTCCAGCGGAAAAAGGCCACAAAAACGGGTGGGCTATAGTCCTGGGGGGTGGGGGTGGCCGACATCGTCCGCCGGACTCGGAATGGCGCGAGACATTGCGAGGCGCCTCCGAGTGCCAAAAATAGGCCTTGGGTACATCCGTGCCCAAAAATAACCGCCCGAAGGCCGGGGCGCAAATTTCGTCCAGCGGAAAAAGGCCACAAATACGGGTGGGCTATAGCCTTGGGGGGTGGGGCTGGCCAACTTCGCCCGCCGGACTCGGAATGGCGTGAGACTTTGCGAGGAGCCTCCGTGTGCCAAAAATAGGTCGCGGGCACTGCCGCGCCCAAAAATAACCGCCCCAAGGCCGGGGCGCCAAGTTCATCCAGCAGAAAAAGGCCACAAATATGGGTGGGCTATAGCCTTGGGGGGTGGGGCTGGCCAACTTCGTCCGCCGGACTCGGAATGGAGCGAGACTTTCCGAGGCACCTCCGTGTTCCAAAAAAAGGCCGCGGGCACAGCCGTGCCCAAAAATAACCGCCCGAAGGCCGGGGCGCCAAGTTCGTCCAGTGGAAAAAGGCCAAAAAAACGGGTGGGCTATAGCCTTGGGGGGTGGGGCTGGCCAACTTCGTCCGCCGGACTCGGAATGGCGCGAGACAATGCGAGGCGCCTCCGTGTGCCAAAAATAGGCCGCGGGCACAGCCGCCCCCAAAAATAAACGCCCGAAGGCCGGGGCGCCGAGTTCATCCCGCGGAAAAAGGCCACAAAAACGGGTGGGCTATAGCCTTGGGGGGTGGGGCTGGCCAACTTCGTCCGCCGGACTCGGAATGGCACGAGACTTTACGAGGCGCCGCCGTGTGCCAAAAATAGGCCGGGGGCTCAGCCGCGCCCAAAAATAACCGCCCGAAGGCCGGGGCGCCGAGTTCGTCCAGCTGAAAAAGGCCACAAATACGGGTGGGCTATAGCCTTGGGGGGTGGGGCTGGCCAACTTCGTCCGCCGGACTCGAAATGGCGCGAGACTTTGCGAGGCGCCTCCGTGTGCCAAAAATAGGCCGCGGGCTCAGCCGCGCCCAAAAATAACTGCCCGAAGGCCGGGGCGCCGAGTTCGTCCAGCGGAAAAAGGCCACAAATACGAGTGGGCTATAGCCTTGGGGGGTGGGGCTGGCCAACTTCGTCCGCCGGACTCGAAATGGCGCGAGACTTTGCGAGGCGCCTCCGTGTGCCAAAAATAGGCCGCGGGCATAGCCGCGCCCAAAAATAACAGCCCGAAGGCCGGCGCGCCAAGTTCGTCCAGCGGAAAAAGGCCACAAAAACGGGTGGGCTATAGCATTGGGGGGTGGGGCTGGCCAACTTCGTCCGCCGGACTCGGAATGGCGCGAGACTTTGCGAGTCGCATCCGGGTGAAAAAAATAGGCCGCGGGCACAGCCGCGCCCAAAAATAACCACCCGAAGGCCGGGGCGGCAAGTTCGTCCAGCGGAAAAAGGCCACAAAAACGGGTGGGCTATAGACTTGGGGGTGGGGCTGGCCAACTTCGTCCGCCTGACTCGGAATGGTGCGAGACTTTGCGAGGCGCCTCCGTGTACCAAAAATAGGCCGCGGGCATAGCCACACCCAAAAATAACCGCCCGAAGGCCGGCGCGCCAAGTTCGTCCAGCGGAAAAAGGCCACAAAAACGGGTGGGCTATAGCCTTGGGGAGTGGGGCTGGCCAACTTCGTCCGCCGGACTTGGAATGGCGCGAGACTTTGCGAGCCGCCTCCGTGTGCCAAAAATAGGCAGCGGGCAAAGCCGCGCTAAAAAATAACCACTCGAAGGCTGGGGCGCCAAGTTCGTCCAGCGGAAAAAGGCCACAAATACGGGTGGGCTATAGCCTTGGGGGGTGGGGCTGGCCAACTTCGTCCGCCGGACTCGGAATGGCGTTAGACATTGCGAGGTGCCTCCGTGTGCCAAAAATAGGCCGCGGACATAGCCGTACACAAAAATAACCGCCCGAAGGCCGGGGCGCCAAGTTCGTCCAGCGGAAAAAGGCCTCAAAAACGGGTGGGCTATAGCCTTGGGGGGTGGGGCTGGCCAACTTCGTCCGCCGGACTCGGAATGGCAGGAGACTTTGCGAGGCACCTCCGTGTGCCAAAAATAGGCCGCAGGCACAGCCGTCCCCAAAAATAAGCACCCGAAGGCCGGGGCGCCAAGTTCGTCCAGCGGAAAAAGGCCACAAATACGGGTGGGCTATAGCCTTGGGGGATGGGGCGGGCGAACTTCGTCCGCCGGACTCGGAATGGCTCGAGACTTTGCGAGGCATGTCCGTGTGCCAAAAATAGGCCACGGGCACAGCCGCGCCCAAAAATAACAGCTTGAAGGGCGGGGTGCCAAGTTCATCCAGCGGAAAAAGGCCACAAATACAGGTGGGCTACAGCCTTGGGGGGTGGGGCTGGCCAACTTCATCCGCCGGACTCGGAATGGCGCGAGACTTTGTGAGGCGCTTCCGTGTGCCAAAAATAGGCCGCGGGCACAGCCGCGCCCAAAAATAACCGCCCGAAGGCCGGGGCGCCAAGTTCGTCCAGCGGAAAAAGGCCACAAAAACGGGTGGGCTATAGCCTTGGGGGGTGGGGCCGGCCCACTTCGTCCGCCGGATTCGGAATGGCGCGAGACTTTGCGAGGCACCTCCGTGTGCCAAAAATAGGCCGCGGGGACAGCCGCGCCGAAAAATAACCGCCCGAAGGCCGGGGCGCCAAGTTCGTCCAGCGGAAAAAGGCCACAAAAACGGGTGGGCTATAGTCCTGGGGGGTGGGGGTGGCCGACATCGTCCGCCGGACTCGGAATGGCGCGAGACATTGCGAGGCGCCTCCGAGTGCCAAAAATAGGCCTTGGGTACATCCGTGCCCAAAAATAACCGCCCGAAGGCCGGGGCGCAAATTTCGTCCAGCGGAAAAAGGCCACAAATACGGGTGGGCTATAGCCTTGGGGGGTGGGGCTGGCCAACTTCGCCCGCCGGACTCGGAATGGCGTGAGACTTTGCGAGGAGCCTCCGTGTGCCAAAAATAGGTCGCGGGCACTGCCGCGCCCAAAAATAACCGCCCCAAGGCCGGGGCGCCAAGTTCATCCAGCAGAAAAAGGCCACAAATATGGGTGGGCTATAGCCTTGGGGGGTGGGGCTGGCCAACTTCGTCCGCCGGACTCGGAATGGCGCGAGACTTTCCGAGGCACCTCCGTGTTCCAAAAAAAGGCCGCGGGCACAGCCGTGCCCAAAAATAACCGCCCGAAGGCCGGGGCGCCAAGTTCGTCCAGTGGAAAAAGGCCAAAAAAACGGGTGGGCTATAGCCTTGGGGGGTGGGGTTGGCCCACTTCGTCTGCCGGACTCGGAATGGTGCGAGACTTTGCGAGGCGCCTCCGTGTGCCAAAAATATGATGCGGGCAAAGCCGTGGCCAAAAATAACCGCCCGAAGGCCGGGGCACCAAGTTCGTCCAGCGGAAAAAGGCCACAAAAACGGGTGGGCTATAGCCTTTGGGGGTGGGGCTGGCCAACTTCGTCCGCCGGACTCGGAATGGCACGAGACTTTGCGAGGCATGTCCGTGTGCCAAAAATAGGCCGCGGGCACAGCCGCGGCCAAAAATAACAGCTTGAAGGCTGGGGCACCAAGTTCATCCAGCGGAAAGAGGCCACAAATACGGGTGGGCTACAGCCTTGGGGGGTGGGGCTGGCGAACTTCGTCCGCCGGACTCGGAATGGCGCGAGAATTTGCAAGGCATGTCCGTGTGCCAAAAATAGGCCGTGGACACAGCCGCGCCCAAAAATAACAGCTTGAAGGCCGGGGCGCAAAGTTCATCCAGCGGAAAAAGGCCACAAATACGGGTGGGCTACAGCCTTGGGGGGTGGGGCTGGCCAACTTCGTCCGCCGGACTCGGAATGGCGCTAGACTTTGTGAGGCGCCTCCGTGTGCAAAAAATAGGCCGCGGGCACAGCCGTGCCCAAAAATAACTGCCCGAAGGCCGGGGCGCCAAATTCGTCCAGCGGAAAAAGGCCACAAATACGGGTGCGCTATAGCCTGGGGGGTGGGGCTGGCCCACTTCGTCCGCCGGGCTCGGAATGGCGCGAGACTTTGCGAGGTGCCTCCGTGTGCCAAAAATAGGCCACGGGCACAGCCGCGCTAAAAAATAACTGCCCGAAGGCCGGGGCACCAAGTTCATCCAGCGGAAAAAGGCCACAAATACGGGTGGGCTACAGCCTTGGGGGGCGGAGAAGGCCAACTTCGTCCGCCGGACTCGGAATGGCGCGAGACTTTGCGAGGTGCCTCCGTGTGCCAAAAATAGGCCGCGGCCACAGCCGCGCCAAAAATAACCGCCCGAAGGCTGGGGCGCCAAGTTCGTCCAGCGGAAAAAGGCCACAAATACGGGTGGGCTATAGCCTTGGGGGGTGGGGCTGGCCCACTTCGACCGCCGGACTCGGAATTGCGCGAGACTTTGCGAGGCGCCTCCGTGTGCCAAAAATAGGACGCGGGCACAGCCGTGGCCAAAAATAACCGCCCGAAGGCCGGGGCACCAAGTTCGGCCAGCGGGAAAAGGCCACAAAAACGGGTGGGCTATAGCCTTGGGGGGTGGGGCTGGATAACTTCGTCCGCCGGACTCGGAATGGCGCGAGACTTTCGAGGTGCCTCCGTGTGCCAAAAATAAGCCGCGGGCACAGCCGCACCCAAAAATAACCGCCCGAAGGCCGGGGCGCCAAGTTTGTCCAGCGGAAAAAGGCCACAAATACGGGTGGGCTATAGCCTTGGGGGGTGGGGCTGGCCAACTTCGTCCGCCGGACTCGGACTGGCGCGAGACATTGCAAGGCACCTCCGTGTGTCAAAAATAGGCCGCGGGCACAGCCGCGTACAAAAATAACCGCCCGAAGGCCGGGGCGCCAAGTTCGTCGAGCGGAAAAAGCCCACAAAAACGGGTGGGCTATAGCCTTGGGGGGTAGGGCTGGCCCACTTCGACCGCCGGACTCGGAATTGCGCGAGACTTTGCGAGGCGCCTCCGTGTGCCAAAAATAGGACGCGGGCACAGCCGTGGCCAAAAATAACCGCCCGAAGACCGGGGCACCAAGTTCGTCCAGCGGAAAAAGGCCACAAAAACGGGTGGGCTATAGCCTTTGGGGGTGGGGCTGGCCAACTTCGTCCGCCGGACTCGGAATGGCACGAGACTTTGCGAGGCATGTCCGTGTGCCAAAAATAGGCCGCGGGCACAGCCGCGGCCAAAAATAACAGCTTGAAGGCTGGGGCGCCAAGCTCATCCAGCGGAAAAAGGCCACAAATACGGGTGGGCTACAGCCTTGGGGGGTGGGGCTGGCGAACTTCGTCCGCCGGACTCGGAATGGCGCGAGAATTTGCAAGGCACGTCCGTGTGCCAAAAATAGGCCGCGGACACAGCCGCGCCCAAAAATAACAGCTTGAAGGCCGGGGCGCAAAGTTCATCCAGCGGAAAAAGGCCACAAATACGGGTGGGCTACAGCCTTGGGGGGTGGGGCTGGCCAACTTCGTCCGCCGGACTCGGAATGGCGCTAGACTTTGTGAGGCGCCTCCGTGTGCCAAAAATAGGCCGCGGGCACAGCCGTGCCCAAAAATAACTGCCCGAAGGCCGGGGCGCCAAGTTCGTCCAGCGGAAAAAGGCCACAAATACGGGTGCGCTATAGCCTGGGGGGTGGGGCTGGCCCACTTCGTCCGCCGGGCTCGGAATGGCGCGAGACTTTGCGAGGCGCCTCCGTGTGCCAAAAATAGGCCACGGGCACAGCCGCGCCCAAAAATAACTGCCCGAAGGCCGGGGCACCAAGTTCATCCAGCGGAAAAAGGCCACAAATACGGGTGGGCTACAGCCTTGGGGGGTGGAGCAGGCCAACTTCGTCCGCCAGACTCGGAATGGCGCGAGACTTTGCGAGGTGCCTCCGTGTGCCAAAAATAGGCCGCGGGCACAGCCGCGCCCAAAAATAACCGCCCGAAGGCTGGGGCGCCAAGTTCGTCCAGCGGAAAAAGGCCACAAATACGGGTGGGCTATAGCCTGGGGGGGTGGGGCTGGCCAACTTCGTCCGCCGGACTCGGAATGGCAGGAGACTTTGCGAGGTGCCTCTGTGTGCCAAAAATAGGCCGCGGGCACAGCCGCGACCAAAAATAACGGCCCGAAGGCCGGGGCGCCAAGTTCGTCCAGCGGAAAAAAGCCACAAATACGGGTGGGCTATAGCCTGGGGGGGTGGGGCTGGCCAACTTCGTCCGCCGGACTCGGAATGGCGCGAGACTTTGCGAGGTGCCTCCGTGTGCCAAAAATAGGAACCGGGCACAGCCGCGCCCAAAAATAACAGCCCGAAGGCCGGGGCGCCAAGTTCGTCCAGTGGAAAAAGGCAACAAATACGGGTGCACTATAGCCTTGGGGGGTGAGGCTGGCGAACTTCGTCCGCCGGACTCGGAATGGCGCGAGACTTTGCGAGGCACGTCCGTGTGCCAAAAATAGGCCGCGGGCACAGCCTCGCCCAAAAATAACCTCCCGAAGTCCGGGATGCCAAATTCGTCCAGCGGAAAAAGGCCACAAATACGGGTGGGCTATAGCCTTGGGGGGTGGGGCTGGCAAACTTCGTCCGCCGGACTCGGAATGGCGCGAGACTTTGTAAGGCGCCTCCGTGTGCCAAAAATAGGCCTCGGGTACAGCCACGCCCAAAAATAACCGCCCGAAGGCCGGGACGCCAACTTCGTCCAGCGGAAAAAGGCCACAAATAAGGGTGGGCTATAGCCTTGGGGGGCGGGCCTGGCCGACTTCGTCCGCCGGACTCGGAATGGCGTGAGACTTTACGAGGAGCCTCTGTGTGCCAAAAATAGTCCGCGGACAGAGCCGCACCCAAAAATAACCGCCCGAAGGCCGGGGGGCCAAGTTCGTCCAGCGGAAAAAGGCCTCAAAAACGGGTGGGCTATAGCCTTGGGGGGTGGGGCTGGCCAACTTCGTCCGCCGGACTCGGAATGGCGCGAGACTCTACGAGGCACGTCCGTGTTCCAAAAATAAGTCGCGGGCACAGCCGCGCCCAAAAATAACAGCCCGAAGGCCGGGGCGCCGAGTTCGTCCAGCGGAAAAAGGCCACAAATACGGGTGCACTATAGCCTTGGGGGGTGAGGCTGGCGAACTTCGTCCGCCGGACTCGGAATGGCGCGAGGGGGCGCCAAGTTCGTCCAGCGGAAAAAGGCCACAAATAAGGGTGGGCTATAGCCTTGGGGGGTGGGGCTGGCCCACTACGTCCGCCGGACTCGGAATGGTGCGAGACTTTGCAAGGCACCTCCGTGTGCCAAAAATAGGCCACGGGCACAGCCGCGCCCAAAAATAACCTCCCGAAGTCCGGGATGCCAAGTTCGTCCAGCGGAAAAAGGCCACAAAAACGGGTGGCCTATAGCCTTGGGGGGTGGGGCTGGCCAACTTCGTCCGCCGGACTCGGAATGGCGCGAGACTTTGCGAGGCACCTCCGTGTGCCAAAAATAGGCCGCGGACAGAGCCGCACACAAAAATAACCGCCCGAAGGCCGGGGGCCCAAGTTCGTCCAGCGGAAAAAGGCCTCAAAAACGGGTGGGCTATAGCCTTGGGGGGTGGGGCTGGCCAACTACGTCCGCTGGACTCGGAATGGTGCGAGACTTTGCAAGGCACCTCCGTGTGCCAAAAATAGGCAACGGGCACAGCCGTGCCCAAAAATAACCTCCCGAAGTCCGGGATGCCAAGTTCGTCCAGCGGAAAAAGGCCACAAAAACGGGTGGCCTATAGCCTTGGGGGGTGGGGCTGGCCAACTTCGTCCGCCGGACTCGGAATGGCGCGAGACTTTGCGAGGCACCTCCGTGTGCCAAAAATAGGCCGCGGGCACAGCAGCGTCTAAAAATAACCGCCTGAAGGCCGGGACGCCAAGTTCGTCCAGCGGAAAAAGGCCACAAATACGGGTGGGCTATAGCCTTGGGGGGTGGGGCTGGCCAACTTCGTCCGCCGGACTCGGAATGGCACGAGACTTTACGAGGCGCCTCCGTGTACCAAAAATAGGCCGCGGGCACAGCCGTGCCCAAAAATAACCGCCCGAAGGCCGGGGCCCCAAGTTCGTCCAACGGAAAAAGGCCACAAAAACGGGTGGGCAATAGCCTTGGGGGGTGGGGCTGGCCAACTTCGTCCGCCGGACTCGGAATGGTTCGAGACTTTGGGAGGCTCCTCTGCGTGCAAAAAATAGGCCGCGGGCACAGCCGCGCCCAAAAATAACCGCCCGAAGGCCGGGGCGCCAAGTTCGTCCAGCGGAAAAAGGCCACAAAAACGGGTGGGCTATAGCCTTGGGGGGTGGGGCTGGCCAACTTCGTCCGCCGGACTCGGAATGGCGTGAGCCATTGCGAGGCGCCCCCGTGTGCCAAAAATAGGCCGCGGGCACAGCCGCGCCCAAAAATAAACACCCGAAGGCCGGGGCGCCAAGTTCTTTCAGCGGAAAAAGGCCACAAATACGGGTGGGCTATAGCCTGGGGGCCGGGCCTGGCCGACTTCGTCCGCCGGACTCGGAATGGCGTGAGACTTTACGAGGAGCCTCTGTGTGCCAAAAATAGTCCGCGGACGGAGCCGCACACAAAAATAACCGCCCGAAGGCCGGGGGGCCAAGTTCGTCCAGCGGAAAAAGGCCTCAAAAACGGGTGGGCGATAGCCTTGGGGGGTGGGGCCGGCCAACTTCGTCCGCCGGACTCGGAATGGCGCGAGACTTTATGAGGCACGTCCGTGTTCCAAAAATAAGCCGCGGGCACAGCCGCGCCCAAAAATAACAGCTTGAAGGCCGGGTCGCCAAGTTCATCCGGCGGAAAAAGGCCACAAATACGGGTGGGCTACAGCCTTGGGGGGTGGGGCTGGCCAACTTCGTCCGCCGGACTCGGAATCGCGCGAGACTTTGTGAGGTGCCACCGTGTACCAAAAAATAGGCCGCGGGCACAGCCGCGCCCAAAAATAACCGCCCGAAGGCCGGGGCGCCAAGTTCGTCCAGCGGAAAAAGGCCACAAATACGGGTGGGCTATAGCCTGGGGGGGTGGGCCTGGCCAACTTCGTCCGCCGGACTCGGAATGGCGCGAGACTTTGCGAGGTGCCTCCGTGTGCCAAAAATAGGCCGCGGGCAGAGCCGCGCCCAAAAATAACCACCCGAAGGCCGGGGCGCCAAGTTCGTCCAGCGGAAAAAAGACACAAAAACGGGTGGGCTATAGCCTTGGGGGGTGGGGCTGGCCAACTTCGTCCGCGGGACTCAGATTGGCGCGAGACTTTGCGAGGCGCCTCCGTGTGCCAAAAATATGGTGCGGGCACAGCCGCGTCCAAAAATAACCACCCGAAGGCTGGGGCGCCAAGTTCGTCCAGCGGAAAAAGGCCACAAATACGGGTGGGCTATAGCCTTGGGGGGTGGGGCTGGCCAACTTCGTCCGCCGGACTCGGAATGGCGTGAGACATTGCGAGGTGCCTCCGTGTGCCAAAAATAGGCCGCGGACATAGCCGTACACAAAAATAACCGCCCGAAGGCCGGGGCGCCAAGTTCGTCCAGCGGAAAAAGGCCTCAAAAACGGGTGGGCTATAGCCTTGGGGGGTGGGGCTGGCCAACTTCGTCCGCCGGACTCGGAATGGCACGAGACTTTGCGAGGCACCTCCGTGTGCCAAAAATAGGCCGCAGGCACAGCCGTCCCCAAAAATAACCACCCGAAGGCCGGGGCGCCAAGTTCGTCCAGCGGAAAAAGGCCACAAATACGGGTGGGCTATAGCTTGGGGGGTGGGGCTGGCGAACTTCGTCCGCCGGACTCGGAATGGCTCGAGACTTTGCGAGGCATGTCCGTGTGCCAAAAATAGGCCACGGGCACAGCCGCGCCCAAAAATAACAGCTTGAAGGGCGGGGTGCCAAGTTCATCCAGCGGAAAAAGGCCACAAATACAGGTGGGCTACAGCCTTGGGGGGTGGGGCAGGCCAACTTCATCCGCCGGACTCGGAATGGCGCGAGACTTTGTGAGGCGCTTCCATGTGCCAAAAATAGGCCGCGGGCACAGCCGCGTCCAAAAATAACCGCCCGAAGGCCGGGGCGCCAAGTTCGTCCAGCGGAAAAAGGCCACAAATACGGGTGGGCTGCAGCCTTGGTGTGTGGGGCTGGCCAACTTCGTCCGCCGGACTCGGAATGGCGCGAGACTTTGTGAGGCGCCTCCGTGTGCCAAAAATAGGCAGCGGGCAAAGCCGCGCTAAAAAATAACCGCCCGAAGGCCGGGGCGCCAAGTTCGTCCAGCGGAAAAAGGCCACAATTACGGGTGGGCTATAGCTTGGGGGGGTGGGGCTGGCCAACTTCGTCCGCCGGACTCGGAATGGCGCGAGACTTTGCGAGGCGCCTCCGTGTGCCAAAAATAGGCCGCGGACACAGCCGCGCCCAAAAATAACCTCCCGAAGGCTGGGGTGCCAAGTTCGTCCAGCGGAAAAAGGCCACAAATACGGGTGGGTTATAGCCTTGGGGGGTGGGGCTGGCGAACTTCGTCTGCCGGACTCGGAATGGCGCGAGACTTTGCGAGGTGCCTCCGTGTGCCAAAAATAGGCCACGGGCACAGCCGCGCCCAAAAATAACCGCCCGAAGGCCGGGGCGCCAAGTTCGTCCAGCGGAAAAAGGCCACAAAAACGGGTGGGCTATAGCCTTGGGGGGTGGGGCTGGCCAACTTCGTCCGCCGGACTCGGACTGGCGCGAGACATTGCAAGGCACCTCCGTGTGCCAAAAATAGGCCGCGGGCACAGCCGCGTACAAAAATAACCGCCCGAAGGCCGGGGCGCCAAGTTCGTCGAGCGGAAAAACCCCACAAAAACGGGTGGGCTATAGCCTTGGGGGGTGGGGCTGGCCCACTTCGACCACCGGACTCGGAATTGCGCGAGACTTTGCGAGGCGCCTCCGTGTGCAAAAAATAGGCCGCGGACACAGCCGCGCCCAAAAATAACCTCCCGAAGGCTGGGGCGCCAAGTTCGTCCAGCGGAAAAAGGCCACAAATACGGGTGGGCTATAGCCTTGGGGGGTGGGGCTGGCCAACTTCGTCCGCCGGACTCGGAATGGCGTGAGACATTGCGAGGTGCCTCCGTGTGCCAAAAATAGGCCGCGGACATAGCCGTACACAAAAATAACCGCCCGAAGGCCGGGGCGCCAAGTTCGTCCAGCGGAAAAAGGCCTCAAAAACGGGTGGGCTATAGCCTTGGGGGGTGGGGCTGGCCAACTTCGTCCGCCGGACTCGGAATGGCACGAGACTTTGCGAGGCACCTCCGTGTGCCAAAAATAGGCCGCAGGCACAGCCGTCCCCAAAAATAACCACCCGAAGGCCGGGGCGCCAAGTTCGTCCAGCGGAAAAAGGCCACAAATACGGGTGGGCTATAGCCTTGGGGGGTGGGGCTGGCGAACTTCGTCCGCCGGACTCGGAATGGCTCGAGACTTTGCGAGGCATGTCCGTGTGCCAAAAATAGGCCACGGGCACAGCCGCGCCCAAAAATAACAGCTTGAAGGGCGGGGTGCCAAGTTCATCCAGCGGAAAAAGGCCACAAATACAGGTGGGCTACAGCCTTGGGGGGTGGGGCTGGCCAACTTCGTCCGCGGGACTCGGAATGGCGCGAGACTTTGCGAGGCGCCTCCGTGTGCCAAAAATATGGTGCGGGCACAGCCGCGTCCAAAAATAACCACTCGAAGGCTGGGGCGCCAAGTTCGTCCAGCGGAAAAAGGCCACAAATACGGGTGGGCTATAGCCTTGGGGGGTGGGGCTGGCCAACTTCGTCCGCCGGACTCGGAATGGCGTTAGACATTGCGAGGTGCCTCCGTGTGCCAAAAATAGGCCGCGGACATAGCCGTACACAAAAATAACCGCCCGAAGGCCGGGGCGCCAAGTTCGTCCAGCGGAAAAAGGCCTCAAAAACGGGTGGGCTATAGCCTTGGGGGGTGGGGCTGGCCAACTTCGTCCGCCGGACTCGGAATGGCAGGAGACTTTGCGAGGCACCTCCGTGTGCCAAAAATAGGCCGCAGGCACAGCCGTCCCCAAAAATAAGCACCCGAAGGCCGGGGCGCCAAGTTCGTCCAGCGGAAAAAGGCCACAAATACGGGTGGGCTATAGCCTTGGGGGGTGGGGCTGGCCAACTTCGTCCGCCGGACTCGGAATGGCGTTAGACATTGCGAGGTGCCTCCGTGTGCCAAAAATAGGCCGCGGACATAGCCGTACCCAAAAATAACCGCCCGAAGGCCGGGGCGCCAAGTTCGTCCAGCGGAAAAAGGCCTCAAAAACGGGTGGGCTATAGCCTTGGGGGGTGGGGCTGGCCAACTTCGTCCGCCGGACTCGGAATGGCACGAGACTTTGCGAGGCACCTCCGTGTGCCAAAAATAGGCCGCAGGCACAGCCGTCCCCAAAAATAACCACCCGAAGGCCGGGGCGCCAAGTTCGTCCAGCGGAAAAAGGCCACAAATACGGGTGGGCTATAGCTTGGGGGGTGGGGCTGGCGAACTTCGTCCGCCGGACTCGGAATGGCTCGAGACTTTGCGAGGCATGTCCGTGTGCCAAAAATAGGCCACGGGCACAGCCGCGCCCAAAAATAACAGCTTGAAGGGCGGGGTGCCAAGTTCATCCAGCGGAAAAAGGCCACAAATACAGGTGGGCTACAGCCTTGGGGGGTGGGGCAGGCCAACTTCATCCGCCGGACTCGGAATGGCGCGAGACTTTGTGAGGCGCTTCCATGTGCCAAAAATAGGCCGCGGGCACAGCCGCGCCCAAAAATAACCGCCCGAAGGCCGGGGCGCCAAGTTCGTCCAGCGGAAAAAGGCCACAAATACGGGTGGGCTGCAGCCTTGGTGTGTGGGGCTGGCCAACTTCGTCCGCCGGACTCGGAATGGCGCGAGACTTTGTGAGGCGCCTCCGTGTGCCAAAAATAGGCAGCGGGCAAAGCCGCGCTAAAAAATAACCGCCCGAAGGCCGGGGCGCCAAGTTCGTCCAGCGGAAAAAGGCCACAATTACGGGTGGGCTATAGCTTGGGGGGGTGGGGCTGGCCAACTTCGTCCGCCGGACTCGGAATGGCGCGAGACTTTGCGAGGCGCCTCCGTGTGCCAAAAATAGGCCGCGGACACAGCCGCGCCCAAAAATAACCTCCCGAAGGCTGGGGTGCCAAGTTCGTCCAGCGGAAAAAGGCCACAAATACGGGTGGGTTATAGCCTTGGGGGGTGGGGCTGGCGAACTTCGTCTGCCGGACTCGGAATGGCGCGAGACTTTGCGAGGTGCCTCCGTGTGCCAAAAATAGGCCACGGGCACAGCCGCGCCCAAAAATAACCGCCCGAAGGCCGGGGCGCCAAGTTCGTCCAGCGGAAAAAGGCCACAAAAACGGGTGGGCTATAGCCTTGGGGGGTGGGGCTGGCCAACTTCGTCCGCCGGACTCGGACTGGCGCGAGACATTGCAAGGCACCTCCGTGTGCCAAAAATAGGCCGCGGGCACAGCCGCGTACAAAAATAACCGCCCGAAGGCCGGGGCGCCAAGTTCGTCGAGCGGAAAAAGCCCACAAAAACGGGTGGGCTATAGCCTTGGGGGGTGGGGCTGGCCCACTTCGACCACCGGACTCGGAATTGCGCGAGACTTTGCGAGGCGCCTCCGTGTGCCAAAAATAGGCCGCGGACACAGCCGCGCCCAAAAATAACCTCCCGAAGGCTGGGGCGCCAAGTTCGTCCAGCGGAAAAAGGCCACAAATACGGGTGGGCTATAGCCTTGGGGGGTGGGGCTGGCCAACTTCGTCCGCCGGACTCGGAATGGCGTGAGACATTGCGAGGTGCCTCCGTGTGCCAAAAATAGGCCGCGGACATAGCCGTACACAAAAATAACCGCCCGAAGGCCGGGGCGCCAAGTTCGTCCAGCGGAAAAAGGCCTCAAAAACGGGTGGGCTATAGCCTTGGGGGGTGGGGCTGGCCAACTTCGTCCGCCGGACTCGGAATGGCACGAGACTTTGCGAGGCACCTCCGTGTGCCAAAAATAGGCCGCAGGCACAGCCGTCCCCAAAAATAACCACCCGAAGGCCGGGGCGCCAAGTTCGTCCAGCGGAAAAAGGCCACAAATACGGGTGGGCTATAGCCTTGGGGGGTGGGGCTGGCGAACTTCGTCCGCCGGACTCGGAATGGCTCGAGACTTTGCGAGGCATGTCCGTGTGCCAAAAATAGGCCACGGGCACAGCCGCGCCCAAAAATAACAGCTTGAAGGGCGGGGTGCCAAGTTCATCCAGCGGAAAAAGGCCACAAATACAGGTGGGCTACAGCCTTGGGGGGTGGGGCTGGCCAACTTCGTCCGCGGGACTCGGAATGGCGCGAGACTTTGCGAGGCGCCTCCGTGTGCCAAAAATATGGTGCGGGCACAGCCGCGTCCAAAAATAACCACTCGAAGGCTGGGGCGCCAAGTTCGTCCAGCGGAAAAAGGCCACAAATACGGGTGGGCTATAGCCTTGGGGGGTGGGGCTGGCCAACTTCGTCCGCCGGACTCGGAATGGCGTTAGACATTGCGAGGTGCCTCCGTGTGCCAAAAATAGGCCGCGGACATAGCCGTACACAAAAATAACCGCCCGAAGGCCGGGGCGCCAAGTTCGTCCAGCGGAAAAAGGCCTCAAAAACGGGTGGGCTATAGCCTTGGGGGGTGGGGCTGGCCAACTTCGTCCGCCGGACTCGGAATGGCAGGAGACTTTGCGAGGCACCTCCGTGTGCCAAAAATAGGCCGCAGGCACAGCCGTCCCCAAAAATAAGCACCCGAAGGCCGGGGCGCCAAGTTCGTCCAGCGGAAAAAGGCCACAAATACGGGTGGGCTATAGCCTTGGGGGATGGGGCGGGCGAACTTCGTCCGCCGGACTCGGAATGGCTCGAGACTTTGCGAGGCATGTCCGTGTGCCAAAAATAGGCCACGGGCACAGCCGCGCCCAAAAATAACAGCTTGAAGGGCGGGGTGCCAAGTTCATCCAGCGGAAAAAGGCCACAAATACAGGTGGACTACAGCCTTGGGGGGTGGGGCAGGCCAACTTCATCCGCCGGACTCGGAATGGCGCGAGACTTTGTGAGGCGCTTCCGTGTGCCAAAAATAGGCCGCGGGCACAGCCGCGCCCAAAAATAACCGCCCGAAGGCCGGGGCGCCAAGTTCGTCCAGCGGAAAAAGGCCACAAATACGGGTGGGCTGCAGCCTTGGTGTGTGGGGCTGGCCAACTTCGTCCGCCGGACTCGGAATGGCGCGAGACTTTGTGAGGCGCCTCCGTGTGCCAAAAATAGGCAGCGGGCAAAGCCGCGCTAAAAAATAACCGCCCGAAGGCCGGGGCGCCAAGTTCGTCCAGCGGAAAAAGGCCACAATTACGGGTGGGCTATAGCTTGGGGGGGTGGGGCTGGCCAACTTCGTCCGCCGGACTCGGAATGGCGCGAGACTTTGCGAGGCGCCTCCGTGTGCCAAAAATAGGCCGCGGACACAGCCGCGCCCAAAAATAACCTCCCGAAGGCTGGGGTGCCAAGTTCGTCCAGCGGAAAAAGGCCACAAATACGGGTGGGTTATAGCCTTGGGGGGTGGGGCTGGCGAACTTCGTCTGCCGGACTCGGAATGGCGCGAGACTTTGCGAGGTGCCTCCGTGTGCCAAAAATAGGCCACGGGCACAGCCGCGCCCAAAAATAACCGCCCGAAGGCCGGGGCGCCAAGTTCGTCCAGCGGAAAAAGGCCACAAAAACGGGTGGGCTATAGCCTTGGGGGGTGGGGCCGGCCCACTTCGTCCGCCGGATTCGGAATGGCGCGAGACTTTGCGAGGCACCTCCGTGTGCCAAAAATAGGCCGCGGGGACAGCCGCGCCGAAAAATAACCGCCCGAAGGCCGGGGCGCCAAGTTCGTCCAGCGGAAAAAGGCCACAAAAACGGGTGGGCTATAGTCCTGGGGGGTGGGGGTGGCCGACATCGTCCGCCGGACTCGGAATGGCGCGAGACATTGCGAGGCGCCTCCGAGTGCCAAAAATAGGCCTTGGGTACATCCGTGCCCAAAAATAACCGCCCGAAGGCCGGGGCGCAAATTTCGTCCAGCGGAAAAAGGCCACAAATACGGGTGGGCTATAGCCTTGGGGGGTGGGGCTGGCCAACTTCGCCCGCCGGACTCGGAATGGCGTGAGACTTTGCGAGGAGCCTCCGTGTGCCAAAAATAGGTCGCGGGCACTGCCGCGCCCAAAAATAACCGCCCCAAGGCCGGGGCGCCAAGTTCATCCAGCAGAAAAAGGCCACAAATATGGGTGGGCTATAGCCTTGGGGGGTGGGGCTGGCCAACTTCGTCCGCCGGACTCGGAATGGCGCGAGACTTTCCGAGGCACCTCCGTGTTCCAAAAAAAGGCCGCGGGCACAGCCGTGCCCAAAAATAACCGCCCGAAGGCCGGGGCGCCAAGTTCGTCCAGTGGAAAAAGGCCAAAAAAACGGGTGGGCTATAGCCTTGGGGGGTGGGGCTGGCCAACTTCGTCCGCCGGACTCGGAATGGCGCGAGACAATGCGAGGCGCCTCCGTGTGCCAAAAATAGGCCGCGGGCACAGCCGCGCCCAAAAATAAACGCCCGAAGGCCGGGGCGCCGAGTTCATCCCGCGGAAAAAGGCCACAAAAACGGGTGGGCTATAGCCTTGGGGGGTGGGGCTGGCCAACTTCGTCCGCCGGACTCGGAATGGCACGAGACTTTACGAGGCGCCGCCGTGTGCCAAAAATAGGCCGGGGGCTCAGCCGCGCCCAAAAATAACCGCCCGAAGGCCGGGGCGCCGAGTTCGTCCAGCTGAAAAAGGCCACAAATACGGGTGGGCTATAGCCTTGGGGGGTGGGGCTGGCCAACTTCGTCCGCCGGACTCGAAATGGCGCGAGACTTTGCGAGGCGCCTCCGTGTGCCAAAAATAGGCCGCGGGCTCAGCCGCGCCCAAAAATAACTGCCCGAAGGCCGGGGCGCCGAGTTCGTCCAGCGGAAAAAGGCCACAAATACGAGTGGGCTATAGCCTTGGGGGGTGGGGCTGGCCAACTTCGTCCGCCGGACTCGAAATGGCGCGAGACTTTGCGAGGCACCTCCGTGTGCCAAAAATAGGCCGCGGGCATAGCCGCGCCCAAAAATAACAGCCCGAAGGCCGGCGCGCCAAGTTCGTCCAGCGGAAAAAGGCCACAAAAACGGGTGGGCTATAGCATTGGGGGGTGGGGCTGGCCAACTTCGTCCGCCGGACTCGGAATGGCGCGAGACTTTGCGAGTCGCATCCGGGTGAAAAAAATAGGCCGCGGGCACAGCCGCGCCCAAAAATAACCACCCGAAGGCCGGGGCGGCAAGTTCGTCCAGCGGAAAAAGGCCACAAAAACGGGTGGGCTATAGACTTGGGGGTGGGGCTGGCCAACTTCGTCCGCCTGACTCGGAATGGTGCGAGACTTTGCGAGGCGCCTCCGTGTACCAAAAATAGGCCGCGGGCATAGCCACACCCAAAAATAACCGCCCGAAGGCCGGCGCGCCAAGTTCGTCCAGCGGAAAAAGGCCACAAAAACGGGTGGGCTATAGCCTTGGGGAGTGGGGCTGGCCAACTTCGTCCGCCGGACTCGGAATGGCGCGAGACTTTGCGAGCCGCCTCCGTGTGCCAAAAATAGGCCGCGGGCATAGCCGCGCCCAAAAATAACCACCCGAAGGCCGGCGCGCCAAGTTCGTCCAGCGCAAAAAGGCCACAAAAACGGGTGGGCTATAGCCTTGGGGGGTGGGGCTGGCCAACTTCGTCCGCCGGACTCGGAATGGCGAGGGACATTGCGAGGTGCCTCCATGTGCCAAAAATAGGCCGCGGGCACAGCCGCACCCAAAAATAACCGACCGAAGGCCGGGGCGCCAAGTTCATCCAGCGGAAAAAGGCCACGAAAACGGGTGGGCTATAGGCTTGGGGGGTGGGGCTGGCCAACTTCGTCCGCCGGACTCGGAATGGCGCGAGACTTTGCGAGGCGCCTCCGTGTGCCAAACATAGGCCGCGGGCAGTGCCGCAGCCAAAAATAACTGCCCGAAGGCCGGGCCGCCAAGTTCGTCCAGTGGAAAAAGTCCACAAAAACGGGTGGGCTATAGCCTTGGGAGGTGGGGCTGGCCAACTTCATCCGCCGGACTCGGAATAGCGTGAGACTTTGCGAGGCACCTCCGTGTGCCAAAAATAGTCCGCGGGCACAGCCGCCCCCAAAAATAACCGCCCGAAGGCCGGGGCGCCAAATTCGTCCAGCGGAAAAAGGCCACAAATAGGCGTGTGCTATAGCCTTGGGGGGTTGGGCTGGCCAACTTCGTCCGCCGGACTCGGAATGGCACGAGACTATGCGAGGCGCCTCCGTGCGCCAAAAATAGGCCGCGGGCTCAGCCGCGCCCAAAAATAACCGCCCGAAAGCCGGGGCACCGAGTTCGTCCAGCGGAAAAAGGCCACAAATACGGGTGGGCTGTAGCCTTGGGGGGTGGGGCGGGCGAACTTCGGCCGCCGGACTCGGAATGGCGCGAGACTTTGCGAGGTGCCTCCGTGTACCAAAAATAGGCCGCGGGCAAAGCCGAGCCCAAAAATAACTGCCCGAAGGCCGGGGCACCAAGTTCGTCCAGCGGAAAAAGGCCACAAAAACGGGTGGGCTATAGTCTTGGGGCGTGGGGCTGGCCGACTTCGTCCGCCGGACTCGGAATGGCGCGAGACTTTGCGTGGCACCTCCGTGTGCCAAAAATAGGCCGCGAGCACAGCCGCGTCAAAAAATAACCGTCCGAAGGCCGGGGCGCCAAGTTCGTCCGGTGGAAAAAGGCCACAAAACGGGTGGGCTATAGCCTTGGGGGGTGGGGCTGGCCGACTTCGTCCGCCGGACTCGGAATGGCGCGAGACTTTGCGAGGCACCTCCGTGTTCCAAAAATAGGCCGCGGGCACAGCCGTACCCAAAAGAAACCACCCGAAGGCCGGGGCGCCAAGTTCGTCCAGCAGAAAAAGGCCAAAAAAACGGGTGGGCTATAGCCTTGGGGGGTGGGAATGGCCAACTTCGTCCGCCGGACTCGGAATGGCGCGAGACTTTGCGAGGCGCCTCCGTGTGCCAAAAATAGGCCGCGGGCACAGCCGCACCCAAAAATAACCGCCCGAAGACGGGGCGCCAAGTTCGTCCAGCGGAAAAAGGCCACAAAAACGGGTGGGCTATAGCCTTGGGGGGTAGGGCTGGCCAACTTCGTCCGCCGGACTCGGAATGGAGTGAGACTTTGCGAGGCGCCTCCGTGTGCCAAAAATAGGCAGCGGGCTCAGCCGCACCCAAAAATAACCGCTCGAAGGCCGGGGCGCCGAGTTCGTCCAGCGGAAAAAGGCCACAAATACGGGTGGGCTATAGCCTTGGGGGGTGGGGCTGGCCAACTTCGTCCGCCGGACTCGGAATGGCGCGAGACTTTGCGAGGCGCCTCCGTGTACCAAAAATAGGCAGCGGGCACAGCCGCGCCCAAAAATTACAGCCCGAAGACCAGGGCACCAAGTTCGTCCAGCGGAAAAA
Organism: Citrus x limon; assembly: GCA_034663535.1. NCBI lineage: Eukaryota > Viridiplantae > Streptophyta > Magnoliopsida > Sapindales > Rutaceae > Citrus > Citrus x limon. The sequence continues at coordinate 33,338,197 of CM067991.1, forward strand.
GGCCACAAAAGCGGGTGGGCTATAGCCTTGGGGGGTGGGGCTGGCCAACTTCGTCCGCCGGACTCGGAATGGCAAGAGACTTTGCGAGGCACCTCCGTGTGCCAAACATAGGCCGCGGGCACAGCCGCAGCCAAAAATAACTGCCCGAAGGCCGGGCCGCCAAGTTCGTCCAGCGGAAAAAGTCCACAAAAAGGGGTGGGCTATAGCCTTGGGGGGTGGGGCTGACCAACTTCATCCGCCGGACTCGGAATGGCGTGAGACTTTGCGAGGCGCCTCCGTGTGCCAAAAATAGGCCGCGGGCACAGCCGATCCCAAAAATAACCGCCCGAAGGCCGGGGCGCCAAGTTCGTCCAGCGGAAAAAGGCCACAAATACGCGTGTGCTATAGCCTTGGGGGGTTGGGCTGGCCAACTTCGTCCGCCGGACTTGGAATGGCACGAGACTTTGCGAGGCGCCTCCGTGCGCCAAAAATAGGCCGCGGGCTCAGCCGCGCTCAAAAATAACCGCCCGAAGGCCGGGGCGCCGAGTTCGTCCAGCGGAAAAAGGCCACAAATACGGGTGGGCTGTAGCCTTGGGGGGTGGGGCTGGCCAACTTCGGCCGCCGGACTTGGAATGGCGCGAGACTTTGCGAGGTGCCTCCGTGTACCAAAAATAGGCCGCGGGCGCAGCCGAGCCCAAAAATAACTGCCCGAAGGCCGGGGCACCAAGTTCGTCCAGCGGAAAAAGGCCAGAAAAACGGGTGGGCTATAGTCTTGGGGCATGGGGCTGGCCGACTTCGTCCGCCGGACTCGGAATGGCGCGAGACTTTGCGTGGCACCTCCGTGTGCCAAAAATAGGCCGCGAGCACAGCCGCGTCAAAAAATAACCGTCCGAAGGCCGGGGTGCCAAGTTCGTCCGGCGGAAAAAGGCCACAAAACGGGTGGGCTATAGCCTTGGGGGGTGGGGCTGGCCGACTTCGTCCGCCGGACTCGGAATGGCGCGAGACTTTGCGAGGCACCTCCGTGTTCCAAAAATAGGCCGCGGGCACAGCCGTACCCAAAAGAAACCACCCGAAGGCCGGGGCGCCAAGTTCTTCCCGCAGAAAAAGGCCAAAAAAACGGGTGGGCTATAGCCTTGGGGGGTGGGGCTGGCCAACTTCGTCCGCCGGACTCGGAATGGCGCGAGACTTTGCGAGGCGCCTCCGTGTGCCAAAAATAGGCCGCGGGCACAGCCGCGCCCAAAAATAACCGCCCGAAGACGGGGCGCCAAGTTCGTCCAGCGGAAAAAGGCCACAAAAACGGGTGGGCTATAGCATTGGGGGGTAGGGCTGGCCAACTTCGTCCGCCGGACTCGGAATGGCATGAGACTTTACGAGGCGCCTCCGTGTGCCAAAAATAGGCAGCGGGCTCAGCCGCGCCCAAAAATAACCGCCCGAAGGCCGGGGTGCCGAGTTCGTCCAGCGGAAAAAGGCCACAAATACGGGTGGGCTATAGCCTTCGGGGGTGGGGCTGGCCAACTTCGTCCGCCGGACTCGGAATGGCGCGAGACTTTGCGAGGAGCCTCCGTGTACCAAAAATAGGCGGCGGCCACAGCCGCGCCCAAAAATTACAGCCCGAAGACCAGGGCACCAAGTTCGTCCAGCGGAAAAAGGCCACAAAAACGGGTGGGCTATAGCTTTGGGGGGTGGGGCCGGCCAACTTCGTCCGCCGGACTTGGATAGGCGCGAGACTTTGCGAGGCGCCTCCATGTGCCAAAAATAGGCCGCGGGCATAGCCGTGCCCAAAAATAATAGCCCGAAGGCTGGGGCGCCGAGTTCGTCCTGCGGAAAAAGTCCACAAATACGGGTGGGCTATAGCCTTGGGGGGTGGGGCTGGCCAACTTCGTCCGCCGGACTTGGAATGGCGCGAGACTTTGCGAGGTGCATCCGTGTGCCAAAAATAGGCCGCGGGCACAGCCGTGCCCAAAAATAACGGCCCGAAGGCCGGGGCGCCCAGTTCGTCCAGCGGAAAAAGGACACAATAACGGGTGGGCTATAGCCTTGGGGGGTGGGGCAGGCCAACTTCGTCCGCCGGACTCGGAATGGCGCGAGACTTTGCGAGGCGCCTCCGTGTGAATAAAATAGGCCGCGGGCACAGCCGTGCCCCAAAATAACCGCCCGAAGGCCGGGGCGCCAAGTTCGTCCAGCGGACAAAGGCCACAAAAACGGGTGGGCTATAGCCTTGGGGGGTGGGGCTGGCCAACTTCGTCCGCCGGACTCGGAATGGCGCGAGACTTTGCAAGGCGCCTCCGTGTGCCCAAAATAGGCCGCGGGCTAGGCCGCGCCCACAAATAACCGCCCGAAGGCCGGTGCGCCGAGTTCGTCCAGCGGAAAAAGGCCACAAATACGGGTGGGCTATAGCAATGGGGGGTGGGGCTGGCCAACTTCGTCCCCCGGACTCGGAATGGCGCGAGACTTTGCGAGGCACCTCCGTGTACCAAAAATAGGCCGCGGGCACAGCCGCGCCCAAAAATAACCGCCCGAAGGCCGGGGCGCCAAGTTCGTCCAGCGGAAAAAGGCCACAAAAACGGGTGGGCTATAGCCTTGGGGGGTGGGGCTGGCCAACTTCGTCCGCCGGACTCGGAATGGCGTGAGACTTTGCGAGGCGCCTCCGTGTGCCAAAAATAGGCCGCGGTCACAGCCGCACCGAAAATTAGCTGCCCAAAGGCCGGGGCGCCAAGTTCGTCCAGCGGAATAAGGCCACAAAAACGGGTGGGCTATAGCCTTGGGGCGTGGGGCTGGCCAACTTCGTCCGCCGGACTCGCAAAGGCGCGATACTTTGGGAGGCGCCTCCGTGTGCCAAAAATAGGCCGTGGGTACAGCCGCGCCAAAAAATAAACGCCCGAAGGCCGGGGCCCCAAGTTCGTCCAGCGGAAAAAGGCCACAAAAACGGGTGGGCTATAGCCTTGGGGGGTGGGGCTGGCCCACTTCGTCCGCCAGACTCGGAATGGCGCGATACTTTGGGAGGCACCTCCGTGTGCCAAAAATAGGCCGCGGGCACAGCCGCGCCAAAAAATAAACGCCCGAAGACCGGGGCGCCAAGTTCGTCAAGCGGAAAAAGGCCACAAAAACGGGTGGGATATAGCCTTGGGGGGTGGGGCTGGCCAACTTCGTCCGCCAGACTCGGAATGGCGCGATACTTTGGGAGGCGCCTCCGTGTGGCAAAAATAGGCCGCGGGCACAGCCGCGCCAAAAAATAAACGCCCGAAGGCCGGGTCGCCAAGTTCGTCCAGCGGAAAAAGGCCACAAAAACGGGTGGGCTATAGCCTTGGGGGGTGGGGCTGGCCAACTTCGTCCGCCCGACTCGGAATGGCGCGAGACTTTGCGAGGCACATCCGTTTGCCAAAAATAGGCGGCGGGCACAGCCGCGCCCCAAAAATAACCGCCCGAAGGCCGGGGTGCCAAGTTCGTCCAGCGGAAAAAGGCCACAAATACGGGTGGGCTATGGCGTTGGGGGGTGGGGTTGGCCAACTTCGTCCGCCGGGCTCGGAATGGTACGAGACTTTGCGAGGCACCTCCGTGTGCTAAAACTAGGCCGCGGGAACTGCCGCGCCAAAAAATAACCGCCCGAAGGCCGGGGCGCCAACTTCGTCCAGAGGAAAAAGGCCACAAAAACGGGTGGGCTATAGCCTTGGGGGTTGGGGCTTGCCAACTTCGTCCGCCGGACTCGGAATGGCGCGAGACTTTGTGAGGCGCCTCCGTGTGCCAAAAATAGGCCGCGGGCACAGCCTCACCCAAAAATAACCGCCCGAAGGCCGGGGTGCCAAGTTCGTTCAGCGGAAAAAGGCCACAAAAACGGGCGGGCTATAGCCTTCGGGGGTGGGACTGGCCAACTTCGTCCGCAGGACTCGGAATGGCGCGAGACTTTGCGAGGCCCCTCCGTGTGCCAAAAATAGGCCGCGGGCACAGCCGCGCCCAAAAATAACCGCCCGAAGGCCGGGGCGCCAAGTTCGTCCAGCGGAAAAAGTCCACAAATACGGGTGGGCTATAGCCTTGGGGGGTGGGGCCGGCCCACTTCGTCCGCCGGACTCGGAATGGCGCGAGACTTTACGAGGTGCATCCGTGTGCCAAAAATAGGCCGCGGACACAGCCGCGCCCAAAAATAACCGCCCAAAGGCCGGTGCGCCAAGTTCGTCCAGCGGAAAAAGGCCACAAAAACGGGTGGGAGATAGCCTTGGGGTGTGCGGCTGGCCAACTTCGTCCGCCGGACTCGGAATGGCGCGAGACTTTGCGAGGTGCCTTCGTGTGCCAAAAATAGGCCGCGGGCACAGCCATACCCAAAAAATAACCGCCCGAAGGCCGGGGCGCCAAGTTCGTCCAGCGGAAAAAGGCCACAAAAACGGGTGGGATATAGCCTTGGGGTGTGGGGCTGGCCAACTTCGTCCGCCGGACTCGGAATGGCGTGAGACTTTGCGAGGTGCCTCCGTTTGCCAAAAATAGGCCGCGGGCACAGCCGCACCCAAAAAATAACCGCCCGAAGGCCGGGGCGCCAAGTTCGTCCAGCGGAAAAAGGCCACCAAAACGGGTGGGCTATAGCCTTGGGGGGTGGGGCTTGCCAACTTCGTCCGCTGGACTCGGAATGGCGCGAGACTTTGCGAGGTGCCTCCGTGTGCCAAAAATAGGCCGCGGGCACAGCCGCACCCCAAAATAACTGCCCGAAGGCCGGGGTGCCAAGTTCGTCCAGCTGAAAAAGTCCACAAAAACGGGCGGGCTATAGCCTTGGGGGGTGGGGCTGGCCAACTTCGTCCGCAGGACTCGGAATGGCGCGAGGCTTTGCGATGCACCTCCGTGTGAGAAAAATAGGCCACGGGCACAGCCGCGCCCAAAAATAACAGCCCGAAGGCCGGGGCGCCAAGTTCGTCCAGCGGAAAAAGGCCACAAAAACGGGTGTGCTATAGCCTTGGGGGGTGGGGTCGGCCCACTTCGTCCGCCGGACTCGGAATGGCGCGAGACTTTGCGAGGCACATCCGTTTGCCAAAAATTGGCGGCGGGCACAGCCGCGCCGAAAAAATAACCGCCCGAAGGCCGGGGCGCCAAGTTCGTCCAGCGGAAAAAGGCCACAAAAACGGGTGGGATATAGCCTTGGGGTGTGGGGCTGGCCAACTTCGTCCGCCGGACTCGGAATGGTGCGAGACTTTGCGAGGTGCCTTCGTGTGCCAAAAATAGGCCGCGGGCACAGCCACACCCAAAAAATAACCGCCCGAAGGCCGGGGCGCCAAGTTCGTCCAGCGGAAAAAGGCCACAAAAACGGGTGGGATATAGCCTTGGGGTGTGGGGCTGGCCAACTTCGTCCGCCGGACTCGGAATGGCGTGAGACTTTGCGAGGTGCCTCCGTTTTCCAAAAATAGGCCGCGGGCACAGCCGCACCCAAAAAATAACCGCCCGAAGGCCGGGGCGCCAAGTTCGTCCAGCGGAAAAAGGCCACAAAAACGGGTGGGCTATAGCCTTGGGGGGTGGGGCTGGCCAACTTCGTCCGCCGGACTCGGAATGGTGCGAGACTTTTCGAGGCACATCCGTTTGCCAAAAATAGGCGGCGGGCACAGCCGCGCCCCAAAAATAACCGCCCGAAGGCCGGGCCGCCAAGTTCGTCCAGCGGAAAAAGGCCACAAATACGGGTGGGCTATGGCGTTGGGGGGTGGGGCTGGCCAACTTCGTCCGCCGGGCTCGGAATGGTACGAGACTTTGCGAGGCACCTCCGTGTGCTAAAACTAGGCCGCGGGAACTGCCGCGCCAAAAAATAACCGCCCGAAGGCCGGGGCGCCAACTTCGTCCAGAGGAAAAAGGCCACAAAAACGGGTGGGCTATAGCCTTGGGGGTTGGGGCTTGCCAACTTCGTCCGCCGGACTCGGAATGGCGCGAGACTTTGTGAGGCGCCTCCGTGTGCCAAAACTAGGCCGCGGGCACAGCCGCGTCCAAAAATAACCGCCCGAAGGCCGGGGTGCCAAGTTCGTCCAGCGGAAAAAGGCCACAAAAACGGGCGGGCTATAGCCTTCGGGGGTGGGGCTGGCCAACTTCGTCCGCAGGACTCGGAATGGCGCGAGACTTTGCGAGGCCCCTCCGTGTGCCAAAAATAGGCCCCGGGCACAGCCGCATCCAAAAATAACCGCCCGAAGGCCGGGGCGCCAAGTTCGTCCAGCGGAAAAAGGCCACAAAAACGGGTGGGCTATAGCCTTGGGGGGTGGGGCTGGCCAACTTCGTCTGCCGGACTCGGAATGGCGCGAGACTTTGCGAGGTGCATCCGTGTGCTAAAAATAGGCCGCGGGCACAGCCGCGCCCAAAAATAACCGCCCGAAGGCCGGTGCGCCAAGTTCGTCCAGCGGAAAAAGGCCACAAAAACGGGTGGGAGATAGCCTTGGGGTGTGCGGCTGGCCAACTTCGTCCGCCGGACTCGGAATGGCGTGAGACTTTGCAAGGCACATCCGTTTGCCAAAAATAGGCGGCGGGCATAGCCACGGCCAAAAAATAACCGCCCGAAGGCCGGTGCGCCAAGTTCGTCCAGTGGAAAAAGGCCACAAAAACGGGTGGGATATAGCCTGGGGGTGTGGGGCTGGCCAACTTCGTCCGCCGGACTCGGAATGGCTCGAGACTTTGCGAGGCACATCCGTTTGCCAAAAATAGGCGGCGGGCACAGCCGCGCCGAAAAAATAACCGCCCGAAGGCCGGGGCGCCAAGTTCGTCCAGCGGAAAAAGGCCACAAAAACGGGTGGGATATAGCCTTGGGGTGTGGGGCTGGCCAACTTCGTCCGCCGCACTTGGAATGGCGCGAGGCTTTGCGAGGCACCTCGGTGTGCCAAAAATAGGCCGCGGGCACAGCCGCGCCCAAAAATAACCGCCCGAAGGCCGGGGCGCCAAGTTCGTCCAGCGGAAAAAGTCCACAAATACGGGTGGGCTATAGCCTTGGGGGGTCGGGCCGGCCCACTTCGTCCGCCGGACTCGGAATGGCGCGAGACTTTGCGAGGTGCATCCGTGTGCCAAAAATTGTCCGCGGGCACAGCCGCACCCAAAAATAACCGCCCGAAGGCCGGTGCGCCAAGTTCGTCCAGCGGAAAAAGGCCACAAAAACGGGTGGGAGATAGCCTTGGGGTGTGCGGCTGGCCAACTTCGTCCGCCGGACTCGGAATGGCGCGAGACTTTGCAAGGCACATCCGTTTGCCAAAAATAGGCGGCGGGCACAGCCACGCCCAAAAGATAACCGCCCGAAGGCCGGTGCGCCAAGTTCGTCCAGCGGAAAAAGGCCACAAAAACGGGTGGGATATAGCCTGGGGGTGTGGGGCTGGCCAACTTCGTCCGCCGGACTCGGAATGGCTCGAGACTTTGCGAGGCACATCCGTTTGCCAAAAATAGGCGGCGGGCACAGCCGCGCCGAAAAAAATAACCGCCCGAAGGCCGGGGCGCCAAGTTCGTCCAGCGGAAAAAGGCCACAAAAACGGGTGGGATATAGCCTTGGGGTGTGGGGCTGGCCAACTTCGTCCGCCGCACTTGGAATGGCGCGAGGCTTTGCGAGGCACCTCGGTGTGCCAAAAATAGGCCGCGGGCACAGCCGCGCCCAAAAATAACCGCCCGAAGGCCGGGGCGCCAAGTTCGTCCAGCGGAAAAAGTCCACAAATACGGGTGGGCTATAGCCTTGGGGGGTCGGGCCGGCCCACTTCGTCCGCCGGACTCGGAATGGCGCGAGACTTTGCGAGGTGCATCCGTGTGCCAAAAATTGTCCGCGGGCACAGCCGCACCCAAAAATAACCGCCCGAAGGCCGGTGCGCCAAGTTCGTCCAGCGGAAAAAGGCCACAAAAACGGGTGGGAGATAGCCTTGGGGTGTGCGGCTGGCCAACTTCGTCCGCCGGACTCGGAATGGCGCGAGACTTTGCAAGGCACATCCGTTTGCCAAAAATAGGCGGCGGGCACAGCCACGCCCAAAAGATAACCGCCCGAAGGCCGGTGCGCCAAGTTCGTCCAGCGGAAAAAGGCCACAAAAACGGGTGGGATATAGCCTGGGGGTGTGGGGCTGGCCAACTTCGTCCGCCGGACTCGGAATGGCTCGAGACTTTGCGAGGTGCCTCCGTGTGCCAAAAATAGGCCGCGGGCACAGCCCCACCCAAAAATAACCGCACGAAGGCTGGGGCGCCAAGTTCGTCCAGCGGAAAAAGGCCACAAAAACGGGTGGGCTATAGCCTTGGGGGGTGGGGCTGGCCAACTTCGTCCGCCGGACTCGGAATGGTGCGAGACTTTGCGAGGCACCTCCGTGTGCTAAAACTAGGCCGCGGGAACTGCCGCGCCAAAAAATAACCGCCCGAAGGCCGGGGCGCCAACTTCGTCCAGAGGAAAAAGGCCACAAAAACGGGTGGGCTATAGCCTTGGGGGTTGGGGCTTGCCAACTTCGTCCGCCGGACTCGGAATTGCGCGAAACTTTGTGAGGCGACTCCGTGTGCCAAAAATAGGCCGCGGGCACAGCCGCACCCAAAAATAACTGCCCGAAGGCCGGGGTGCCAAGTTCGTCCAGCGGAAAAAGGCCACAAAAACGGGCGGGCTATAGCCTTCGGGGGTGGGCCGGGCCAACTTCGTCCGCAGGACTCGGAATGGCGCGAGGCTTTGCGAGGCACCTCCGTGTGCCAAAAATAGGCCGCGGGCACAGCCGCGCCCAAAAATAACCGCCCGAAGGCCGGGGCGCCAAGTTCGTCCAGCGGAAAAAGTCCACAAAAACGGGCGGGCTATAGCCTTGGGGGGTGGGGCTGGCCAACTTCGTCCGCAGGACTCGGAATGGCGTGAGGCTTTGCGATGCACCTCCGTGTGAGAAAAATAGGCCGCGGGCACAGCCGCGCCCAAAAATAACCGCCCGAAGGCCGGGGCGCCAAGTTCGTCCAGCGGAAAAAGGCCACAAAAACGGGTGTGCTATAGCCTTGGGGGGGGGGGGGCCGGCCAACTTCGTCCGCCGGACTCGGAATGGCGCGAGACTTTGCGAGGCACATCCGTTTGCCAAAAATAGGCGGCGGGCACAGCCGCACCGAAAAAATAACCGCCCGAACGCCGGGGCGCCAAGTTCGTCCAGCGGAAAAAGGCCACAAAAACGGGTGGGATATAGCCTTGGGGTGTGGGGCTTGCCAACTTCGTCCGCCGGACTCGGAATGGCGCGAGACTTTGCGAGGTGCCTCCTTGTGCCAAAAATAGGCCGCGGGCACAGCCACACCCAAAAATAACCACCCGAAGGCCGGGGCGGCAAGTTCGTCCAGCGGAAAAAGTCCACAAAAACGGGTGGGCTATAGCCTTGGGGGGTGGGGCTTGCCAACTTTGTCCGCCGGTCTCGGAATGGCGCGAGACTTTGCGAGGTGCCTCCGTGTGCCAAAAATAGGCCGCGGGCACAGCTGCGCCCAAAAATAACCGCCCGAAGGCCGGGGTGCCAAGTTCGTCCAGCGGAAAAAGTCTACAAAAACGGGCGGGCTATAGCCTTGGGGGGTGGGGCTGGCCAACTTCGTCCGCAGGACTCGGAATGGCGCGAGGCTTTGCGATGCACCTCCGTGTGAGAAAAATAGGCCGCGGGCACAGCCGCGCCCAAAAATAACCGCCCGAAGGCCGGGGCGCCAAGTTCGTCCAGCGGAAAAAGGCCACAAAAACGGGTGTGCTATAGCCTTGGGGGGTGCGGCCGGCCAACTTCGTCCGCCGGACTCGGAATGGCGCGAGACTTTGTGAGGCACATCCGTTTGCCAAAAATAGGCGGCGGGCACAGCCGCGCCAAAAAAATAACCGCCCGAAGGCCGGGGCGCCAAGTTCGTGCGGCGGAAAAAGGCCACAAAAACGGGTGGGATATAGCCTTGGGGTGTGGGGCGGGCCAACTTCGTCCGCCGGACTCGGAATGGCGCGAGACTTTGTGAGGTGCCTCCGTGTGCCAAAAATAGGCCGCGGGCACAGCCACACCCAAAAATAACCGCCCGAAGGCCGGGGCGCCAAGTTCGTCCAGCGGAAAAAGGCCACAAAAACGGGTGGGCTATAGCCTTGGGGGGTGGGGCTTGCCAACTTCGTCCGCTGGACTCGGAATGGCGCGAGACTTTCCGAGGCGCCTCCGTGTGCCGAAAATAGGCCGCGGGCACAGCCGCGCCCAAAAAATAACCGCCCGAAGGCCGGGGCGCCAAGTTCGTCCAGAGGAAAAAGGCCACAAATACGGGTGGGCTATGGCGTTGGGGGGTGGGGTTGGCCAACTTCGTCCGCCGGGCTCGGAATGGTACGAGACTTTGCGAGAAACCTCCGTGTGCCAAAAATAGGCAGCGGGAACTGCCGCTCCAAAAAATAACCGCCCGAAGGCCGGGGCGCCAAGTTCGTCCAGCGGAAAAAGGCCACAAAAACGGGTGGGCTACAGCCTTGGGGGGTGGGGCTGGCCAACTTCGTCCGCCGGACTCGGAATGGCGCGAGACTTTGTGAGGTGCCTCCGTCTGCCAAAAATAGGCCGCGGGCACAGACGCGCCCAAAAATAACCGCCTGAAGGCTGGGGCGCCAAGTTCGTCCAGCGGAAAAAGGCCACAAATACGGGTGGGCTATAGCCTTGGGGGGTGGGGCTGGCCAACTTCGTCCGCCGGACTCGGAATTGCGCGAGACATTGCGAGGCGCCTCCGTGTGCCAAAAATAGGCCGCGGTCACAGCCGCGTCCAAAAATAACCGACCGAAGGCCGGGCCGCCAAGTTCGTCCAGCGGAAAAAGGCCACAAATACGGGTGGGCTATAGCCTTGGGGGGTGGGGCTGGCCAACTTCGTCCGCCGGACTCGGAAAGGTGCGAGACTTTGCGAGGCGTCTCCTTGTGCCAAAAATAGGCTGCGGATTCAGCCACGCCCAAAAATAAACGCCTGAAGGCCGGGGCGCCAAGTTCGTCCAGCGGAAAAAGGCCACAAATACGGGTGGGCTATAGCCTAGGGGGGTGGGGCTTGCCAACTTCGTCCGCCGGACTCGGAATGGTGCGAGACTTTGCGAGGCAGCTCTGTGTGTCAAAAATAGGCCGCAGGCTCAGCCACGCCCAAAAATAACCGCCCGAAGGCCGGGGCGCCAAGTTCGTCCAGCGGAAAAAGGCCACAAATACGGGTGGGCTATAGCCTAGGGGGGTGGGGCTTGCCAACTTCGTCCGCCGGACTCGGAATGGTGCGAGAATTTGCGAGGCACCTCTGTGTGTCAAAAATAGGGCGCGGGCTCAGCCACGCCCAAAAATAACCGCCCGAAGGCCGGGGCGCCAAGTCCGTCCAGCGGAAAAAGGCCACAAATACGGGTGGGCTATAGCCTTGGGGGGTGGGCCTGGCCAACTTCGTCCGCCGGACTCGGAATGGCCCGACACTTTGCGAGGTGCCTCCGGTGGCCAAAAATAGGCCGCGGGCACAGCCACACCCAAAAATAACCGCCCGAAGGCCGGGGCGCCAAGTTCGTCCAGCGGAAAAAGGCCACAAAAACGGGTGGGCTATAGCCTTGGGGGGTGGGGCTTGCCAACTTCGTCCGCTGGACTTGGAATGGCGCGAGACTTTCCGAGGCACCTCCGTGTGCCAAAAATAGGCCGCGGGCACAGCCGCGCCCAAAAATAACCGCCCGAAGGCCGGGGCGCCAAGTTCGTCCAGCGGAAAAAGGCCACAAATACGGGTGGGCTATAGCCTTGGGGGGTGGGGCTGGCCAACTTCGTCCGCCGGACTCGGAATGGTGCGAGACTTTGTGAGGCGCCTCCGTGTGCCAAAAATAGGCCGCGGGCTCAGCCGCGCCCAAAAATAACCGCGCGAAGGCCGGGGCGCCAAGTTCGTCCAGCGGAAAAAGGCCACAAAAACGGGTGGGCTACAGCCTTGGGGGGTGGGGCTGGCCAACTTCGTCCGCCGGACTCGGAATGGCGCGAGATTTTGTGAGGTGCCTCCGTCTGCCAAAAATAAGCCGCGGGCACAGCCGCGCCCAAAAATAACCGCCCGAAGGCCGGGGCGCCAAGTTCGTCCAGCGGAAAAAGGCCACAAATACGGGTGGGCTATAGCCTTGGGGGGTGGGGCTGGCCAACTTCGTCCGCCGGACTCGGAATTGCGCGAGACATTGCGAGACGCCTCCGAGTGCCAAAAATAGGCCGCGGTCACAGCCGCGTCAAAAAATAACCGACCGAAGGCCGGGTCGCCAAGTTCGTCCAGCGGAAAAAGGCCACAAATACGGGTGGGTTATAGCCTTGGGGGGTGGGGCTGGCCAACTTCGTCCGCCGGACTCGGAATGGTGCGAGACTTTGCGAGGCGCCTCCGTGTGCCAAAAATAGGCTGCAGAATCAGCCACGCCCAAAAATAAACGCCTGAAGGCCGGGGCGCCAAGTTCGTCCAGCGGAAAAAGGCCACAAATACGGGTGGGCTATAGCCTTGGGGGGTGGGGCTGGCCAACTTTGTCCGCCGGACTCGGAATGGTGCGAGACTTTGCGAGGCGCCTCCGTGTGCCAAAAATAGGCCGTGGGCACTGCCGCGCCCAAAAATAACTGCCCGAAGGCCGGAGCGCCAAGTTCTTCCAGCGGAAAAAGGCCACAAATACGGGTGGGCTATAGCCTTTGGGGGTGGGGCTGGCCAACTTCGTCCGCCGGACTCGGAATGGCGCGAGACTTTTCGAGGCGCCTCCGTGTGCCATAAATAGGCCGCGGTCACAGCCGCGCCCAAAAATAACTGCCCGAAGGCCGGGCCTCCAAGTTCGTCCAGCGGAAAAAGGCCACAAATACGGGTGGGCTATAGCCTTGGGGGGTGGGGCTGGCCAACTTCGTCCGCCGGACTCGGAATGGTGCGAGACTTTGCGAGGCAGCTCCGTGAGCCAAAAATAGGCCGCGGGCTCAGCCACGCCCAAAAATAACCGCCCGAAGGCCGGGGCGCCAAGTTCGTCCAGCGGAAAAAGGCCACAAATACGGGTGGGCTATAGCCTTGGGGGGTGGGGCTGGCCAACTTCGTCCGCCGGTCTCGGAATGGTGCGAGACTTTGCGAGGTGCCTCCGTGTGCCAAAAATAGGCCGCGGGCGCAACTGCGCCCAAATATAACCGCCCGAAGGCCGGGGCGCCAAGTTCGTCCAGCGGAAAAAGGCCACAAATACGGGTGGGCTATAGCCTTGGGGGGTGGGGCTGGCCAACTTCGTCCGCCGGACTCGGAATCGTGCGAGACTTTGCGAGGCGCCTCCGTGTGCCAAAAATAGGCTGCGGACTCAGCCACGCCCAAAAATAAACGCCTGAAGGCCGGGGTGCCAAGTTCGTCCAGCGGAAAAAGGCCACAAATACGGGTGGGCTATAGCCTTGGGGGGTGGGGCTTGCCAACTTCGTCCGCCGGACTCGGAATGGTGCGAGACTTTGCGAGGCAGCTCCGTGTGTCAAAAATAGGCCGCGGGCTCAGCCACGCCCAAAAATAACCGCCCGAAGGCTGGGGCGCCAAGTTCGTCCAGCGGAAAAAGGCCACAAATACGGGTGGGCTATAGCCTTGGGGGGTGGGGCTTGCCAACTTCGTGCGCCGGTGTCGGAATGGCGCGAGACTTTGCGAGGTGCCTCCGTGTGCCAAAAATAGGCCGTGGGCGCAGCTGCGCCCAAAAATAACCGCCCGAAGGCCGGGGCGCCAAGTTCGTCCAGCGGAAAAAGGCCACAAAAACGGGTGGGCTACAGCCTTGGGGGGTGGGGCTGGCCAACTTCGTCCGCCGGACTCGGAATGGCGCGAGACTTTGTGAGGTGCCTCCGTCTGCCAAAAATAGGCCGCGGGCATAGCCGCGCCCAAAAATAACTGCCCGAAGGCCGGGGCGCCAAGTTCGTCCAGCGGAAAAAGGCCACAAATACGGGTGGGCTATAGCCTTGGGGGGTGGGGCTGGCCAACTTCGTCCGCCGGACTCGGAATGGTGCGAGACTTTGCGAGGCACCACCGTGTGCCAAAAATAGGCTGCGGACTCAGCCACGCCCAAAAATAAACGCCTGAAGGCCGGGGTGCCAAGTTCGTCCAGCGGAAAAAGGCCACAAATACGGGTGGGCTATAGCCTTGGGGGGTGGGGCTTGCCAACTTCGTCCGCCGGACTCGGAATGGTGCGAGACTTTGCGAGGCAGCTCCGTGTGTAAAAAATAGGCCGCGGGCTCAGCCACGCCCAAAAATAACCGCCCGAAGGCCGGGGCGCCAAGTTCGTCCAGCGGAAAAAGGCCACAAATACGGGTGGGCTATAGCCTTGGGGGGTGGGGCTGGCCAACTTCGTCCGCCGGACTCGGAATGGTGCGAGACTTTGTGAGGCGCCTCCGTGTGCCAAAAATAGGCCACGGGTCAGCCGCGCCCAAAAATAACCGCGCGAAGGCCGGGGCGCCAAGTTCGTCCAGCGGAAAAAGGCCACAAAAACGGGTGGGCTATAGCCTTGGGGGGTGGGGCTTGCCAACTTCGTGCGCCGGTGTCGGAATGGCGCGAGACTTTGCGAGGTGCCTCCGTGTGCCAAAAATTGGCCGTGGGCGCAGCTGCGCCCAAAAATAACCGCCCGAAGGCCGGGGCGCCAAGTTCGTCCAGCGGAAAAAGGCCACAAATACGGGTGGGCTATAGCCTTGGGGGGTGGGGCTGGCCAACTTCGTCCGCCGGACTCGGAATGGTGCGAGACTTTGTGAGGCACCACCGTGTGCCAAAAATAGGCTGCGGACTCAGCCACGCCCAAAAATAAACGCCTGAAGGCCGGGGTGCCAAGTTCGTCCAGCGGAAAAAGGCCACAAATACGGGTGGGCTATAGCCTTGGGGGGTGGGGCTTGCCAACTTCGTCCGCCGGACTCGGAATGGTGCGAGACTTTGCGAGGCAGCTCCGTGTGTAAAAAATAGGCCGCGGGCTCAGCCACGCCCAAAAATAACCGCCCGAAGGCCGGGGCGCCAAGTTCGTCCAGCGGAAAAAGGCCACAAATACGGGTGGGCTATAGCCTTGGGGGGTGGGGCTGGCCAACTTCGTCCGCCGGACTCGGAATCGTGCGAGACTTTGCGAGGCGCCTCCGTGTGCCAAAAATAGGCTGCGGACTCAGCCACGCCCAAAAATAAACGCCTGAAGGCCGGGGTGCCAAGTTCGTCCAGCGGAAAAAGGCCACAAATACGGGTGGGCTATAGCCTTGGGGGGTGGGGCTGGCCAACTTCGTCCGCCGGACTCGGAATCGTGCGAGACTTTGCGAGGCGCCTCCGTGTGGCAAAAATAGGCTGCGGACTCAGCCACGCCCAAAAATAAACGCCTGAAGGCCGGGGTGCCAAGTTCGTCCAGCGGAAAAAGGCCACAAATACGGGTGGGCTATAGCCTTGGGGGGTGGGGCTTCCCAACTTCGTCCGCCGGACTCGGAATGGTGCGAGACTTTGCGAGGCAGCTCCGTGTGTCAAAAATAGGCCGCGGGCTCAGCCACGCCCAAAAATAACCGCCCGAAGGCCGGGGCGCCAAGCTCGTCCAGCGGAAAAAGGCCACAAATACGGGTAGGCTATAGCCTTGGGGGGTGGGGCTGGCCAACTTCGTCCGCCAGACTCGGAATGGTGCGAGACTTTGTGAGGCGCCTCCGTGTGCCAAAAATAGGCCGCGGGCTCAGCCGCGCCCAAAAATAACCGCGCGAAGGCCGGGGCGCCAAGTTCGTCCAGCGGAAAAAGGCCACAAATACGGGTGGGCTATAGCCTTGGGGGGTGGGGCTGGCCAACTTCGTCCGCCGGACTCGGAATGGTGCGAGACTTTGTGAGGCGCCTCCGTGTGCCAAAAATAGGCCGCGGGCTCAGCCGCGCCCAAAAATAACCGCGCGAAGGCCGGGGCGCCAAGTTCGTCCAGCGGAAAAAGGCCACAAAAACGGGTGGGCTATAGCCTTGGGGGGTGGGGCTTGCCAACTTCGTCCGCCGGTCTCGGAATGGCGCGAGACTTTGCGAGGTGCCTCCGTGTGCCAAAAATAGGCCGCGGGCGCAGCTGCGCCCAAAAATAACCGCCCGAAGGCCGGGGCGCCATGTTCGTCCAGCGGAAAAAGGCCACAAAAACGGGTGGGCTACAGCCTTGGGGGGTGGGGCTGGCCAAATTCGTCCGCCGGACTCGGAATGGCGCGAGACTTTGTGAGGTGCCTCCGTCTGCCAAAAATAGGCCGCGGGCATAGCCGCGCCCAAAAATAACCGCCCGAAGGCCGGGGCGCCAAGTTCGTCCAGTGGAAAAAGGCCACAAATACGGGTGGGCTATAGCCTTGGGGGGTGGGGCTGGCCAACTCCGTCCGCCGGACTCGGAATCGTGCGAGACTTTGCGAGGCACCTCCGTGTGCCAAAAATAGGCTGCAGACTCAGCCACGCCCAAAAATAAACGCCTGAAGGCCGGGGCGCCAAGTTCGTCCAGCGGAAAAAGGCCACAAATACGGGTGGGCTATAGCCTTGGGGGGTGGGGCTTGCCAACTTCGTCCGCCGGACTCGGAATGGTGCGAGACTTTGCGAGGCAGCTCCGTGTGTAAAAAATAGGCCGCGGGCTCAGCCACGCCCAAAAATAACCGCCCGAAGGCCGGGGCGCCAAGTTCGTCCAGCGGAAAAAGGCCACAAATACGGGTGGGCTATAGCCTTGGGGGGTGGGGCTGGCCAACTTCGTCCGCCGGACTCGGAATGGTGCGAGACTTTGTGAGGCACCTCCGTGTGCCAAAAATAGGCCGCGGGCTCAGCCGCGCCCAAAAATAACCGCCCGAAGGCCGGGGCGCCAAGTTCGTCCAGCGGAAAAAGGCCACAAAAACGGGTGGGCTATAGCCTTGAGGGGTGGGGCTGGCCGACTTCGTCCGCCGGACTCGGAATGGCGCGAGACTTTGGGAGGTGCCTCCGTGTGCCAAAAATAGGCCGCGGGCACAGCCGCGCCCAAAAATAACTGCCCGAAGGCCGGAGTGCCAAGTTCTTCCAGCAGAAAAAGGCCACAAATACGGGTGGGCTATAGCCTTGGGGGGTGGGGCTGGCCAACTTTGTCCGCCGGACTCGGAATGGTGCGAGACTTTGCGAGGTGCCTCCGTGTGCCAAAAATAGGCCGTGGGCACAGCCGCGCCCAAAAATAACTGCCCGAAGGCCGGAGCGCCAAGTTCTTCCAGCGGAAAAAGGCCACAAATACGGGTGGGCTATAGCCTTCGGGGGTGGGGCTGGCCAACTTCATCCGCCGGACTCGGAATGGCGCGAGACTTTTCGAGGCGCCTCCGTGTGCCAAAAATAGGCCGCGGGCTCAGCCGCGCCCAAAAATAACCGCGCGAAGGCCGGGGCGCCAAGTTCGTCCAGCGGAAAAAGGCCACAAAAACGGGTGGGCTATAGCCTTGGGGGGTGGGGCTTGCCAACTTCGTCCGCCGGTCTCGGAATGGCGCGAGACTTTGCGAGGTGCCTCCGTGTGCCAAAAATAGGCCGCGGGCGCAGCTGCGCCCAAAAATAACCGCCCGAAGGCCGGGGCGCCAAGTTCGTCCAGCGGAAAAAGGCCACAAAAACGGGTGGGCTACAGCCTTGGGGGGTGGGGCTGGCCAACTTCGTCCGCCGGACTCGGAATGCCGCGAGACTTTGTGAGGTGCCTCCGTCTGCCAAAAATAGGCCGCGGGCATAGCCGCGCCCAAAAATAACCGCCCGAAGGCCGGGAAGCCAAGTTCGTCCAGCGGAAAAAGGCCACAAATACGGGTGGGCTATAGCCTTGGGGGGTGGGGCTGGCCAACCTCGTCCGCCGGACTCGGAATGGTGCGAGACTTTGCGAGGCGCCTCCGTGTGCCAAAAATAGGCTGCGGACTCAGCCACGCCCAAAAATAAACGCCTGAAGGCCGGGGCGCCAAGTTCGTCCAGCGGAAAAAGGCCACAAATACGGGTGGGCTATAGCCTTGGGGGGTGGGGCTTGCCAACTTCGTCCGCCGGACTCGGAATGGTGCGAGACTTTGCGAGGCAGCTCCGTGTGTAAAAAATAGGCCGCGGGCTCAGCCACGCCCAAAAATAACCGCCCGAAGGCCGGGGCGCCAAGTTCGTCCAGCGGAAAAAAGCCACAAAAACGGGTGGGCTATAGCCTTGAGGGGTGGGGTTGGCCGACTTCGTCCGCCGGACTCGGAATGGCGCGAGACTTTGGGAGGTGCCTCCGTGTGCCAAAAATAGGCCGCGGGCACAGCCGCGCCCAAAAATAACTGCCCGAAGGCCGGAGTGCCAAGTTCTTCCAGCGGAAAAAGGCCACAAATACGGGTGGGCTATAGCCTTGGGGGGTGGGGCTGGCCAACTTTATCCGCCGGACTCGGAATGGTGCGAGACTTTGCGAGGCGCCTCCGTGTGCCAAAAATAGGCCGTGGGCACAGCCGCGCCCAAAAATAACTGCCCGAAGGCCGGAGCGCCAAGTTCTTCCAGCGGAAAAAGGCCACAAATACGGGTGGGCTATAGCCTTTGGGGGTGGGGCTGGCCAACTTCGTCCGCCGGACTCGGAATGGCGCGAGACTTTTCGAGGCGCCTCCGTGTGCCAAAAATAGGCCGCGGTCACAGCCGCGCCCAAAAATAACCGCCCGAAGGCCGGGGCGCCAAGTTCGTCCAGCGGAAAAAGGCCACAAATACGGGTGGGCTATAGCCTTGGGGGGTGGGGCTGGCCAACTTCGTCCGCCGGACTCGGAATGGTGCGAGACTTTGTGAGGCGCCTCCGTGTGCCAAAAATAGGCCGTGGGCTCAGCCGCGCCCAAAAATAACCGCGCGAAGGCCGGTGCGCCAAGTTCGTCCAGCGGAAAAAGGCCACAAAAACGGGTGGGCTATAGCCTTGGGGGGTGGGGCTTGCCAACTTCGTCCGCCGGTCTCGGAATGGCGCGAGACTTTGCGAGGTGCCTCCGTGTGCCAAAAATAGGCCGCGGGCGCAGCTGCGCCCAAAAATAACCGCCCGAAGGCCGGGGCGCCAAGTTCGTCCAGCGGAAAAAGGCCACAAAAACGGGTGGGCTACAGCCTTGGGGGGTGGGGCGGGCCAACTTCGTCCGCCGGACTCGGAATGGCGCGAGACTTTGTGAGGTGCCTCCGTCTGCCAAAAATAGGCCGCGGGCACAGCCGCGCCCAAAAATAACCGCCCGAAGGCCGGGGCGCCAAGTTCGTCCAGCGGAAAAAGGCCACAAATACGGGTGGGCTATAGCCTTGGGGGGTGGGGCTGGCCAACTTCGTCCGCCGGACTCGGAATGGTGCGAGACTTTGCGAGGCAGCTCCGTGTGTCAAAAATAGGCCGCGGGCTCAGCCACGCCCAAAAATAACCGCCCGAAGGCCGGGGCGCCAAGTTCGTCCAGCGGAAAAAGGCCACAAATACGGGTGGGCTATAGCCTTGGGGGGTGGCGCTGGCCAACTTCGTCCGCCGGACTCGGAATGGTGCGAGACTTTGTGAGGCGCCTCCGTGTGCCAAAAATAGGCCGCGGGCTCAGCCGCGCCCAAAAATAACCGCGCGAAGGCCGGGGCGCCAAGTTCGTCCAGCGGAAAAAGGCCACAAATACGGGTGGGCTGTAGCCTTTGGGGGTGGGGCTGGCCAACTTCGTCCGCCGGACTTGGAATGGCGCGAGACTTTACGAGGCGCCTCCGTGCGCCAAAAATAGGCTGCGGGCACAGCCGCGCCCAAAAATAACCGCCCGAAGGCCGGGGTGAAATACTAACTAGGCAACCCAAGAGGGGGGGTGAATTGGGATTTTAAAATTATCCTAGGCAAACCACACAACAATTTAATCTGATGCCTTAATAAATTCGAAAACAATAAATTCAATAAAAGCACAATAATAAATGAGTAAGGGAAGAGAAAGCAAACTCAAGGATTTTTACGTGGTACGGCAATCCCCGCCTACGTCCACGCCTCCAAGCACACCGGGCTTGAGGATTTCACTAAGCTAGCCTCCCAAGGCTTCAAACGCTTACAATTGACTTCCAAGGTGTCAATGGACCTTTACAACAAGAGATTATCCCCAATCTCTTAACCCAAGTGTATCCCAACACTTACAATCTTTTAACTTGATTTTACAAAAAAAAGATTACAAATGAATCTCTCTCACACAATGTGTTTGATCACAAGTGAAAGCTCAATGTGTGAATGAATGAGATGAATACAAGAATTTAAAGCTCAATGAAAGTTGTATTCTCAATATTTTGCTCAATGATGATCGTTGGAATTCTTCTTGTTTGAATTGGATTGAGCTTATTTATAGTTGGAGCTGAAAAATTAGCCGTTACAGACTGTCTGCTCGAAAACGGTTCGCCGTTAACCATTAACGGTGTACCGTTTAGGCCGGTCAAAGTTACCGTTGGGCCAATTTTCAAATAAATGGTTAGTCATTTAGGCTTACCCTTTCGCCGTTAATTTCCAGAGACCTGCAAAACAAATTTGGTTTAACCGTTCTTACTAAACGGTTCAAGGTTAGCAATCTGGAAATAATCGGTTAACCGTTTTCCGTAAACGGTTCACCGTTAGTTTCCAGAATCATCATTTTAACAATACTTTGCAGAACATGCTTTCTGGAAATTATCGGTTAGCCGTTTTAAATAAACGGTTAGCCATTTTAAATCAACGGTTAGCCGTTTGCTAAAGTGATTGCTACAGTGAAAATATTTTCCAAATTTACAATTTGACCCCAAAACTTTATAAAACTATATTACGGCCCAAAACGTTATGAAACTTTGCACATAGGTCTAATTTCAGAATTTCTAAGTAATGCTTTGTTAATCCCAAAACTTTCTGAAATTATGGTAAAGCCCAAAATGTTATGACACTTTTCAAATAAGTCCTTTACCAAGATTTCAAGCAATACATGTTTATTTCAAAGTTTTCAAAATTCTTTCAATTAAACCATAAACTTTGAAAAACAACCAATTTCATAAAATCATTTTTCCATTAAATATGAAACACTTATAATGTGAAAATAATGATTTATTTAAAAAGAATAAAAACAATCAATTTCATAAAATCATTTTTCCATTAAATATAAAACATTTATAATGTGAAAATAATGATTTATTTAAAAAGAATATTAAATAATTTGAGCTTAAAAGATTAATCATTCTTAATCTTGTTTGTTATCATCAAAATCAATATTATGGAAACATATATGTTAACACGGGGCGCCAAGTTCGTCCAGCGGAAAAAGGCCACAAATACGGGTGGGCTATAGCCTTGGGGGGTGGGGCTGGCCAACATCGTCCGCCCGACTCGGAATGGCGCGGGACTTTGCGAGGCGCCTCCGTGTGCCAAAAATAGGCCGCGGGTACAGCCGCGCCCAAAAATAACCGCCCGAAGGCCGGGGCTCCAAGTTCGTCCAGCGGAAAAAGGCCACAAAAACGGGTGGGCTATAGCCTTGAGGGGTGGGGCTGGCCAACTTCGTCCGCCGGACTCGGAATGGCGCGAGACTTTGGGAGGTGCCTCCGTGTGCCAAAAATAAGCCGCGGGCACAGCCGCGCCCAAAAATAACCGCCCGAAGGCCGGAGCGCCAAGTTCTTCCAGCGGAAAAA
This sequence comes from Citrus x limon, assembly GCA_034663535.1. Lineage (NCBI taxonomy): Eukaryota > Viridiplantae > Streptophyta > Magnoliopsida > Sapindales > Rutaceae > Citrus > Citrus x limon. The sequence continues at coordinate 33,359,587 of CM067991.1, forward strand.
GGCGACAAATACGGGTGGGCTATAGCCTTGGGGGGTGGGGCTGGCCAACTTTGTCCGCCGGACTCGGAATGGCGCGAGACTTTTGCGAGGCGCCTCCGTGTGCCAAAAATAGGCCGCGGGCACAGCCGCGCCCAAAAATAACCTCCCGAAGGCCTGGACGCCAAGTTCGTCCAGCGGAAAAAGGCCACAAATACGGGTGGGCTATAGCCTTGAGGGGTGGGGCTGGCCAACTTCGTCCGCCGGACTCGGAATGGCGCGAGACTTTGCGAGGTGCCTCCGTGTGCCAAAAATAGGCTGTGGGCACTGCCACGCCCAAAAATAACTGCCCGAAGGACGGGGCGCCAAGTTCGTCCAGCGGAAAAAGGCCACAAAAACGGGTGGGCTATAGCCTTTGGGGGTGGGGCTGGCAAACTTCGTCCGCCGGACTCGGAATGGCGCGAGACTTTGCGAGGCAACTCCGTGTGCCAAAAATAGGCCGCGGGCACAGCCGCGTCCAAAAATAACCGCCCGAAGGCCGGGCCGCCAAGTTAGTCCAGCGGAAAAAGGCCACAAATACGGGTGGGCTATAGCCATGGGGGGTGGGGCTGGCCAACTTCGTCCGCCGGACTCGGAACGGCGCGAGACTTTGCGAGGCGCCTCCGTGTGCCAAAAATAGGCCGCGGGCACAGCCGCGTCCAAAAATAACCGCCCGAAGGCCGGGGCGCCAAGTTTGTCCAGCGGGAAAAGGCCACAAAACGGGTGGGGTATAGCCTTTGGGGCTGGGGCTGGCCAACTTCGTCCGCCGGACTCGGATTGGCGCGAGACTTTCCGAGGCACCTCCGTGTGCCAAAAATAGGCCGTGGGCACAGCCGCACCCAAAAATAACCGCCCGAAGGCCGGGGCGCCAAGTTCGTCCAGCGGAAAAAGGCCACAAAAACGGGTGGGCTATAGCCTTGGGGGGTGGGGCTGGCCAACTTCGTCTGCCGGACTCGGAATGGCGCGAGACATTGTGAGGCACCTCCGTGTGCCAAAAATAGGCCGCGGTCACAGCCGCACCCAAAAATCACCGCCCGAAGGCCGGGCCGCCAAGTTCGTCCAGCGGAAAAAGGCCACAAATACGGGTGGGCTATAGCGTTGGGGGGTGGGGCTGGCCAACTTCGTCCGCCGGACTCGGAATGGGCGAGACTTTGCGAGGCGCCTCCGTCTGCCAAAAATAGGCCGCGGGCTCTGCCGCGCCCAAAAATAACCACCCGAAGGCCGGGGCGCCAAGTTCGTCCAGCGGAAAAAGGCCACAAATACGGGTGGGCTATAGCCTTGGGGGGTGGGGCTGGCCAACTTCGTCCGCCGGACTCGGAATAGTGCGAGACATTGCGAGCTGCCTCCGTGTGCCAAATATAGGGGGGGGCAACAGCCGCGTCCAAAAATAACCGCCCGAAGGCCGGGGCGCCAAGTTCGTCCAGCAGAAAAAGGCCACAAAAACGGGTGGGCTATAGGCTTGGGGGGTGGGGCTGGCCAACTTCGTCCGCCGGACTCGGAATGACGCGAGTATTTGCGAGGTGCCTCCGTGTGGCAAAAATAGGCCGCGGGCACAGCCGCGCCCAAAAATAACCGCCCGAAGGCCGGGGCTCCAAGTTCGTCGGGCGGAAAAAGGGCACAAATACGGGTGGGCTATAGCCTTGGGGGGTGGGGCTGGCCAACTTCGTCTGCGGGACTCGGAATTGCGCGAGACTTTGTGAGGCGCATACGTGTGCCAAAAATAGGGCTCGGGCAAAGCCGCGCCCAAAAATAACGGCCCGAAGGCCGGGGCGCCAAGTTCGTCCAGCGGAAAAAGGACACAAAAATGGGTGGGCTATAGCCTTCGGGGGTGGGGCTGGCCAACTTCGTCCGCCGGACTCGGAATGGCGCGAGACTATGCGAGGCGCCTCCGTGTGCCAAAAATAGGCCGCGGGGTCAGCCGCGCCCAAAAATAACAACCCGAAGGCCGGGGCGCCAAGTTCGTCCAGCGGAAAAAGGTTACAAAAACGGGTGGGCTACAGCCTTGGGGGGTGGGGCTGGCCAACTTCGTCCGCCGGACTCGGAATAGCGCGAGACATTGCGAGCTGCCTCCGTGTGCCAAATATAGGGGGCGGCCACGGCCGCGTCCAAAAATAACCGCCCGAAGGCCGGGGCGCCAAGTTCGTCCAGCGGAAAAAGGCCACAAAAACGGGTGGGCTATAGGCTTGGGGGGTGGGGCTGGCCAACTTCGTCCGCCGGACTCGGAATGGCGCGAGACTTTGTGAGGCGCATCCGTGTGCCAAAAATAGGGCTCGGGCAAAGCCGCGCCCAAAAATAACGGCCCGAAGGCCGGGGCGCCAAGTTCGTCCAGCGGAAAAAGGACACAAAAATGGGTGGGCTATAGCCTTCGGGGGTGGGGCTGGCCAACTTCGTCCGCCGGACTCGGAATGGCGCGAGACTATGCGAGGCACCTCCGTGTGCCAAAAATAGGCCGCGGGCTCAGCCGCGCCCAAAAATAACAACCCGAAGGCCGGGGCGCCAAGTTCGTCCAGCGGAAAAAGGTTACAAAAACGGGTGGGCTATAGCCTTGGGGGGTGGGGCTGGCCAACTTTGTCCGCCGGACTCGGAATGGCGCGAGTATTTGCGAGGTGCCTCCGTGTGGCAAAAATAGGCCGCGGGCACAGCCGCGCCCAAAAATAACCGCCCGAAGGCCGGGGCTCCAAGTTCGTCTGGCGGAAAAAGGGCACAAATACGGGTGGGCTATAGCCTTGGGGGGTGGGGCTGGCCAACTTCGTCCGCCGGACTCGGAATGGCGCGAGACTTTACGAGGCACCTCCGTGTGCCAAAAATAGGCCGCGGGCAGAGCCGCGCCGCAACATAACCGCCCGAATGCCGGGGCGCCAAGTTCCTCCAGTGGAAAAAGGCCACAAATACGGGTGGGCTATAGCCTTGGGGGGTGGGGCTGGCCAACTTCGTCCGCCGGACTCGGAATGTCGCGAGACTTTGCGATTCCCCTCCGTGTGCCAAAAATAGGCTGTGGACACAGCCGCGCCCAAAAATTACCGCCCGATAGCCGGGGCGCCAAGTTCGTCCAGCGGAAAATGGCCAGAAAAACGGGTGGGCTATAGCCTTGGGGGGTGGGGCTGCATAACTTTGTCCGCCGGACTCGGAATGGCGCGAGACTCTTCGAGGTGCGTCCGTGTGGCAAAAATAGGCTGTGGGCACAGCCGCGGCTAAAAATAACCGCCCGAAGGCCGGGGCGCCAAGTTCGTCCAGCGGAAAAAGGCCACAAAAACGGGAGCGCTATATCCTTGGGGGGTGGGGCTGGCCAACTTCGTCTGCCGTACTCGGAATGGCGCGAGACTTTGCGAGGCGCCTCCGTGTGCCAAAATTAGGCTACGGGCACAGCCGCGCCCAAAAATAACCCCCAGAAGGCCGGGGCGCCAAGTTCGTCCAGCGGAAAAAGGACACAAAAACGGGTGGGCTATAGCCTTGGGGGGTGGGGCTGGCCAACTTCGTCCGCCGGACTCGGAATGGCGCGAGACTTTACGAGGCACCTCTGTGTGCCAAAAATAGGCCGCGGGCACAGCCGCGCCGCAACATAACCGCCCGAATGCCGGGGCGCCAAGTTCCTCCAGTGGAAAAAGGCCACAAATACGGGTGGGCTATAGCCTTGGGGGGTGGGGCTGGCCAACTTCGTCCGCCGGACTCGGAATGTCGCGAGACTTTGCGAGTCCCCTCCGTGTGCCAAAAATAGGCTGCGGACACAGCCGCGCCCAGAAATTACCCCCCGATGGCCGGGGCGCCAAGTTCGTCCAGCGGAAAATGGCCAGAAAAACGGGTGGGCTATAGCCTTGGGGGGTGGGGCTGCATAACTTCGTCCGCCGGACTCGGAATGGCGCGAGACTCTTCGAGGTGCGTCCGTGTGGCAAAAATAGGCTGCGGGCACAGCCGCGGCTAAAAATAACCGCCCGAAGGCCGGGGCGCCAAGTTCGTCCAGCGGAAAAAGGCCACAAAAACGGGAGCGCTATATCCTTGGGGGGTGGGGCTGGCCAACTTCGTCTGCCGTACTCGGAATGGCGCGAGACTTTGCGAGGCGCCTCCGTGTGCCAAAAATAGGCCGCGGGCACAGCCGCGCCCAAAAATAACCCCCAGAAGGCCGGGGCGCCAAGTTCGTCCAGCGGAAAAAGGCTACAAAAACGGGTGGGCTATAGCCTTGGGGGGTGGGGCTGGCCAACTTCGTCCGCCGGACTCGGAATAGCGCGAGACTTTGCGAGCTGCCTCCGTGTGCCAAAAATAGTGCCTGCGCCCAAAAATAACTGCCCAAAGGCCGGGGCGCCAAGTTCGTCCAGCGGAAAAAGGCCACAAAAACGGGTGGGCTATAGCCTTGGGGGGTGGGGCTGGCCAACTTCGTCCACCGGACTCGCAATGGCGCGAGACTTTGCGAGGCGCCTCCGTCTACCAAAAATAGGCCGCGGGTACAGCCGCGCCCAAAAATAACCGGCCGAAGGCCGGGGCGCCAAGTTCGTCCGGCGGAAAAAGGCCACAAATACGGGTGGGCTATAGGCTTGGGGGGTGGGGCTGGCCAACTTCGTCTGCGGGACTCGGAATGGCGCGAGACTTTGTGAGGCGCATCCGTGTGCCAAAAATATGGCTCAGGCCCAGCAGCGCCCAAAAATAACCGCCCGAAGGCCGGGGCGCCAAGTTCGTCCTGCGGAAAAAGGACACAAAAACGGGTGGGCTATAGCCTTGGGGCGTGGGGCTGGCCAACTTCGTCCGCCGGACTCGGAATGACGCGAGACTTTGCGAGGCACCTCCGTGTGCCAAAAATAGGCCGCGGGCACAGCCGCGCCGCAAAAATAACCGCCCGAAGGCCGGGGCGCCAAGTTCGTCCAGCGGAATAAGGCCACAAAAACGGGTGGGCTATAGCCTTGGGGGGTGGGGCTGGCCAACTTCGTCCGCCGGACTCGGAATGGCGCGAGACTTTGCGAGGTGCCTCCGTGTGCCAAAAATAGGCTGCGGACACAGCCGCGCCCAAAACTTACCGCCCGAAGGCCGGGGCGCCAAGTTCGTCCAGCGGAAAAAGGCCACAAAAACAGGTGGGCTATAGCATTGGGGGGTGGGGCTGGATAACTTCGTCCGCCGGACTCGGAATGGCGCGAGACTCTGCGAGGTACGTCCGTGTGCCAAAAATAGGCCGCGGGCACAGCCGCGCCAAAAAATAACCGCCCGAAGGCCGGGGCGCCAAGTTCGTCCTGCGGAAAAAGGCCACAAAAACGGGTGGGCTATAGCCTTGGGGGGTGGGGCTGGCCAACTTCGTCTGCCGGACTCGGAATGGCGCGAGACTTTGCGAGGCGCCTCCGTGTGCCAAAAATAGGACGCGGGCACAGCCGCGCCCAAAAATAACCGCCCGAAGGCCGGGGCGCCAAGTTCGTCCGGCGGAAAAAGGCCACAAATACGGGTGGGCTATAGCCTTGGGGGGTGGGGCTGGCCGACTTTGTCTACGGGACTCGGAATGGCGTGAGACTTTGTGAGGCGCCTCTGTGTACCAAAAATAGGCCGCGGGCACAGCCGCGCCGCAAAATAACCGCCCGAAGGCCGGGGCGCCAAGTTCGTCCAGCGGAAAAAGGCCACAAAAACGGGTGGGGTATAGCCTTGGGGGGTGGGGCTGGCCAACTTCGTCAGCCGGACTTGGAATGGCACGAGACTTTGCGAGCCGCCTCCGTGTGCCAAAAATAGGCCACGGGCACAGCCGCGCCCAAAAATAACCGCCCGAAGGCCGGGGCGCCAAGTTCGTCCGGCGGAAAAGGCCACAAATACGGGTGGGCTATAGCCTTGGGGGGTGGGGCTGGCCGACTTCGTCTACGGGACTCGGAATGGCGCGAGACATTGTGAGGCGCATCCGTGTGCCAAAAATAGGCCTCGGGCACAGCCGCGCAGAAAAATAAACGCCCGAAGGCCGGGGCGCCAAGTTCCTCCAGCGGAAAAAGGCCACAAATACGGGTGGGCTATAGCCTTGGGGGGTGGGGCTGGCCAACTTCGTCCGCCGGACTCGGAATGGCTCGAGACTTTACGAGGCGTCTCCGTGTGCCAAAAATAGGCTGTGGACACAGCCGCGCCCAAAAATAACCGCCCGAAGACCGGGGCGCTAAGTTCGTCCAGCGGAAAAAGGACACAAAAACGGGTGGGCTATAGCCTTGTGGGGTGGGGCTGGCGAACTTCGTCTGCCGGACTCGGAATGGCGCGAGACTTTACGAGGCCCCTCCGTGTGCCAAAAATAGGCTGCGGGCACAGCCGCGCCCAAAAATAACCGCCCGAAGGCCGGGGCGCCAAATTCGTCCAGCGGAAAAAGGACACAAAAACGGGTGGGCTATAGCCTTGGGGGGTGGGGCTGGCCGACTTCGTCTGCGTGACTCGGAATGGCGCGAGACTTTGTGAGGCGCCTCCGTGTACCAAAAATAGGCCACGGGCACAGCCGTGCCGCAAAATAACCGCACGAAGGCCGGGGCGCCAAGTTCGTCCAGCGGAAAAAGGCCACAAAAGGGGGGGGGGGTATAGCCTTGGGGGGTGGGGCTGGCCAACTTCGTCTGCCGGACTCGGAATGGCGCGGGACTTTGCGAGGCGCCTCCGTGTGACAAAAATAGGCCACAGGCACAGCCGCGCCCATAAATAACCACCCGAAGGCCGGGGCGCCAAGTTCGTCCGGCGGAAAAAGGCCACAAATACGGGTGGGCTATAGCCTTGGGGGTTGGGGCTGGCCGACTTCGTCTACGGGACTCGGAATGGCACGAGACTTTGTGAGGCGCATCCGTGTGCCAAAAATAGGCCTCGGGCACAGCCGCGCCCAAAAATAACCGCACGAAGGCCGGGGCGCCAAGTTCGTCCATCGGAAAAAGGACACAAAAACGGGTGGGCTATAGCCTTGGGGGGTGGGGCTGGCCAACTTCGTCCGCCGGACTCGGAATGGTGCGAGACTTTTGGAGGCGCCTCCGTGTGCCAAAAATAGGCCGCGGGCACAGCCGCGCCGCAAAATGACCGCCCGAAGGCCGGGGCGCCAAGTTCGTCCAGCGGAAAAAGGCCACAAAAACGGGGGGGGTATAGCCTTGGGGGGTGGGGCTGGCCAACTTCGTCTGCCGGACTCGGAATGGCGCGAGACTTTGCGAGGCGCCTCCATGTGCCAAAAATAGGCCGCGGGCACAGCCGCGCCCATAAATAACCACCCGAAGGCCGGGGCGCCAAGTTCGTCCGGCGGAAAAAGGCCACAAATACTGGTGGGCTATAGCCTTGGGGGGTGGGCCTGGCCGACTTCGTCTACGGGACTCGGAATGGCGCGAGACTTTGTGAGGCGCATCCGTGTGCCAAAAATAGGCCTCGGGCACAGCCGCGCCCAAAAATAACCGCCCGAAGGCCGGGGCGCCAAGTTCCTCCAGCGGAAAAAGGCCACAAAAACGGGTGGGCTATAGCCTTGGGGGGTGGGGCTGGCCGACTTCGTCCGCCGGACTTGGAATGGTGCTAGACTTTAAGAGGCGCCTCCGTGTGCCAAAAATAGGCCGCGGGCACAGCCGCGCCCAAAAATAACATCCCGAAGGCCGGGGCGCCAAGTTCGTCCAGCGGAAAAAGGCCACAAAAACGGGTGGGCTATAGCCTTGGGGGGTGGGGCTGGCCAACTTCGTCTGCCGGACTCGGAATGGCGCGAGACTTTGCGAGGCGCCTCCTTTTGCTAAAAATAGGCCGCCGGCACAGCCGCTCCCAAAAATAACCGCCCGAAGGCCGGGGTGCCAAGTTCGTCCGGCGGAAAAAGGCCACAAATACGGGTGGGCGATAGCCTTGGGGGGTGGGGCTGGCCGACTTCGTCTACGGGACTCGGAATGGCGCGAGACTTTGTGAGGCGCATCCGTGTGCCAAAAATAGGCCTCGAGCACAGCCGCGCCCAAAAATAACCGCACGAAGGCCGGGGCGCCAAGTTCGTCCAGCGGAAAAAGGCCACAAAAACGGGTGGGCTATAGCCTTGGGGGGTGGGGCTGGCGAACTTCGTCTGCCGGACTCGGAATGGCGCCAGACATTGCGAGGCCCCTCCGTGTGCCAAAAATAGGCCGCGGGCACAGCCGCGTCCAAAAATAACCGCCCGAAGGCCGGGGCGCCAAGTTCGTCCAGCGGAAAAAGGCCACAAAAACAGGTGGGCTATAGCCTTGGGGGGTGGGGCTGGCCAACTTCGTCTGCCGGACTCGGAATGGCGCGAGACTTTGCGAGGCGCCTCCGTGTGCCAAAAATAGGCCGCCGGCAATGCCGCTCCCAAAAATAACCGCCCGAAGGCCGGGGTGCCAAGTTCGTCCGGCGGAAAAAGGCCACAAATACGGGTGGGCGATAGCCTTGGGGGGTGGGGCTGGCCGACTTCGTCTACGGGACTCGGAATGGCGCGAGACTTTGTGAGGCGCATCCGTGTGCCAAAAATAGGCCTCGGGCACAGCCGCGCCCAAAAATAACCGCACGAAGGCCGGGGCGCCAAGTTCGTCCAGCGGGAAAAGGCCACAAAAACGGGTGGGCTATAGCCTTGGGGGGTGGGGCTGGCGAACTTCGTCTGCCGGACTCGGAATGGCGCCAGACTTTGCGAGGCCCCTCCGTGTGCCAAAAATAGGCCGCGGGCACAGCCACGTCCAAAAATAACCGCCCGAAGGCCGGGGCGCCAAGTTCGTCCAGCGGAAAAAGGCCACAAAAACGGGTGGGCTATAGCCTTGGGGGGTGGGGCTGGCCAACTTCGTCTGCCGGACTCGGAATGGCACGAGACTTTGCGAGGCGTCTCCGTGTGCCAAAAATAGGCTGTGGACACAGCCGCGCCCAAAAATAACCGCCCGAAGACCGGGGCGCTAAGTTCGTCCACCGGAAAAAGGCCACAAAAACGGGTGGGCTATAGCCTTGGGGGGTGGGGCTGGCAAACTTCGTCTGCCGGACTCGGAATGGCGCGAGAGTTTGCGAGGCCCCTCCGTGTGCCAAAAATAGGCCGCGGGCACAGCCGCGTCCAAAAATAACCGCCCGAAGGCCGGGGCGCCAAGTTCGTCCAGCGGAAAAAGGCCACAAAAACGGGTGGGCTATAGCCTTGGGGGGTGGGGCTGGCCGACTTCGTCCGCAGGACTTGGAATGGTGCTAGACGTTAAGAGGCGCCTCCGTGTGCCAAAAATAGGCCGCGGGCACAGCCGCGCCCAAAAATAACATCCCGAAGGCCGGGGCGCCAAGTTCGTCCAGCGGAAAAAGGCCACAAAAACGGGTGGGCTATAGCCTTGGGGGGTGGGGCTGGCCAACTTCGTCTGCCGGACTCGGAATGGCGCGAGACTTTGCGAGGCGCCTCCGTGTGCCAAAAATAGGCCGCCGGCACAGCCGCTCCCAAAAATAACCGCCCGAAGGCCGGGGTGCCAAGTTCGTCCGGAGGAAAAAGGCCACAAATACGGGTGGGCGATAGCCTTGGGGGGTGGGGCTGGCCGACTTCGTCTACGGGACTCGGAATGGCGCGAGACTTTGTGAGGCGCATCCGTGCGCCAAAAATAGGCCTCGGGCACAGCCGCGCCCAAAAATAACCGCACGAAGGCCGGGGCGCCAAGTTCGTCCAGCGGAAAAAGGCCACAAAAACGGGTGGGATATAGCCTTGGGGGGTGGGGCTGGCGAACTTCGTCTGCCGGACTCGGAATGGCGCCAGACTTTGCGAGGCCCCTCCGTGTGCCAAAAATAGGCCGCGGGCACAGCCGCGTCCAAAAATAACCGCCCGAAGGCCGGGGCGCCAAGTTCGTCCAGCGGAAAAAGGCCACAAAAACGGGTGGGCTATAGCCTTGGGGGGTGGGGCTGGCCAACTTCGTCTGCCGGACTCGGAATGGCGCGAGACTTTGCGAGGCACCTCCGTGTGCCAAAAATAGGCCGCGGGCACAGCCGTGCCGCAAAATAACCGCCCGAAGGCCGGGGCGCCAAGTTCCTCCAGCGGAAAAAGGCCACAAATACGGGTGGGCTATAGCCTTGGGGGGTGGGGCTGGCGAACTTCGTCTGCCGGACTCGGAATGGCGCCAGACATTCCGAGGCCCCTCCGTGTACCAAAAATAGGCCGCGGGCACAGCCGCGTCCGAAAATAACCGCCCGAAGGCCGGGGCGCCAAGTTCGTCCAGCGGAAAAAGGCCACAAAAACGGGTGGGCTATAGCCTTGGGGGGTGGGGCTTGCCAACTTTGTCTGCCGGACTCAGAATGGCACGAGACATTGCGAGGCGCCTCCGTGTGACAAAAATAGGCACCGGGCACAGCCGCGCCCAAAAATAACCGCCCAAAGGCCGTGGCGCTAAGTTCGTCCAGCGGAAAAACGCCACAAAAACGGGTGGGCTATAGCCTTGGGGGGTGGGGCTGGCGAACTTCGTCTGCCGGACTTGGAATGGCGCGAGACTTTGCGAGGCCCCTTCGTGTGCCAAAAATAGGCCGCGAGCACAGGCGCGCCCAAAAATAACCGCCCGAAGGCCGGGGCGCCAAGTTCGTCCAGCGGAAAAAGGCCACAAAAACGGGTGGGCTATAGCCTTGGGGGGTGGGGCTGGCGAACTTCGTCTGCCGGACTCGGAATGGCGCGAGACTTTGCGAGGCCCCTCCGTGTGCCAAAAATAGGCCACCGGCACAGCCGCTCCCAAAAATAACCGCCCGAAGGCCGGGGTGCCAAGTTCGTCCGGCGGAAAAAGGCCACAAATACGGGTGGGCGATAGCCTTGGGGGGTGGGGCTGGCCGACTTCGTCTACGGGACTCGGAATGGCGCGAGACTTTGTGAGGCGCATCCGTGTGCCAAAAATAGGCCTCGGGCACAGCCGCGCCCAAAAATAACCGCACGAAGGCCGGGCCGCCAAGTTCGTCCAGCGGAAAAATGACACAAAAACGGGTGGGCTATAGCCTTGGGGGGTGGGGCGGGCGAACTTCGTCTGCCGGACTCGGAATGGCGCGAGACTTTGCGAGGCGCCTCCGTGTGCCAAAAATAGGCCGCGGGCACAGCCGCGCCGCAAAATAACCGCCCGAAGGCCGGGGCGCCAAGTTCCTCCAGCGGAAAAAGGCCACAAATACGGGTGGGCTATCGCCTTGGGGGGTGGGGCTGGCCAACTTCGTCCGCCGGACTTGGAATGGCGCTAGACTTTAAGAGGCACCTCCGTGTGCCAAAAATAGGCCGTGGGCACAGCCGCACCCAAAAATAACATCCCAAAGGCCGGGGCGCCAGGTTCGTCCAGCGGAAAAAGGCCACAAAAACGGGTGGGCTATAGACTTGGGGGATGGGGCTGGCGAACTTCGTCTGCCGGACTCGGAATGGCGCGAGACTTTGCGAGGCCCCTCCGTGTGCCAAAAATAGGCCGCGGGCACAGCCGCTCCCAAAAATAACCGCCCGAAGGCCGGGGTGCCAAGTTCGTCCGGCGGAAAAAGGCCACAAATACGGGTGGGCGATAGCCTTGGGGGGTGGGGCTGGCCGACTTCGTCTACGGGACTCGGAATGGCGCGAGACTTTGTGAGGCGCATCCGTGTGCCAAAAATAGGCCTCGGGCACAGCCGCACCCAAAAATAACCGCACGAAGGCCGGGCCGCCAAGTTCGTCCAGCGGAAAAATGACACAAAAACGGGTGGGCTATAGCCTTGGGGGGTGGGGCTGGCGAACTTCGTCTGCCGGACTCGGAATGGCGCGAGACTTTGCGAGGCACCTCCGTGTGCCAAAAATAGGCCGCGGGCACAGCCGCGCCGCAAAATAACCGCCCGAAGGCCGGGGCGCCAAGTTCCTCCAGCGGAAAAAGGCCACAAATACGGGTGGGCTATCGCCTTGGGGGGTGGGGCTGGCCAACTTCGTCCGCCGGACTCGGAATGGCGCGAGACTTTGCGAGGCCCCTCCGTGGGCCAAAAATAGGCCGCGGGCACAGCCGCGTCCGAAAATAACCGCCCGAAGGCCGGGGCGCCAAGTTCGTCCAGCGGAAAAAGGCCACAAAAACGGGTGGGCTATAGCCTTGGGGGGTGGGGCTGGCCAACTTCGTCTGCAGGACTCGGAATGGCGCGAGACATTGTGAGGCGCCTCCGTGTGACAAAAATAGGCACCGGGCACAGCCGCGCCCAAAAATAACCGCCCAAAGGCCGTGGCGCTAAGTTCGTCCAGCGGAAAAAGGCCACAAAAACGGGTGGGCTATAGCCTTGGGGGGTGGGGCTGGCCAACTTCGTCTGCCGGACTCGGAATGGCGCGAGACTTTGCGAGGCCCCTTCGTGTACCAAAAATAGGCCACGAGCACAGCCGCGCCCAAAAATAACCGCCCGAAGGCCGGGGCGCCAAGTTCGTGCAGCGGAAAAAGGCCACAAAAACGGGTGGGCTATAGCCTTGGGGGGTGGGGCTGGCGAACTTCGTCTGCCGGACTCGGAATGGCGCGAGACTTTGCGAGGCCCCTCCGTGTGCCAAAAATAGGCCGCAGGCACAGCCGCGTCCAAAAATAACCGCCCGAAGGCCGGGGCGCCAAGTTCGTCCAGCGGAAAAAGGCCACAAAAACGGGTGGGCTATAGCCTTGGGGGGTGGGGCTGCCCAACTTCGTCCGCCGGACTCGGAATAGCGCGAGACTTTGCGAGGTGCCTCCGTGTGCCTAAAATAGGCCACGGGCACAGCCGCGCCCAAAAATAACATCCCGAAGGCCGGGGCGCCAAGTTCGTCCAGCGGAAAAAGGCCAAAAAAACGGGTGGGCTATAGCCTTGAGGGGTGGGGCTGGCCAACTTCGTCCGCCGGACTCGGAATAGCGCGAGACTTTACGAGGCGCCTCCGTGTGCCAAAAATAGGCCGCGGGCACAGCCGCGCCCAAAAATAACTGCCCGAAGCCCGGGGCGCCAAGTTCGTCCAGCGGAAAAAGGCCACAAATACGGGTGGGCTATATAGCCTTGGGTGGTGGGGCTGGCCAACTTCGTCCGCCGGACTCGCAATGGTGCGAGACTTTACGAGGCGCCTCCATGGGCCAAAAATAGGCCGCGGACACAGCCGCGCCCAAAAATAACATCCCGAAGGCCGGGGCGCCAAGTTCGTCCAGCGGAAAAAGGCCACAAAAACGGGTGGGCTATAGCCTGGGGGGGTGGGGCTGGCCAACTTCGTCCGCCGGACTCGGAATGGCGCGAGACTTTGCGAGGCACCTCCGTGTGCTAAAAATAAGCCGCAGGCGCAGACGCACCCAAAAATAACCTCCCAAAGGCCGGCGCGCCAAGTTCGTCCAGCGGAAAAAGGCCACAAAAATCGGTGGCCTATAGCCTTGGGGGGTGGGGCTGGCCAACTTCGTCCGCCGGACTCGGAATGGCGCGAAACTTTACTAGGCACCTCCGGGTACCAAATTTAGTCTGCGGGCACAGCCTCGCCCAAAAATAACCGCCCGAAGGCCGGGGCGCCAAGTTCGTCCAGCGGAAAAAGGACACAAATACGGGTGGGCTATAGCCTTTGGGGGTGGGGCTGGTCAACTTCCTCCGCCAGACACGGAATGGCGCGAGACTTTATGAGGCACCTCCGTGTGCCAAAAATAGGCCGCGGGCACAGCCTCTCCCATAAATAACCGCCCGATGGCCGGGGCGCCATGTTTGTCCAGCGGAAAAAGGCCACAAAAACGGGTGGGCTATAGCCTTGGGGGGTGGGGCTGGCCGACTTCGTCCGCCGAGCTCGGAATGGCGCGAGACATTGCGAGGTGCCTCCATGTGCCAAAAATAGGCCGCGGGCACAGCCGCGCCCAAAAATAACCGCCTGAAGGCCTGGGCGCCAAGTTCGTCCAGCGGAAAAAGGCCACAAAAACGGGTGCGCTATAGCCTTGCGGGGTGGGGCTGGCCAACTTTGTCCGCCGGACTCGGAATGGCGTGAGACTTTGTGAGGCGCCTCCGTGTGCTAAAAATAGGCCGCGGGCACAGCTGCGCCCAAAAATATTCGCCCGAAGTCTGGGGCGCCATGTTCGTCCAGTGGAAAAAGGCCACAAAAACGGGTGGGCTATAGCCCTGGGGGGTGGGGCTGGCCAACTTCGTCCGCCGGACTCGGAATCGCGCGAGACTTTGCGAGGCACCTCCGTGTGCAAAAAATAGGCTGCGGGCACAGCCGCGCCCAAAAATAACCGCCCGAAGGCCGGGGCGCCAAGTTCGTCCAGCGGAAAAAGGCCACAAAAACGGGTGGGCTATAGCCTGGGGGGGTGGGGCTGGCCAACTTCGTCCGCCGGACTCGGAAAGGCGTGAGACTTTGCGAGGCGCCTCCGTGTGCCAAAAATAGGCCGTGGGCACAGCCGCGTCCAAAAATAAACGCCCGAAGGCCGGGGCGCCAAGTTCGTCCAGCGGAAAAAGGCCACAAAAACGGGTCGGCTATAGCGTTGGGGGGTGGGGCTGGCCAACTTCGTCCGCCGGACTCGGAATGGCGCGAGACTTTGCGAGGGCCTCTGTGTGCAAAAAATAGGCCGCGGACACAGCCTCTCCCATAAATAACCGCCCGATGGCCGGGGCGCCAAGTTCGTCCAGCGGAAAAAGGCCACAAAAACGGGTGGGCTATAGCCTTGGGGTGTGGGGCTGGCCCACTTCGTCCGCCGAACTCGGAATGGTGTGAGACTTTGCGAGGCGCCTACGTGTGCCAAAAATAGGCCGCGGGCACAGCCGCGCCAAAAAAAAACTGCCCGAAGGCTGGGGCGCCAAGTTCATCCAGCGGAAAAAGGCCACAAAAACGGGTGGGCTATAGCCTTGGGGGGTGGGGCTGGCCAACTTCGTCCGCCGAACTCGGAATGGCACGAGACTTTGCAAGGTGCCTCCGTGTGCAAAAAATAGGCCTCGAGCACAGCCACGCCCAAAAATAACTGCCCGAAGGCCGGGGCGCCAAGTTCGTCCAGCGGAAAAAGGCCACAAAAACGGGTGGGCTATAGCCTTGGGGGGTGGGGCTGGCCAACTTCGTCCGCCGAACTCGGAATGGCACGAGACTTTGCAAGGTGACTCCGTGTGCAAAAAATAGGCCTCGAGCACAGCCATGCCCAAAAATAACTGCCCGAAGGCCGGGGCGCCAAGTTCGTCCAGCGGAAAAAGGCCACAAAAACGGGTGGGCTATAGCCTGGGGGGGTGGGGCTGGCCAACTTCGTCCGCCGGACTCGGAAAGGCGTGAGACTTTGCGAGGCGCCTCCGTGTGCCAAAAATAGGCCGCAGGCACAGCCGCGCCCAAAAATAACCGCCCGAAGGCCGGGGCGCCAAGTTCGTCCCGCGGAAAAAGGCCACAAAAATGGGTGGGCTATAGCCTTGGGGGGTGGGGCTGGCCAACTTCGTCCGCCGGACTCGGACTGGCGCGAGACATTGCAAGGCGACTCCGTGTGCCAAAAATAGGCCGCGGGCACAGCCACGCCCAAAAATAACCGCCCGAAGGCTGGGGCGCCAAGTTCGTCCAGTGGAAAAAGCCACAAAAACGGGTGGGCTATAGCCTTGGGGGGTTGGGCTGGCCAACTTCGTCCGCCGGACTCGGACTGGCGCGAGACATTGCAAGGCGACTCCGTGTGCCAAAAATAGGCCGCGGGCACAGCCACGCCCAAAAAAAACCGCCCGAAGGTCGGGGCGCCAAGTTCGACCAGCAGAAAAAGGGCACAAAAACGGGTGGGCTATAGCCTTGGGGGGCGGGGCTGGCCAACTTCGTCCGCCGGACTCGGACTGGCGCGAGACATTGCAAGGCGACTCCGTGTGCCAAAAATAGGCCGCGGGCACAGCCGCTCCCAAAAATAACCGCCCGAAGGCCGGGGCGCCAAGTTCGTCGAGCGGAAAAAGGCCACAAATACGGGTGGGCTACAGCCTTGGCGGGTGGGGCTGGCAAACTTCGTCCGCCGGACTCGGAATGGCGCGAGACTTTGTGAGGCACCTCCGTGTGCCAAAAATAGGCTGCGGGCACATCCGCCCCAAAAAATAACCTCCCGAAGGCCGGGGCGCCAAGTTCGTCCAGCGGAAAAAGGCCACAAATACGGGTGGGCTATAGCCTGGGGGGGTGGGGCTGGCGAACTTCGTCCGCCGGACTTGGAATGGCGCGAGACTTTGCAAGACGCCTCCGTGTGACAAAAATAGGCCGCGGGCACAGCCGCGCCCAAAAATAACCGCTTGAAGGCCGGGGTGCCAAGTTCGTCCAGCGGAAAAAGGCCACAAAAACGGGTGGGCTATAGCCTTGGGGGGTGGGGCTGGCCAACTTCGTCCGCGGGACTCGGAATGGCGCGAGACTTTGCGAGGCGCCTCCATGTGCCAAAAATAGGCTGCGGGCACAGCCGCGCCCAAAAATAACCGCCCGAAGGCTGGGGCGCCAAGTTCGACCAGCGGAAAAAGGCCACAAATACGGGTGGGCTATAGCCTTGGGGGGTGGGGCTGGCCAACTTCCTCCGCCAGACTCGGAAAGGCGTGAGACTTTGCGAGGTGCCTCCGTGTGCCAAAAATAGGCCGCGGACAGAGCCACGCACAAAAATAACCACCCGAAGGCCGGGGCGCCAAGTTCGTCCAGCGGAAAAAGGCCTCAAAAACGGGTGGGCTATAGCCTTGGGGGGTGGGGCTGGCGAACTTCGTCCGCCGGACTCGGAATGACGCGAGACTTTAGGAGGCACGTCCGTGTGCCAAAAATAGGCCGCGGACACAGACGCGCCCAAAAATAACAGCTTGAAGGCCGGGTCGCCAAGTTCATCCAGCGGAAAAAGGCCACAAATACGGGTGGGCTACAGCCTTGGGGGGTGGGGCTGGCCAACTTCGTCCGCCGGACTCGGAATGGCGCGAGACTTCGTGAGGCGCCTCCGTGTGCCAAAAATAGGCCGCGGGCACAGCCGCACCCAAAAATAACCGCCCGAAGGCCGGGGCGAGAAGTTCGTCCAGCGGAAAAAGGCCACAAATACGGGTGGGCTATAGCCTGGGGGGTGGGGCTGGCCAACTTCGTCCGCGGGACTCGGAATGGCGCTAGACTTTGCGAAGCGCCTCCATGTGCCAAAAATAGGCTGCGGGCACAGCCGCGCCCAAAAATAACCGCCCGAAGGCTGGGGCGCCAAGTTCGTCCAGCGGAAAAAGGCCACAAATACGGGTGGGCTATAGCCTTGGGGGGTGGGGCTGGCCAACTTCATCCGCCGGACTCGGAAAGGCGTGAGACTTTGCGAGGTGCCTCCGTGTGCCAAAAATAGGCCGCGGACAGAGCCGCGCACAAAAATAACAGCCCTCAAGGCCGGGGCGCCAAGTTCGTCCAGCGGAAAAAGGCCTCAAAAACGGGTGGGCTATAGCCTTGGGGGGTGGGGCTGGCGAACTTCGTCCGCCGGACTCGGAATGGCGCGAGACTTTAGGAGGCACGTCCGTGTGCCAAAAATAGGCCGCGGACACAGCCGCGCCCAAAAATATCAGCTTGAAGGCCGGGTCGCCAAGTTCATCCAGCGGAAAAAGGCCACAAATACGGGTGGGCTACAGCCTTGGGGGGTGGGGCTGGCCAACTTCGTCCGCCGGACTTGGAATGGCGCGAGACTTTGTAAGGCGCCTCCGTGTGCCAAAAATAGGCCGCGGGCACAGCCGTACCCAAAAATAACCGCCCGAAGGCCGGGGCGCCAAGTTCGTCCAGCGGAAAAAGGCCACAAAAACAGGTGGGCTATAGCCTTGGGGGGTGGCGCTGGCCAACTTCGTCCGCCGGACTCGGAATGGCACGAGACTTTGCGAGGTGCCTCCGTGTGCCAAAAATAGGCCGCGGGCTCAGCCACGAGCAAAAATAACCGCCCAAAGGCCGGGGCGCCGAGTTCGTCCTGCGGAAAAAGGCCACAAATACGGGTGGGCTATAGCCTTGGTGGGTGGGGCTTGCCAACTTCGTCCGCGGGACTCGGAATGGCGCGAGACATTGCGAGGCGCCTCCATGTGCCAAAAATAGGCTGCGGACACAGCCGCGGCCAAAAATAACCGCCCGAAGGCCGGGGCGCCAAGTTCGTCCAGCGGAAAAAGGCCACAAATACGGGTGGGCTATAGCCTTGGGGGGTGGGGCTTGCCAACTTCGTCCGCCGGACTCGGAATGGCGCGAGACATTGCGAGGCACCTCCGTGTGCCAAAAATAGGCTGCGGACACAGCCGCGGCCAAAAATAACCGCCCGAAGGCCGGGGCGCCAAGTTCGTCCAGCGGAAAAAGGCCACAAAAACGGGTGGGCTATAGCCTTGGGGGGTGGGGCAGGCCAACTTCGTCCGCCGGACTCGGAATGGCGCGAGACTTTGCGAGGCGCCTCCGTGTGCCAAACATAGGCCGCGGGCACAGCCGCACCCAAAAATAACTGCCCGAAGGCCGGGCCGCCAAGTTCGTCCAGCGGAAAAAGACCACAAAAACGGGTGGGCTATAGCCTTGGGGGGTGGGGCTGGCCAACTTCGTCTGCCGGACTCGGAATGGTACGAGACTTTGCGAGGCCCCTCCGTGTGCCAAAAATAGGCCGCGGGCACAGGCGCCCCCAAAAATAACTGCCCGAAGGCCGGGGCGCCAAGTTCGTGCAGCGGAAAAAGGCCACAAAAACGGGTGGGCTATAGCCTTGGGGGGTGGGGCTTGCCAACTTCGTCCGCCGGACTCGGAATGGCGCAAGACATTGCGAGGTGCCTCCGTGTGCCAAAAATAGGCTGCGGGCACAGCCGCGGCCAAAAATAACCGCCCGAAGGCCGGGGCGCCAAGTTCGTCCAGCGGAAAAAGGCCACAAAAACGGGTGGGCTATAGCCTTGGGGGGTGGGGCTGGCCAACTTCGTCTGCCGGACTCGGAATGGTGCGAGACTTTGCGAGGCGCCTCCATGTGCCAAAAATAGGCTGCGGGCACAGCTGCGGCCAAAAATAACCGCCCGAAGGCCGGGGCGCCAAGTTCGTCCAGCGGAAAAAGGCCACAAAAACGGGTGGGCTATAGCCTTGGGGGTGGGGCAGGCCAACTTCGTCCGCCGGACTCGGAATGGCACGAGACTTTGCGAGGTGCCTCCGTGTGCCAAAAATAGGCCGCGGGCTCAGCCACGAGCAAAAATAACCGCCCAAAGGCCGGGGCGCCGAGTTCGTCCAGCGGAAAAAGGCCACAAATACGGGTGGGCTATAGCCTTGGGGGGTGGGGCTTGCCAACTTCGTCCGCCGGACTCGGAATGGCGCGAGACATTGCGAGGCACCTCCGTGTGCCAAAAATAGGCTGCGGACACAGCCGCGGCCAAAAATAACCGCCCGAAGGCCGGGGCGCCAAGTTCGTCCAGCGGAAAAAGGCCACAAAAACGGGTGGGCTATAGCCTTGGGGGGTGGGGCTGGCCAACTTCGTCTGCCGGACTCGGAATGGTACGAGACTTTGCGAGGCCCCTCCGTGTGCCAAAAATAGGCCGCGGGCACAGGCGCCCCCAAAAATAACTGCCCGAAGGCCGGGGCGCCAAGTTCGTGCAGCGGAAAAAGGCCACAAAAACGGGTGGGCTATAGCCTTGGGGGGTGGGGCTTGCCAACTTCGTCCGCCGGACTCGGAATGGCGCAAGACATTGCGAGGTGCCTCCGTGTGCCAAAAATAGGCTGCGGGCACAGCCGCGGCCAAAAATAACCGCCCGAAGGCCGGGGCGCCAAGTTCGTCCAGCGGAAAAAGGCCACAAAAACGGGTGGGCTATAGCCTTGGGGGTGGGGCAGGCCAACTTCGTCCGCCGGACTCGGAATGGCACGAGACTTTGCGAGGTGCCTCCGTGTGCCAAAAATAGGCCGCGGGCTCAGCCACGAGCAAAAATAACCGCCCAAAGGCCGGGGCGCCGAGTTCGTCCAGCGGAAAAAGGCCACAAATACGGGTGGGCTATAGCCTTGGGGGGTGGGGCTTGCCAACTTCGTCCGCCGGACTCGGAATGGCGCGAGACATTGCGAGGCACCTCCGTGTGCCAAAAATAGGCTGTGGGCACAGCCGCGGCCAAAAATAACCGCCCGAAGGCCGGGGCGCCAAGTTCGTCCAGCG
Organism: Citrus x limon; assembly: GCA_034663535.1. Classification (NCBI taxonomy): domain Eukaryota; kingdom Viridiplantae; phylum Streptophyta; class Magnoliopsida; order Sapindales; family Rutaceae; genus Citrus; species Citrus x limon. The sequence continues at coordinate 33,379,479 of CM067991.1, forward strand.
GAAAAAGGCCACAAAAACGGGTGGGCTATAGCCTTGGGGGGTGGGGCAGGCCAACTTCGTCCGCCGGACTCGGAATGGCGCGAGACTTTGCGAGGCGCCTCCGTGTGCCAAACATAGGCCGCGGGCACAGCCGCACCCAAAAATAACTGCCCGAAGGCCGGGCCGCCAAGTTCGTCCAGCGGAAAAAGACCACAAAAACGGGTGGGCTATAGCCTTGGGGGGTGGGGCTGGCCAACTTCGTCTGCCGGACTCGGAATGGTACGAGACTTTGCGAGGCCCCTCCGTGTGCCAAAAATAGGCCACGGGCACAGCCGCCCCCAAAAATAACTGCCCGAAGGCCGGGGCGCCAAGTTCGTGCAGCGGAAAAAGGCCACAAAAACGGGTGGGCTATAGCCTTGGGGGGTGGGGCTTGCCAACTTCGTCCGCCGGACTCGGAATGGCGCAAGACATTGCGAGGTGCCTCCGTGTGCCAAAAATAGGCTGCGGGCACAGCCGCGGCCAAAAATAACCGCCCGAAGGCCGGGGCGCCAAGTTCGTCCAGCGGAAAAAGGCCACAAAAACGGGTGGGCTATAGCCTTGGGGGGTGGGGCTGGCCAACTTCGTCTGCCGGACTCGGAATGGTACGAGACTTTGCGAGGCGCCTCCATGTGCCAAAAATAGGCTGCGGGCACAGCTGCGGCCAAAAATAACCGCCCGAAGGCCGGGGCGCCAAGTTCGTCCAGCGGAAAAAGGCCACAAAAACGGGTGGGCTATAGCCTTGGGGGGTGGGGCAGGCCAACTTCGTCCGCCGGACTCGGAATGGCGCGAGACTTTGCGAGGCGCCTCCGTGTGCCAAACATAGGCCGCGGGCACAGCCGCACCCAAAAATAACTGCCCGAAGGCCGGGGCGCCAAGTTCGTCCAGCGGAAAAAGGCCACAAAAACGGGTGGGCTATAGCCTTGGGGGGTGGGGCTGGCCAACTTCGTCTGCCGGACTCGGAATGGTGCGAGACTTTGCGAGGCGCCTCCATGTGCCAAAAATAGGCTGCGGGCACAGCTGCGGCCAAAAATAACCGCCCGAAGGCCGGGGCGCCAAGTTCGTCCAGCGGAAAAAGGCCACAAAAACGGGTGGGCTATAGCCTTGGGGGGTGGGGCAGGCCAACTTCGTCCGCCGGACTCGGAATGGCGCGAGACTTTGCGAGGCGCCTCCGTGTGCCAAACATAGGCCGCGGGCACAGCCGCACCCAAAAATAACTGCCCGAAGGCCGGGCCGCCAAGTTCGTCCAGCGGAAAAAGTCCACAAAAACGGGTGGGCTATAGCCTTGGGGGGTGGGGCTGGCCAACTTCGTCTGCCGGACTCGGAATGGTATGAAACTTTGCGAGGCCCCTCCGTGTGCCAAAAATAGGCCGCGTGCACAGCCGCCTCCAAAAATAACTGCCCGAAGGCCGGGGCGCCAAGTTCGTGCAGCGGAAAAAGGCCACAAAAACGGGTGGGCTATAGCCTTGGGGGGTGGGGCTGGCCAACTTCGTCCGCCGGACTTGGAATGGTGTGAGACATTGCGAGGTGCCTCCGTGTGCCAAACATAGGCCGCGGTCACAGCCGCACCCAAAAATAACTGCCCGAAGGCCGGGCCGCCAAGTTCGTCCAGCGGAAAAAGTCCACAAAAACGGGTGGGCTATAGCCTTGGGGGGTGGGGCTGGCCAACTTCGTCCGCCGGACTCGGAATGGCGCGAGACTTTGCGAGGCACCTCCGTGTGCCAAAAATAGGCCACGGGCACAGCCGGGCCCAAAAATACCCGCCCAAAGGCCGGGGCGCCAAGTTCGTCCAGCGGAAAAAGGCCACAAAAACGGGTGGGCTATAGCCTTGGGGGGTGGGGCTGGCCAACTTCGTCCGCCGGATTCGGAATGGCGCGAGACTTTGCGAGGTGACTCCGTGTGCCAAAAATAGTGCGCGGGGACTGCCGCGCCGAAAAATAACAGCCCGAAGGCCGGGGCGCCAAGTTCGTCCAGCGGAAAAAGGCCACAAAAACGGGTGGGCTATAGTCTTGGGGGGTGGGGGTGGCCGACATCGTCCGCCGGACTCGGAATGGCGCGAGACATTGCAAGGCACCTCCGTGTGCCAAAAATAGGCCTTGGGCACAACCGTGCCCAAAAATAACCGCCCGAAGGCCGGGGCGCAAATTTCGTCCAGCGGAAAAAGGCCACAAATACTGTGGGCTATAGCCTTGGGGGATGGGGCTGGCCAACTTCGCCCGCCGGACTCGGTATGGCGCGAGACTTTGCGAGGTGCCTCCGTGTGCCAAAAATAGGCCGTGGGCTCAGCCACGCCCAAAAATAACCGCCCAAAGGCCGGGGCGCCGAGTTTGTCCAGCGGAAAAAGGCCACAAATACGGGTGGGCTATAGCCTTGGGGGGTGGGGCTTGCCAACTTCGTCCGCCGGGCTCGGAATGGCGCGAGACATTGCGAGGCACCTCCATGTGTCAAAAATAGGCCGCGGGCACAGCCGCGGCCAAAAATAACCGCCCGAAGGCCGGGGCGCCAAGTTCGTCCAGCGGAAAAAGGCCACAAAAACGGGTGGGCTATAGCCTTGTGGGGTGGGGCTGGCCAACTTCGTCCGCCGGACTTGGAATGGCGCGAGACTTTGCGAGGCGCCTCCGTGTACCAAACATAGGCCGCAGGCCCAGCCGCACCAAAAAATAACTGCCCGAATGCCGGGTCGCCAAGTTCGTCCAGCGGAAAAAGTCCACAAAAACGGGTGGGCTATAGCCTTGGGGGGTGGGGCTGGCCAACTTCGTCTGCCGGACTCGGAATGGTGCGAGACTTTGCGAGGCCCCTCCGTGTGCCAAAAATAGGCCGCGGGCAGAGCCGCCCCCAAAAATAACTGCCCGAAGGCCGGGGCGCCAAGTTCGTCCAGCGGAAAAAGGCCACAAATACGCGTGTGCTATAGCCTTGGGGGGTGGGGCTGGCCAACTTCGTCCGCCGGACTCGGAATGGCGCGAGACATTGCGAGGCGCCTCCATGTGCCAAAAATAGGCTGCGGCCACAGCCGCGCCCAAAAATAACCGCCCAAAGGCCGGGGCGCCAAGTTCGTCCAGCGGAAAAAGGCCACAAAAACGGGTGGGCTATAGCCTTGGGGGGTGGGGCTGGCCAACTTCGTCCGCCGGACTCGAAATGGCGCGAGACTTTGCGAGGCGCCTCCATGTGCCAAAAATAGGCCGCGGGCACAGCCGCGCCCAAAAATAACCGCCCGAAGGCCGTGGCGCAAATTTCGTCAAGCGGAAAAAGGCCACAAATACTGTGGGCTATAGCCTTAGGGGATGCGGCTGGCCAACTTCGCCCGCCGGACTCGGAATGGTACGAGACTTTGCGAGGCACCTCCGTGTTCCAAAAATAGGCCGCGGGCACAGCCGTGAACAAAAATAACCACCCGAAGGCCGGGGCGCCAAGTTCGTCCAGCGGAAAAAGGACACAAAAACGGGTGGGCTATAGCCTTGGGGGGTGGGGCTGGCCAACTTCGTCCGCCGGGCTCGGAATGGCACGAGACTTTACGAGGCGCCTCCGTGTGCCAAAAATAGGCCTCGGGCTCAGCCGCGCCCAAAAATAACCGCCCAAAGGCCGGGGCGCCAAGTTCGACCAGCGGAAAAAGGCCACAAAAACGGGTGGGCTATAGCCTTGGGGGGTGGGGCTGGCCAACTTCGTCCGCCGGACTCGGAATGGCACGAGGCTTTGTGAGGCGCCTCCGTTAGAAAAAAATAGGCCGCGGGCACAGTCGCGCCAAAAAATAACCGCCCGAAGGCCGGGGCGCCAAGTTCGTCCAGCGGAAAAAGGCCACAAAAACGGGTGGGCTATAGCCTTGGGGGTGGAGCTGGCCAACTTCGTACGCCGGACTCCGAATGGCGCGAGACATTGCGAGGCTCCTCCATGTGCCAAAAATAGGCCGCGGGCACAGCCGCGGCCAAAAATAACCGCCCGAAGGCCGGGGCGCCAAGTTCGTCCAGCGGAAAAAGGCCAGAAAAACGGGTGGGCTATAGCCTTGGGGGGTGGGGCTGGCCAACCTCGTCCGCCGGACTCGGAATGGCGCGAGACTTTGCGAGGTGCCTCCGTGTGCCAAACATAGAACGCGGGCACAGCCGCACCCAAAAATAACTGCCCGAAGGCCGGGGCGCCAAGTTCGTCCAGCGGAAAAAGCACACAAAAACGGGTGGGCTATAGCCTTGGGGGGTGGGGCTGGCCGACTTCGTCCGCCAGACTCGGAATGGCGCGATACTTTGCGAGGTGCCTCTGTGTGCCAAAAATAGGCCGCGGGCACAGCCGAGCCCAAAAATGACCGCCCGAAGGCCGGAGCACCAAGTTCGTCCCGCGGAAAAAGGCCACAAAAACGGGTGGGCTGTAGCCATGGGGGGTGGGGTTGGCCGACTTCGTCCGCCGGACTCGGAATGGCGCGAGACTTTGCGTGGCACCTCCAAGTGCCAAAAATAGGCCGCGACCACAGCCGCGCCAAAAAATAACCGCCCGAAGGCCGGGGCGCCAAGTTCGTCCGGCGGAAAAAGGCCACAAAACGGGTGGGCTATGGCCTTGGCGGGTGGGGCTGGCCGACTTCGTCCGCCGGACTCGGAATGGCGCGAGACTTTGCGAGGCGCCTCCATGTGAAAAAAATAGGCCGCGGGCACAGCCGCGCCCAAAAATAACCGCCCGAAGGCCGGGGCGCCAAGTTCGTCCAGCGGAAAAAGGCCACAAAAACGGGTGGGTCATAGCCTTGGGGGGTGGGGCTGGCCAACTTCGTTCGCCGGACTCGGAATGGCGCGAGACTATGCGAGGCGCCTCCGTGTGCCAAACATAGGCCGCGGGCACAGCCGTACCCAAAATTAACTGCCCGAAGGCCGGGGCGCCAAGTTCGTCCAGCGGAAAAAGCACACAAAAACGGGTGGGCTATAGCTTTGGGGGTAGGGGCTGGCCAACTTCGTCTCCCGTACTCGGAATGGCGCGAGACATTGCGAGGCACCTCCGAGTGCCAAAAATAGGCCGCAGGCACAGCCGCGCCAAAAAATAACCACCCGAAGGCCGGGGCGCCAAGTTCGTCCAGCGGAAAAAGGACACAAAAACGGGTGGGCTATAGCCTTGGGGGGTGGGGCTGGCCAACTTCGTCCGCCGGACTCGGAATGGCACGAGACTTTACGAGGCGCCTCCGTGTGCCAAAAATAGGCCTCGGGCTCAGCCGCGCCCAAAAATAACCGCCCAAAGGCCGGGGCGCCAAGTTCGACCAGCGGAAAAAGGCCACAAAAACGGGTGGGCTATAGCCTTGGGGGGTGGGGCTGGCCAACTTCGTCCGCCGGACTCGGAATGGCGCGAGGCTTTGTGAGGCGCCTCCGTTAGAAAAAAATAGGCCGCGGGCACAGTCGCGCCAAAAAATAACCGCCCGAAGGCCGGGGCGCCAAGTTCGTCCAGCGGAAAAAGGCCACAAAAACGGGTGGGCTATAGCCTTGGGGGTGGAGCTGGCCAACTTCGTACGCCGGACTCCGAATGGCGCGAGACATTGCGAGGCTCCTCCATGTGCCAAAAATAGGCCGCGGGCACAGCCGCGGCCAAAAATAACCGCCCGAAGGCCGGGGCGCCAAGTTCGTCCAGCGGAAAAAGGCCAGAAAAACGGGTGGGCTATAGCCTTGGGGGGTGGGGCTGGCAAACCTCGTCCGCCGGACTCGGAATGGCGCGAGACTTTGCGAGGTGCCTCCGTGTGCCAAACATAGAACGCGGGCACAGCCGCACCCAAAAATAACTGCCCGAAGGCCGGGGCGCCAAGTTCGTCCAGCGGAAAAAGCACACAAAAACGGGTGGGCTATAGCCTTGGGGGGTGGGGCTGGCCGACTTCGTCCGCCAGACTCGGAATGGCGCGATACTTTGCGAGGTGCCTCTGTGTGCCAAAAATAGGCCGCGGGCACAGCCGAGCCCAAAAATGACCGCCCGAAGGCCGGAGCACCAAGTTCGTCCCGCGGAAAAAGGCCACAAAAACGGGTGGGCTGTAGCCATGGGGGGTGGGGTTGGCCGACTTCGTCCGCCGGACTCGGAATGGCGCGAGACTTTGCGTGGCACCTCCAAGTGCCAAAAATAGGCCGCGACCACAGCCGCGCCAAAAAATAACCGCCCGAAGGCCGGGGCGCCAAGTTCGTCCGGCGGAAAAAGGCCACAAAACGGGTGGGCTATGGCCTTGGCGGGTGGGGCTGGCCGACTTCGTCCGCCGGACTCGGAATGGCGCGAGACTTTGCGAGGCGCCTCCATGTGAAAAAAATAGGCCGCGGGCACAGCCGCGCCCAAAAATAACCGCCCAAAGGCCGGGGCGCCAAGTTCGTCCAGCGGAAAAAGGCCACAAAAACGGGTGGGTCATAGCCTTGGGGGGTGGGGCTGGCCAACTTCGTTCGCCGGACTCGGAATGGCGCGAGACTATGCGAGGCGCCTCCGTGTGCCAAACATAGGCCGCGGGCACAGCCGTACCCAAAATTAACTGCCCGAAGGCCGGGGCGCCAAGTTCGTCCAGCGGAAAAAGCACACAAAAACGGGTGGGCTATAGCTTTGGGGGTAGGGGCTGGCCAACTTCGTCTCCCGTACTCGGAATGGCGCGAGACATTGCGAGGCACCTCCGAGTGCCAAAAATAGGCCGCAGGCACAGCCGCGCCCAAAAATAACCGCCCAAAGGCCGGGGCGCCAAGTTCGTCCAGCGGAAAAAGGCCACAAATACGGGTGGGCTATAGCCTTGGGGGGTGGGGCTGGCCAACCTCGTCCGCCGGACTCGGAATGGCGCGAGACTTTGCGAGGCACCTCCGTGTGCCAAAATTAGGCCACGGGCACAGCCGCGCCCAAAAATACCCGCCTGAAGGCCGGGGCGCCAAGTTCGTCCAGCGGAAAAAGGCCACAAAAACGGGTGGGCTATAGCCTTGGGGGGTGGGGCTGGCCAACTTCGTCCGCCTGATTCGGAATAGCGCCAGACTTTGCGAGGTGCCTCCGTGTGCCAAAAATAGGCTGCGGGGACAGCCGCGCCGAAAAATAACCGCCCGAAGGCCGGGGCGCCAAGTTCGTCCAGCGGAAAAAGGCCACAAAAACAGGTGGGCTATAGCCTTGGGGGGTGGGGCTGGCCAACTTCGTCCGCCGGACTCGTAATGGCGCGAGAATTTGCGAGGCACCTCCGTGTGACAAAAATAGGTCACGGGCACAGCCGCGCCCAAAAATAGCCGCCCGAAGGCCGGGGCGCCAACTTCGTCCAGCGGAAAAAGCCCACAAACACGGGTGGGCAATAGCCTTGGGGGGTGGGGCTGGCCAACCTCGTCCGCCGGACTCGGAATGCCGCGAGGCTTTGCGAGGCGCCACCGTGTGCCAAAATTAGGCCACGGGCACAGCCGCACCCAAAAATAACCGCCCGAAGGCCGGGGCACCAAGTTCGTCCAGCGGAAAAAGGCCACATATTCGGGTGGGCTATAGCCTAGGGGGGTGGGGCTGGCCAACTTCGTCCGCCGCACTCGGAATGGCGTAAGACTTTACGAGGTGCCTCCGTGTGGCAAAAATAGGCCACGGGCTCAGCCGCGGCGAAAAATAACCGCCCGAAGGCCGGGGCGCCAAGTTCGTCCAGCGGAAAAAGGCCACAAAAACGGGTGGGCTATAGCCTTGGGGGGTGGGGCTGGCCAACTTCGTCCGCCGGACTCGGAATGGCGTGAGACTAATCGAGGCACCTCCGTGTGCCTAAAGTACGCCGCGGGCACAGCCACGCCCAAAAATAACCGCCCGAAAGCCGGGGCGCCAAGTTCGTCCAGCGGAAAAAGGCCACAAAAACGGGTGGGCTATAGCCTTGGGGTGTGGGGTTGGCCAACTTCGTCCGCCGGACTCGGAATGGCGCGAGACTATGCGAGGTGCCTCCGTGTGCCAAACATAGGCTGCGGGCACAGCCGTACCCAAAATTAACTGCCCGAAGGCCGGGGCGCCAAGTTCGTCCAGCGGAAAAAGCACACAAAAACGGGTGGGCTATAGCCTTGGGGGGTGGGGCTGGCCAACTTCGTCTGCCGTACTCGGAATGGCGCGAGACATTGCGAGGCGCCTCCGTGTGCCAAAAATAGACCGCGGGCACAGCCGCGCCCAAAAATAACCGCCCGAAGGCCGGGGCGCCAAGTTCGTCCAGCGTAAAAAAGGCCACAAATACGGGCGGGCTATAGCGTTGGGGGGTGGGGCTGGCCAACCTCGTCCGCCGGACTCGGAATGCCGCGAGGCTTTGCGAGGCGCCACCGTGTGCCAAAATTAGGCCACGGGCACAGCCGCGCCCAAAAATACCCGCTCGAAGGCCGGGGCGCCAAGTTCGTCCAGCGGAAAAACGCCACAAAAACGGGTGGGCTATAGCCTTGGGGGGTGGGGCTGGCCAACTTCGTCCGCCGGACTAGGAATGGCGCGAGACTTTGCGAGGTGCCTCCGTGTGCCAAAAATAGGCCGCGGGGACAGCCGCGCCGAAAAATAACCGCCCGAAGGCTGGGGCGCCAAGTTCGTCCAGCGGAAAAAGGCCACAAAAACGGGTGGGCTATAGCCTTGGGGGGTGGGGCTGGCCAACTTCGTCCGCCGGATTCGGAATGGCGCGAGACTTTGCGAGGTGCCTCTGTGTGCCAAAAATAGGCCGCGGGCACAGCCGCGCCCAAAAATAACGGCCCGAAGGCCGGGGCGCCAAGTTCCTCCAGCGGAAAAAGGCCACAAAAACAGGTGGGCTATAGCCTTGGGGGGTGGGGCTGGCCCACTTCGTCCGCCGGACTCGTAATGGCGCGAGAATTTGCGAGGCACCTCCGTGTGACAAAAATAGGTCACGGGCACAGCCGCGCCCAAAAATAACCGCCCGAAGGCCGGGGCGCCAAGTTCGTCCAGCGGAAAAAGCCCACAAATACGGGTGGGCAATAGCCTTGGGGGGTGGGGCAGGCCGACTTCGTCCGCCGGACTCGGAATGGCGCGAGACTTTGCGAGGCGCCTCCGTGTGAAAAAAATAGGCCGCGGGCACAGCCGTACCCAAAAATAACCGCCCGAAGGCCGGGGCACCAAGTTCGTCCAGCGGAAAAAGGCCTCAAAAACGGGTGGGCTATAGCCTAGGGGGGTGGGGCTGGCCAAATTCGTCCGCCGCACTCGGAATGGCGTAAGACTTTGCGAGGTGCCTCCGTGTGGCAAAAATAGGCCACGGGCTCAGCCGCGCCGAAAAATAACCGCCCGAAGGCCGGGGCGCCAAGTTCGTCCAGCGGAAAAAGGCCATAAAAACGGGTGGGCTATAGCCTTGGGGGGTGGGGCTGGCCAACTTCGTCCGCCGGACTCGGAATGGCGTGAGACTTATCGAGGCACCTCCGTGTGCCTAAAGTACGCCGCGGGCACAGCCGCGCCCAAAAATAACCGCCCGAAGGCCGGGGCGCCAAGTTCATCCAGCGGAAAAAGGCCACAAAAACGGCTGGGCTATAGCCTTGGGGGGTCGGGCTGGCCAACTTCGTCCGCCGGACTCGGAATGGCGCGAGACTATGCGAGGCGCCTCCGTGTGCCAAACATAGGCCGCGGGCACAGCCGTACCCAAAATTAACTGCCCGAAGGCCGGGGCGCCAAGTTCGTCCAGCGGAAAATGCACACAAAAACGGGTGGGCTATAGCCTTGGGGGGTGGGGCTGGCCAACTTCGTCTGCCGTACTCGGAATGGCGCGAAACATTGCGAGGCGCCTCCGTGTGCCAAAAATAGTCCGCGGGCACAGCCGCGGCCAAAAATAACCGCCCGAAGGCCGGGGCGCCAAGTTCGTCCAGCGGAAAAAGGCCAGAAAAACGGGTGGGCTATAGCCTTGGGGGGTGGGGCTGGCCAACTTCGTCCGCCGGACTCGGTATGGCGCGAGACTTTTCGAGGCGCCTACGTGTGCCAAAACTAGGCCGCGGGCACAGCCGCGCCCAAAAATAACCGCCCGAAGGCCGGGGCGCGAAGTTCGTCCAGCGGAAAAAGGCCACAAAAACGGGTGGGCTATAGCCTTGGAGGGTGGGGCTGGCCAACTTCGTCCACCGGACTCGGAATGGCACGAGACTTTGCGTGGCGCCTCCGTGTGAAAAAAATAGGCCGCGGGCACAGCCGCGTCCAAAAATAACAGGTTGAAGGCCGGGGCGCCAAGTTCGTCCAGCGGAAAAAGGCCACAAATACGGGTGGGCTACAGCCTTGGGGGGTGGGGCTGGCCAACTTCGTCCGCCGGACTTGGAATGGCACGAGACTTTGTGAGGCGCCTCCGTCTGCCAAAAATAGGCCGCGGGCACAGGCGTGCCCAAAAATAACCGCCCGAAGGCCGGGGCGCCACGTTGGTCCAGCGGAAAAAGGCCACAAAAACGGGTGGGCTATAGCCTTGGGGGGTGGGGCTGGCCAACTTCGTCTGCCAGAATCGGAATGGCGCGAGACTTTGCGAGGTGCCTCCGTGTGCCAAAAATAGTCCGCGGGCACAGCCGCGGCCAAAAATAACCGCCGGAAGGCCGGGGCGCCAAGTTCGTCCAGCGGAAAAAGGCCAGAAAAACGGGTGGGCTATAGCCTTGGAGGGTGGGGCTGGCCAACTTCGTCCGCCGGACTCGGTATGGCGCGAGACTTTTTGAGGCGCCTCCGTGTGCCAAAAATAGGCCGCGGGCACAGCCGCGCCCAAAAATAAGCGCCCGAAGGCCGGGGCGCCAAGTTCGTCCAGCGGAAAAAGGCCACAAAAACGGGTGGGCTATAGCCTTGGGGGGTGGGGCTGGCCAACTTCGTCCGCCGGACTCGGAATGGCGCGAGACTTTGCGAGGCTCCTCCGTGTGAAAAAAATAGGCCGCGGACACAGCCACACACAAAAATAACAGCTTGAAGGCCGGGGCGCCAAGTTCGTCCGGCGGAAAAAGGCCACAAATACGGGTGGGCTACAGCCTTGGGGGGTGGGGCTGGCCAACTTCGTCCGCCGGACTCGGAATGGCACGAGACTTTGTGAGGCGCCTCCGTCTGCCAAAAATAGGCCGCGGGCACACGCGCGCCCAAAAATAACCGCCCGAAGGCCGGGGCGCCACGTTCGTCCAGCGGAAAAAGGCCACAAAAACGGGTGGGCTATAGCCTTGGGGGGTGGGGCTGGCCAACTTCGTCCGCCGGACTCGGTATGGCGCGAGACTTTTCGAGGCGCCTACGTGTGCCAAAACTAGGCCGCGGGCACAGCCGCGCCCAAAAATAACCGCCCGAAGGCCGGGGCGCGAAGTTCGTCCAGCGGAAAAAGGCCACAAAAACGGGTGGGCTATAGCCTTGGAGGGTGGGGCTGGCCAACTTCGTCCACCGGACTCGGAATGGCACGAGACTTTGCGTGGCGCCTCCGTGTGAAAAAAATAGGCCGCGGGCACAGCCGCGTCCAAAAATAACAGGTTGAAGGCCGGGGCGCCAAGTTCGTCCAGCGGAAAAAGGCCACAAATACGGGTGGGCTACAGCCTTGGGGGGTGGGGCTGGCCAACTTCGTCCGCCGGACTTGGAATGGCACGAGACTTTGTGAGGCGCCTCCGTCTGCCAAAAATAGGCCGCGGGCACAGGCGTGCCCAAAAATAACCGCCCGAAGGCCGGGGCGCCACGTTCGTCCAGCGGAAAAAGGCCACAAAAACGGGTGGGCTATAGCCTTGGGGGGTGGGGCTGGCCAACTTCGTCTGCCAGAATCGGAATGGCGCGAGACTTTGCGAGGTGCCTCCGTGTGCCAAAAATAGTCCGCGGGCACAGCCGCGGCCAAAAATAACCGCCGGAAGGCCGGGGCGCCAAGTTCGTCCAGCGGAAAAAGGCCAGAAAAACGGGTGGGCTATAGCCTTGGAGGGTGGGGCTGGCCAACTTCGTCCGCCGGACTCGGTATGGCGCGAGACTTTTTGAGGCGCCTCCGTGTGCCAAAAATAGGCCGCGGGCACAGCCGCGCCCAAAAATAACCGCCCGAAGGCCGGGGCGCCAAGTTCGTCCAGCGGAAAAAGGCCACAAAAACGGGTTGGCTATAGCCTTGGGGGGTGGGGCTGGCCAACTTCGTCCGCCGGACTCGGAATGGCGCGAGACTTTGCGAGGCTCCTCCGTGTGAAAAAAATAGGCCGCGGACACAGCCACACACAAAAATAACAGCTTGAAGGCCGGGGCGCCAAGTTCGTCCGGCGGAAAAAGGCCACAAATACGGGTGGGCTACAGCCTTGGGGGGTGGGGCTGGCCAACTTCGTCCGCCGGACTCGGAATGGCACGAGACTTTGTGAGGCACCTCCGTCTGCCAAAAATAGGCCGCGGGCACACGCGCGCCCAAAAATAACCGCCCGAAGGCCGGGGCGCCACGTTCGTCCAGCGGAAAAAGGCCACAAAAACGGGTGGGCTATAGCCTTGGGCGGTGGGGCTGGCCAACTTCGTCCGCCGGACTCGGAATGGCGCGACACTTTGCGAGGTGCCTCCGTGTGACAAAAATAGGCCACGGGCACAGCCGCGCCCAAAAATAACCGCCCGAAGGCCGGGGCGCCAAGTTCGTCCAGAGGAAAAAGGCCACAAAAACGGGTGGGCTATAGCCTTGGGGGGTGGGGCTGGCCAACTTCGTCCGCCGCACTCGGAATGGCGCGAGACTTTGGGAGGTGCCTCCGTGTACCAAAAATAGGCCGCGTGAACAGTCGCACCCAAAAATAACCGGCCGAAGGCCGGGGCGCCAAGTTCGTCCAGCGGAAAAAGGCCACAAAAACGGGTGGGCTATAGCCTTGGGGGGTGGGGCTGGCCAACTTCGTCCGCCGCACTCGGAATGGCGCGAGACTTTGGGAGGTGCCTCCGTGTACCAAAAATAGGCCGCGTGAACAGTCGCACCCAAAAATAACCGGCCGAAGGCCGGGGCGCCAAGTTCGTCCAGCGGAAAAAGGTCACAAATACGGGTGGGCTATAGCCGAGGGGGGTGGGGCTGGCCAACTTCGTCCACCGCACTCGGAATGGCGCAAGAATTTGCGAGGCACCTCCGTGTGCCAAAAATAGGCCGCGGGCACAGCCGCGCTGAAAAATAACCGCCCGAAGGCCGGGGCGCCAAGTTCGTCCAGCGGAAAAAGGCCACAAAAACGGGTGGGCTATAGCCTTGGGGGGTGGGGCTGGCCAACTTCGTCCGCCGGACTCGGAATGGCGCGAGACTTTGCGAGGCGCCTCCGTGTGCCGAAAATAGGCCGTGGGCACAGCCGCGCCCAAAAATAACCGCCCGAAGGCCCGGGCGCCAAGTTCGTCCAGCGGACAAAGGCCACAAAAATGGGTGGGCTATAGCCTTGGGGGGTGGGGCTGGCCAACTTCGTCCGCCGGACTCGGAATGGCGCGAGACTTTGCGAGGCGCCTCCGGGTACCAAAAATAGGCCGCCGGCACAGCCGCGCCCAAAAATAACCGCCCGAAGGCCGGGGCGCCAAGTTCGTCCAGAGAAAAAAGGCCAGAAAAACGGGTGGGCTATAGCCTTGGGGGGTGGGGCTGGCCAACTTCGTCCGCCGCACTCGGAATGGCGCGAGACTTTGGGAGGTGCCTCCGTGTACCAAAAATAGGCTGCGGGAACAGCCGCACCCAAACATAACCGCCCGAAGGCCGGGGCGCCAAGTTCGTCCAGCGGAAAAAGGCCAGAAAAACGGGTGGGCTATAGCCTTGGGGGTGGGGCTGGCCAACTTCGTCCGCCGGACTCGGAATGGCGCGCGACTTTGCGAGGCACCTCCGTGCGCCAAAAATAGGCCGCGGGCACAGCCGCGCCCAAAAATAACCGCCCGAAGGCCGGGGCGCCAAGTTCGTCCAGCGGAAAAAGGCCACAAAAACGGGTGGGCTATAGCCTTGGGGGGTAGGGCTGGCCAACTTCGTCCGCCGGACTCGGAATGGCGCGAGACTTTGGGAGATGCCTCCGGGTGCCAAAAATAGGCCGTGGGCACAGCCACGACCAAAAATAACCGCCCGAAGGCCGGGGCGCCAGGTTCGTCCAGCGGAAAAAGGCCAGAAAAACGGGTGGGCTATAGCCTTGGGGGGTGGGGCTGGCCAACTTCGTCCGCCGCACTCGGAATGGCGCAAGACATTGCGAGGTGCCTCCGTGTGCCAAAAATAGGCCGCGGGCACAACCGCGCCGAAAAATAATTGCCCGAAGGCCGGGGCGCCAAGTTCGTCCATCGGTAAAAGGCCACAAAAACGCGTGGGCTATAGCCTTGGGGGGTGGGGCTGGCCAACTTCGTCCGCCGGACTCGGAATGGCGCGAGACTTTGCGAGGCGCCTCCGTGTGCCGAAAATAGGCTGCGGGCACAGCCGCGCCTAAAAATAACCGCCCGAAGGCCCGGGCGCCAAGTTCGTCCAGCGGACAAAGGCCACAAAAATGGGTGGGCTATAGCCTTGGGGGGTGGGGCTGGCCAACTTCGTCCGCCGGACTCGGAATGGCGTGAGACTTTGCAAGGCGCCTCCGGGTGACAAAAATAGGCCGCGGGCACAGCCGCAACCAAAAATAACCACCCGAAGGCCCGGGCGCCAAGTTCGTCCAGCGGAAAAAGGCCACAAAAACGGGTGGGCTAAGGATTGGGGGGTGGGGCTGGCCAACTTCGTCCGCCGGACTCGGAATGGCGCGAAACTTTTCGAGGCGCCCCCATGTGCCAGAAATAGGCTGTGGGCACAGCTGCGCCCAAAAATAACCGCCCGAAGGCCGGGGCGCCAAGTTCGTCCAGCGGAAAAAGGCCACAAAAATGGGTGGGCTATAGCCTTGGCGGGTGGGGCTGGCCAACTTCGTCCGCCGCACTCGGAATGGCGCGAGACTTCGCGAGGCGCCTCCATGTGCTAAAAATAGGCCACGGGCACAGCCGCGCCCAAAAATAACCGCCCGAAGGCCGGGGCGCCAAGTTCGTCCAGCGGGAAAAGGCCACAAATACGGGTGGGCTATAGCCTTGCGGGGTGGGGCTGGCCCGCTTCGTCCGCCGCACTCGGAATGGCGTGAGACTTTGCGAGGCACCTTCGTGTGCAGAAAATAGGCCGCGGTCACAGCCACGCCGAAAAATAACCGCCCGAAGGCCGGGGCGCCAAGTTCGTCCAGCGGAAAAAGGCCGCAAAAATGGGTGGGCTATAGCCTTGTGGGGTGGGGCTGGCCAACTTCGTCCGCCGGATTTCTAATGGCGTGAGACTTTTCGAGGCATCTCCGTGTTCCAAAAGTAGGCCGCGGGCACAGCCACGTCCAAAAATAACCGCCCGAAGGCCGGGGCGCCAAGTTCGTCCAGCAGAAAAAGGCCAGAAAAACGGGTGGGCTATAGCCTTGGGGGGTGGGGCTGGCCAACTTCGTCCGCCGCACTCGGAATGGCGCGAAACTTCGCGAGGCACCTCCATGTGCTAAAAATAGGCCAAGGGCACAGCCGCGCCCAAAAATAACCGCCCGAAGGCCGGGGCGCCAAGTTCGTCCAGCGGGAAAAGGCCACAAAAACGGGTGGGCTATAGCCTTGGGGGGTGGAGCTGGCCCACTTCGTCCGCCGCACTCGGAATGGCGTGAGGCTTTGCGAGGCACCTCGGTGTGCAAAAAATAGGCCGCGGTCACAGCCGCGCCCAAAAATAACCGCCCGAAGGCCCAGGCTGCAAGTTCGTCCAGCGGAAAAATGCCACAAAAACGGGTGGGCTATAGCCTTGGGGGGTGGGGCTCGCCAACTTCATCCGCCGGACTCGGAATGGCGCGAGACTTTTCGAGGCGCCTCCGTGTGCCAAAAATAGGCCGCGGGCACTGGCGCGCCCAAAAATAACTGCCCGAAGGCCGGGGCCCGAAGTTCGTCCTGCGGAAAAAGGCCACAAAAACGGGTGGGCTATAGCCTTGGGGGGTGGGGCTGGCCAACTTCGTCCGCCGGGCTCGGAATGGCGCGAGACATTGCGAGGCGCCTCTGTGTGCCAAAAATAGGCCGCGGACATAGCCGTGCCCAAAAATAACCACCCGAAGGCCAGGGCGCCAAGTTCGTCAAGCGGAAAAAGGACACAAAAACGGGTGGGCTGTAGCCTTGGGGGGTGGGGCTGGCCAACTTCGTCCGCCGGACTCGGAATGGCGCGAGACTTTGTGAGGCACCTCCATGTGCCAAAAATAGGCCGTGGGCACGGCCGCGCCCAAAAATAACCGCCCGAAGGCCGGGGCGCCAAGTTCGTCCAGAGGAAAAAGGCCACAAATACGGGTGGGCTATAGTCTTAGGGGGTGGGGCTGGCCAACTTCGTCCGCCGGACTCGGAATGGCGCGAGACTTTTCGAGGTGCCTCCGTGTGCCAAAAATAGGCCGTGGGAACAGCCGCGCCCAAAAATAACCGCCCGAAGGCCGGCGCGCCAAGTTCATCCAACGGAAAAAGGCCACAAAAACGGGTGGGCTATAACCTTGGGGGGTGGGGCTGGCCAACTTCGTCCGCCGGACTCGGAATGGGGCGAGACTTTGCGAGGCACCTCCGTGTACCAAAAATAGGCCGCGGGCACGGCCGAGCCCAAAAATAACCGCCCGAAGGCCGGGGCGCAAAGTTCGTCCAGCGGAAAAAGGCCACAAAAACGGGTGGGCTATAGCCTTGGGGGGTGGGGCTGGCCAACTTCGTCCGCCGCCCTCGGAATGGCGCGAGACTTTACGAGGCGCCTCCGTGTGCCAAAAATAGGCAGCGGGCACAGCCGCGCCCAAAAATAACTGCCCGAAGGCCGGGCCGGCAAGTTCGTCCTGCGGAAAAATGCCACAAAAACGGGTGGGGTATAGCCTTGGGGGGTGGGGCTGGCCAACTTCGTCCGCCGGACTCGGAATGGCGCGAGACTTTGCGGGGCGCCTCCGTGTGCCAAAAATAAGCCGCGGGCACAGCCACGTCCAAAAATAACCGCCCGAAGGCCGGGGCGCCAAGTTCGTCCAGCGGAAAAAGGCCACAAAAACGGGTGGGCTATAGCCTTGGGGGGTGGGGCTGGCCAACTTCGTCCGCCGGACCCGGAATGGCGCGAGATTTTTCGAGGCGCCTCCATGTGCCAAAAATAGACCGCGGGCAGAGCCGCGCCCAAAAATAACCGCCCGAAGGCCGGGGCGCCAAGTTCATCCAGCGGAAAAAGGCCACAAAAACGGGTGGGCTATAGCCTTGGGGGGTGGGTCTGGCCGACTTCGTCCGCCGGACTCGGAATGGCGAGACACTTTCCGAGGCGCCTCCGTGTGCCAAAAATAGGCCGCGGGCACAGCCGCGCCCAAAAATAACCGCCCTAAGGCCGGGGCGCCAAGTTCGTCCAGCGGAAAAAGGCCACAAAAACGGGTGGGCTATAGCCTTCGGGGGTGGGGCTGGCCCACTTCGTCCGCCGGACTCGGAATCGCGAAAATTTGCGAGGTGCCTCCGTGTGCCAAAAATAGGCCGCGGGCACAGCCGCGCCCAAAAATAACCGCCCGAAGGCCGGGTCGCCAAGTTCGTCCAGCGGAAAAAGGCCACAAATACAGGTGGGCAATAGCCTTGGGGGGTGGGGCTGGCCAACTTCGTCCGCCGGACTCGGATTGGGGCGAGACTTTGCGAGGCGCCTCCGTGTGCCAAAAATAGGGCGCGGGCACAGCCGCGCACAAAAATAACAGCCCGAAGGCTGGGGCGCCAAGTTCGTCCAGCGGAAAAAGGCCACAAAAACGGGTGGGCTATAGCCTTGGGGGGTGGGGCTGGCCAACTTCGTCCGCCGGACTCGGAATGGCGCGAGACTTTACGGGGTGCCTCCGTGTGCCAAAAATAGGCCGCGGGCACAGCCGCGCCCAAAAATAACCACCCGAAGACCGGGGCGCCAAGTTCGTCCAGCGGAAAAAGGCCACAAATACGGGTGGGCTATAGTCTTAGGGGGTGGGGCTGGCCAACTTCGTCCGCCGGACTCGGAATGGCGCGAGACTTTTCGAGGCGCCTCCGTGTGCCAAAAATAGGCCGTGGGAACAGCCGCGCCCAAAAATAACCGCCCGAAGGCCGGCGCGCCAAGTTCATCCAGCGGAAAAAGGCCACAAAAACGGGTGGGCTATAACCTTGGGGGGTGGGGCTGGCCAACTTCGTCCGCCGGACTCGGAATGGGGCGAGACTTTGCGAGGCACCTCCGTGTACCAAAAATAGGCCGCGGGCACGGCCGAGCCCAAAAATAACCGCCCGAAGGCCGGGGCGCAAAGTTCGTCCAGCGGAAAAAGGCCACAAAAACGGGTGGGCTATAGCCTTGGGGGGTGGGGCTGGCCAACTTTGTCCGCTGGACTCGGAATGGCCCGAGGCTTAGCGAGGCATCTCCGTGTGCCAAAAATATGCCGCGGACACAGCCGCACCCAAAAATAACCGCCTGAAGGCCGGGGCGCCAAGTTCGTCCAGCAGAAAAAGGCCACAAAAACGGGTGGGCTATAGCCTTGCGGGGTGGGGCTGGCCAACTTCGTCCGCCGGACTTGGAACGCCGCGAGACATTACGAGGTGCGTCCGTGTGCCAAAAATAGGCCGCGGGCACAGCCGCGCCCAAAAATAACCTCCCGAAGGGCTGGCCGTCAAGTTCGTCCAGCGGAAAAAGGACACCAAAATGGGTGGGCTATAGCCTTGGGGGGTGGGGCTGGCCAACTTCGTCCACCGGACTCGGAATGGTGCGAGAATTTCCGAGGCACCTCCGTGTGCCAAAAATAGGCCGCGGGCACAGCCGCGGGAAAACATAACTGCCCAAAGGCCGGGGCGCCATGTTCGTCCAGCGGAAAAAGGGCACAAAAACGGGTGGGCTATAGCCATGGGGGGTGGCGCTGGCCAACTTCGTCCGCCGGACTCGGAATGGCGCGAGACTTTGCAAGGCACCTCCGTGTACCAAAAAAAGGCCGCGGGCACAGCCGCGCCCAAAAACAACCGCCCGAAGGCCGGGGCGCCAAGTTCGTCCAGCGGAAAAAGGCCACAAAAACGGGTGGGCTATAGCCTTGGGGGGTGGGGCTGGCGGCCTTCGTCCGCCGGGCTTGGAATGGCGCGAGACTTTGCGAGGATCCTCCGTCTGCCAAAAATAGGCCGCGGGCACAGTCGCGCTCAAAAATAGCCGCCCGAAGGTCAGGGTGCCAAGTTCGTCCAGCGGAAAAAGGCCACAAATACGGGTGGGCTATAGCCTTGGGGTGTGGGGTTGGCCAACATGTCCGCCGGACTCGGAATGGCGCGAGATTTTGCGAGGCACCTCCGTGTACCAAAAATAGGCCGCGGGCACAGCCACGCCCAAAAATAACCACCCGAAGGCCGGGCGCCAAGTTCGTCCAGCGGAAAAAGGCCACAAAAACGGGTGGGCTATAGCCTTGCGGGGTGGGGCTGGCCAACTTCGTCCGTCGGACTCAGAATGGCGCGAGACTTTGCGAGGATCCTCCGTGTGCCAAAAATAGGCCGCGGGCACAGCCGCGCCCAAAAATAACCGCCCGAAGGCCGGGGCGCCAAGTTCGTCCAGCGGAAAAAGGCCACAAAAACGGGTGGGCTATAGCCTTGCGGGGTGGGGCTGGCCAACTTCGTCCGCCGGACCCGGAATGGCGCGAGACTTTGCGAGGCGCCTCCGTGTGCCACAAATAGGCCGCGGGCACAGCCGCGCCCAAAATTAACTGCCCGAAGGCCGGGGCGCCAAGTTCGTCCAGCAGAAAAAGGCCACAAAAACGGGTGGGCTATAGCCTTGAGGGGTGGGGCTGGCCAACTTCGTCCGCCGGACTCGGAATGGCGCGAGACTTTGCGAGGTGCCTCCGTGTGCCAAAAATAGGCTGCGGGCACAGCCGCACCCAAAAATAACCGCCCGAAGGCCGGGGCGTCAAGTTCGTCCAACGGAAAAAGGCCACAAAAACGGGTGGGCTATAGCCTTGGGGGGTGGGGCTGGCCAACTTCGCCCGCTAGACTCGGAACGAAGCGGGACTTTTCGAGGCGCCTCCGTGTGCCAAAAATAGGCCACGGGCAAAGCCGCGTCCAAAAATAACCACCCGAAGGCCGGGGCGCCAAGTTCGTCCAGCGGAAAAAGGCCACAAAAATGGGTGGGCTATAGCCTTACGGGGTGGGGCTGGCCAACTTCGTCCGTCGGACTCAGAATGGCACGAGACTTTGCGAGGCACCTCCGTGTGCCAAAAATAGGCCGCGGGCTCAGCCGTGCCCAAAAATAACAGCCCGAAGGCCGGGGCGCCAAGTTCGTCCAGCGGAAAAAGGCCACAAAAACGGGTGGGCTATAGCCTTGGGGGGTGGGGCTGGCAAACTTCGTCCGCCGGACTCGGAATGGCGCGAGACTTTAAGAGGCGCCTCCGTGTGCCAAAAATAGGCCGCGGGCAAAGCTGCGCCCAAAAATAACCGCCCAAAGGCCGGGGCGTCAAGTTCGTCCAACGGACAAAGGCCACAAAAACGGGTGGGCTATAGCCTTGGGGGGTGGGGCTGGCCAACTTCGCCCGCCAAACTCGGAATGGCGCGAGACTTTTCGAGGCACCTCCGTGTGCAAAAAATAGGCCACGGGCAAAGCCGCGTCCAAAAATAACCGCCCGAAGGCCGGGGCGCCAAGTTCGTCCAGCGGAAAAAGGCCACAAAAACGGGTGGGCTATAGCCTTGGGGGGTGGGGCTGGCCCACTTCGTCCGCCGGACTCGGAATGGCGCGAGACTTTGCGAGGCACCTCCGTGTACCAAAAATAGGCCGCGGGCACAGCCACGCCCAAAAATAACCGCCCGAAGGCCGGGCAGCAAGTTCGTCCAGCGGAAAAATGCCATAAAAACGGGTGGGCCATAGCCTTGCGGGGTGGGGCTGGCCAACTTCGTCCGTCGGACTCAGAATGGTGCGAGACTTTGCGAGGCACCTCCGTGTACCAAAAATAGGCCGCGGGCACAGCCACGCCCAAAAATAACCACCCGAAGGCCGGGCGCCAAGTTCGTCCAGCGGAAAAAGGCCACAAAAACGGGTGGGCTATAGCCTTGCAGGGTGGGGCTGGCCAACTTCGTCCGTCGGACTCAGAATGGCGCGAGACTTTGCGAGGATCCTCCGTGTGCCAAAAATAGGCCGCGGGCACAGCCGCGCCCAAAAATAACCGCCCGAAGGCCGGGGCGCCAAGTTCGTCCAGCGGAAAAAGGCCACAAAAACGGGTGGGCTATAGCCTTGATGGGTGGGGCTGGCCAACTTCGTCCGCCGGACTCGGAATGGCGCGAGACTTTGCGAGGCGCCTCCGTGTGCCACAAATAGGCCGCGGGCACAGCCGCGCCCAAAATTAACCGCCCGAAGGCCGGGGCGCCAAGTTCGTCCAGCAGAAAAAGGCCACAAAAACGGGTGGGCTATAGCCTTGAGGGGTGGGGCTGGCCAACTTCGTCCGCCGGACTCGGAATGGCGCGAGACTTTGTGAGGTGCCTCCGTGTGCCAAAAATAGGCTGCGGGCACAGCCGCACCCAAAAATAACCGCCCGAAGGCCGGGGCGTCAAGTTCGTCCAACGGAAAAAGGCCACAAAAACGGGTGGGCTATAGCCTTGGGGGGTGGGGCTGGCCAACTTCGCCCGCTAGACTCGGAATGGCGCGGGACTTTTCGAGGCGCCTCCGTGTGCCAAAAATAGGCCACGGGCAAAGCCGCGTCCAAAAATAACCACCCGAAGGCCGGGGCGCCAAGTTCGTCCAGCGGAAAAAGGCCACAAAAATGGGTGGGCTATAGCCTTACGGGGTGGGGCTGGGCAACTTCGTCCGTCGGACTCAGAATGGCACGAGACTTTGCGAGGCACCTCCGTGTGCCAAAAATAGGCCGCGGGCTCAGCCGTGCCCAAAAATAACCGCCCGAAGGCCGGGGCGCCAAGTTCGTCCAGCGGAAAAAGGCCACAAAAACGGGTGGGCTATAGCCTTGGGGGGTGGGGCTGGCAAACTTCGTCCGCCGGACTCGAAATGGCGCGAGACTTTAAGAGGCGCCTCCGTGTGCCAAAAATAGGCCGCGGGCAAAGCCGCGCCCAAAAATAACCGCCCGAAGGCCGGGGCGTCAAGTTCGTCCAGCGGAAAAAGGCCACAAAAATGGGTGGGCTATAGCCTTGGGGGGTGGGGCTGGCCAACTTCGTCCGCCGGACTCGGAATGGCGCGAGACTTTGCGAGGCACCTCCGTGTACCAAAAATAGGCCGCGGGCACAGCCACGCCCAAAAATAACCGCCCGAAGGCCGGGCAGCAAGTTCGTCCAGCGGAAAAATGCCATAAAAACGGGTGGGCCATAGCCTTGCGGGGTGGGGCTGGCCAACTTCGTCCGTCGGACTCAGAATGGCGCGAGACTTTGCGAGGCACCTCCGTGTAACAAAAATAGGCCGCGGGCACAGCCACGCCCAAAAATAACCACCCGAAGGCCGGGCGCCAAGTTCGTCCAGCGGAAAAAGGCCACAAAAACGGGTGGGCTATAGCCTTGCGGGGTGGGGCTGGCCAACTTCGTCCGCCGGACTCGGAATGGCGCGAGACTTTGCGAGGCGCCTCCGTGTGCCACAAATAGGCCGCGGGCACAGCCGCGCCCAAAATTAACCGCCCGAAGGCCGGGGCGCCAAGTTCGTCCAGCAGAAAAAGGCCACAAAAACGGGTGGGCTATAGCCTTGAGGGGTGGGGCTGGCCAACTTCGTCCGCCGGACTCGGAATGGCGCGAGACTTTGCGAGGTGCCTCCGTGTTCCAAAAATAGGCTGCGGGCACAACCGCACCCAAAAATAACCGCCCGAAGGCCGGGGCGTCAAGTTCGTCCAGCGGAAAAAGGCCACAAAAACGGGTGGGCTATAGCCTTGGGGGGTGGGGCTGGCAAACTTCGTCCGCCGGACTCGGAATGGCGCGAGACTTTAAGAGGTGCCTCCGTGTGCCAAAAATAGGCCGCGGGCAAAGCTGCGCCCAAAAATAACCGCCCGAAGGCCGGGGCGTCATGTTCGTCCAACGGACAAAGGCCACAAAAACGGGTGGGCTATAGCCTTGGGTGGTGGGGCTGGCCAACTTCGCCCGCCAAACTCGGAATGGCGCGAGACTTTTCGAGGCACCTCCGTGTGCCAAAAATAGGCCACGGGCAAAGCCGCGTCCAAAAATAACCGCCCGAAGGCCGGGGCGCCAAGTTCGTCCAGCGGAAAATGGCCACAAAAACGGGTGGGCTATAGCCTTGGGGGGTGGCGCTGGCAAACTTCGTCCGCCGGACTCGGAATGGCGCGAGACTTTAAGAGGCGCCTCCGTGTGCCAAAAATAGGCCGCGGGCAAAGCCGCGCCCAAAAATAACCGCCCGAAAGCCGGGGCGTCAAGTTCGTCCAACGGACAAAGGCCACAAAAACGGGTGGGCTATAGCCTTGGGGGGTGGGGCTGGCCAACTTCGCCCGCCAAACTCGGAATGCCGCGAGACTTTGCGAGGGGCCTCCGTGTGCCAAAAATAGGCCGCGGTCAAAGCCGCGCCCAAAAATAACTGCCCGAAGGCCGGGGCGCCAAGTTCGTCCTGCGCAAAAAGGCCACAAAACGGGTGGGCTATAGTCTTGGGGGGTGGGGCTGGCCAACTTCGTCCGCCGGACTCAGAATGCCGCGAGCCTTTGCGAGGGGCCTCCGTGTGCTAAATATAGGCCGCTGGCAAACCCGCGCCCAAAAACAACCGCCCGAAGGCCGGGGCGCCAAGTTCGTCCAGCGGAAAAAGGCCACAAAAACGGGTGAGCTATAGCCTTGGGGGGTGGGGCTGGCCAACTTCGTCCGCCGGACTCGGATGCAACGAGACTTTGCGAGGGGCCTCCGTGTGCCAAACATAGGTCGCGGGCTAAGCCGCGCCCAAAAATAACCACCCGAAGGCCGGGGCGCCAAGTTCGTCCTGCGGAAAAAGGCCACAAATACGGGTGGGCTATAGCCTGGGGGGGTGGGGCTGGCCCACTTCGTCCGCCGGACTCGGAATGCCGCGAGCCTTTGCGAGGGGCCTCCGTGTGCCAAATATAGGCCGCTGGCAAACCCGCGCCCAAAAATAACCGCCCGAAGGCCGGGGCGCCAAGTTCGTCCAGCGGAAAAAGGCCACAAAAACGGGTGGGCTATAGCCTTGGGGGGTGGGGCTGGCCAACCTCGTCCGCCGGACTCGGATGCCGCGAGACTTTGCGAGGGGCCTCCGTGTGCCAAACATAGGCCGCGGGCTAAGCCGCGCCCAAAAATAACCACCCGAAGGCCGGGGCGCCAAGTTCGTCCGGTTGAAAAAGGCCACAAATACGGGTGGGCTATAGCCTGGGGGGGTGGGGCTGGCCCACTTCGTCCGCCGGACTTGGAATGCCGCGACACTTTGCGTGGGGCCTCCGTGTGAAAAACATAGGCCGCGGGCATAGCCGCGCCCAAAAATGACCGCCCGAAGGCCGTGGTGCCAAGTTCGGCCAGCGCAAAAAGGCCACAAAAACGGGTGGGCTATAGCCTTGGGGGGTGGGGCTGGCCAACTTCGTCCGCCGGACTCGGAATGCCGCGAGACTTTGCGAGGGGCCTCCGTGTGCCAAAAATAGGCCGCGGCCAAAGCCGCGACCAAAAATAACTGCCCGAAGGCCGGGGCGCCAAGTTCGTCCAGCGGAAAAAGGCCACAAAAACGGGTGGGCTATAGCATTGGGGGGTGGGGCTGGCCAACTTCGTCCACCGGACTCAGAATGCCGAGAGACTTTGCGAGGGGCCTCCATGTGCCAAACATAGGCCGCGGGCAAAGCCGCACCCAAAAATAACCGCCCGAAGGCCGGGGCGCCAAGTTCGTCCAGCGCAAAAAGGCCACAAAAACGGGTGGGCTATAGACTTGGGGTGTGGGGCTGGCCAACTTCGTCCGCCGGACTCGGAATACCGCGAGCCTTTGCGAGGGGCCTCCGTGTGTCAAAAATAGGCCGCGGTCAAAGCCGCGCCCAAAAATAACCGCCCGAAGACCGGGGCGCCAAGTTCGTCCAGCGGAAAAAGGCCACAAAAACGGGTGGGCTATAGCCTTGGGGGGTGGGGTTGGCCAACTTCGTCCGCCGGACTCGGAATGCCGCGAGACTTTGCGAGGGGCCTCCGTGTGCCAAAAATAGGCCGCTGGCATAACCGCTCCCAAAAATAACCGCCCGAAGGCCGGGGCGCCAAGTTTGTCCAGCAGAAAAAGGCCACAAAAACGGGTGGGCAATAGCCTTTGGGGGTGGGGCTGCCAACTTCGTCCGCCGGACTCGGATTCCCGCGAGACTTTGCGAGGGGCCTCCGTGTGCTAAAAATAGGCTGCGGAGGAAGCCGTGTCCAAAAATAACCGCCCGATGGCCGGGGCGCCAAGTTCCTCCAGGGCAAAAAGGCCACAAAAACGGGTGGGCTATAGCCTTGGGGGGTGGGGCTGGCCAACTTCGTCCGCCGGACTCGGAATGCCGCGAAAATTTGCGAGGGGCCTCCGTGTGCCAAAAAGAGGCCGCGGACAAAGTCGCGCCCAAAAATAACCGCCTGAAGGCCGGGGCGCCAAGTTCGTCCAGTGGAAAGAAGCTACAAAAATGGGTGGGCTAGAGCCTTGGGGGGTGGGGCTGGGCAACTTCGTCCCCCGGACTCGGAATGCCGCGAAACTTTGCAAGGAGCCTCCGTGTGCCAAACATAGGCCGCGGACAAAGTTGCGACCAAAAATAACCGCCCGAAGGCCGGGGCGCCAAGTTCGTCCAGCGGAAAAAGGCCACAAAAACAGGTGGGCTATAGCCTTGGCGGGTGGGGCTGGCCGACTTCGTCCGC
Source organism: Citrus x limon (assembly GCA_034663535.1). Taxonomy (NCBI): domain Eukaryota; kingdom Viridiplantae; phylum Streptophyta; class Magnoliopsida; order Sapindales; family Rutaceae; genus Citrus; species Citrus x limon. The sequence goes on from CM067991.1 coordinate 33,405,045, forward strand.
CGGACTCGGATGCCATGAGACTTTGCGAGGGGCCTCCGTGTGCCAAACATAGGCCGCGGGCAAAGCCGCGCCCAAAAATAACCGCCCGAAGGCCGGGGCGCCAAGTTCGTCCAGCGCAAAAAGGCCACAAAAACGGGTGGGCTATAGCCTTGGGGGGTGGGGCTGGCCAACTTTGTCCGCCGGACTCGGAATGCCGTGAGACTTTGCGAGGTGCCTCCGTGTACGAAACATTGGCCGCGGGCAAAGCCGCTCCCAAAAATAACCGCCCGAAGGCCGGGGCGCCAAGTTCGTCCAGCGGAAAAAGGCCACAAAAACGGGTGGGCTATAGCCTTGGGGGGTGGGGCTGGCCAACTTCGTCCGCCGGACTCGGAATGCCGCGAGACTTTGCGAGGGGCCTCCGTGGGCCAAAAATAGGCCGCGGTCAAAGCCGCGCCCAAAAATAACCGCCCGAAGGCCGGGGCGCCAAGTTCGTCCAGCGGAAAAAGGCCACAAAAACGGGTGGGCTATAGCCTTGGGGGGTGGGGCTGGCCAACTTCGTCCGCCGGACTCGGAATGCCGCGAGATTTTGCGAGGGGCCTCCGTGTGCCAAAAATAGGCCGCGGTCAAAGCCGCACCCAAAAATAACCGCACGAAGGCCGGGGCGCCAAGTTTGTCCAGCGGAAAAAGGCCACAAAAACGGGTGGGCTATAGCCTTGGAGGGTGGGGCTGGCCAACTTCGTCCGCCGGACGCGAAATGCCGCGAGACTTTGCGAGGTGCCTCCGTGTGCAAAACATAGGCCGCGGGCATAGCCGCGCCAAAAAATAACCGCCCGAAGGCCGGGGCGCCAAGTTCGTCCAGCGGAAAAAGGCCACAAAAATGGGCGGGCTATAGCCTTGGGGGGTGGGGCTGGCCAACTTCGTCCGCCGGATTCGGAATGCCGCGAAACTTTGCGAGGGGCCTCCGTGTGCCAAAAATAGGCCACGGGTAAACCCGCGCCCAAAAATAACCGCCCGAAGGCCGGGGCACCCAGTTCGTCCAGCGGAAAAAGGCCACAAAAACGGGTGGGCTATAGCCTTGGGGGGTGGGGCTGGCCAACTTCGTCCGCCGGACTCGGAATGCCGCAAGCCTTTGCGAGGGGCCTCCGTGTGCCAAACATAGGGCGCTGGGAAAACCGCGCCCAAAAATAACCGCCCGAAGGCCGGGGAGCCAAGTTCGTCCAGCGGAAAAAGGCCACAAAAACAGGTGGGCGCCTTGGGGGGTGGGGCTGGCCAACTTCGTCCGCCGGACTCGGAATGCCGCGAGTCATTGCGAGGGGCCTCCGTGTGCCAAACATAGGCCACGGGGAAAGCCGCGCCCAAAAATAACCGCCCGATGGCCGGGGCGCCAAGTTCGTCCAGCGGAAAAAGGCCACAAAAACGGGTGGGCTATAGCCTTGGGGGGTGGGGCTGGCCAACTTCGTCCGCCTGACGCGGATGCCGCGAGACTTTGCGAGGGGCCTCCATGTGCCAAACATAGGCCGCGGGCAAAGCCGCGCCCAAAAATAACGGCCCGAAGGCCGGGGCGCCAAGTTCGTCCAGCACAAAAAGGCCACAAAAACGGGTGGGCTATAGCCTTGGGGGTGGGTCTGGCCCACTTCGTCCGCCGGACTCGGAATTCCGCGAGACTTTGCGAGGGGCCTCCGTGTGCCAAAAATAGGCCGCGGGCAAAGCCGCGCCCAAAAATAACAGCCCGACGGCCGGGCCGCCAAGTTCGTCCAGCGGAAAAAGGCCACAAAAACGGGTGGGTTATAGCCTTGGGGGGTGGGGCTGGCCAACTTTGTCCGCCGGACTCGGAATGCCGCGTGACTTTGCGAGCGGCCTCCGTGTGCCAAACATAGGCCGCGTGCAAAGCCACGCCCAAAAATAACCACCCGAAGGCCAAGGCGCCAAGTTCGTCCAGCGCAAAAAGGCCACAAAAACGGGTAGGCTATAGCCTTGGGGGTGGGGCTAGCCGACTTGGTCCGCCGGACTTGGAATGCCGTGAGACTTTGTGAGGGGCCTCCGTGTGCGAAAAATAGGCCGCGGGCAAAGCCGCGGCCAAAAATAACCGCCCGAAGGCCGGGCTGCCAAGTCCGTCCAGCGGAAAAAGGCCACAAAAACGGGTAGGCTACAGCCATGGGGGGTAGGGCTGGCCAACTTCGTCCGCCGGACTCGGAATGCTACGAGACTTTGCGTGGGGCAGCCGTTTGCCAAACATAGGCCGTAGCCAAAGCCGCGGCCAAAAATAACCACCCGAAGGCCGGGGCGCCAAGTTCGTCCAGCGCAAAAAGGCCACAAAAACGGGTGGGCTATAGCCTTGGGGGGTGGGGATGGCCAACTTCGTCCGCCGGACTCGGAATGCCGCGAAACTTTGCGAGGGGCCACCGTGTGCCAAACATAAGCCACGGGCAAAGCCGCACCCAAAAATAACCACCCGAAGGCCGGGGCGCCAAGTTCGTCCAGCGCAAAAAGGCCACAAAAACGGGTGGGCTGTAGCCTTGGGGGGTGCGGCTGGCCAACTTCGTCCGCCGGACTCGGAATGCCGCGAGACTTTGAGAGGGGCCTCCGTGTGCCAAAAATAGGCCGCGGGCAAAGCCGCGCACAAAAATAACTGCCCGAAAGCCAGGGCGCCAAGTTTGTCCAGCGCAAAAAGGCCACAAAAACGGGTGGGCTATAGCCTTGGGGGGTGGGGCTGGCCAACTTCGTCCGCCGGAGTAGGAACGCCGCGAGACTTTGCGAGGGGCCTCCGTGTGACAAAGATAGGCCACGGGAAAATTCGCGCCCAAAAATAACCACCCGAAGGCCGGGGCGCCAAGTTCGTCCAGCGCAAAAAGGCCACAAATACGGGTGGGCGATAGCCTTAGGGGGTGGGGCTGGCCAACTTCGTCCGCCGAACTCGGAATGCCGCGAGACTTTGCGAGGGGCCTCCGTGTGCCAAAAATAGGCCGCGGCGAAAGCCGCGCAAAAAAATAACCGCCCGAAGGCCGGGGCGCCAAGTTCGTCCAGCGGAAAAAGGCCTCAAAAATGGGTGGGCTATAGCCTTGGGGGGTGGGGCTGGCCAACTTCGTCCGCCGGACTCGGACTGCCGCGAGACTTTCCGAGGGGCCTCCGTGTGCCAAAAATAGACCACGGGCAAAGCCGCGCCCAAAAATAACCGCCCGAAGGCCGGGGCGCCAAGTTCGTCCAGCGGAAAAAGGCCACAAAAACGGGTGGGCTATAGCCTTGGGGGGTGGGGCTGGCCAACTTCGTCCGCCGGACTCGGAATGCCGTGAGACTTTGAGAGGGGCCTCCGTGTGCCAAAAATAGGCCGCGGGCAAAGCCGCGCCCAAAAATAACCGTCCGAAGGCCGGGGCACTAAGTTCGTCCAGCGCAAAAAGGCCACAAAAACGGGTGGGCTATAGCCTTGGGGGGTGGGGCTGGCCAACTTCGTCCGCCGGACTCGGAATGCCGCGAGACTTTGGGAGGGGCCTCCGTGTTCCAAACTTAGGCCACGGACAAAGCCGCGCCCAAAAATAACCGCCCGAAGGCCGGGGCGCCAAGTTCGTCCAACGCAAAAAGGCCACAAAAACGGAAGGGCTATAGCCTAGGGGGGTGGGGCTGGCCAACTTCGTCCGCCGGACTCGGAATGCCGCGAGATTTTGCGAGGAGACTCCATGTGCCAAAAATTGGCCGCACCCAAAGCCGCGCACAAAAATAACCGCCCGAAGGCCGAGGCGCCAAGTTCGTCCAGCGGAAAAACGCCACAAAAACGGGTGGGCTATAGCCTTGGGGGGTGGGGCTGGCCAACTTCGTCCGCCGGACTCGGAATGCCGCGAGACTTTGCGAGGGGCCTCCGTGTGCCAAAAATAGGCTGCGGCCAAAGTCAGGCCCACAAATAACCGCCCGAAGACCGGGGCGCCGAGTTCGTCCAGCGGAAAAAGGCCACAAAACGGGTGGGCTATAGCCTTGGGGGGTGGGGCTGGCCAACCTCGTCCGCCGGACTCAGAATGCCGCGAGACTTTGCGAGGGGCCTCCTAGTGCCAAAAATAGGCCACGGACAAAGCCGCGCCCAAAAATAACCGCCCGAAGGCCGGGGCGCCGAGTTCGTCCAGCGGAAAAAGGCCACAAAAATCGGTGGGCTATAGCCTTGGAGGGTGGGTTGGCCAACCTCATCCGCCGGACTCGGAATGCTGCGAGACTTTGGGAGGGGCCTCCATGTGCCAAACATAGGCCGCGGGCAAAGCCGCGCACAAAAATAACCACCCGAAGGCCGTGGCGCCCAGTTCGTCCCGCGGAAAAAGGCCACAAAAACGGGTGGGCTATAGCCTTGGGGGGTGGGGCTGGCCAACTTCGTCCGCCGGACTCGGAATGCCGCGAGACTTCGCGAGGGGCGTACTTGTGCCAAAAATAGGCCGCGGGCAAAGCCGCGCCCAAAAATAACAGCCCGAAGGCCGGGGCGTCGAGTTCGTCCAGCGGAAAAAGGCCACAAAACGGGTGGGCTATAGCCTTGGGGGGTGGGGCTGGCCAACTTCGTCCGCCGGACTCAAAATGCCGCGAGACTTTGCGAGGGTCCTCCTTGTGCCAAAAATAGGCCGTGGACAAAGCCGCGCCCAAAAATAACCGCCCGAAGGCCGGGGCGCCGAGTTCGTCCAGCGGAAAAAGGCCACAAAAACGGGTGGGCTATAGCCTTGGAGGGTGGGTTGGCCAACCTCAACCGCCGGACTCGGAATGCCGTGAGACTTTGGGAGGGGCCTCCGTGTGCCAAACATAGGCCGCGGGCAAAGCCGTGCACAAAAATAACCGCCCGAAGGCCGGGGCGCCGAGTTCGTCCAGCGCAAAAAGGCCACAAAACGGGTGGGATATAGCCTTGGGGGGTGGGGCTGGCCAACTTCGTCCGCCGGACTCAGAATGCCGCAAGACTTTGCGAGGGGCCTCCTTGTGCCAAAAATAGGCCGCGGACAAAGCCGCGCCCAAAAATAACCACCCGAAGGCCGGGGCGCCGAGTTCGTCCAGCGGAAAAAGGCCACAAAAACGGGTGGGCTATAGCCTTGGGGTGTGGGGCTGGCCAACTTCGTCCGCCGGACTCGGAATGCCGCGAGACTTTGTGAGGGGACTCCGTGTGCCAAAAATAGTCCGCGCCCAATGCCGCGCCCAAAAATAACCGCCCGAAGTCCGGGGCGCCAAGTTCGTCCAGCGGAAAAAGGCCACAAAACGGGTGGGCTATAGCCTTGGGGGGTGGGGCTGGCCAATTCGTCCGCCGGACTCGGAATGCCCCGAGACTTTGCGAGGGGCCTCCATGTGCCAAACAAAGGCCGCGGGCAATGCCGCGCCCAAAAATAACCGCCCGAAGGCCGGGGCGCCAAGTTCGTCCAGCGGAAAAAGGCCACAAAAACGGGTGGGCTATAGGCTTGGAGGGTGGGGCTGGCCAACCTCGTCCGCCGGACTTGGAATGTCCCGAGACTTTGCGAGGGGCCTCCATGTTCCAAACATAGGTCGTGGGCAAAGCCGCGCACAAAGATAACCGCCCGAAGGCAGAGGCGCCAAGTTCGTCCAGCGGAAAAAGGCCACAAAAACGGGTGGGGTATAGCCTTGGGGGGTGGGGCTGGCAAACTTCGTCCGCCGGACTCGGAATGCCGCGAGACTTTGCGAGGGGACTCCGTGTGCCAAAAATAGGCTGCGCCCAAAGCCGCGCACAAAAATAACCCCCCGAAGGCCGACGCGCCAAGTTCGTCCAGCGGAAAAAGGCCACAAAAACGGGTGGGCTATAGCGTTGGGGGGTGGGGCTGGCCAACTTCGTCCGCCGGACTCGGAATGCCGCGAGACTTTGCGAGGGGCCTGCGTGTGCCAAACATAGGCCACGGGCAAAGCGGCACCCAAAAATAACCGCCCGAAGGCCGGGGCGCCAAGTTCGTCCAGCGCAAAAAGGCCACAAAACCGGGTGGGCTATAGCCTTGGGGGGTGGGGCTGGCCAACTTCGTCCGCCGGACTCGGAATGCCGCGAGACTTTGGGAGGGGCTTCCATGTTCCAAACATAGGCCGCAGGCAAAGCCGCGCCCAAAAATAACTGCCCGAAGGCCGGGGCGCCAAGTTCGTCCAGCGCAAAAAGGCCACAAAAACGGGTGGGCTATAGCCTTGGAGGTTGGGGCTGGCCAACTTCGTCCGCTGGACTCGGAATGCCGCGAGACTTTGCGAGGGGCCTGCGTGTGCCAAAAATAGGTCGCGGGCAAAGCCGCGCCTAAAAATAACGGCCCGAAGGCCGGGGCGCCAAGTTCGTCCAGCTGAAAAAGGCCACAAAAACGGGTGGGCGCCTTGGGGGGGGGGGGCTGGCCAACTTCGTCCGCCGGACTCGGAATGCCGCGAGACTTTGCGAGGGGCCTCCGTGTGCCAAACATAGGCTGCGGGCAAAGCCGCGCCCAAAAATAACCGCCCGAAGGCCGGGCCGCCAAGTTCGTCCAGCGGAAAAACGCCACAAAAACGGGTGGGCTATTGCCTTCGGGGGTGGGGCTGGCCAACTTTGTCCGCCGTACTCGGAATGGCGCGACACTATGGGAGGGTCCTCCGTGTGCCAAAAATAGGCCGCGGGCAAAGCCGCGCCCAAAAATAACCGCCCGAAGGCCGGGGCGCCAAGTTTGTCCAGCGCAAAAAGTCCACAAAAACGGGTGGGCTATAGCCTTGGGGGGTGGAGCTGGCCAACTTCGTCCGCCGGACTCGGAATGCCGCGAGACATTGCGAGGGGCCCCTGTGTGCCAAACATAGGCCGCGGGCAAAGCCGCGCCTAAAAATAACCGCCCGAAGGCCGGGGCGCCAAGTTCGTCCAGCTGAAAAAGGCCACAAAAACGGGTGGGCTATAGCCTTGGGGGGTGGGGCTGGCCCACTTCGTCCGCCGGACTCGGAATGCCGCGAGACTTCGCGAGGGGCCTCCGTCTGCCAAAAATAGGCTGCGGGCAAAGCCACGCCCAAAAATAACCGCCCGAAGGCCGGGGCGCCAAGTTCATCCAGCATAAAAAGGACACAAAAACGGGTGGGCTATAGCCTTGGGGGGTGGGGCTGGACAACTTCGTCCGCCGGACTCGGAATGCCGCGAGACTTTGCGAGGGGCCTCCGTGTGCCAAACATAGGCCGCGGGCAAAGCCGCGCCCATAAATAACCGCCTGAAGGCCGGGGCGCCAAGTTCGTCCAGCGCAAAAAGGCCAAAAAAACGGGTGGGCTATATCCTTGGGGGGTGGGGCTGGCCAACTTCCTCCGCCGGACTCGGAATGCCGCGAGACTTTGCGAGGGGCCTCTGTGTGCCAAACATAGGCCGCGGGCAAAGCCGCGCCCAAAAATAACCGCCTGAAGGCCGGGGCGCCAAGTTCGTCCAGCGCAAAAAGGCCAAAAAAACGGGTGGGCTATATCCTTGGGGGGTGGGGCTGGCCAACTTCGTCCGCCGGACTCGGAATGCCGCGAGACTTTGCGAAGGGCCTCCGTGTACCAAACATAGGCCGCGGCCAAAGCCGCACCAAAAAATAACCGCCCGAAGGCCGGGGCGCCAAGTTCATCCAGCGTAAAAAAGCCACAAAAACGGGTTGGCTATAGCCTTGGGGGGTGGGGCTGGCCAACTTCGTCCGCCGGACTCGGAATGCCGCGAGACTTTACGAGGGGCCTCCGTGTGCCAAAAATAGACTGCGGGCAAAGCCGCGCCCAAAAATAACTGCCCGAAGACCGGGGCACCAAGTTCGTCCAGTGCAAAAATGCCAAAAAAACGGGTGGGCTATATCCTTGGGGGGTGGGGCTGGCCAACTTCCTCCGCCGGACTCGGAATGCCGCGAGACTTTACGAGGGCCCTCCGTGTGCCAAAAATAGGTCGCGGGCAAAGCCGCGCCTAAAAATAACCGCCCGAAGGCCGGGGCGCCAAGTTCGTCCAGCGCAAAAAGGCCAAAAAAACGGGTGGGCTATATCCTTGGGGGGTGGGGCTGGCCAACTTCGTCCGCCGGACTCGGAATGCCGCGAGACTTTGCGAAGGGCCTCCGTGTACCAAACATAGGCCGCGGCCAAAGCCGCGCCAAAAAATAACCACCCGAAGGCCGGGGCGCCAAGTTCGTCCCGCGCAAAAAGGCCACAAAAACGGGTGGGCTATAGCCTTGGGGGGTGGGGCTGGCACACTTCGTCCGCCGGACTCAGAATGCCGCGAGACTTTGCGAGGGGCCTCCGTGTGCCAAAGATTGGCCGCGGGCAAAGCCGCGCCCAAAAATAGCCGCCCGAAGGCCGGGGCGCCAAGTTCGTCCAGCGGAAAAAGGCCACAAAAACGGGTGGGCTATAGCCTTGGGGGGTGGGGCTGGCCCACTTCGTCCGCCGGACTCGGAATGCCGTGAAACTTTGCGAGGGGCCTCCGTGTGCCAAACATAGGCCGCGGGCAAAGCCGCGCCCAAAAATAACCGCCCGAAGGCCGGGGCGTCAAGTTCGTCCAGCGCAAAAAGGCCACAAAAACGGGTGGATTATAGCCTTGGGGGGTGGGGCTGGCCAACTTCGTCTGCCGGATTCGGAATGCCGCGAGACTTTGTGAGGGGCCTCCGTGTGCCAAAAATAGGCCGCGGGCAAAGCCGCTGCCAAAAATAACCGCCCGAAGGCCGGGGCGCCAAGTTCGTACAGCGGAAAAAGGCCACAAAAACGGGTGGGCTATAGCCTTGGGGGGTGGGGCTGGCCAACTTCTTCCGCCGGACTCGGAATGCCGCGAGACTTTACGAGGGGCCTCCGTGTGCCAAAAATAGACTGCGGGCAAAGCCGCGCCCAAAAATAACTGCCCGAAGACCGGGGCGCCAAGTTCGTCCAGCGCAAAAAGGCCAAAAAAACGGGTGGGCTATATCCTTGGGGGGTGGGGCTGGCCAACTTCCTCCGCCGGACTCGGAATGCCGCGAGACTTTACGAGGGGCCTCCGTGTGCCAAAAATAGGTCGCGGGCAAAGCCGCTGCCAAAAATAACAGCCCGAAGGCCGGGGCGCCAAGTTCGTACAGCGGAAAAAGGCCACAAAAACGGGTGGGCTATAGCCTTGGGGGGTGGGGCTGGCCCACTTCGTCCGCCGGACTTGGAATGCCGCGAGACTTTACGAGGGGCCTCCGTGTGCCAAAGATAGGCCGCGGGCAAAGCCGCGCCCAAAAATAACCGCCCGAAGGCCGGGGCGCCAAGTTCGTCCAGCGCAAAAATGGCACAAAAACGGGTGGGCTATAGCCTTGGGGGGTGGGGCTGGCCCACTACGTCCGCCGGACTCGGAATGCCGCGAGACTTTGTGAGGGGCCTCCATGTGCCAACGATAGGACGCGGGCAAAGCCGCGCCCAAAAATAACCACCCGAAGGCCGGGGCGCCAAGTTCGTCCAGCGGAAAAAGGCCACAAAAACGGGTGGGCTATAGCCTTGGGGGGTGGGGTTGGCCAACCTCGTTTGCCGGAATCGGAATGCCGCGAAACTTTGCGAGCGGCCTCCGTGTGCCAAAAATAGGCCGCGGGCAAAGCCGCGCACAAAAATAACCGCCCGAAGACCGGGGCGCCATGTTCGTCCAGTGGAAAAAGGCCACAAAAACGGGTGGGCAATAGCCTTGGGGGGTGGGGCTGTCCTCCTTCGTCCGCCGGACTCGGAATGCCGCGAGACTTTGCGAGGGGCCTCCGTGTGCCAAACATAGGCCGCAGCCAAAGCCGCGCCCAAAAATAACCACCCGAAGGCCGGGGCGCCAAGTTCGTCCAGCGGAAAAAGACCACAAAAACGGGTGGGCTATAGCCTTGGGGGGTGGGGCTGGCCAACTACGTCCGCCGGACTCGGAATGCCGCGAGACTTTGCGAGGGGCCTCCATGTGCCAACGATAGGCCGCGGGCAAAGCCGCGCCCAAAAATAACCACCCGAAGGCCGGGGCGCCAAGTTCGTCCAGCGGAAAAAGGCCACAAAAACGGGTGGGCTATAGCCTTGGGGGGTGGGGCTGGCCAACCTCGTTTGCCGGACTCGGAATGCCGCGAAACTTTGCGAGCGGCCTCCGTGTGCCAAAAATTGGCCGCGGGCAAAGCAACACACAAAAATAACCGCCCGAAGACCGGGGCGCCATGTTCGTCCAGTGGAAAAAGGCCACAAAAACGGGTGGGCAATAGCCTTGGGGGGTGGGGCTGTCCTCCTTCGTCCGCCGGACTCGGAATGCCGCGAGACTTTGCGAGGGGCCTCCGTGTGCCAAACATAGGCCGTGGGCAAAGCCGCGCCCAATAATAACCGCCCGAAGGCCGGGGCGCCATGTTCGTCCAGCGCAAAAAGGCCACAAAAACGGGTGGGCTATAGCCTTGGGGGGTGGGGCTGGCCCACTACGTCCGCCGGACTCGGAATGCCGCGAGACTTTGCGAGGGGCCTCCATGTGCCAACGATAGGCCGCGGGCAAAGCCGCGCACAAAAATAACCGCCCGAAGACCGGGGCGCCATGTTCGTCCAGTGGAAAAAGGCCACAAAAACGGGTGGGCAATAGCCTTGGGGGGTGGGGCTGTCCTCCTTCGTCCGCCGGACTCGGAATGCCGCGAGACTTTGCGTGGGGCCTCCGTGTGCCAAACATAGGCCGCAGCCAAAGCCGCGCCCAAAAATAACCGCCCGAAGGCCGGGGCGCCAAGTTCGTCCAGCGGAAAAAGACCACAAAAACGGGTGGGCTATAGCCTTGGGGGGTGGGGCTGGCCAACTTCGTCCGCCGGACTCAGAATGCCGCGAGACTTTGGAGGGTCCTTCGTGTGCCAAACATAGGACGCGGGTAAAGCGCGCCCAAAAATAACCGCCCGAAGGCCGGGGCGCCAAGTTCGTCCAGCGCAAAAAGGCCACAAAAACGGGTGGGCTATAGCCTTGGGGGGTGGGGCTGGCCAACTTCGTCCGCCGGACTTGGAATGCCGCGAGACTTTGTGAGGGGCCTCCGTGTGCCAAAAATAGGCCGCGGGCAAAGCCGCGCCCAAAAATAACCGCCCGAAGGCCGGGACGTCAAGTTCGTCCAGCGCAAAAAGGCCACAAAAACGGGTGGGCTATAGCCTTGGGGGGTGGGGCTGGCACACTTCGTCCGCCGGACTCGGAATGCCGCGAGACTTTACGAGGGGCCTCCGTGTGCCAAAAATAGGCCGCGGGCAAAGCCGCGCCCAAAAATAACTGATCGAAAGCCGGGGCGCCAAGTTCGTCCAGCGGAAAAAGGCCACAAAAACGGGTGGCCTATAGCCTTGGGGGGTAGGGCTGGCCAACTTCGTCCGCCGGACTCGGAATGCCGCGAGACTTTGCGAGGGGCCTCCGTGTGCAAAAAATAAGCCGCAGAAAAAGCCGTGCCCAAAAATAATCGCCCGAAGGCCGGGGCGCCAAGTTCGTCCAGCGGAAAAAGGCCACAAAAACGGGTGGGCTATAGCCTTGGGGGGTGGGGCTGGCCAAATTCGTCCGCCGGTCTAGGAATGCCGCGAGACTTTACGAGGGGCCTCCGCGTGCCAAAAATAGGCCGCGGGCAAAGCCGCGCCCAAAAATAACCGCCCGAAGACGGGGCGCCAAGTTCGTCCAGCGGAAAAATGCCACAAAAACGGGTGGGCTGTAGCCTTGGGGGGTGGGGCAGTCCTCCTTCGTCCGCCGGACTCGGAATGCCGCGAGACTTTGTGAGGGGCCTCCGTGTGCCAAACATAGGCCGCGGGCAATGCCGCGCCCAAAAATAACCGCCCGAAGGCCGGGGCGCCAAGTTCGTCCAGTGCAAAAAGGCCACAAAAACGGGTGGGCTATAGCCTTGGGTGGTGGGGCTGGCCAACTTTGTCCGCCGGACTCGGAATGCCGCGATACTTTGCGAGGGGCCTCCGTGTGCCAAAAATAGGCCACGGGCAAAGCCGCGCTAAAAAATAACCGGCCGAAGGATGGGGCGCCAAGTTCGTCCAACGGAAAAAGGCCACAAAAACGGGTGGGCTATAGCCTTGGGGGGTGGGGCTGGCCAACTTCGTCCGCCAGACTCGGAATGCCGCGAGACATTGTGAGGGGCCTCCGTGTGCCAAACATAGGCTGTGGGAAAATCTGCGCCCAAAAATAACCGCCCGAAGGCCGGGGCGGCAAGTTCGTCCAGCGGAAAAAGGCCACAAAAACGGGTGGGCTATAGCCTTGGGGGGTGGGGCTGGACAAATTCGTCCGCCGGACTCGGAGTGCCGAGACTTTGCGAGGGGCCTCCGTGTGCTAAAAATAGGCCGCGGGCAAAGCCGCGCCCAAAAATAACCGCCCGAAGGCCCGGGCGCCAAGTTCGTCCAGCGCAAAAAGGCCACAAAAACGGGTGGGCTATAGCCCTGGGGGGTGGGGCTGGCCAACTTCGTCCGCCGAACTCGGAATGCCGCGACACTTTGCGAGTGGCCTCCGTGTGCCAAACATAGGCCGCGGACAAAGCCGCGCCCAAAAATAACAACCCGAAGGCCGGGGCGCCAAGTTCGTCCAGCGGAAAAAGGCCAGAAAAACGGTTGGGCAATATAGCCTTGGGGTGTGGGGCCGGCCAACTTCGTCCGCCATACTCGGAATGCCGCGAGACATTGTGAGGGGCCTCCGTGTGGCAAACATAGGCCGCGGGCAAAGCCGCGCCCAAAAATAACCGCCCGAAGGCCGGGGCGCCAAGTTCGTCCAGCGCAAAAAGGCCACAAAAACGGGTGGGCTATAGCCTTGGGGGGTGGGGCTGGACAAATTCGTCCGCCGGACTCGGAGTGCCGAGACTTTGCGAGGGGCCTCCGTGTGCAAAAAATAGGCCGCGGGCAAAGCCGCGCCCAAAAATAACCGCCCGAAGGCCAGGGCGCCAAGTTCGTCCAGCGCAAAAAGGCCACAAAAACGGGTGGGCTATAGCCCTGGGGGGTGGGGCTGGCCAACTTCGTCCGCCGAACTCGGAATGCCGCGACACTTTGCGAGTGGCCTCCGTGTGCCAAACATAGGCCGCGGACAAAGCCGCGCCCAAAAATAACAACCCGAAGGCCAGGGCGCCAAGTTCGTCCAGCGCAAAAAGGCCACAAAAACGGTTGCGCTATAGCCTTGGGGGAGGGGGGGGCTGGCCAACTTCGTCCGCCGGACTCGGAGTGCCGAGACTTTGCGAGGGGCCTCCGTGTGCTAAAAATAGGCCGCGGGCAAAGCCGCGCCCAAAAATAACCACCCGAAGGTCGGGGCGCCAAGTTCGTCCAGCGCAAAAAGGCCACAAAAACGGGTGGGCTATAGCCTTGGGGGGTGGGGCTGGCCAACTTCGTCCGCCGGAATCGGAATGCCGCGAGACTTTGCGAGGGGCCTCATTGTACCAAACATAGGCCGCGGACATAGCCGCGCCCAAAAATAACGGCCCGAAGGCCGGGGCGCCAAGTTCGTCCAGCGCAAAAAGACAACAAAAACGGGTGGGCTATAGCCTAGGGGGGTGGGGCTGGCCAACTTCGTCCGCCGGACTCGGAAGCCCACAAGACTTTGTGAGGGGCCGCTGTGTGCCAAAAATAGGCCACGGACAAAGCCGCGCCCAAAAATAACCGCCCGAAGGCCGGGGCGCCATGTTCGTCCAGCGGAAAAAGGCCACAAAAACGGGTGGGCTATAGCCTTGGGGGGTGGGGCTGGCCAACTTCGTCCGCCGGACTTGGAATGTCGCGAGACTTTGCAAGGGGCCTCCGTGTGCAAAACATAGGCCGTGGGCAAAGCCGCGCCCAAAAATAACCGACGGAAGGCCGGGGCGCAAAGTTCGTCCAGCGCAAAAAGGCCACAAAAATGGGTGGGCTATAGCCTTGGGGGGTTGGGCTGGCCGACTTCGTCCGCCGGACTCGGAATGCCGTGAGACTTTGCGAGGGGCCTCCGTGTACCAAACATAGGCCGCGGGCAAAGCCGCGCCCAAAAATAACCGCCCGAAGGCCGGGGCGCCAAGTTCGTCCAGCGGAAAGCCTTGGAGGGTGGGGCTGGCCAACTTCGTCCGCCGGACTCGGATTGCCGCTAGACTTTGCGAGGGGCCTCCGTGTGCCAAACATAGCCCGCGGGCAAAGCCGCGCCCAAAAATAACCGACGGAAGGCCGGGGCGCCAAGTTCGTCCAGTGCAAAAATGCCACAAAAACGGGTGGGCTATAGCCTTGGGGGGTGGGGCTGGCCCACTTCGTCTGCCGGACTCGGATTGCCGCGACACTTTGCGAGGGCCCTCCGTGTGCCAAAAATAGGTCGAGGGCAACGCCGGGCCCAAAAATAACCGCCCGAAGACCGGGGCGCCAAGTTCGTCCAGCGAAAAAAGGCCACAAAAACGGGTGGGCTATAGCCTTGGGGGGTGTGGCTGGCCAACTTCGTCCGCCGGACTCGGAATGCCGCGAGACTTTACGTGGGGCCTCCGTGTGCCAAAAATAGGCCGCGGGCAAAGCTGCGCCCAAAAATAACCGTCCGAAGGCTGGGGCGCCAAGTTCGTCCAGCGCAAAAAGGCCACAAAAGCGGGTGGGCGATAGCCTTTGGGGGTGGGGCTCGCCAACTTCGTCCGCCGGACTCGGAATCCCTCGAGACTTTGTGAGGGGCCGCTGTGTGCCAAAAATAGGCCACGGGCAAAGCCGCGCCCAAAAATAACCGCCCGAAGGCCGGGGCGCCATGTTCGTCCAGCGGAAAAAGGCCACAAAAACGGGTGGGCTATAGCCTTGGGGGGTGGGGCTGGCCAACTTCGTCCGCCGGACTCGGAATGTCGCGAGACTTTGTAAGGGGCCTCCATGTGCAAAACATAGGCCGTGGGCAAAGCCGCGCCCAAAAATAACCGACGGAAGGCCGGGGCGCAAAGTTCGTCCAGCGCAAAAAGGCCACAAAAATGGGTGGGCTATAGCCTTGGGGGGTTGGGCTGGCCGACTTCGTCCGCCGGACTCGGAATGCCGTGAGACTTTGCGAGGGGCCTCCATGTACCAAACATAGGCCACGGGCAAAGCCGCGCCCAAAAATAACCGCCCGAAGGCCGGGGCGCCAAGTTCGTCCAGCGGAAAGCCTTGGAGGGTGGGGCTGGCCAACTTCGTCCGCCGGACTCGGATTGCCGCTAGACTTTGCGAGGGGCCTCCGTGTGCCAAACATAGCCCGCGGGCAAAGCCGCGCCCAAAAATAACCGACGGAAGGCCGGGGCGCCAAGTTCGTCCAGTGCAAAAATGCCACAAAAACGGGTGGGCTATAGCCTTGGGGGGTGGGGCTGGCCCACTTCGTCTGCCGGACTCGGATTGCCGCGAGACTTTGCGAGGGCCCTCCGTGTGCCAAAAATAGGTCGCGGGCAACGCCGGGCCCAAAAATAACCGCCCGTAGACCGGGGCGCCAAGTTCGTCCAGCGAAAAAAGGCCACAAAAACGGGTGGGCTATAGCCTTGGGGGGTGTGGCTGGCCAACTTCGTCCGCCGGACTCGGAATGCCGCGAGACTTTGCGTGGGGCCTCCGTGTGCCAAAAATAGGCCGCGGGCAAAGCTGTGCCCAAAAATAACCGTCCGAAGGCTGGGGCGCCAAGTTCGTCCAGCGCAAAAAGGCCACAAAAACGGGTGGGCTATAGCCTTGGGGGGTGGGGCTGGCCGACTTCGTCCGCCGGACTCGGAATGCCGCGAGACTTTACGAGGGGACTCCGTGGGCCAAAACTAGGCCTCGGGCAAAGCCGCGCTAAAAAATAACCCCCCGAAGGCTGGGGCGCCAAGTTCGTCCAGCGGAAAATGGCCACAAAAACGGGTGGGCTATAGCCTTGGGGGGTGGGGCTGGCCAACTTTGTCCGCCGGACTCGGAATGCCGCGAGACTTTGTGAGGGGCCTCCGGGTGCCAAACATAGGCCATGGACAAACCCGCCCAAAAATAACCGCCCGAAGGCCGGGGCGCCATGTTCGTCCCGCGCAAAAAGGCCACAAAAACGGGTGGGCTATAGCCTTGGGGGGTGCGGCTGGCCAACTTCGTCCGCCGGACTCGGAATGCCGCGAGAATTTGTGAGGGGCGTCCGTGTGCCAAAAATAGGCCGCGGGCAAAGCCGCGCCCAAAAATAACCGTCCGAAGGCCGGGGCGCCAAGTTCGACCAGCGCAAAAAGTCCACAAAAACGGTGGGCTATAGCCTTGGGGGGTGGGGCTGGCCAACTTCGTCCGCCGGACTCGGAATGCCACGAGACTTTGCGAGGCGCCTCCGTGTGCCAAAAATAGGCCACGGGCACAGCCGTGCCGCAAAATAACCGCCCGAAGGCCGGGGCGCCAAGTTCCTCCAGCGGAAAAAGGCCACAAAAACGGGTGGGCTATAGCCTTGGGGGGTGGGGCTGGCCAACTTCGTCTGCCGGACTCGGAATGCCGCGAGAATTTGCGAGGGGCCTCCGTGTGCCAAACATAGGCCGCGGGCAAAGCTGCGCCCAAAAATAACAACCCGAAGGCCGGGGCGCCAAGTTCGTCCAGCGGAAAAAGGCCACAAAAACGGGTGGGCTATAGCCTTGGGGGGTGGGGCTGGCCCACTTCGTCCGCCGGACTTGGAATGCCGCGAGACTTTACGAGGGGCCTCCGTATGCCAAACATAGGCTGCGGGCAAAGCCGCGCCCAAAAATAACCACCCGAAGGCCGGGGGTGCCAAGTTCGTCCATCGGAAAAAGGCCACATAAACGGGTGGGCTATAGCCTTGGGGGGTGGGGCTGGCCCACTTCATCCGCCGGACTCGGAATGCCGCGAGACTTTGCGAGGGGCCTCCGTGTGCCAAACATAGGCTGCGGGCAAAGCCGCGTCCAAAAATAACCGCCCAAAGGGCGGGGTGCCAAGTTCGTCCAGCGGAAAAAGACCACAAAAACGTGTGGGCTATAGCCTTGGGGGGTGGGGCTGGCGCACTTCGTCCGCCAGACTCAGAATGCCGCGAGACTTTGCGAGGGTCCTTTGTGTGCCAAACATAGGCCGCGGGCAAAGCCGCGCCCAAAAATAACCGCCCGAAGGCCGGGGCGCGAAGTTCGTCCAACGCAAAAAGGCCACAAAAACGGTGGGCTATAGCCTTGGGGGGTGGGGCTGGCCAACTTCGTCCGCCGGACTCGGAATGCCGTGAGACTTTACGAGGGGCCTCCGTGAGCCAAAAATAGGCTGCGGGCAAAGCTGCGCCCAAAAATAACCGTCCGAAGGCCGGGGCGCCAAGTTCGTCCAGCGCAAAAAGTCCACAAAAACGGTGGGCTATAGCCTTGGGGGGTGGGGCTGGCCAACTTCGTCCGCCGGACTCGGAATGCCACGAGACTTTGCGAGGGGCCTCTGTGTGCCAAACATAGGCCGCAGGCATAGCTACGCCCAACAATAACAACCCGAAGGCTGGGGCGCCAAGTTCGTCCAGCGGAAAAAGGCCACAAAAACGGGTGGGCTATAGCCTTGGGGGGTGGGGCTGGCCAACTTCGTCCGCCGGACTTGGAATGCCGCGAGACTTTGCGAGGGGCCTCCGTTTGCCAAACATAGGCTGCGGGCAAAGCCGCGCCCAAAAATAAGCACCCGAAGGCCGGGGTGCCAAGTTCGTCCATCGGAAAAAGGCCACATAAACGGGTGGGCTATAGCCTTGGGGGGTGGGGCTGGCCCACTTCGTCCGCCGGACTCGGAATGCCGCGAGACTTTACGAGGGGCCTCCGTGTGCCAAAAATAGGCCGCGGGCAAAGCTGCGCCCAAAAATAACCGTCCGAAGGCCGGGGCGCCAAGTTCGTCCAGCGCAAAAAGGCCACAAAAACGGTGGGCTATAGCCTTGGGGGGTGCGGCTGGCCGACTTCGTCCGCCGGACTCGGAATGCCGCGAGACTTTGCGAGGGGACTCCGTGGGCCAAAACTAGGCCTCGGGCAAAGCCGCGCTAAAAAATAACCCCCCGAAGGCTGGGGCGCCAAGTTCGTCCAGCGGAAAATGGCCACAAAAACGGGTGGGCTATAGCCTTGGGGGGTGGGGCTGGCCAACTTTGTCCGCCGGACTCGGAATGCCGCGAGACTTTGTGAGGGGCCTCCGGGTGCCAAACATAGGCCACGGACAAACCCGCCCAAAAATAACCGCCCGAAGGCCGGGGCGCCATGTTCGTCCCGCGCAAAAAGGCCACAAAAACGGGTGGGCTATAGCCTTGGGGGGTGCGACTGGCCGACTTCGTCCGCCGGTCTCGGAATGCCGCGAGACTTTGTGAGGGGCGTCCGTTTACCAAAAATAGGCCGCGGGCAAAGCCGCGCCCAAAAATAACCGTCCAAAGGCCGGGGCGCCAAGTTAGTTCAGCGCAAAAAGGCCACAAAAACGGGTGGGCTATATCCTTGGGGGGTGGGGCTGGCCAACTTCGTCTGCCGGACTCGGAATGCCGCGAGAATTTGCGAGGGGCCTCCGTGTGCCAAACATAGGCCGCGGGCAAAGCTGCGCCCAAAAATAACAACCCGAAGGCCGGGGCGCCAAGTTCGTCCAGCGGAAAAAGGCCACAAAAACGGGTGGGCTATAGCCTTGGGGGGTGGGGCTGGCCCACTTCGTCCGCCGGACTTGGAATGCCGCGAGACTTTACGAGGGGCCTCCGTATGCCAAACATAGGCTGCGGGCAAAGCCGCGCCCAAAAATAACCACCCGAAGGCCGGGGTGCCAAGTTCGTCCATCGGAAAAAGGCCACATAAACGGGTGGGCTATAGCCTTGGGGGGTGGGGCTGGCCCACTTCATCCGCCGGACTCGGAATGCCGCGAGACTTTGCGAGGGGCCTACGTGTGCCAAACATAGGCTGCGGGCAAAGCCGCGTCCAAAAATAACCGCCCAAAGGGCGGGGTGCCAAGTTCGTCCAGCGGAAAAAGACCACAAAAACGGGTGGGCTATAGCCTTGGGGGGTGGGGCTGGCCCACTTCGTCCGCCAGACTCAGAATGCCGCGAGACTTTGCGAGGGTCCTTCGTGTGCCAAACATAGGCCGCGGGCAAAGCCGCGCCCAAAAATAACCGCCCGAAGGCCGGGGCGCGAAGTTCGTCCAACGCAAAAAGGCCACAAAAACGGTGGGCTATAGCCTTGGGGGGTGGGGCTGGCCAACTTCGTCCGCCGGACTCGGAATGCCGTGAGACTTTACGAGCGGCCTCCGTGAGCCAAAAATAGGCTGCGGGCAAAGCTGCGCCCAAAAATAACCGTCCGAAGGCCGGGGCGCCAAGTTCGTCCAGCGCAAAAAGTCCACAAAAACGGTGGGCTATAGCCTTGGGGGGTGGGGCTGGCCAACTTCGTCCGCCGGACTCGGAATGCCACGAGACTTTGCGAGGGGCCTCTGTGTTCCAAACATAGGCCGCAGGCATAGCTACGCCCAACAATAACAACCCGAAGGCTGGGGCGCCAAGTTCGTCCAGCGGAAAAAGGCCACAAAAACGGGTGGGCTATAGCCTTGGGGGGTGGGGCTGGCCAACTTCGTCCGCCGGACTTGGAATGCCGCGAGACTTTGCGAGGGGCCTCCGTATGCCAAACATAGGCTGCGGGCAAAGCCGCGCCCAAAAATAACCACCCGAAGGCCGGGGTGCCAAGTTCGTCCAGCGCAAAAAGGCCACAAAAACGGTGGGCTATAGCCTTGGGGGGTGGGGCTGGCCAACTTCGTCCGCCGGACTCGGAATACCACGAGACTTTGAGAGGGGTCTCTGTGTGCCAAACATAGGCCGCGGGCATAGCTGCACCCAACAATAACAACCCGAAGGCCGGGGCGCCAAGTTCGTCCAGCGCAAAAAGGCCACAAAAACGGGTGGGCTATAGCCTTGGGGGGTGGGGCTGGCCAACTTCGTCCGCCGGACTCGGAATGCCATGAGACTTTGCGAGGGGCCTCTGTGGGCCAAAAATAGGCCACGGGCAAAGCCCTGCCCAAAAATAACCGCCCGAAGGCCGGGGCGCCAAGTTCGTCCAGCGGAAAAAGGCCACAAAAACGGGTGGGCTATAGCCTTGGGGGGTGGGGCTGGCCACCTTCGTCCGCCGGACTCGGAATGCCGCGAGACTTTGCGAGGGGCCTCCGTGTGCCAAAAATCGGCCACGGGCAAAGCCGCGCCTAAAAATAACCGCCCGAAGGCCGGGACGCCAAGTTCGTCCAGCGCAAAAAGGCCACAAAAACGGGTGGGCTATAGCCTTGCGGGGTGGGGCTGGCCACCTTCGTCCGCCGAACTCGGAATGCCGCGAGACTTTGCGAGGGGCCTCCGTGTGCCAAAAATAGAATGTGGGCAAAGCCGCGCCTAAAAATAACCGCCCGAAGGCCGGGGGGCAAAGTTCGTCCAGCGGAAAAAGGCCACAAAAACGGGTGGGCTATAGCCTTGGGGGGTGGGGCTGGCCAACTTCGTCCGCCGGACTCGGAATGCCGCGAGACTTTGCGACGGGCCTCCATGTGCCAAAAATAGGCAGCGGGCATAGCCGCGCCTAAAAATAACCGCCCGAAGGCCGGGGCGCAAAGTTCGTCCAGCGGAAAAAGGCCACAAAAACGGGTGGGCTATAGCCTTGGGGGGTGGGGCTGGCCAACTTCGTCCGCCGGACTCGGAATGCCGCGAGACTTTACGACGGGCCTCCGTGTGCCAAACATAGGCCGCGAGCAAAGCCTTGCCCAAAAATAACGGCCTGAAGGCCGGGGCGCCAAGTTCGTCCAGCGCAAAAAGGCCACAAAAACGGGTGGGCATAGCCTTGGGGGGTGGGGCTGGCCAACTTCGTCCGCCGGACTCGGAATGCCGCGAGGCTTTACGAGGGGCCTCCATGTTCCAAAAATAGGCCGCGGGCAAATCTGCGCCCAAAAATATCCGCCCGAAGGCCGGGGCGCCAAGTTCGTCCAGCGAAAAAAGGCCACAAAAACGGGTGGGCATAGCCTTGGGGGGTGGGGCTGGCCTACTTCGTCCGCCGGACTCGGAATGCCGGTAGACTTTGCGAGGGGCCTCCGTGTGCCAAAAATAGGCCGCAGTCAAAGCCGCGCCCAAAAATAACCGCCCGAAGGCCGGGGGGCGAAGTTCGTCCAGCGGAAAAAGGCCACAAAAACGAATGGCTATAGCCTTGGGGGGTGGGGCTGGCCCACTTCGTCCGCCAGACTCGGAATGCCGCGAGACTTTGCGAGGGGCCTCCGTGTGCCAAACATAGGCCGCGAGCAAAGCCGCGCCAAAAAATAACTGCCCGAAGGCCGGGACGCCAAGTTCGTCCAGCGCAAAAAGGCCACAAAAACGGGTGGGCTATAGCCTTGCGGGGTGGGGCTGGCCACCTTCGTCCGCCGGACTCGGAATGCCGCGAGACTTTGCGAGGGGCTCCGTGTGCCAAAAATAGAATGCGAACAAAGCCGCGCCTAAAAATAACCGCCCGAAGGCCGGGGGGCGAAGTTCGTCCAGCGGAAAAAGGCCACAAAAACGGGTGGGCTATAGCCTTGGGGGGTGGGGCTGGCCAACTTCGTCCGCCGGACTCGGAATGCCGCGAGACTTTGCGACGGGCCTCCATGTGCCAAAAATAGGCAGCGGGCATAGCCGCGCCTGAAAATAACCGCCAGAAGGCCGGGGCGCAAAGTTCGTCCAGCGGAAAAAGGCCACAAAAACGGGTGGGCTATAGCCTTGGGGGGTGGGGCTGGCCAACTTCGTCCGCCGGACTCGGAATGCCGCGAGACTTTACGACGGGCCTCCGTGTGCCAAAAATAGGCCGCAGTCAAAGCAGCGCCCAAAAATAACCGCCCGAAGGCCGGGGCGCCAAGATCGTCCAGCGCAAAAAGGCCACAAAAACGGGTGGGCTATAGCCTTGGGGGGTGGGGCTGGCCAAATTCGTCCGCCGGACTCGGAATGCCGCGAGACTTTACGAGGGGCCTCCGTGTTCCAAAAATAGGCCGCGGGCAAATCTGCGCCCAAAAATAACCGCCCGAAAGCCGGGGCGCCAAGTTCGTCCAGCGAAAAAAGGCCACAAAAACGGGTGGGCATAGCCTTGGGGGGTGGGGCTGGCCTACTTCGACCGCCGGACTCGGAATGCCGGTAGACTTTGCGAGGGGCCTCCGTGTGCCAAAAATAGGCCGCAGTCAAAGCCGCGCCCAAAAATAACCGGCCGAAGGCCGGGGCGCCAAGTTCGTCCAGCGCAAAAAGGCCACAAAAACGGGTGGGCTATAGCCTTGGGGGGTGGGGCTGGCCACCTTCGTCCGCCGGACTCGGAATGCCGCGAGACTTTGCGAGGGGCTCCGTGTGCCAAAAATAGAATGCGAACAAAGCCGCGCCTAAAAATAACCGCCCGAAGGCCGGGGGGCGAAGTTCGTCCAGCGGAAAAAGGCCACAAAAACGGGTGGGCTATAGCCTTGGGGGGTGGGGCTGGCCAACTTCGTCCGCCGGACTCGGAATGCCGCGAGACTTTGCGACGGGCCTCCATGTGCCAAAAATAGGCAGCGGGCATAGCCGCGCCTGAAAATAACCGCCAGAAGGCCGGGGCGCAAAGTTCGTCCAGCGGAAAAAGGCCACAAAAACGGGTGGGCTATAGCCTTGGGGGGTGGGGCTGGCCAACTTCGTCCGCCGGACTCGGAATGCCGCGAGACTTTACGACGGGCCTCCGTGTGCCAAAAATAGGCCGCAGTAAAAGCCGCGCCCAAAAATAACCGCCCGAAGGCCGGGGCGCCAAGATCGTCCAGCGCAAAAAGGCCACAAAAACGGGTGGGCTATAGCCTTGGGGGGTGGGGCTGGCCAAATTCGTCCGCCGGACTCGGAATGCCGCGAGACTTTATGAGGGGCCTCCGTGTTCCAAAAATAGGCCGCGGGCAAATCTGCGCCCAAAAATAACTGCCCGAAGGCCGGGGTGCCAAGTTCGTCCAGCGAAAAAAGGCCACAAAAACGGGTGGGCATAGCCTTGGGGGGTGGGGCTGGCCTACTTCGTCCGCCGGACTCGGAATGCAGGTAGACTTTGCGAGGGGCCTCCGTGTGCCAAAAATAGGCCGCAGTGAAAGCCGCGCCCAAAAATAACCGCCCGAAGGCCGGGGCGCCAAGTTCGTCCAGCGCAAAAAGGCCACAAAAACGGGTGGGCTATAGCCTTGGGGGGTGGGGCTGGCCCACTTCGTCCGCCGGACTCGGAATGCCGCGAGACTTTGCGAGGGGCCTCCGTGTGCAAAAACTAGGCCGCGGGCAAAGCCGCGCCCAAAAATAACCGTCCGAAGCCCGGGGCGAAGTTCGTCCAGCGGAAAAAGGCCACAAAAACGGGTGGGGTATAGCCTTGGGGGGTGGGGCTGGCCAACTCCGTCCGCCGGACTCGGAATGCCCCGAGACTTTGCGAGGGGCCTCCGTGTGCCAAAAATAGGCCGCGGACAAAGCCGCGCCCAAAAATAACCGCCCGAAGGCCGGGGCGCCAAGTTCGTCCAGTGCAAAAGGGCCGCAAAAACGGGTGGGCTATAGCCTTGGGGGTGGGGCTGGCCAACTTCGTCCGCCGGACTCGGAATGCCGCGAGACTTTGCGAGGGGCCTCCGTGTGCCAAACATAGGCCGTGGGCAAAGCCACGCCCAAAACTAACCTCCCGAAGGCCGGGGCGCCAAGTTCGTCCAGCGCAAAAAGGCCACAAAAACGGGTGGGGCTATAGCCTTGGCGGGTGGGGCTGGCCAACTTCGTCCGCCGGACTCGGAATGCCGTGAACCTTTGCGAGGGACCTCCGTGTGCCAAACATAGGATGCGGGCAAAGCCGTAACCAAAAATAACCGCCCGAAGGCCGGGGCGCCAAGTTCATCCAGCGCAAAAAGGCCACAAAAACGGGTGGGCTATAGCCTTGGGGGGTGGGGCTGGCCAACTTCGTCCCCCGGACTCGGAATGCCGCGAGACTTTACGAGTGGCCTCCATGTACCAAACATAGGCCACGGGTAAAGCCGCGCCCAAAACTAACAGCCCGAAGGCCGGGGCGCCAAGTTTGTCCAGTGCAAAAGGGCCGCAAAAACGGGTGGGCTATAGCCTTGGGGGTGGGGCTGGCCAACTTCGTCCGCCGGACTCGGAATGCCGCGAGACTTTGCGAGGGGCCTCCGTGTGCCAAAAATAGGCCGCGGGCAAAGCCGCGCCTATAAATAACCGCCCGAAGGTTGGGGCGCCAAGTTCGTCCAGCGGAAACAGGCCACAAAAACGGGTGGACTATAGCCTTGGGGGGTGGGGCTGGCCAACTTCGTCCGCCGGACTCGGAATGCCGCGAGACTTTGTGAGGGGCCTCCGTGTGCCAAAAATAGGCCACTGCAAAGCCGCGCCCAAAAATAACCGCCCGAAGGCCGGGGCGCCAAGTTCGTCCAACGCAAAAAGGCCACAAAAACGGGTGGGCTATAGCCTTGGGGGGTGGGGCTGGCCAACTTCGTCCGCCGGACTTGGAATGCCGCAAGACTTTGCGTGGGGCCTCTGTGTGCCAAACATAGGCCGCGGGCAAAGCCGTGCCCAAAAATAACTGCCTGAAGGCAGGGGCGCAGAGTTCGTCCAGCGGAAAAATGCCACAAAAACGGGTGGGCTATAGCCTTGGCGGGTGGGGCTGGCCAACTTCGTCCGCCGAACTCGGAATGTCGCCAGACTTTACGAGGGGCCTCCGTGTGGCAAACATAGGCCGTGGGCAAGGCTGCTCCCAAAAATAACCACCCGAAGGCCGGGGCGCCAAGTTCGTCCACCGCAAAAAGGCCACAAAAACGGGTGGGCTATAGCCCTGGGGGGTGGGGCTGGCTACCTTCGTCCGCCGGACTCGGAATTCCGCGAGATTTTTCGAGGGGCCTCCGTGTACCAAAAATAGACCGCGGGCAAACCCGTACCCAAAAATATCCGCCCGAAGGCCAGGGCGCCAAGTTCGTCCTGCGGAAAAAGGCCACAAAAACGGGTGGGCTATAGCCTTGGGGGTTGGGGCTGGCCAACTTCGTCCGCCGGATTGGAAAGGCCGCGAGACTTTACGAGGGGCCTCCGTATGCCAAAAATAGGCCGCGGGCAAAGCCGCGCCCAAAAATAACTGCCCCAAGGCCGGGGCGCCAAGTTCGTCCAGCGGAAAATGGCCACAAAAACGGGTGGGCTATAGCCATGGGTGGTGGGGCTGGCCAACTTCGTCCGCCGGACTCGGAATGCCGCGAGACTTTGCGAGGGACCTCTGTGTGCCAAAAATAGGCCGCGGCCAAAGCTGCGCCCAAAAATAACCGCTCGAAGGCCGGGGCGCCAAGTTCGTCCAGCGCAAAAAAGCCACAAAAACGGGTGGGCTATAGCCTTGGGGGGTGGGGCTGGCCAACTTCGTCCGCCGGACTCGGAATGCCGCGAGACTTTGCGAGCGGCCTCCATGTGCCAAAAATAGGCCACGGGCAATGCCGCGCCCAAAACTAACCGCCCGATGGCCGGGGCGCCAAATTCGTTCAGCAGAAAAAGGCCACAAAAACGGGTGGGCTATAGCCTTGGGGGGTGGGGCTGGCCAACTTCGTCCGCCGGACTCGGAATGCCCCGAGACTTTGCGAGGGGCCTCCGTGTGCCAAAAATTGGCCGCGGGCAAAGCCGTGCCCAAAAATAACCGCCCGAAGGCCGGGGCGCCAAGTTCGTCCAGCGCAAAAAGGCCACAAAAACGGGTGGGCTATAGCCTTGGGGGGTGGGGCTGGCGAACTTCGTCCGCCGGACTCGAAATGCCGCGAACCTTTGCGAGAGCCCTCCGTGTGCCAAACATAGGACGCGGGCGAAGCCGCGCCCAAAACTAACCGCCCGAAGGCCGGGGCGCCAAGTTCATCCAGCGCAAAAAGGCCACAAAAACGGGTGGGCTATAGCCTTGGGGGGTGGGGCTGGCCAACTTCGTCCCCCTGACTCGGAATGCCGCGAGACTTTACGAGTGGCCTCCATGATCCAAACATAGGCCACGGGTAAAGCCGCGCCCAAAAATAACCGCCCGAAGGCCGGGGCGCCAAGTTTGTCCAGTGCAAAAGGGCCGCAAAAACGGGTGGGCTATAGCCTTGGGGGTGGGGCTGGCCAACTTCGTCCGCCGGACTCGGAATGCCCCGAGACTTTACGAGGGGTCTCTGTGTGCCAAACATAGGCCGCGGGCAAAGCCGCGCCCAAAAATAACTGCCCGAAGGCCGGGGCGCCAAGTTCGTCCAGAGCAAAAAAGCCACAAAAACGGGTGGGCTATAGCCTTGGGGGGTGGGGCTGGCCAACTTCGTCCCCCTGACTCGGAATGCGGTGAGACTTTGCGAGGGGCCTCCGTGTGCCAAAACTAGGCCGCAGTCAAAGCCGAGCCCAAAAATAACCTCCCGACGGCCGGGGCGCCAAGTTCGTCCAGCGCAAAAAGGCCACAAAAACGGGTGGGCTATAGCCTTGGGGGGTGGGGCTGGCCAACTTCGTCCGCCGGACTCGGAATGCCGCGAGACTTTGCGAGGGGCCTCTGTGTACCAAAAATAGGCCGCGGGCAACGCCGAACCCAAAAATAACCGCCCGAAGGCCGGGGCGCCAATTTCGTCCAGCGGAAAAAGGCCACAAAAACGGGTGGGCTATAGCCTAGGGGGGTGCGGCTTGCCAACTTCGTCAGCTGGACTCGGAATGCCGTGAGACTTTGCGAGAGGCCTCCGTGTGCCAAACATAGTCCGCGGACAAAGCCGCGCCCAAAAATTACTGCCCGAAGGCCGGGACGCCAAGTTCGTCCAGCGGAAAAAGGCCACAAAAACGGGTGGGCTATAGCCTTGGGGGGTGGGGCTGGCCAACTTCTTCCGCCGGACTCAGAATACTGCGAGACTTTACGAGGGGCCTCGATGTGCCAAAAATAGGCCGCGGGCAAATCTGCGCCCAAAAATAACCGCCCGAAGGCCGGGGCGCCAAGTTCGTCCAGCCGAAAAAGGCCACAAAAACGGGTGGGCTATAGCCTTGGGGGGTGGGGCTGGCCAACTTCGTCCGCCGGACTCGGAATGGCGCGAGACTTTGCCAGGGGCCTCCGTGTGCAAAAACTAGGCCGCGGGCAAAGCCGCAACCAAAAATAACCGTCCGAAGGCCGGGGCGCCAAGTTCGTCCAGCGGAAAAAGGCTACAAAAACGGGTGGGCTATAGCCTTGGGGCGTGGGGCTGGCCAACTTCGTCCGCCGCACTCGGAATGCCGTGAGACCTTGCGAGGGGCCTGCGTGTGCCAAAAATAGGCCGCGGGCAAAGCCGCACCCAAAAATAACCGCCCGAAGGCCGGGGCGCCTAGTTCGTCCAGCGGAAAAAGGCCACAAAAACGGGTGGGCTATAGCCTTGGGGGGTGGGGCTGGCCAACTTCGTCCGCCGGACTCGAAAGGCCGCGAGACTTTAGGAGGGGCCTCCGTATGCCAAAAATAGGCCGCGGGCAAAGCCGCACCCAAAAATAACTGCCCCAAGGCCGGGGCGCCAAGTTCGTCCAGCGGAAAATGGCCACAAAAACGGGTGGGCTATAGCCTTGGGTGGTGGGGCTGGCCAACTTCGTCCGCCGGACTCGGAATGCCGCGAGACTTTACAAGGGGCCTCCGTGTGCCAAAAATAGGCCGCGGCCAAAGCCGCGCCCAAAAATAACCGGCCGAAGGCCGGGGTGCCAAGTTCGTCCAGCGCAAAAAAGCCACAAAAACGGGTGGGCTATAGCCTTGGGGGGTGGGGCTGGCCAACTTCGTCCTCCGGACTCGGAATGCCGCGAGACTTTGCGAACGGCCTCCATGTGCCAAAAAATGGCCGTGGGCAAAGCCGCGCCCAAAAATAACCGCCCGAAGGCCGGGGCGCCAAGTTTGTCCAGCGCAAAAAGGCCCCAAAAACGGGTGGGCTATAGCCTTGGGGGTTGGTGCTGGCCAACTTCGTCCGCCGGACTCGGAATGCCGCGAGACTTTGCGAGGGCCCTCCGTGTGCCAAACATAGGCCGCGGGGAAAGCCGCGTCCAAAAATAACCGTCCGAAGGTCGGGGTGCCAAGTTCGTCCAGCGGAAAAAGGCCACAAAAACGGGTGGGCTATAGCCGTGGGGGGTGGGGCTGGCCAACTTCGTCCGCCGGACTCGAAAGGCCGCGAGACTTAACGAGGGGCCTCCGAATTCCAAAAATAGGCCGCGGGCAAAGCCGCGCCCAAAAATAACTGCCCCAAGGCCGGGGCGCCAAGTTCGTCCAGCGGAAAATGGCCACAAAAACGGGTGGGCTATAGCCTTGGGTGGTGGGGCTGGCCAACTTCGTCCGCCGGACTCGGAATGCCGCGAGACTTTGCGAGGGGCCTCCGTGTGCCAAAAATAGGCCGCGGCCGAAGCCGCGCCCAAAAATAACCGCCCGAAGGCCGGGACGCCAAGTTCGTCCAGCGCAAAAAAGCCACAAAAAAGGGTGGGCTATAGCCTTGGGGGGTGGGGCTGGCCAACTTCGTCCTCCGGACTCGGAATGCCGCGAGACTTTGCGAGCGGCCTCCATGTGCCAAAAATAGGCCGCGGGCAATGCCGCGCCCAAAACTAACCGCCCGAAGGCCGGCGTGCCAAGTTCGTCGAGCGGAAAAAAGCCACAAAAACGGGTGGGCTATAGCCTTGGGTGGTGGGGCTGGCCAACTTCGTCCGCCGGCCTCGGAATGCCGCGAGACTTTGCGAGGGGCCTCCGTGTGCCAAAAATAGGCCGCGGCCGAAGCCGCGCCCAAAAATAACCGCCCGAAGACCGGGGCGCCAAGTTCGTCCAGCGCAAAAAAGCCACAAAAACGGGTGGGTTATAGCCTTGGGGGGTGGGGCTGGCCAACTTCGTCCTCCGGACTCGGAATGCCGCGAGACGTTGCTAGCGGCCTCCATGTCCCAAAAATAGTCCGCGGGCAAAGCCACGCCCAAAACTAACTGCCCGAAGGCCGGGGTGCCAAGTTCGTCCAGCGGAAAAGGCCACAAAAACGGGTGGGCTATAGCCTTGGGGGGTGGGGCTGGCCAACTCCGTCCGCCGGACTCGGAATGCCCCGAGACTTTGCGAGGGGCCTCCGTGTGCCAAAAATAGGCCGCGGACAAAGCCGCGCCCAAAAATAACCGCCCGAAGGCCGGGGCGCCAAGTTCGTCCAGTGCAAAAGGGCCGCAAAAACGGGTGGGCTATAGCCTTGGGGGTGGGGCTGGCCAACTTCGTCCGCCGGACTCGGAATGCCGCGAGACTTTGCGAGGGGCCTCCGTGTGCCAAACATAGGCCGTGGGCAAAGCCACGCCCAAAACTAACCTCCCGAAGGCCGGGGCGCCAAGTTCGTCCAGCGCAAAAAGGCCACAAAAACGGGTGGGGCTATAGCCTTGGCGGGTGGGGCTGGCCAACTTCGTCCGCCGGACTCGGAATGCCGTGAACCTTTGCGAGGGACCTCCGTGTGCCAAACATAGGATGCGGGCAAAGCCGTAACCAAAAATAACCGCCCGAAGGCCGGGGCGCCAAGTTCATCCAGCGCAAAAAGGCCACAAAAACGGGTGGGCTATAGCCTTGGGGGGTGGGGCTGGCCAACTTCGTCCCCCGGACTCGGAATGCCGCGAGACTTTACGAGTGGCCTCCATGTACCAAACATAGGCCACGGGTAAAGCCGCGCCCAAAACTAACAGCCCGAAGGCCGGGGCGCCAAGTTTGTCCAGTGCAAAAGGGCCGCAAAAACGGGTGGGCTATAGCCTTGGGTGTGGGGCTGGCCAACTTCGTCCGCCGGACTCGGAATGCCGCGAGACTTTGCGAGGGGCCTCCGTGTGCCAAAAATAGGCCGCGGGCAAAGCCGCACCTATAAATAACCGCCCGAAGGCTGGGGCGCCAAGTTCGTCCAGCGGAAACAGGCCACAAAAACGGGTGGGCTATAGCCTTGGGGGGTGGGGCTGGCCAACTTCGTCCGCCGGACTCGGAATGCCGCGAGACTTTGTGAGGGGCCTCCGTGTGCCAAAAATAGGCCACTGCAAAGCCGCGCCCAAAAATAACCGCCCGAAGGCCGGGGCGCCAAGTTCGTCCAACGCAAAAAGGCCACAAAAACGTGTGGGCTATAGCCTTGGCGGGTGGGGCTGGCCAACTTCGTCCGCCGAACTCGGAATGTCGCCAGACTTTACGAGGGGCCTCCGTGTGGCAAACATAGGCCGTGGGCAAGGCTGCTCCCAAAAATAACCACCCGAAGGCCGGGGCGCCAAGTTCGTCCACCGCAAAAAGGCCACAAAAACGGGTGGGCTATAGCCCTGGGGGGTGGGGCTGGCTACCTTCGTCCGCCGGACTCGGAATGCCGTGAGATTTTTCGAGGGGCCTCCGTGTACCAAAAATAGACCGCGGGCAAACCCGTACCCAAAAATATCCGCCCGAAGGCCAGGGCGCCAAGTTCGTCCTGCGGAAAAAGGCCACAAAAACGGGTGGGCTATAGCCTTGGGGGTTGGGGCTGGCCAACTTCGTCCGCCGGATTGGAAAGGCCGCGAGACTTTACGAGGGGCCTCCGTATGCCAAAAATAGGCCGCGGGCAAAG
Source organism: Citrus x limon (assembly GCA_034663535.1). NCBI lineage: Eukaryota > Viridiplantae > Streptophyta > Magnoliopsida > Sapindales > Rutaceae > Citrus > Citrus x limon. Next base: position 33,435,239 of record CM067991.1, read on the forward strand.
CCGCGCCCAAAAATAACTGCCCCAAGGCCGGGGCGCCAAGTTCGTCCAGCGGAAAATGGCCACAAAAACGGGTGGGCTATAGCCATGGGTGGTGGGGCTGGCCAACTTCGTCCGCCGGACTCGGAATGCCGCGAAACTTTGCGAGGGGCCTCTGGGTGCCAAAAATAGGCCGCGGCCAAAGCCGCGCCCAAAAATAACCGCTCGAAGGCCGGGGCGCCAAGTTCGTCCAGCGCAAAAAAGCCACAAAAACGGGTGGGCTATAGCCTTGGGGGGTGGGGCTGGCCAACTTCGTCCGCCGGACTCGGAATGCCGCGAGACTTTGCGAGCGGCCTCCATGTGCCAAAAATAGGCCACGGGCAATGCCGCGCCCAAAACTAACCGCCCGATGGCCGGGGCGCCAAATTCGTCCAGCAGAAAAAGGCCACAAAAACGGGTGGGCTATAGCCTTGGGGGGTGGGGCTGGCCAACTTCGTCCGCCGGACTCGGAATGCCCCGAGACTTTGCGAGGGGCCTCCGTGTGCCAAAAATTGGCCGCGGGCAAAGCCGTGCCCAAAAATAACCGCCCGAAGGCCGGGGCGCCAAGTTCGTCCAGCGCAAAAAGGCCACAAAAACGGGTGGGCTATAGCCTTGGGGGGTGGGGCTGGCCAACTTCGTCCGCCGGACTCGAAATGCCGCGAACCTTTGCGAGAGCCCTCCGTGTGCCAAACATAGGACGCGGGCGAAGCCGCGCCCAAAACTAACCGCCCGAAGGCCGGGGCGCCAAGTTCATCCAGCGCAAAAAGGCCACAAAAACGGGTGGGCTATAGCCTTGGGGGGTGGGGCTGGCCAACTTCGTCCCCCTGACTCGGAATGCCGCGAGACTTTACGAGTGGCCTCCATGTACCAAACATAGGCCACGGGTAAAGCCGCGCCCAAAAATAACCGCCCGAAGGCCGGGGCGCCAAGTTTGTCCAGTGCAAAAGGGCCGCAAAAACGGGTGGGCTATAGCCTTGGGGGTGGGGCTGGCCAACTTCGTCTGCCGCACTCGGAATGCCCCGAGACTTTGCGAGGGGCCTCTGTGTGCCAAACATAGGCCGCGGGCAAAGCCGCGCCCAAAAATAACCGCCCGAAGGCCGGGGCGCCAAGTTCGTCCCGCGCAAAAAGGCCACAAAAACGGGTGGGCTATAGCCTTGGGGGTTGGGGCTGGCCACTTCGTCCGCCGGACTCGGAATGCCGCGAGACTTTGCGAGGGGCCTCCGTGTGCCAAAAATAGGCCGCGGACAAAGCCGCGCCCAAAAATAACTGCCCGAAGGCAGGGGCGCCAAGTTCGTCCTGCGGAAAAATGCCACAAAAACGGGTGGGCTATAGCCTTGGGGGGTGGGGCTGGCCAACTTCGTCCGCCGAACTCGGAATGTCGCCAGACTTTGCGAGGGGCCTCCGTGTGGCAAACATAGGCCGCGGGCAAGGCTGCTCCCAAAAATAACCACCCGAAGGCCGGGGCGCCAAGTTCGTCCACCGCAAAAAGGCCACAAAAACGGGTGGGCTATAACCTTGGGGGGTGCGGCTGGCTACCTTCGTCCGCCGGACTCGGAATGCCGCGAGATTTTACGAGGGGCCTCCGTGTACCAAAAATAGGCCGCGGGCAAGCCCGCGCCCAAAAATATCCGCCCGAAGGCCGGGGCGCCAAGTTCGTCCAGCGGAAAAAGGCCACAAAAACGGGTGGGCTATAGCCTTGGGGGTTGGGGATGGCCAACTTCGTCAACCGGATTGGAAAGGCCGCGAGACTTTACGAGGGGCCTCCGTATGCCAAAAATAGGCCGCGGGCAAAGCCGCGCCCAAATATAACTGCCCCAAGGCCGGGGCGCCAAGTTCGTCCAGCGGAAAATGGCCACAAAAACGGGTGGGCTATAGCCTTGGGGGGTGGGGCTGGCCAACTTCGTCCGCCGGACTTTGAATGCCGCGAGACTTTGCGAGTGGCCTCCATGTGCCAAAAATAGGCCGCGGGCAAAGCCGCGCCCAAAACTAACCGCCCGATGGCCGGGGTGCCAAATTCGTCCAACAGAAAAAGGCCACAAAAACGGGTGGGCTATAGCCTTGGGGGGTGGGGCTGGCCAACTTCGTCCGCCGGACTTTGAATGCCACGAGACTTTGCGAGTGGCCTCCATGTGCCAAAAATAGGCCGCGGGCAAAGCCGCGCCCAAAACTAACCGCCCCAAGGCCGGGGCGCCAAGTTCGTCCAGCGGAAAATGGCCACAAAAACGGGTGGGCTATAGCCTTGGGGTGTGGGGCTGGCCAACTTCTTCCGCCGGACTCGGAATGCCCCGAGACTTTGCGAGGGGCCTCCGTGTGCCAAAAATAGGCCGCGGGCAAAGCCGCGCCCAAAAATAACCGCCCGAAGGCCGGGGCGCCAAGTTCGTCCAGCGCAAAAAGGCCACAAAAACGGGTGGGCTATAGCCTTGGGGGGTGGGGCTGGCCAACTTCGTCCGCCGGACTCGGAATGCCGCGAACCTTTGCGAGGGCCCTCCGTGTGCCAAACATAGGACGCGGGCAAAGCCGCGCCCAAAACTAACCGCCCGAAGGCCGGGGCGCCAAGTTCGTCCAGCGCAAAAAGGCCACAAAAACGGGTGGGCTATAGCCTTGAGGGGTGGGGCTGGCCAACTTCGTCCGCCGGACTCGGAATGCCGTGACCCTTTGCGAGGGCCGTCCGTGTGCCAAACATAGGACGCGGGCAAAGCCGCAACCAAAAATAACCGCCCGAAGGCCGGGGCGACAAGTTCGTCCAGCGCAAAAAGGCCACAAAAACGGGTGGGCTATAGCCTTGGGGGTGGGGCTGGCCAACTTCCAACGCCGGACTCGGAATGCCGCGAGACTTTGCGAGGGGCCTCCGTGTGCCAAAAATAGGCCGCGGGCAAAGCCGTGCCCAAAAATAACCGCCCAAAGGCCGGGGCGCCAAGTTCGTCCAGCGGAAAATGGCCACAAAAACGGGTGGGCTATAGCCTTGGGTGGTGGGGCTGGCCCACTTCGTCCTCCGGACTCGGAATGCCGCGAGACTTTGCGAGGGGCCTCCGTGTGCCAAAAATAGGCCGCGGGCAAAGCCGTGCCCAAAAATAACCGCCCGAAGGCCGGGGCGCCAAGTTCGTCCAGCGGAAAATGGCCACAAAAACGGGTGGGCTATAGCCTTGGGTGGTGGGGCTGGCCATCTTCGTCCGCCGGACACGGAATGCCGCGAGACTTTGCGAGGGCCTCTGTGTGCCAAACATAGGCCTCGGGCAAATCCTCGCCCAAAAATAACCACCCGAAGGCCGGGGCGCCAAGTTCGTCCAGCGGAAAAAGGCCACAAAAACGGGTGGGCTATAGCCTTGGGGGGTGGGGCTGGCCAACTTCGTCTGCCGGACTCAGAATGCCGCGAGACTTTGCGAGGGGCCTCCGTGTGCCAAAAATTGACCGCGGACAAAGCCGCGCTCAAAAATAACCGTTCGAAGGCCGGGGCACCAACTTCGTCCAGCGGAAAAAGGCGACAAAAACGGGTGGGCCATAGCCTTGGGGGGTGGGGCTGGCCAACTTTGTCCGCCGGACTCGGAATGCCGCGAGACTTTGCGAGGGCCTCTGTGTGCAAAACATAGGCCTGGGGCAAAGCCGCGCCCAAAAATAACCACCCGAAGGCCGGGGCGCCATGTTCGTCCAGCGCACAAAGGCCACAAAAATGGGTGGGCTATAGCCTTGGGGGGTGGGGCTGGCCATCTTCGTCCGCCGTACTCGGAATGCCGCGCGACTTTGCGAGGGGCCTCCGTATGACAAACATAGGCCGCGGCCAAAGCCGCGCCCAAAAATAACCGCCCGAAGGCCGGGGCGCCAAGTTCGTCCAGCGGAAAAAGGCCACAAAAACGGGTGGGCTATAGCCTTGGGGGGTGGGGCTGGCCAACTTCGTCCGCCGGACTCAGAATGCCGCGAGACTTTGCGAGGGGCCTCCGTGTGCCAAAAATTGGCCGCGGACAAAGCCGCGCCCAAAAATAACCATTCGAAGGCCGGCGCACCAACTTCGTCCAGCGGAAAAAGGCGACAAAAACGGGTGGGCCATAGCCTTGGGGGGTGGGGCTGGACAACTTCGTCCGCCGGACTCGGAATGCCGCGAGACTTTGCGAGGGCCTCTGTGTGCCAAACATAGGCCGCGGCCAAAGCCGCGCCCAAAAATAACCGCCCGAAGGCCGGGGCGCCATGTTCGTCCAGCGCAAAAAGGCCGCAAAAATGGGTGGGCTATAGCCTTGGGGGGTGGGGCTGGCCAACTTCGTCCGCCGTACTCGGAATGCCGCGAGACTTTGCGAGGGGCCTCCGTGTGACAAACATAGGCCGCGGCCAAAGCCGCGCCCAAAAATAACCGCCCGAAGGCCGGGGCGCCAAGTTCGTCCAGCGGAAAAAGGCCAAAAAACGGGTGGGCTACAGCCTTGGGGGGTGGGGTTGCCAACTTCGTCCGCCGGACTCGGAATGCCGCGAGGCTTTGCGAGGGGCCTCCGTGTGCCAAAAATAGGCCGCGGGCAAAGCCGTGCCCAAAAATAACCACCCGAAGGCCGGGGCGCCAAGTTCGTCCAGCGGAAAAAGGCCACAAAAACGGGTGGGCTATAGCCTTGGGGGGTGGTTCTGGCCCACTTTGTCCGCCGGACTCGGAATGCCGCGAGACTTTGCGAGGGGCCTCCGTGTGCCAAACATAGGCCGCGGCCAAAGCCGCGCCCAAAAATAACCGCCCGAAGGCCGGGGCGCCAAGTTCGTCCAGCGGAATAAGGCCATAAAAACGGGTGGGCTATAGCCTTGGGGGGTGGGGCTGGCCAACTTCGTCCGCCGGATTCGGAATGCCGCGAGACTTTACGAGGGGCCTCCATGTGCCAAAAATAGGCCGCGGGCAAATCCTCGCCCAAAAATAACCACCCGAAGGCCGGGGCGCCAAGTTCGTCCAGCGGAAAAAGGCCACAAAAACGGGTGGGCTATAGCCTTGGGGGGTGGGGCTGGCCAACTTCGTCCGCCGGACTCAGAATGCCGTGAGACTTTACGAGGGGCCTCCGTGTGCCAAAAATAGGCCGCGGGTAAAGCCGCTCCCAAAAATAACCGCCCGAAGGCCGGGGCGCCAAGTTCATCCATGCAAAAAGGCCACAAAAACGGGTGAGCTATAGCCTAGGGGGGTGCGGCTGGCCAACTTCGTCCGCCGGACTCGGAATGCCGCGAGACTTTTTGAGGGGCCTCCGTGTGCCAAAAATAGGCCGCGGGTAAAGCCGCTCCCAAAAATAACCGCCCGAAGGCCGGGGCGCCAAGTTCGTCCAGCGCAAAAAGGCCACAAAAATGAGTGGGCTATAGCCTTGGGGGGTGGGGCAGGCCAACTTCGTCCGCCGGACTCGGAATGCTGCGAGACTTTGCGATGGGGCTCCGCGTGCCAAATATAGGCCGCGGCCAAAGCCACGCCCAAAGATAACGGCCCGAAGGCCGGGGCGCCAAGTTCGTCCAGAGCAAAAAGGCCACAAAAACGTGTGGGCTATAGCCTTGGGGGGTGGGGCGGGCCAACTTCCTCTGCCGGACCCGGAATGCCGCGAGACTTTGCGAGGGGCCTCCGTGTGCCAAACATAGGCCGCGGGCAAAGCCGCGCCCAAAAATAACCGCCCGAAGGCCGGGGCGCCAAGTTCGTCCAGCGGAAAAAGGCCACAAAAACGGGTGGGCTATAGCCTTGGGGGGTGGGGTTGGCCAACATCTTCCGCCGGACGCGGAATGCCGGAAGACTTTGCGAGGGGCCTCCATGTGCCAAAAATAGGCCGCGGGCAAAGCCGCGCGCAAAAATAACCGCCCGAAGGCATGGGCGCCAAGTTCGTCCAGCGGAAAAAGGCCACAAAAACGGGTGGGCTATAGCCCTGGGGGGTGGGGCTGGCCCACTTCGTCCGCCGGACTCGGAATGCCGTGAGACTTTGCGAGGGGCTGCCGTGTGCCAAACATAGGCCGCGGTCAAAGCTGCGCCCAAAAATAACCGCCCGAAGGCCGGGGCGCCAAGTTCATCCAACGCAAAATGGCCACAAATACGGGTGGGCAATAGCCTTGGGGGTTGGGGCTGGACAACTTCGTCCGCCGGATTCGGAATGCCGCGAGACTTTGCGAGGGGCCTCCGTGTACCAAAAATATGCCGCGGCCAAAGCCGAACCCAAAAATAACCTCCCGAAGGCCGGGGCGCCAAGTTTGTCCAGCGCAAAAAGGCCACAAAAACGGGTGGGCAATAGCCTTGGGGGGTGGGGCTGGCCAACTTCGTCTGCCTGACTCGGAATGCCGTGAGACTTTGCGAGGGGCCTCCGTGTGCCAAACATAGGCCGCGGCCAAAGCGGTGCCCAAAAATAACCGCCCGAAGGCCGGGGCGCCAAGTTCGTCCAGCGGAAAAAGGCCACAAAAACGGGTGGGCTATAGCCTTGGGGGGTCGGGCTGGCCAATTGCGTCCGCTGGACTCGGAATGCCGTGAGACTTTGCGAGGGGCCTCCGTGTGCCAAACATAGGCCGCGGACAAAGTCGAGCCCAAAAATAACCGCCCAAAGGCCGGGGCGCCAAGTTCGTCCAGCGCAAAAAGGCCACAAAAACGGGTGGGCTATAGCCTTGGGGGGTGGGGCGGGCCAACTTCGTCCGTCGGATTCGGAATGCCGCGAGACTTTGCGATGGGCCTCCGTGTGCCAAAAATAGGCCGCGGGCAAAGCCGCGCCCAAGAATAACCGCCCGAAGTCCGGGGCGCAAAGTTCGTCCAGCGGAAAAAGGCCACAAAAACGGGTGGGGTATAGCCTTGGGGGGTGGGGCTGGCCAACTTCGTCCGCCGGAATCGGAATGCCGCGAGACTTGGCGAGGGTCCTCCGTCTGCCAAAAATATGCCGCGGGCAAAGCTAATCCCCAAAAATAACCGCCCGCAGGCCGGGGCGCCAAGTTCGTCCAGCGGAAAAAGGCCACAAAAATGGGTGGGCTATAGCCTTGGGGGGTGGGGCCGGCCCACTTCGTCCGCCGGACTCGGAATGCCGCGAGACTTTGCGAGGGGCCTCCGTGTGCCAAACATAGGCCGCGACCAATGCCGCGCCCAAAAATAACCGCCCGAAGGCCGGGGCGCCAAGTTCGTCCAGCGCAAAAAGGCCACAAAAACGGGTGGGCTATAGCCTTGGGGGGTGCGGCTGGCCAACTTCGTCCGCCGGACTAGGAATGCCGCGAGACTTTGCGAGGGGCCTCCATGTGCCAAACATAGGCCGCGACCAATGCCGCGCCCAAAAATAACCGCCCAAAGGCCGGGGCGCCAAGTTCGTCCAGCGCAAAGAGGCCACAAAAACGGGTGGGCTATAGCCTTGGGGGTGGGGCTGGCCAACTTCGTCCGCCGGACTCGGAATTCCACGAGAATTTTCGAGGGGCCTCCGTGTGCCAAAAATAGGCCACGGGAAAATCCGCACCCAAAATTAACCGCCCGAAGGCCGGGGCGCCAAGTTCGTCCAGCGGAAAAAGTCCACAAAAACGGGTGGGCTATTGCTTTGGGGGGTGGGGCCGGCCGACTTCGTCCGCCGGAATCGGAATGCCGCGAGACTTTGCGAGGGTCCTCCGTCTGCCAAAAATATGCCGCGGGCGAAGCTAATCCCCAAAAATAACCGCCCGCAGGCCGGGGCGCCAAGTTCGTCCAGCGGAAAAAGGCCACAAAAACGGGTGGGCTATAGCCTTGGGGGGTGGGGCCGGCCAACTTCGTCCGCCGGACTCGGAATGCCGCGAGACTTTGCGAGGGGCCTCCGTGTGCCAATAATACGCCGCGGACAATGCCGTACCCAAAAATAACCACCCGAAGGCCGGGGCGCCAAGTTCGTCCAGCGGAAAAAGGCCAAAAAATCGGGTGGGCTATAGCCTTGGGGGGTGGGGCTGGCCTACTTCATCCGCCGGACTCAGAATGCCGCGAGACTTTGCGAGGGGCCTCCGTGTGCCAAACATAGGCCGCGGACAAAGCCGCACCCAAAAGTAACCACCCGAAGGCCGGGGCGCCAAGTTCGTCCAGCGGAAAAAGACCACAAAATCGGGTGGGCTATATCCTTGGGGGGTGGGGCTGGCCAACTACGTCTGCAGGACTCAGAATGCCGCGAGAAGTTGCGAGGGGCCTCCGTGTGCCACACATAGGCCGTGGACAAAGCCGCGCCCAAAAATAACCGCCCGAAGGCCGGGGCGCCAGGTTCGTCCAGCGCAAAAAGGCCATAAAAACGGGTGGGCTATAGCCTTGGGGGGTGGGGCTGGCCAACTTCGTCCGCCGGACTCGGAATGCCGCGAGACTTTGGGAGGAGCCTCCGTGTGCCAAAAATAGGCCACGGGGAAAGCCGTACCCAAAAATAACCGCCCGAATGCCGTGGCGCCATGTTCGTCCAGCGGAAAAAGGCCACAAAATCGGGTGGGCTATAGCCTTGGGGGGTGGGGCTGGCCAACTTCATCTGCCGGACTCAGAATGCCGCGAGACTTTGCGAGGGACCTCCGTGTGCCAATGATAGGCCGTGGACAAGGCCGCGCCCAAAAATAACCGCCCGAAGGCCGTGGCGCCAAGTTCGACCAGCGCAAAAAGGCCACAAAACCGGGTGGGCAATAGCCTTGTGGGGTGGGGCTGGCCAACTTCGTCCGCCGGACTCGGAATGCCGCGAGACTTTGTGAGGGGCCTCCGTGTGCCAAACATATGCCGCAGGCAAAGCCGCTCCCAAAAATAACCGCCCGCAGACCGGGGCGCCAAGTTCGTCCAGCGGAAAAAGGCCACAAAAACGGGTGGGCTATAGCCTTGGGGGGTGGGGCTGGCCAACTTCGTCCGCCGGACTCGGAATGCCATGAGACTTTGCGAGGGGACTCCGTGTGCCAATAATAGGCCGCGGACAAAGCCGTACCCAAAAATAACCACCCGAAGGCCGGGGCGCCAAGTTCGTCCAGCGGAAAAAGGCCACAAAATCGGGTGGGCTATAGCCTTGGTGGGTGGGGCTGGCCTACTTCATCCGCCGGACTCAGAATGCCGCAAGACTTTGCGAGGGGCCTCCGTGTGCCAAACATAGGCCGCGGACAAAGCCGCACCCAAAAGTAACCACCCGAAGGCCGGGGCGCCAAGTTCGTCCAGCGGAAAAAGGCCACAAAATCGGGTGGGCTATATCCTTGGGGGGTGGGGCTGGCCAACTTCGTCTGCCGGACTCAGAATGCCGCGAGACGTTGCGAGTGGCCTCCGTGTGCCACACATAGGCCGTGGACAAAGCCGCGCCCAAAAATAACCGCCCGAAGGCCGGGGCGCCAGGTTCGTCCAGCGCAAAAAGGCCATAAAAACGGGTGGGCTATAGCCTTGGGGGGTGGGGCTGGCCAACTTCGTCCGCCGGACTCGGAATGCCGCGAGACTTTGGGAGGAGCCTCCGTGTGCCAAAAATAGGCCACGGGGAAAGCCGTACCCAAAAATAACCGCCCGAATGCCGTGGCGCCATGTTCGTCCAGCGGAAAAAGGCCACAAAATCGGGTGGGCTATAGCCTTGGGGGGTGGGGCTGGCCAACTTCATCTGCCGGACTCAGAATGCCGCGAGACTTTGCGAGGGGCCTCCGTGTGCCAATGATAGGCCGTGGACAAAGCCGCGCCCAAAAATAACCGCCCGAAGGCCGTGGCGCCAAGTTCGACCAGCGCAAAAAGGCCACAAAACCGGGTGGGCTATAGCCTTTTGGGGTGGGGCTGGCCAACTTCGTCCGCCGGACTCGGAATGCCGCGAGACTTTGTGAGGGGCCTCCGTGTGCCAAACATATGCCGCAGGCAAAGCCGCTCCCAAAAATAACCGCCCGCAGGCCGGGGCGCCAAGTTCGTCCAGCGGAAAAAGGCCACAAAAACGGGTGGGCTATAGCCTTGGGGGGTGGGGCTGGCCTACTTCGTCCGCTGGACTCGGAATGCCGCGAGACTTTGCGAGGGGCCTCCGTATGCCAAACATAGGCAGCGGGCAAAGCCGCGCCCAAAAATAACCGCCCGAAGGCCGTGGCGGCAAGTTCGTCCAGCGCAAAAAGGCTACAAAAACGGGTGGGCTATAGCCTTGGGGGGTGGTTCTGGCCAACTTCGTCCGCCGGACTCGGAATGCCGCGAGACTTTGCGAGGGGCCTCCGTGTGCCAAACATAGGCCGCAGCCAAAGCCGCGCCCAAAAATGACCGCCCGAAGGCCGGGGCGCCAAGTTCGTCCAGCAGAAAAAGGCCACAAAAACGGGTGGGCTATAGCCTTGGGGGGTGGGGCTGGCCAACTTCGTCCGCCGGACTCGGAATGCTGCGAGACTTTGCGAGGGGCCTCCGTGTGCTAAAAATAGGCCGCGGGCAAAGCCGCGCCCAAAAACAACCTCCCGAAGGCCGGGGCGCTAAGTTCGTCCAGCGCAAAAAGGCCACAAAAACGGGTGGGCTATAGCCTTGGGGGGTGGGGCTGGCCAACTTCGTCCGCCGGACTCGGAATGCCGCGAGACTTTGCGAGTGGCCTCCGTGTGCCAAACTTAGGCCACGGGCAAAGTCGCGCCCAAAAATAACCGCCCGAAGGCCGGGGCGCTAAGTTCGTCCAGCGCAAAAAGGCCACAAAAACGGGTAGGCTATAGCCTTGGGGGGTGGGCCGGCCGACTTCGTCCGCCGGACTCGGAATGCCGCGAGACTTTGCGAGTGGCCTCCGTGTGCCAAACTTAGGCCGCGGGCAAAGCCGCGCCCAAAAATAACCTCCCGAAGGCCGGGGCGCCATGTTCGTCCAGCGCAAAGAGGCCACAAAAACGGGTGGGCTATAGCCTTGGGGGGTGGGGCCGGCCAACTTCGTCCGCCGGACTCGGAATTCCGTGAGACTTTGCGAGGGGCCTCCATGTGCTAAAAATAGGCCGCGGGCAAAGCCGCGCCGAAAAACAACCTCCCAAAGGCCGGGGCGCCAAGTTCGTCCAGTGCAAAAAGGCCACAAAAACGGGTAGGCTAAAGCCTTGGGGGGTGGGCCTGGCCTACTTCGTCCGCCGGACTCGGAATGCCGCGAGACTTAGCGAGTGACCTCCGTGTGCCAAACTTAGGCCGCGGGCAAATCCGCGCCCAAAAAGAACCGCCCGAAGACCGGGGCGCCATGTTCGTCCAGCCCCAAAAGGCCACAAAAACGGGTGGGCTATAGCCTTGGGGGGTGGGACTGGCCAACTTCGTCCGCCGGACTCGGAATGCCGCGAGACTTTACGAGGGGCCTCCGTGTGCCAAACATAGGCCGCGGACAAATCCGCGCCCAAAAAGAACCGCCCGAAGGCCGGGGCACCAAGTTCGTCCAGCGGAAAAAGTCCACAAAAACGGGTGGGCTATAGCCTTGGGGGGTGGGGCTGGCCAACTTCGTCCGCCGGACTCGGAATGCCGCGAGACTTTGCGAGGGGCCTCCGTGTGCCAAAAATAGTCCGCGGAGAAAGCCTCGCCCAAAAATAACCGCCCGAAGGCCGGGGCGCCAAATTCGTCCAGCGGAAAAAGGCCACAAAAACGGGTGGGCTATAGCCTTGAGGGGTGGGGCTGGCCAACTTTGTCCGCCGGACTCGGAATGCCGTGAGACTTTGCGAGGGGCCTCCGTGTGCCAAACAAAGGCCGCGGGCAAAGCCGTGCCCAAAAATAATCGCCCGAAGGCCGGGGCGCCAAGTTCGTCCAGCGCAAAAATGCCACAAAAACGGGTGGGCTGCCTTGGGGGGTGGGGCTGGCCCACTTTGTCCGCCGGACTCGGAATGCCGCGAGACTTTGCGAGGGGCCTCCGTGTGCCAAACATAGGCCGCGGGCAAATCCGCGCCCAAAAATAACCGCCCGAAGGCCGGGGCGCCAAGTTCGTCCAGCGCAAAAATGCCACAAAAACCAGTGGGCTATAGGCTTGGAGGGTGGGGCTGGCCAACTTCGTCCGCCGGACTCGGAATGGCGCCAGACTTTGCGAAGCACCTCCGTGTACCAAGAATAGGCCGCGGGCAATGCCGTACCCAAAAATAACTGCCCGAAGGCCAGGGCGCCAAGTTCATCCAGCGGAAAAAGGCCACAAAAACGGGTGGGCTATAGCCTTGGGGAGTGGGGCTGGCCAACTTTGTCCGCCGGACTCGGAATGGCGCCAGACTTTGCGAAGCACCTCCGTGTACCAAGAATAGGCCGCGGGCAATGCCGTACCCAAAAATAACTGCCCGAAGGCCGGGGCGCCAAGTTCATCCAGCGGAAAAAGGCCACAAAAATGGGTGGGCTATAGCCTTGGGGGGTGGGGCTGGCCAACTTCGTCAGCCGGACTCGGAATTACGCGAGACTTTGCGAGGTGTCTCCGTGTGCTAAAAATAGGCCGCGGACACAGCCGCACCCAAAAATAACCGCCCGAAGGCCGGGTCGCCAAGTTCGTCCAGCGGAAAAGGCCACAAAAACGGGTGGGCTATAGCCTTGGGGGGTGGGGCTGGCCACCTTCGTCCGCCGGACTCGGAATGCCGCGAGACATTGCGAGGGGCCTCCGTGTGCCAAAAATCGGCCGCGGGCAAAGCCGCGCCATAAAATAACCGCCCGAAGGCCGGGGCGCCAAATTCGTCCAGCGGAAAAAGGCCACAAAAACGGGTGGGCTATAGCCTTGAGGGGTGGGGCTGGCCAACTTTGTCGGCCGGACTCGGAATGCCGTGAGACTTTGTGAGGGGCCTCCGTGTGCCAAACAAAGGCCGCGGGCAAAGCCGCGCCCAAAAATAATCGCCCGAAGGCCGGGGCGCCAAGTTCGTCCAGCGCAAAAATGCCACAAAAACGGGTGGGCTGCCTTGGGGGGTGGGGCTGGCCCACTTCGTCCGCCGGACTCGGAATGCCGTGAGACTTTGCGAGGGGCCTCCGTGTGCCAAACATATGCCGCGGACAAAGCCGCTCCCAAAAAGAACCGCCCGAAGGCCGGGGCGCAAGTTCGTCCAGCGCAAAAATGCCACAAAAACGGGTGGGCTATAGGCTTGGAGGGTGGGGCTGGCCAACTTCGTCCGCCGGAGTCGGAATGCCGCGAGACTTTGCGAGGGGCCTCCGTGTGCCAAAAATAGGCCGTGGGCAAAGGCGCGCCCAAAAATAACCGCCCGAAGGCCGGGGTGCCAAGTTCGTCCACCGGAAAAAGGCCACAAAAATGGGTGGGCTATAGCCTTGGGGCGTGGGGCTGGCCAACTTCGTCCGCCGGACTCGGAATGCCGCGAGACTTTGCGAGGGGCCTCCGTTTGCCAAACATAGGCCGCGGGCAAAGCCGTACCCAAAAATAACCACCCGAAGGCCGGGGCGCCAAGTTCGTCCAGCGGAAAAAGGCCACAAAAACGGGTGGGCTATAGCCTTGGGGGTTGGGGCTGGCCAATTTCGTCCGCCGGACTCGGAATGCCGTGAGACTTTGCGAGGGGCCTCCGTGTGCCAAAAATAGGCCGCGGGCAAAGCCGCGCCCAAAAATAACCGCCCGAAGACCGGGGCGCCAAGTTCGTCCAGCGCAAAAATGCCACAAAAACGGGTGGGCTATAGCCTTGGGGGGTGGGGCTGGCCAACTTCGTCCGCCGGACTCGGAATGCCGTGAGACTTTGCGAGGGGCCTCCGTGTGCCAAACAAAGGCCGTGGGCAAAGCCGCGCCCAAAAATAACCGCCCGAAGGCGGGGGCGCCAAGTTCGTCCAGCGCAAAAATGCCACAAAAACGGGTGGGCTATAGCCTTGGGGGGTGGGGCTGGCCCACTTCGTCCGCCGGACTCGGAATGCCGCGTGACTTCGCGAGGGGCTTTCGTGTGCCAAACATAGGCCGCGGGCAAAACCGCGCCCAAAAATAACCGCCCGAAGGCCGGGGCGCCAAGTTCGTCCAGCGGAAAAAGGCCACAAAAACGGGTGGGCTATAGGCTTGGAGGGTGGGGCTGGCCAACTTCGTCCGCCGGACTCGGAATGCTGCGAGACTTTGCGAGGGGCCTCCGTGTGCCAAACATAGGCCGCGGGCAAATCCGCGCCCAAAAATAACCGCCCGAAGGCCGGGGCGCCATGTTCGTCCAGCGCAAAAATGCCACAAAAACGGGTGGGCTATAGGCTTGGAGGGTGGGGCCGGCCAACTTCGTCCGCCGGACTCGGAATGCCGCGAGACTTTGCGAGGGGCCTCCGTGTGCCAAAAATAAGCCGCGGGCAAAGCCGCGCCCAAAAATAACCGCCCGAAGGCCGGGGCGCCAAGTTCGTCCCGCGCAAAAAGGCCACAAACACGGGTGGGCTATAGCCTTGGGGGGTGGGGCTGGCCAATTCGTCCGCCAGACTCAGAATGCCGCGAGACTTTGCGAAGGGCCTCCGTGTGCCAAACATAGGCCGTGGCCAAAGCCGCGCCAAAAAATAAACACCCGATGGCCGGGGTGCCAAGTTCGTCCACCGGAAAAAGGCCATAAAAATGGGTGGGCTATAGCCTTGGGGGGTGGGGCGGGCCAACTTCGTCCGCCGGATTCGGAATGCCGCGAGACTTTGCGAGGGGCCTCCGTGCGCCAAAAATAGGCCGCGGGCAAAGCCGCACCCAAAAATAACCATCCGAAGGCCGGGGCGCCAAGTTCGTCCAGCGCAAAAAGGCCAAAAAAACGGGTGGGCTATAGCTTGGGGGGTGGGGCTGGCCAACATCGTCCGCCGGACTCGGAATGCCGCGAGACTTTGCGAGGGGCCTCTGTGTTCCAAAAATTGGCCACGGGCAAAGCCGCGCCCAAAAATAACCGCCCGAAGGCCGGGGCGCCAAGTTCGTCCAGCGCAAAAAGGCCACAAAAACGGGTGGGCTATAGCCTTGGGGGGTGGGGCTGGCCCACTTCGTCCGCCGGACTCGGAATGCCGTGAGACTTTGCGAGCTTTCTCCGTGTGCGAAAAATAGGCCGCAGGCAAAGCTGCGCCCAAAAATAACCGCCCGAAAGCCGGGGCGCCAAGTTCGTCCTGCGCAAAAAGGCCACAAAAACGGGTGGGTTGTAACCTTGGGGGGTGGGGCTGGCCAACTTCGTCCGCCGGACTCGGAATGCTGTGAGACTTTACGAGGGGCCTCCGTGTGCCAAACATAGGCCGCGGCCGAAGCCGCGCCCAAAAATAACCGCCCGAAGGCTGGGGCGCCAAGTTCGTCTAGCAGAAAAAGGCCACCAAAACGGGTGGGCTATAGCCTTTGGGGGTGGGGCCGGCCAACTTCGTCCGCCGGACTCGGAATGCCGCGAGACTTTGCGAGGGGCCTCCATGTGCCAAAAATAGGCCACGGGCAAAACCGCGCCCAAAAATAACCACCCGAAGGCCGGGGCGCTAAGTTCGTCCAGCGCAAAAAGGCCACAAAAACGGGTGGGCTATATCCTTGGGGGGTGGGGCTGGCCAACTTCGTCCGCCGGAATCGGAATGCCGCGAGATTTTGCGAGGGGCCTCCGTGTTCCAAAAATTGGCCACGGGCAAAGCCGCGCCCAAAAATAACTGCCCGAAGGCCGGAGCGCCAAGTTCGTCCAGCGCAAAAAGGCCACAAAAGCGGGTGGGCTATAGCCTTGGGGGGTGGGGCTGGCCAACTTCGTCCGCTGGACTCGGAATGCGGCGAGACTCTGCGAGGGGCCTCCGTGTGCCAAACATAGGCCGCGGGAAAAGCCACGCCCAAAAATAACCGCCCGAAGGCCGGGGCGTCATGTTCGTCCAGCGGAAAAAGGCCACGAAAACGGGTCGGCAATAGCCTTGGGGGGTGGGGCTGGCCCACTTCGTCCGCCACACTCGGAATGCCGCGAGACTTTTCGAGGGGCCTCCGTGTGCCAAACATTGGCCACGGACAAAGCCGTACCCAAAAATAACCGCCCGACGGCCGGGGCGTCAAGTTCGTCCAGCGGAAAAAGGCCCCAAAAACGGGTCGGCTATAGCCTTGGGGGGTGGGGCTGGCCAACTTCGTCCGCCGGACTCGGAATGCCGCGAGACTTTGCGAGGGTCCTCCGTGTGCCAAAAATAGGCTGCGGGCAAAGCCGCGCCCAAACATATCTGCCCGAAGGCCGGGGCGTCAAGTTCGTCCAGCGCAAAAAGGCCACAAAAACGGTTGGGCTATAGCCTTGGGGGGTGGGCTGGCCAACTTCGTCCGCCGGACTCGGAATGCCGCGAGACTTTGTGAGGGGCCTCCGTGTGCCAAAAATAGGCCGCGGGCAAAGCCGCTGCTAAAAGTAACCGCCCGAAGGCCGGGGCGTCAAGTTCGTCCAGCGGAAAAAGGCCACAAAAACGGGTGGGCTATAGCCTTGGGTGGTGGGGCTGCCCAACTTCGTCCGCCGGACTCGGAATGCCGCGAGACTTTGCGAGGGGACTCCGTGTGCCAAAAATAGGCCGCGGCCAAAGCCGGGCCCACAAATAACCGCCCGAAGACCGGGGCGCCAAGTTCGTCCAGCGGAAAAAGGCCACAAAAACGGGTGGGCTATAGCTTTGGGGGGTGGGACTGGCCAACTTCGTCCGCCATACTCGGAATGCCGCGAGACTTTCCGAGGGGCCTCCGTGTGCCAAACATAGGCCGCGGACAAAGCCGCGCCATAAAATAACCGCCCGAAGGCCGGGGCGCCAAGTTCGTCCAGCGGAAAAAGGCCACAAAAACGGGTGGGCTATAGCCTTGGGGGGTGGGGCTGGCCCACTTCGTCCGCCATACTCGGAATGTCGCGAGACTTTGCGAGGTGCCTCCGTGTGCCAAACATAGGCCGCGGGCAAAGCCGTACCCAAAAATAACCGCCCGAAGGCCGGGGCGCCAAGTTCGTCCAGCGGAAAAAGGCCACGAAAACGGGTCGGCTATAGCCTTGGGGGGTGGGGCTGGCCGACTTCGTCCGCCAGACTCAGAATGCCGCGAGACTTTGTGAGGGGCCTCCGTGTGCCAAAAATAGGCCGCGGGCAAAGCCGCTGCCAAAAATAACCGCCCGAAGGCCGGGGCGCCAAGTTCGTCAAGCGGAAAAAGGCCACAAAAACGGGTGGGCTATAGCCTTGGGGGGTGGGGCTGGCCAACTTCGTCCGCCGGAGTCGGAATGCCGCGAGCCTTTGCGAGGGGCCTCCGTGTGCCAAACATAGGCCGTGGACAAAGCCGCGCCCAAAAATAACAACCCGAAGGCCGGGGCGCCAAGTTCGTCCAGCGCAAAAAGGCCACAAAAACGGGTGGGCTATAGCCTTGGGGGGTGGGGCTGGCCAACTTCGTCCGCCGGACTCGGAGTGCTGCGAGACTTTGCGAGGGGCCTCCGTGTGCCAAAAATAGGCCGCGGGCAATGCCGCGCCCAAAAATAACCGCCCGAAGACCGGGGCGCCAAGTTCTTCCAGCGGTAAAAGGCCACAAAAACGGGTGGCCTATAAAGCCTTGGGGGGTCGGGCTGGCCCACTTCGTCCGCCGGACTCGGAATGCCGTGAGACTTTGCGAGGGGCCTCCGTGTGCCAAACATAGGCCGCGGACAAAGCTGCGCCCAAAAATAACCGCCCGAAGGCCGGGGCGCCAAGTTCGTCCAGCGGAAAAAGGCCACAAAAACAGGTGGGCTATAGCCTTGGGGGGTGGGGCTGGCCTACTTCGTCCGCCATACTCGGCATGCCGCGAGACTTTGTGAGGGTCCTCTGTGTGCCAAACATAGGCCGTGGACAAGGCCGCGCCATAAAATAACCGCCCGAAGGCCGGGGCGCCAAGTTCGTCCAGCGGAAAAAGGCCACAAAAACGGGTGGGCTATAGCCTTGGGGGGTGGGGCTGGCCAACTTCGTCCGCCGGACTCGGAATGCCGCGAGACTTAGCGAGGGCCCTCCGTGTGCCAAAAATAGGACACGGGAAAAGACGCGCTCAAAAATAACCGCCCGAAGGCTGGGGCGCCAAGTTCGTACAGCGGAAAAAGGCCACAAAAACGGGTGGGCTATAGCCTTGGGGGGTGGGGCTGGCCAACTTCGTCCGCCGGACTTGGAATGCCGCGAGACTATACTAGGGGCCTCCGGGTGCGAAAAATAGGCCAAGGGCAATGCCGCGCCCAAAAATAACCGCCCGAAGGCCGGGGCGCCAAGTTCGTCCAGCGGAAAAAGGCCACAAAAACAAGTGGGCTATAGCCTTGGGGGGTGGGGCTGGCCTACTTCGTCCGCCATACTCGGCATGCCGCGAGACTTTGTGAGGGTCCTCCGTGTGCCAAACATAGGCCGCGGACAAAGCCGTACCCAAAAATAACCGCCCGAAGGCCGGGGCGCCAAGTTCGTCCAGGGGAAAAAGGCCACAAAAACGGGTGGGCTATAGCCTTGGGGGGTGGGGCTGGCCAACTTCGTCCGCCGGACTCGGAATGCCGCGAGACTTTGCGAGGGGCCTCCGTGTGCCAAAAATAAGCCGCGGGAAAAGCCGCGCCAAAAAATAACCGTCCGAAGGCCAGGGCGCCAAGTTCGTCCAGCGGAAAAAGGTCACAAAAACGGGTGGGCTATAGCCTTGGGGGGTGGGGCTGGCCCACTTCGTCCGCCGGACTCGGAATGCCGCGAGACTTTACGAGGGGCCTCCGGGTGCGAAAAATAGGCCACGGCTAATGCCGCGCCCTAAAATAACCGCCCGAAGGCCGGGGCGCCAAGTTCGTCCAGCGGAAAAAGGCCACAAAAACGGGTGGGCTATAGCCTTGGGGGGTGGGGCTGGCCTACTTCGTCCGCCATACTCGGCATGCCGCGAGACTTTGTGAGGGTCCTCCGTGTGCCAAACATAGGCCGCGGGCAAAGCCGTACCCAAAAATAACCGCCCGAAGGCCGGGGCGCCAAGTTCGTCCAGGGGAAAAAGGCCACAAAAACGGGTCGGCTATAGCCTTGGGGGGTGGGGCTGGCCAATTTCGTCTGCCGGACTCGGAATGCCGCGAGACTTTGCGAGGGGCCTCCGTGTGCCAAAAATAGGACGCGGGCAAAGCCGCGCCCAAACATAACCGCCCGAAGGCCGGGGCGCCAAGTTCGTCCAGCGCAAAAAGGCCACAAAAACGGGTGGGCTATAGCTTTGGGGGGTGGGGCTGGCCAACTTCGTCCGCCATACTCGGAATGCCGCGAGACTTTGCGAGGGGCCTCCGTGTGCCAAACATAGGCCGCGGGCAAAGCCGCGCCATAAAATAACCGCCCGAAGGCCGGGGCGCCAAGTTCGTCCAGCGGAAAAAGGCCAGAAAAACGGATCGGCTCTAGCCTAGGGGGGTGGGGCTGGCCAACTTCGTCCGCCGGACTCGGAATGCCGCGAGACGTTACCAGGGGCCTCCGGGTGCGAAAAATAGGCCACGGGCAATGCCGCGCCCAAAAATTACCGCCCGAAGGCCGGGGCGCCAAGTTCGTCCAGCGGAAAAAGGCCACAAAAACGGGTGGGCTATAGCCTTGGGGGGTGGGGCTGGCCCACTTCGTCCGCCATACTCGGAATGCCGCGAGACTTTGCGAGGGGCCTCCGTGTGCCAAACATTGGCCGCGGACAAAGCCGTACCCAAAAATAACCGCCCGACGGCCGGGGCGTCAAGTTCGTCCAGCGGAAAAAGGCCACAAAAACGGGTGGGCTATAGCCTTGGGGGGTGGGGCTGGCCCACTTCGTCCGCCATACTCGGAATGCCGCGAGACTTTGTGAGGGGCCTCCGTGTGCCAAAAATAGGCCGCGGGCAAAGCCGCTGCCAAAAATAACCGCCCGAAGGCCGGGGCGCCAAGTTCGTCCAGCGGAAAAAGGCCACAAAAACGGGTGGGCTATAGCCTTGGGGGGTGGGGCTGGCCAACTTCGTCCGCCGGACTCGGAATGCCGTGAGACTTTGCGAGGGGCCTCCGTGTGCCAAAAATAGGCCACGGGCAAAGCCGCGCCAAAAAATAACCGCCCGAAGGCCAAAGCGCCAAGTTCGTCCAGCGCAAAAATGCCACAAAAACGGGTGGGCGATAGCCTTGGGGGGTGGGGCTGGCCCACTTCGTCCGCCATACTCGGAATACCGCGAGACGTTACCAGGGGCCTCCGTGTGCCAAACATAGGCCGCGGGCAAAGCCGCGCCATAAAATAACCGCCCGAAGGCCGGGGCGCCAAGTTCGTCCAGCGGAAAAAGGCCACAAAAACGGATCGGCTCTAGCCTAGGGGGGTGGGGCTGGCCAACTTCGTCCGCCGGACTCGGAATGCCGCGAGACGTTACCAGGGGCCTCCGGGTGCGAAAAATAGGCCACGGGCAATGCCGCGCCCAAAAATTACCGCCCGAAGGCCGGGGCGCCAAGTTCGTCCAGCGGAAAAAGGCCACAAAAACGGGTGGGCTATAGCCTTGGGGGGTTGGGCTGGCCCACTTCGTCCGCCATACTCGGAATGCCGCGAGACTTTGTGAGGGGCCTCCGTGTGCCAAAAATAGGCCGCGGGCAAAGCCGCTGCCAAAAATAACCGCCCGAAGGCCGGGGCGCCAAGTTCGTCCAGCGGAAAAAGGCCACAAAAACGGGTGGGCTATAGCCTTGGGGGGTGGGGCTGGCCAACTTCGTCCGCCGGACTCGGAATGCCGTGAGACTTTGCGAGGGGCCTCCGTGTGCCAAAAATAGGCCACGGGCAAAGCCGCGCCAAAAAATAACCGCCCGAAGGCCAAAGCGCCAAGTTCGTCCAGCGCAAAAATGCCACAAAAACGGGTGGGCTATAGCCTTGGGGGGTGGGGCTGGCCCACTTCGTCCGCCATACTCGGAATACCGCGAGACATTGCGAGGGGCCTCCGTGTACCAAACATAGGCCGCGGTCAAAGGCGCGCCATAAAATAACCGCCCGAAGGCCGGGGCGCCAAGTTCGTCCAGCGGAAAAAGGCCACAAAAACGGGTGGGCTATAGCCTTGGGGGGTGGGGCTGGTCAACTTCGTCCGCCGGACTCGGAATGCCACGAGACTTAGCGACGGCCCTCCGTGTGCCAAAAATAGGACACGGGAAAAGCCGCGCTCAAAAATAACCGCCCGAAGGCTGGGGCGCCAACTTCGTCCAGCGGAAAAAGGCCACAAAAACGGGTGGGCTATAGCCTTGGGGGGTGGGGCTGGCCAACTTCGTCCGCCGGACTTGGAATGCCGCGAGACTTTACTAGGGGCCTCCAGGTGCGAAAAATAGGCCACGGGCAATGCCGCGCCCAAAAATAACCGCCCGAAGGCCGGGGCGCCAAGTTCGTCCAGGGGAAAAAGGCCACAAAAACGGGTCAGCTATAGCCTTGGGGGGTGGGGGTGGCCAACTTCGTCCGCCGGACTCGGAATGCCGCGAGACTTTGCGAGGGGCCTCCGTGTGCCAATAATAGGCCGCGGGAAAAGCCGCGCCAAAAAATAACCGCCCGAAGGCCAGGGCGCCAAGTTCGTCCAGCGCAAAAAGGCCACAAAAACGGGTGGTCTATAGCTTTGGGGGGTGGGGCTGGCCAACTTCGTCCGCCATACTCGGAATGCCGCGAGACTTTGCGAGGGGCCTCCGTGTGCCAAACATAGGCCGCGGGCAAAGCCGCGCCATAAAATAACCGCCCGAAGGCCGGGGCGCCAAGTTCGTCCAGCGGAAAAAGGCCACAAAAACGGATCGGCTCTAGCCTAGGGGGGTGGGGCTGGCCAACTTCTTCCGCCGGACTCGGAATGCCGAGAGACGTTACCAGGGGCCTCCGGGTGCGAAAAATAGGCCACGGGAAATGCCGCGCCCAAAAATTACCGCCCGAAGGCCGGGGCGCCAAGTTCGTCCAGCGGAAAAAGGCCACAAAAACGGGTGGGCTATAGCCTTGGGGGGTGGGGCTGGCCCACTTCGTCCGCCATACTCGGAATGCCGCGAGACTTTGCGAGGGGCCTCCGTGTGCCAAACATTGGCCGCGGACAAAGCCGTACCCAAAAATAACCGCCCGACGGCCGGGGCGTCAAGTTCGTCCAGCGGAAAAAGGCCACAAAAACGGGTGGGCTATAGCCTTGGGGGGTGGGGCTGGCCCACTTCGTCCGCCATACTCGGAATGCCGCGAGACTTTGTGAGGGGCCTCCGTGTGCCAAAAATAGGCCGCGGGCAAAGCCGCTGCCAAAAATAACCGCCCGAAGGCCGGGGCGCCAAGTTCGTCCAGCGGAAAAAGGCCACAAAAACGGGTGGGCTATAGCCTTGGGGGGTGGGGCTGGCCAACTTCGTCCGCCGGACTCGGAATGCCGTGAGACTTTGCGAGGGGCCTCCGTGTGCCAAAAATAGGCCACGGGCAAAGCCGCGCCAAAAAATAACCGCCCGAAGGCCAAAGCGCCAAGTTCGTCCAGCGCAAAAATGCCACAAAAACGGGTGGGCGATAGCCTTGGGGGGTGGGGCTGGCCCACTTCGTCCGCCATACTCGGAATACCGCGAGACGTTACCAGGGGCCTCCGTGTGCCAAACATAGGCCGCGGGCAAAGCCGCGCCATAAAATAACCGCCCGAAGGCCGGGGCGCCAAGTTCGTCCAGCGGAAAAAGGCCACAAAAACGGATCGGCTCTAGCCTAGGGGGGTGGGGCTGGCCAACTTCGTCCGCCGGACTCGGAATGCCGCGAGACGTTACCAGGGGCCTCCGGGTGCGAAAAATAGGCCACGGGCAATGCCGCGCCCAAAAATTACCGCCCGAAGGCCGGGGCGCCAAGTTCGTCCAGCGGAAAAAGGCCACAAAAACGGGTGGGCTATAGCCTTGGGGGGTGGGGCTGGCCCACTTCGTCCGCCATACTCGGAATGCCGCGAGACTTTGTGAGGGGCCTCCGTGTGCCAAAAATAGGCCGCGGGCAAAGCCGCTGCCAAAAATAACCGCCCGAAGGCCGGGGCGCCAAGTTCGTCCAGCGGAAAAAGGCCACAAAAACGGGGGTGGGGCTGGCCAACTTCGTCCGCCGGACTCGGAATGCCGTGAGACTTTGCGAGGGGCCTCCGTGTGCCAAAAATAGGCCACGGGCAAAGCCGCGCCAAAAAATAACCGCCCGAAGGCCAAAGCGCCAAGTTCGTCCAGCGCAAAAATGCCACAAAAACGGGTGGGCTATAGCCTTGGGGGGTGGGGCTGGCCCACTTCGTCCGCCATACTCGGGATACCGCGAGACTTTGCGAGGGGCCTCCGTGTACCAAACATAGGCCGCGGTCAAAGGCGCGCCATAAAATAACCGCCCGAAGGCCGGGGCGCCAAGTTCGTCCAGCGGAAAAAGGCCACAAAAACGGGTGGGCTATAGCCTTGGGGGGTGGGGCTGGTCAACTTCGTCCGCCGGACTCGGAATGCCACGAGACTTAGCGACGGCCCTCCGTGTGCCAAAAATAGGACACGGGAAAAGCCGCGCTCAAAAATAACCGCCCGAAGGCTGGGGCGCCAACTTCGTCCAGCGGAAAAAGGCCACAAAAACGGGTGGGCTATAGCCTTGGGGGGTGGGGCTGGCCAACTTCGTCCGCCGGACTTGGAATGCCGCGAGACGTTACTAGGGGCCTCCAGGTGCGAAAAATAGGCCACGGGCAATGCCGCGCCCAAAAATAACCGCCCGAAGGCCGGGGCGCCAAGTTCGTCCAGGGGAAAAAGGCCACAAAAACGGGTCAGCTATAGCCTTGGGGGGTGGGGGTGGCCAACTTCGTCCGCCGGACTCGGAATGCCGCGAGACTTTGCGAGGGGCCTCCGTGTGCCAATAATAGGCCGCGGGAAAAGCCGCGCCAAAAAATAACCGCCCGAAGGCCAGGGCGCCAAGTTCGTCCAGCGCAAAAAGGTCACAAAAACGGGTGGGCTATAGCCTTGGGGGGTGGGGCTGGCCAACTTCGTCCGCCGGACTCGGAATGCCGCGAGACTTTACGAGGGGACTCCGGGTGCGAAAAATAGGACGCGGGCAAAGCCGTACCCAAAAATAACCGCCCGAAGGCCGGGGCGCCAAGTTCGTCCAGGGGAAAAAGGCCACAAAAAAGGGTCGACTATAGCCTTGGGGGGTGGGGCTGGCCAACTTCGTCTGCCGGACTCGGAATGCCGCGATTCTTTGCGAGGGGCCTCCTTGTGCCAAAAATAGGACGCGGGCAAAGCCGCGCCCAAACATAACCGCCCGAAGGCCGGGGCGCCAAGTTCGTCCAGCGCAAAAAGGCCACAAAAACGGGTGGGCCGTAGCCTTGGGGGGTGGGGCTGGCCAACTTCGTCCGCCGGACTCGGAATGCCGCGAGACTTTGCGAGGGGCCTCCGGGTGCGAAAAATAGGACGCGGGCAAAGCCGTACCCAAAAATAACCGCCCGAAGGCCGGGGCGCCAAGTTCGTCCAGGGGAAAAAAGCCACAAAAAAGGGTCGACTATAGCCTTGGGGGGTGGGGCTGGCCAACTTCGTCTGCCGGACTCGGAATGCCGCGATTCTTTGCGAGGGGCCTCCGTGTGCCAAAAATAGGACGCGGGCAAAGCCGCGCCCAAACATAACCGCCCGAAGGCCGGGGCGCCAAGTTCGTCCAGCGCAAAAAGGCCACAAAAACGGGTGGGCCGTAGCCTTGGGGGGTGGGGCTGGCCAACTTCGTCCGCCGGACTCGGAATGCCGCGAGACTTTGCGAGGGGCCTCCGTGTGCCAAAAATAGGCCACGGCCAAAGCCGCGCCCAAAAATAACAGCCCGAAAACCGGTGCGCCAAGTTCATCTAGCGGAAAAAGGCCACAAAAATGGGTGGGCTATAGCTTTGGGGGGTGGGGCTGGCCAACTTCGTCCGCCATACTCGGAATGCCGCGAGACTTTGCGAGGGGCCTCTGTGTACCAAACATAGGCCACGGGCAAAGCCGCGCCATAAAATAACCGCCCGAAGGATGGGGCGCCAAGTTCGTCCAGCGGAAAAAGGCCACAAAAACGGATCGGCTATAGCCTAGGGGGGTGGGGCTGGCCAACTTCGTCCGCCGGAATCGGAATGCCGCGAGAGTTTACCAGGGGCCTCCGGGTGCGAAAAATAGGCCACGGGCAATGCCGCGCCCAAAAATTACCGCCCGAAGGCCGGGGCGTCAAGTTCGTCCAGCGGAAAAAGGCCACAAAAACGGGTGGGCTATAGCCTTGGGGGGTGGGGCTGGCCCACTTCGTCCGCCATACTCGGAATGCCGCGAGACTTTGCGAGGGGCCTCCGTGTGCCAAACATTGGCCGCGGACAAAGCCGTACCCAAAAATAACCGCCCGACGGCCGGGGCGTCAAGTTCGTCCAGCGGAAAAAGGCCCCAAAAACGGGTCGGCTATAGCCTTGGGGGGTGGGGCTGGCCAACTTCGTCCACCGGACTCGGAATGCCGCGAGACTTTGCGAGGGGCCTCCGTGTGCCAAAAATAGGCCGCGGGCAAAGCCGCGCCCAAACATATCTGCCCGAAGGCCGGGGCGTCAAGTTCGTCCAGCGCAAAAAGGCCACAAAAACGGGTGGGCTATAGCCTTGGGGGGTGGGCTGGCCAACTTCGTCCGCCGGATTCGGAATGCCGCGAGACTTTGTGAGGGGCCTCCGTGTGCCAAAAATAGGCCGCGGGCAAAGCCGCTGCTAAAAGTAACCGCCCGAAGGCCGGGGCGCCAAGTTCGTCCAGCGGAAAAAGGCCACAAAAACGGGTGGGCTATAGCCTTGGGGGGTGGGGCTGGCCAACTTCGTCCGCCGGATTCGGAATGCCGCGAGACTTTGCGAGGGGCCTCCGTGTGCCAAAAATAGGCCGCGGGGAAAGCCGCTGCTAAAAGTAACCGCCCGAAGGCCGGGGCGCCAAGTTCGTCCAGCGGAAAAAGGCCGCAAAAACGGGTGGGCTATAGCCTTGGGTGGTGGGGCTGCCCAACTTCGTCCGCCGGACTCGGAATGCCGCGAGACATTGCGAGGGGCCTCCGTGTTCCAAAAATAGGCCGCGGCCAAAGCCGGGCCCACAAATAACCGCCCGAAGACCGGGGCGCCAAGTTCGTCCAGCGGAAAAAGGCCACAAAAACGGGTGGGCTATAGCTTTGGGGGGTGGGACTGGCCCACTTCGTCCGCCATACTCGGAATGCCGCGAGACTTTCCGAGGGGCCTCCGTGTGCCAAACATAGGCCGCGGGCAAAGCCGCGCCATAAAATAACCGCCCGAAGGCCGGGGCGCCAAGTTCGTCCAGCGGAAAAAGGCCACAAAAACGGGTGGGCTATAGCCTTGGGGGGTGGGGCTGGCCCACTTCGTCCGCCATACTCAGAATGTCGCGAGACTTTGCGAGGTGCCTCCGTGTGCCAAACATAGGCCGCGGGCAAAGCCGTACCCAAAAATAACCGCCCGAAGGCCGGGGCGCCAAGTTCGTCCAGCGGAAAAAGGCCACGAAAACGGGTCGGCTATAGCCTTGGGGGGTGGGGCTGGCCAACTTCCTCCGCCGGACTCGGAATGCCGCGAGACTTTGTTAGGGGCCTCCGTGTGCCAAAAATAGGCCGCGGGCAAAGCCGCGCCATAAAATAACCGCCCGAAGGCCGGGGCGCCAAGTCCGTCCAGCGGAAAAAGGCCACAAAAACGGGTGGGCTATAGCCTTGGGGGGTGGGGCTGGCCCACTTCGTCCGCCAGACTCAGAATGCCGCGAGATTTTGCGAGGGGCCTCCGTGTGCCAAAAATAGGCCGCGGGCAAAGCCGCGCCCATACATAACCGCCCGAAGGCCGGGCCGTCTAGTTAATCCAGCGCAAAAAGGCCACAAAAACGGGTGGGCTATAGCCTTGGGGGGTGGGCTGGCCAACTTCGTCCGCCGGACTCGGAATGCCGCGAGACTTTGTGAGGGGCCTCCGTGTGCCAAAAATAGGCCGCGGGCAAAGCCGCTGCCAAAGATAACCACCCGAAGGCCGGGGCGCCAAGTTCGTCCAGCGGAAAAAGGCCACAAAAACGGGAGGGCTATAGCCTTGGGGGGTGGGGCTGGCCAACTTCGTCCGCCGGACTCGGAATGCCGCGAGCCTTTGCGAGGGGCCTCCGTGTGCCAAACATAGGCCGTGGACAAAGCCGCGCCCAAAAATAACAACCCGAAGGCCGGGGCGCCAAGTTCGTCCAGCGCAAAAAGGCCACAAAAACGGGTGGGCTATAGCCTTGGGGGGTGGGGCTGGCCAACTTCGTCCGCCGGACTCGGAGTGCTGCGAGACTTTGCGAGGGGCCTCCGTGTGCCAAACATAGGCCGCGGACAAAGTTGCGCCCAAAAATAACCGCCCGAAGGCCGGGGCGCCAAGTTCGTCCAACGTAAAAAGGCCACAAAAACGGGTGGGCTATAGCCTTGGGGGGTGGGGCTGGCCCACTTCTTCCGCCATACTCGGAATGCCGCGAGACATTACGAGGGGCCTTCGTGTGGCAAACATAGGCCACGGGCAAAGCCGCGCCCAAAAATAACCGCCCGAAGGCCGGGGCGCGAAGTTCGTCCAGCGCAAAAAGGCCACAAAAACGGGTGGGCTATAGCCTTGGGGGGTGGGGCTGGCCAACTTCGTCCGCCGGACTCGGAATGCCGCGAGACTTTGCGAGGGGCCTCCGTGGGCCTAAAATAGGCCGCGGACGAAGTCGCGCTAAAAAATAACCGCCCGAAGGCTGGCGTGCCAAGTTCGTCCAGCGGAAAAAGGCCACAAAAACGGGTGGGCCACAGCCTTGGGGGGTGGGGCTGGCCAACTTCGTCCGACGGACTCGGAATGCCACGAGACAATGCGAGGGGCCTCCGTGTGCCAAACATAGGCCGTGGGAAAATCCGCGCCCAAAAATAACCTCCCAAAGGCCGGGGCGCCAAGTTCGTCCAGCGGAAAAAGGCCACAAAAACGGGTGGGCTATAGCCTTGGGGGGTGGGGCTGGCCAACTTCGTCCGCCGGACTCGGAATGCCGCGAGACTTTGCGAGGGGCCTCCGTGTGGTAAACATAGGCCGTGGACAAAGCCGCACCCAAAAATAACCGACCGAAGGCCGGGGCGCCAAGTTCGTACAGCGCAAAAAGGCTACAAAAACGGGTAGGCTATAGCCTTGGGGATGGGGCTGGCCAACTTCGTCCGCCGGACTCGGAATGCCGCGAGACTTTGCGAGGGGCCTCCGTGTGCCAAACATAGGCCACGGGCAAAGCCGCGCCCAAAAATAACCGCCCAAAGGCCGGGGCGCCAAGTTCGTCCAGCGCAAAAAGGCCACAAAAACGGGTGGGCTATAGCCTTGGGGGGTGGGGCTGGCCAACTTCCTCCGCCGGACTCGGAATGCCGCGATACTTTGTCAGGGGCCTCCGTGTGCCAAATATAGGCCGCGGACAGAGCCGCGCCCAAAAAGAACCGCCCGAAGGCCGGCGCGCGAAGTTCGTCCAGCGGAAAAAGGGCACAAAAACGGGTGGGCTATAGCCTTGGGGGGTGGGGCTGGCCAACTTCGTCCGCCGGACTCGGAATGCCGCGAGACTTTGCGAGGGGCCTCCGTGTGGCAAACATAGGCCGCGGACAAAGCCGCACCCAAAAATAATCGACCGAAGGCCGGGGCGCCAAGTTCGTCCAGCGGAAAAAGGCCACAAAAACGGGTGGGCTATAGCCTTGGGGGGTGGGGCTGGCCAACTTCGTCCGCCGGACTCGGAATGCCGCGAGACTTTGCGAGGGGCCTCCGTGTGGCAAACATAGGCCACGGGCAAAGCCACGCTCAAAAATAACCGCCCGAAGGCCGGGGCGCCAAGTTCGTCCATCGCAAAAAGGGCACAAAAACGGGTGGGCTATAGCCTTGGGGGGTGGGGCTGGCCAACTTCCTCCGCCGGACTCGGAATGCCGCGAGACTTTGTGAGGGGCCTCCGTGTGCCAAAAATAGGCCGCGGACAAAGCCGCGCCCAAAAAGAACAGCCCGAAGGCCGGCGCGCGAAGTTCGTCCAGCGCAAAAAGGCCACAAAAACGGGTGGGCTATAGCCTTGGGGGGTGGGGCTGGCAAACTAAGTCCGCCGGACTCGGAATGCCGCGAGACTTTGCGAGGGGCCTCCGTGTGCCAAGAATAGGCCGCGGGCAAAGCCGTACACAAAAATAAAAGCCCGAAGGCCGGGGCGCCAAGTTCTTCCAGCGGAAAAAGGCCACAAAAACGGGTGGGCTATAGCCTTGGGGGGTGGGGCTGGCCAACTTCGTCCGCCGGACTCGGAATGCCGCGAGACTTTGCGAGGGGCCTCCGTGTGGCAAACATAGGCCGCGGACAAAGCCGCACCCAAAAATAATCGACCGAAGGCCGGGGCGCCAAGTTCGTCCAGCGGAAAAAGGCCACAAAAACGGGTGGGCTATAGCCTTGGGGGGTGGGGCTGGCCAACTTCGTCCGCCGGACTCGGAATGCCGCGAGACTTTGCGAGGGGCCTCCGTGTGGCAAACATAGGCCACGGGCAAAGCCGCGCTCAAAAATAACAACCCGAAGGCCGGGGCGCCAAGTTCGTCCAGCGCAAAAAGGCCACAAAAACGGGTGGGCTATAGCCTTGGGGGGTGGGGCTGGCCAACTTCGTCCGCCGGACTCGGAATGCCGCGAGACTTTGCGAGGGGCCTCCGTGTGGCAAACATAGGCCGCGGACAAAGCCGCACCCAAAAATAATCGACCGAAGGCCGGGGCGCCAAGTTCGTCCAGCGGAAAAAGGCCACAAAAACGGGTGGGCTATAGCCTTGGGGGGTGGGGCTGGCCAACTTCGTCCGCCGGACTCGGAATGCCGCGAGACTTTGCGAGGGGCCTCCGTGTGGCAAACATAGGCCACGGGCAAAGCCACGCTCAAAAATAACCGCGCGAAGGCCGGGGCGCCAAGTTCGTCCATCGCAAAAAGGGCACAAAAACGGGTGGGCTATAGCCTTGGGGGGTGGGGCTGGCCAACTTCCTCCGCCGGACTCGGAATGCCGCGAGACTTTGTGAGGGGCCTCCGTGTGCCAAAAATAGGCCGCGGACAAAGCCGCGCCCAAAAAGAACAGCCCGAAGGCCGGCGCGCGAAGTTCGTCCAGCGCAAAAAGGCCACAAAAACGGGTGGGCTATAGCCTTGGGGGGTGGGGCTGGCAAACTAAGTCCGCCGGACTCGGAATGCCGCGAGACTTTGCGAGGGGCCTCCGTGTGCCAAGAATAGGCCGCGGGCAAAGCCGTACACAAAAATAAAAGCCCGAAGGCCGGGGCGCCAAGTTCTTCCAGCGGAAAAAGGCCACAAAAACGGGTGGGCTATAGCCTTGGGGGGTGGGGCTGGCCAACTTCGTCCGCCGGACTCGGAATGCCGCGAGACTTTGCGAGGGGCCTCCGTGTGGCAAACATAGGCCGCGGACAAAGCCGCACCCAAAAATAATCGACCGAAGGCCGGGGCGCCAAGTTCGTCCAGCGGAAAAAGGCCACAAAAACGGGTGGGCTATAGCCTTGGGGGGTGGGGCTGGCCAACTTCGTCCGCCGGACTCGGAATGCCGCGAGACTTTGCGAGGGGCCTCCGTGTGGCAAACATAGGCCACGGGCAAAGCCGCGCTCAAAAATAACAACCCGAAGGCCGGGGCGCCAAGTTCGTCCAGCGCAAAAAGGCCACAAAAACGGGTGGGCTATAGCCTTGGGGGGTGGGGCTGGCCAACTTCGTCCGCCGGACTCGGAGTGCTGCGAGACTTTGCGAGGGGCCTCCGTGTGCCAAACATAGGCCGCGGACAAAGCCGCGCCCAAAAATAAACGCCCGAAGGCCGGGGCGCAAAGTTCGTCCACCGCAAAAAGGCCACAAAAATGGGTGGGCTATAGCCTTGGGGGGTGGGGCTGGCCAACTTTGTCCGCCGGACTCGGAATGCCGTGAGACTTTGCGAGGGGCCTCCGTGTGCCAAACATAGGCCGCGGGCAAATCCGCGCCCAAAAATAACCGCCCGACGGCCGGGGTGCCAATTTCGTCCAGCGGAAAAAGGCCACAAAAACGGGTGGGCTATAGCCTTGGGGGGTGGGGCTGGCCAACTTCGTCCATCGGACTCGGAATGCCGCGAGACTTTGCGAGGGGCCTCCGTGTGCCAAAAATAGGCCGCGGGCAAAGCCGCTGCCAAAGATAACCACCCGAAGGCCGGGGCGCCAAGTTCGTCCAGCGGAAAAAGGCCACAAAAACGGGAGGGCTATAGCCTTGGGGGGTGGGGCTGGCCAACTTCGTCCGCCGGACTCGGAATGCCGCGAACCTTTGCGAGGGGCCTCCGTGTGCCAAACATAGGCCGTGGACAAAGCCGCGCCCAAAAATAACAACCCGAAGGCCGGGGCGCCAAGTTCGTCCAGCGCAAAAAGGCCACAAAAACGGGTGGGCTATAGCCTTGGGGGGTGGGGCTGGCCCACTTCGTCCGCCGGACTCGGAGTGCTGCGAGACTTTGCGAGGGGCCTCCGTGTGCCAAACATAGGCCACGGACAAAGCCGCACCCAAAAATAAACGCCCGAAGGCCGGGGCGCAAAGTTCGTCCAGCGCAAAAAGGCCACAAAAACGGGTGGGCTATAGCCTTGGGGGGTGGGGCTGGCCAACTTCGTCCGCCGGACTAGGAATGCCGCGAGACTTTGTGAGGGGCCTCCGTGTGCCAAAAATAGGCTGCGGACAAAGCCACACCCAAAAAGAACCGCCCGAAGGCCGGCGCGCGAAGTTCGTCCAGCGGAAAAAGGCCACAAAAACGGGTGGGCTATAGCCTTGGGGGGTGGGGCTGGCAAACTTCGTCCGCCGGACTCGGAATGCCGCGAGACTTTGCGAGGGGCCTCCGTGTGCCAAGAATAGGCCGCGGGCAAAGCCATACGCAAAAATAAAAGCCGGAAGGCCGGGGCGCCAAGTTCGTCCAGCGCAAAAAGGCCACAAAAACGGGTGGGCTATAGCCTTGGGGGGTGGGGCTGGCCAACTTCGTCCGCCGGACTCGGAATGCCGCGAGACTTTGCGAGGGGCCTCCGTCTGCCAAAAATTGGGTGCGGGCAAAGCCGCGCGTAAAAATAAACGCCCGAAGGCCGGGGCGCCAAGTTCGTCCAGCGCAAAAAGGCCACAAAAACGGGTGGGCTATAGCCTTGGGGGGTGGGGCTGGCCAACTTCGTCCGCCGGACTCGGAATGCCGCGAGACTTTGCGAGGGGCCTCCGTGTGCCAAGAATAGGCCGCGGGCAAAGCCGTACGCAAAAATAAAAGCCCGAAGGCCGGGGCGCCAAGTTCGTCCAGCGCAAAAAGGCCACAAAAACGGGTGGGCTATAGCCTTGGGGGGTGGGGCTGGCCAACTTCGTCCGCCGGACTCGGAATGCCGCGAGACTTTGTGAGGGGCCTCCGTGTGCCAAAAATAGGTCGCGGACAAAGCCGCGCCCAAAAAGAACAGCCCGAAGGCCGGCGCGCGAAGTTCGTCCAGCGCAAAAAGGCCACAAAAACGGGTGGGCTATAGCCTTGGGGGGTGGGGCTGGCAAACTTCGTCCGCCGGACTCGGAATGCCGCGAGACTTTGCGAGGGGCCTCCGTGTGCCAAGAATAGGCCGCGGGCAAAGCCGTACACAAAAATAAAAGCCCGAAGGCCGGGGCGCCAAGTTCGTCCAGCGCAAAAAGGCCACAAAAACGGGTGGGCTATAGCCTTGGGGGGTGGGGCTGGCCAACTTCCTCCACCGGACTCGGAATGCCGCGAGACTTTGCGAGGGGCCTCTGTGTGCCAAAAATAGGCCGCGGGCAAAGCCGCGCGTAAAAATAAACGCCCGAAGGCCGGGGCACCAAGTTCGTCCAGCGCAAAAAGGGCACAAAAACGGGTGGGCTATAGCCTTGGGGGGTGGGGCTGGCCAACTTCGTCCGCCGGACTCGGAATGCCGCGAGACTTTGCGAGGGGCCTCCGTGTGACAAACATAAGCCACGGGCAAAGCCGCGCCCAAAAATAACCGCCCGAAGGCCGGGGCGCCAAGTTCGTCCAGCGCAAAAAGGCCACAAAAACGGGTGGGCTATAGCCTTGGGGGGTGGGGCTGGCCAACTTCGTCCGCCGGACTCGGAATGCCGCGAGACTTTGTGAGGGGCCTCCGTGTGCCAAAAATAGGTCGCGGACAAAGCCGCGCCCAAAAAGAACAGCCCGAAGGCCGGCGCGCGAAGTTCGTCCAGCGCAAAAAGGCCACAAAAACGGGTGGGCTATAGCCTTGGGGGGTGGGGCTGGCAAACTTCGTCCGCCGGACTCGGAATGCCGCGAGACTTTGCGAGGGGCCTCCGTGTGCCAAGAATAGGCCGCGGGCAAAGCCGTACACAAAAATAAAAGCCCGAAGGCCGGGGCGCCAAGTTCGTCCAGCGCAAAAAGGCCACAAAAACGGGTGGGCTATAGCCTTGGGGGGTGGGGCTGGCCAACTTCCTCCACCGGACTCGGAATGCCGCGAGACTTTGCGAGGGGCCTCTGTGTGCCAAAAATAGGCCGCGGGCAAAGCCGCGCGTAAAAATAAACGCCCGAAGGCCGGGGCACCAAGTTCGTCCAGCGCAAAAAGGGCACAAAAACGGGTGGGCTATAGCCTTGGGGGGTGGGGCTGGCCAACTTCGTCCGCCGGACTCGGAATGCCGCGAGACTTTGCGAGGGGCCTCCGTGTGACAAACATAAGCCACGGGCAAAGCCGCGCCCAAAAATAACCGCCCGAAGGCCGGGGCGCCAAGTTCGTCCAGCGCAAAAAGGCCACAAAAACGGGTGGGCTATAGCCTTGGGGGGTGGGGCTGGCCAACTTCGTCCACCGGACTCGGAATGCCGCGAGACTTTGCGAGGGGCTTCCGTGTGCCAAAAATAGGCCGTGTGCAAAGCCGCGCATAAAAATAAACGCCCGAAGGCCGGGGCTCCAAGTTCGTCCGGCGCAAAAAGGCCACAAAAACGGGTGGGCTATAGCCTTGGGGGGTGGGGCTGTCCTCCTTCGTCCGCCGGACTCGGAATGCCGCGAGACTTTGCGAGGGGCCTCCGTGTGACAAACATAGGACACGGGCAAAGCCGCGCCCAAAAATAACCGCCCGAAGGCCGGGGCGCCAAGTTCGTCCAGCGCAAAAAGGCCACAAAAACGGGTGGGCTATAGCCTTGGGGGGTGGGGCTGGCCAACTTCGTCCACCGGACTCGGAATGCCGCGAGACTTTGCGAGGGGCCTCCGTGTGCCAAAAATAGGCCGGGTGCAAAGCCGCGCGTAAAAATAAACGCCCGAAGGCCGGGGCGCCAAGTTCGTCCAGCGCAAAAAGGCCACAAAAACGGGTGGGCTATAGCCTTGGGGGGTGGGGCTGGCCAACTTCGTCCGCCGGACTCGGAATGCCGCGAGACTTTGCGAGGGGCCTCCGTGTGCCAAAAATAGGCCGCGGGCAAAGCCGTACGCAAAAATAAAAGCCCGAAGGCTGGGGCGCCAAGTTCGTCCAGCGCAAAAAGGCCACAAAAACGGGTGGGCTATAGCCTTGGGGGGTGGGGCTGGCCAACTTCGTCCGCCGGACTCGGAATGCCGCGAGACTTTGTGAGGGGCCTCCGTGTGCCAAAAATAGGTCGCGGACAAAGCCGCGCCCAAAAAGAACAGCCCGAAGGCCGGCGCGCGAAGTTCGTCCAGCGCAAAAAGGCCACAAAAACGGGTGGGCTATAGCCTTGGGGGGTGGGGCTGGCAAACTTCGTCCGCCGGACTCGGAATGCCGCGAGACTTTGCGAGGGGCCTCCGTGTGCCAAGAATAGGCCGCGGGCAAAGCCGTACACAAAAATAAAAGCCCGAAGGCCGGGGCGCCAAGTTCGTCCAGCGCAAAAAGGCCACAAAAACGGGTGGGCTATAGCCTTGGGGGGTGGGGCTGGCCAACTTCCTCCACCGGACTCGGAATGCCGCGAGACTTTGCGAGGGGCCTCTGTGTGCCAAAAATAGGCCGCGGGCAAAGCCGCGCGTAAAAATAAACGCCCGAAGGCCGGGGCACCAAGTTCGTCCAGCGCAAAAAGGGCACAAAAACGGGTGGGCTATAGCCTTGGGGGGTGGGGCTGGCCAACTTCGTCCGCCGGACTCGGAATGCCGCGAGACTTTGCGAGGGGCCTCCGTGTGACAAACATAAGCCACGGGCAAAGCCGCGCCCAAAAATAACCGCCCGAAGGCCGGGGCGCCAAGTTCGTCCAGCGCAAAAAGGCCACAAAAACGGGTGGGCTATAGCCTTGGGGGGTGGGGCTGGCCAACTTCGTCCGCCGGACTCGGAATGCCGCGAGACTTTGTGAGGGGCCTCCGTGTGCCAAAAATAGGTCGCGGACAAAGCCGCGCCCAAAAAGAACAGCCCGAAGGCCGGCGCGCGAAGTTCGTCCAGCGCAAAAAGGCCACAAAAACGGGTGGGCTATAGCCTTGGGGGGTGGGGCTGGCAAACTTCGTCCGCCGGACTCGGAATGCCGCGAGACTTTGCGAGGGGCCTCCGTGTGCCAAGAATAGGCCGCGGGCAAAGCCGTACACAAAAATAAAAGCCCGAAGGCCGGGGCGCCAAGTTCGTCCAGCGCAAAAAGGCCACAAAAACGGGTGGGCTATAGCCTTGGGGGGTGGGGCTGGCCAACTTCCT
The DNA here is from genome assembly GCA_034663535.1 of Citrus x limon. Lineage (NCBI taxonomy): Eukaryota > Viridiplantae > Streptophyta > Magnoliopsida > Sapindales > Rutaceae > Citrus > Citrus x limon. Next base: position 33,470,425 of record CM067991.1, read on the forward strand.
CCACCGGACTCGGAATGCCGCGAGACTTTGCGAGGGGCCTCTGTGTGCCAAAAATAGGCCGCGGGCAAAGCCGCGCGTAAAAATAAACGCCCGAAGGCCGGGGCACCAAGTTCGTCCAGCGCAAAAAGGGCACAAAAACGGGTGGGCTATAGCCTTGGGGGGTGGGGCTGGCCAACTTCGTCCGCCGGACTCGGAATGCCGCGAGACTTTGCGAGGGGCCTCCGTGTGACAAACATAAGCCACGGGCAAAGCCGCGCCCAAAAATAACCGCCCGAAGGCCGGGGCGCCAAGTTCGTCCAGCGCAAAAAGGCCACAAAAACGGGTGGGCTATTGCCTTGGGGGGTGGGGCTGGCCAACTTCGTCCACCGGACTCGGAATGCCGCGAGACTTTGCGAGGGGCTTCCGTGTGCCAAAAATAGGCCGTGTGCAAAGCCGCGCATAAAAATAAACGCCCGAAGGCCGGGGCTCCAAGTTCGTCCGGCGCAAAAAGGCCACAAAAACGGGTGGGCTATAGCCTTGGGGGGTGGGGCTGTCCTCCTTCGTCCGCCGGACTCGGAATGCCGCGAGACTTTGCGAGGGGCCTCCGTGTGACAAACATAGGACACGGGCAAAGCCGCGCCCAAAAATAACCGCCCGAAGGCCGGGGCGCCAAGTTCGTCCAGCGCAAAAAGGCCACAAAAACGGGTGGGCTATAGCCTTGGGGGGTGGGGCTGGCCAACTTCGTCCACCGGATCTGGAATGCCGCGAGACTTTGCGAGGGGCCTCCGTGTGCCAAAAATAGGCCGGGTGCAAAGCCGCGCGTAAAAATAAACGCCCGAAGGCCGGGGCGCCAAGTTCGTCCAGCGCAAAAAGGCCACAAAAACGGGTGGGCTATAGCCTTGGGGGGTGGGGCTGGCCAACTTCGTCCGCCGGACTCGGAATGCCGCGAGACTTTGCGAGGGGCCTCCGTGTGCCAAAAATAGGCCGCGGGCAAAGCCGTACGCAAAAATAAAAGCCCGAAGGCCGGGGCGCCAAGTTCGTCCAGCGCAAAAAGGCCACAAAAACGGGTGGGCTATAGCCTTGGGGGGTGGGGCTGGCCAACTTCGTCCGCCGGACTCGGAATGCCGCGAGACTTTGTGAGGGGCCTCCGTGTGCCAAAAATAGGTCGCGGACAAAGCCGCGCCCAAAAAGAACAGCCCGAAGGCCGGCGCGCGAAGTTCGTCCAGCGCAAAAAGGCCACAAAAACGGGTGGGCTATAGCCTTGGGGGGTGGGGCTGGCAAACTTCGTCCGCCGGACTCGGAATGCCGCGAGACTTTGCGAGGGGCCTCCGTGTGCCAAGAATAGGCCGCGGGCAAAACCGTACGCAAAAATAAAAGCCCGAAGGCCGGGGCGCCAAGTTCGTCCAGCGCAAAAAGGCCACAAAAACGGGTGGGCTATAGCCTTGGGGGGTGGGGCTGGCCAACTTCCTCCACCGGACTCGGAATGCCGCGAGACTTTGCGAGGGGCCTCTGTGTGCCAAAAATAGGCCGCGGGCAAAGCCGCGCGTAAAAATAAACGCCCGAAGGCCGGGGCACCAAGTTCGTCCAGCGCAAAAAGGGCACAAAAACGGGTGGGCTATACCCTTGGGGGGTGGGGCTGGCCAACTTCGTCCGCCGGACTCGGAATGCCGCGAGACTTTGCGAGGGGCCTCCGTGTGCCAAGAATAGGCCGCGGGTAAAGCCGTACGCAAAAATAAAAGCCCGAAGGCCGGGGCGCCAAGTTCGTCCAGCGCAAAAAGGCCACAAAAACGGGTGGGCTATTGCCTTGGGGGGTGGGGCTGGCCAACTTCGTCCGCCGGACTCGGAATGCCGCGAGACTTTGTGAGGGGCCTCCGTGTGCCAAAAATAGGCCGCGGGAAAAGCCGCGCGTAAAAATAAACGCCCGGAGACCGGGGCGCCAAGTTCGTCCAGCGCAAAAAGGCCACAAAAACGGGTGGGCTTTAGCCTTGGGGGGTGGGGCTGGCCAACTTCGTCCGCCGGACTCGGAATGCCGCGAGACTTTGCGAGGGGCCTCCGTGTGCCAAAAATAGGCCGCGGGCAAAGCCGCGCCCAAAAATAACCACCCGAAGGCCGGGGCGCCAAGTTCGTCCAGCGGAAAAAGGCCACAAAAACGGGTGGGTTATAGCCTTGAGGGGTGGGACTGGCAAACTTCGTCCGCCGGACTCGGAATGCCGCGAGACTTTGCGAGGGGCCTCCGTGTGCCAAGAATAGGCCGCGGGCAAAGCCGTGCGCAAAAATAAAAGCCCGAACGCCGGGGCGCCATGTTCGTCCAGCGTAAAAAGGCCACAAAAACGGGTGGGCTATAGCCTTGGGGGGTGGGGCTGGCCAACTTCGTCCGCCGGACCAGGAATGCCGCGAGACTTTGCGAGGGGCCTCCGTGTGCGAAAAATAGGCCGCGGGCAAAGCCGCGAGTAAAAATAACGCCCGAAGGCCGGGGCGCCAAGTTCGTCCATAGCAAAAAGGCCACAAAAACGGGTGCGCTATAGCCTTGGGGGGTGGGGCTGGCCCACTTCGTCCGCCGGACTCGGAATGCCGCGAGACTTTGCGAGGGGCCTCCAGGTGCCAAAGATAGGCCGCGGACAAAGCCGCGCCCAAAAATAACCACCCGAAGGCCGGGGCGCCAAGTTCGTCCAGCGCAAAAAGGCCACAAAAACGGGTGGGCTATAGCCTTGGGGGGTGGGGCTGGCCAACTTTGTCCGCTGGACTCGGAAAGCCGCGAGACTTTGTGAGGGGCCTCCGTGTGCCAAAAATAGGCCGCGGACAAAACCGCGCCCAAAAAGAACCGCCCGAAGGCCGGGGCGCCAAGTTTGTCCAGCGGAAAAAGGCCACAAAAATGGGTGGGCTATAGCCTTGGGTGGTGGGGCTGGCCAACTTCGTCCGCCGGACTCGGAATGCCGCGAGACTTTGCGAGGGGCCTCCGTGTGCCAAACATAGGACGCGGACAATGCCCCGCCCACAAATAACCGACCGAAGGCCGGGGCGCCAAGTTCATCCAGCGCAAAAAGGCCACAAAAACGGGTGGGCTACAGCCTTGGGGGGTGGGGCTGGCAAACTTCGTCCGCCGGACTCGGAATGCCGCGAGACTTTGCGAGGGGCCTCCGTGTTCAAAAAATAGGCCGCGGGCAAAGCCGCGCTCAAATATAACCGCCCGAAGGCCGGGTCGCCAAGTTCGTCCAACGGAAAAAGGCCACAAAAACGGGTGGGCTCTAGCCTTGGGGGGTGGGGCTGGCCAAAGTCGTCCGCCGGACTCGGAATGCCACGAGACTTTGCGAGGGGCCTCCGTGTGCCAAACATAGGCTGCGGGGAAAGCCGCACCCAAAAATAACCGCGCGAAGGCCGGGTCGCCAAGTTCGTCCAGCGCAAAAAGGCCACAAAAACGGGTGGGCTATAGCCTTGGCGGGTGGGGCTGGCCAACTTCGTCCGCCGGACTCGGAATGCCGCGAGACTTTACGAGGGGCCTCCTGTGCCAAATATAGGCCGCGGTCAAAGTCGCGCCCAAAAATAACCGCCCGAAGGCCGGGGTGCCAAGTTTGTCCACCGGAAAAAGACCACAAAAATGGGTGGGCTATAGCCTTGGGGGGGGGGGGCTGGCGAACTTCGTCCGCCGGACTCGGAATGCCGCGAGACTTTGCGAGGGGCCTCCGTGTTCAAAAAATAGGCCGTGGGCAAAGCCGCGCAAAAAAATAACCGCCCGAAGGCCGGGGCGCCAAGTTCGTCCAGCGGAAAAAGGCCACAAAAACGGGTGGGCTATAGCCTTGGGGGGTGGGGCTGGCCGACTTCGTCCGCCGGACTCGGAATGCCGTGAGACTTTCCGAGGAGCCTCCGTGTGTGAAACATAGGCTGCGGGCAAAGCCGCGCCCAAAAATAACCGCCCGAAGGCCGGGGCGCGAAGTTCGTCCAGCGCAAAAAGGCCACAAAAACGGGTGGGCTATAGCCTTGGGGGGTGGGGCTGGCCAACTTCGTCCACCGGACTCGGAATGCCGCGAGACTTTGCGAGGGGCCTCCGTGTTCCAAAAATAGGCCGCGTGCAAAGCCGTGCATAAAAATAAACGCCCGAAGGCCGGGGCGCCAAGTTCGTCCGGCGCAAAAAGGCCACAAAAACGGGTGGGCTATAGCCTTGGGGGGTGGGGCTGTCCTCCTTCGTCCGCCGGACTCGGAATGCCGCGAGACTTTGCGAGGGGCCTCCGTGTGACAAACATAGGCCACGGGTAAAGCCGCACCCAAAAATAACCGCCCGAAGGCCGGGGCGCCAAGTTCGTCCAGCAGAAAAAGGCCACAAAAACGGTTGGGCTATAGCCTTGGGGGGTGGGGCTGGCCAACTACGTCCGCCGGACTCGGAATGCCGCTGGACTTTGCGAAGGGCCTCCGCGTGCCAAAAATAGGCCGCGGACAAAGCCGCGCCCAAAAATAACCGCCCGAAGGCCGGGGCGCCATGTTCGTCCAGCGCAAAAAGGCCACAAAAACGGGTGGGCTATAGCCTTGGGGGGTGGGGCTGGCCAACTTCGTCCGCCGGACCAGGAATGCCGCGAGACTTTGCGAGGGGCCTCCGTGTGCGAAAAATAGGCCGCGGGCAAAGCCGCGAGTAAAAATAACGCCCGAAGGCCGGGGCGCCAAGTTCGTCCATAGCAAAAAGGCCACAAAAACGGGTGCGCTATAGCCTTGGGGGGTGGGGCTGGCCCACTTCGTCCGCCGGACTCGGAATGCCGCGAGACTTTGCGAGGGGCCTCCAGGTGCCAAAGATAGGCCGCGGACAAAGCCGCGCCCAAAAATAACCACCCGAAGGCCGGGGCGCCAAGTTCGTCCAGCGCAAAAAGGCCACAAAAACGGGTGGGCTATAGCCTTGGGGGGTGGGGCTGGCCAACTTTGTCCGCTGGACTCGGAATGCCGCGAGACTTTGTGAGGGGCCTCCGTGTGCCAAAAATAGGCCGCGGACAAAACCGCGCCCAAAAAGAACCGCCCGAAGGCCGGGGCGCCAAGTTTGTCCAGCGGAAAAAGGCCACAAAAATGGGTGGGCTATAGCCTTGGGTGGTGGGGCTGGCCAACTTCGTCCGCCGGACTCGGAATGCCGCGAGACTTTGCGAGGGGCCTCCGTGTGCCAAACATAGGACGCGGACAATGCCCCGCCCACAAATAACCGACCGAAGGCCGGGGCGCCAAGTTCATCCAGCGCAAAAAGGCCACAAAAACGGGTGGGCTACAGCCTTGGGGGGTGGGGCTGGCCAACTTCGTCCGCCGGACTCGGAATGCCGCGAGACTCTGCGAGGGGCCTCCGTGTGCCAAAAATAGGCCGCGGGTAAACCCGCACCCAAAAATAACCACCCGAAGGCCGGGGCGCCAAGTTCGTCCAGCGGAAAAAGGCCACAAAAACGGTCGGGCTATAGCCTTGGGGCGTGCGGCTGGCCAACTTTGTCCGCCGGACTCGGAATGTCGCGAGACTTTACGAGGAGCCTCCGTGTGCCAAACATGGACCGCAGGCAAAGCCGCACCCAAAAATAACAGCCCGAAGGCCGGGGCGCCAAGTTCGTCCAGCGCCAAAAGGCCACAAAAACAGGTGGGCTATAGCCTTGGGGGGTGGGGCTGGCCAACTTCGTCCGCCGGACTTGGAATGCCGCGAGACTCTGCGAGGGGCCTCCGTGTGCCAAAAATAGGCCGCGGGTAAACCCGTACCCAAAAATAACCACCCAAAGGCCGGGGCGCCAAGTTCGTCCAGCGGAAAAAGGCCACAAAAACGGGTGGGCTATAGCCTTGGGGGGTGGGGCTGGCCAACTTCATCTGCCGGACTCGGAATGCCACGAGACTTTGCGAGGGGCCTCCGTGTGCCAAACATAGGCTGCGGCAAAGCCGCGCCCAAAAATAACCACCCGAAGGCCGGGGCGCGAAGTTCGTCCAGCGGAAAAAGGCCACAAAAACGTTGGGCTATAGCCTTGGGGCGTGGGGCTGGCCAACTTCGTCCGCCGGACTCGGAATGTCGCGAGACTTTACGAGGAGCCTCCGTGTGCCAAACATGGACCACAGGCAAAGCCGCACCCAATAATAACAGCCCGAAGGCTGGGGCGCCAAGTTCGTCCAGCGGAAAAAGGCCACAAAAACGGGTGGGCTATAGCCCTGGGGGGTGGAGCTGGCCAACTTCGTCCGCCGGACTCGGAATGCCGCGAGACTCTGCGAGGGGCCTCCATGTGCCAAAAATAGGCCGCGGCCAAAGCCGCGCCCAAAAATAATGGCCCGAAGGCCGGGGTGCCATGTTCGTCCAGCGGAAAAAGGCCACAAAAACGGGTGGGCTATAGCCTTGGGGGGTGGGGCTAGCCAACTTCATCCGCCAGACTCGGAATGCCGCGAGACTTTGTGATGGGCCTCCATGTGCCAAAAATAGGCCGCGGACAAAGTCGCGCACAAAAATAACAGCCCGAAGGCCGGGGCGCCAAGTTCGTCCAGCGCAAAAAGACAACAAAAACGGTTGGGCTATAGCCTTGGGGGGTGGGGCTGGCCAACTTAATCCGCCGGACTCGGAATGCCGCGAGACTTTGCGAGGAGCCTCCGTGTGCCAAACATCGACCGCAGGCAAAGCCACACCCAAAAATAACAGCCCGAAGGCCGGGGCGCCAAGTTCGTCCAGCGGAAAAAGGCCACAAAAACGGGTGGGCTATAGCCTTGGGGGGTGGGGCTGGCCAACTTCGTCCGCCGGACTCGGAATGCCGCGAGACTTTGCGAGGGGCCTCCGTGTGCAAAACATAGTCGGCGGGCAAAGCCACGCCAAAAAATAACCGCCCGAAGACCGGGGCGCCAAGTTCGTCCAGCGGAAAAAGGCCACAAAAACGGTTGGGCTATAGCCTTGGGGTGTGGGGCTGGCCAACTTCGTCTGCCGGACTCGGAATGCCACGAGACTTTGCGAGGGGCCTCCGTGTGCCAAACATAGGCCGCGGGCAAAGCCGCGCCCAAAAATAACCACCCGAAGGCCGGGGCGCGAAGTTCGTCCAGCGGAAAAAGGCCACAAAAACGGTTGGGCTATAGCCTTGGGGGGTGGGGCTGGCCAACATCGTCCGCCGGACTCGGAATGCCGCGAGACATTCCGAGGGGCCTCCGTGTGCCAAACATAGGCCGCGGGCAATGCCGCGTCCAAAAATAACCACCCGAAGGCTGGGGCGCCAAGTTCGTCCAGCACAGAAAGGCCACAAAATCGGGTGGGCTATAGCCTAGGGTGGTGGAGCTGGCCAACTTCGTCCGCCGGACTCGGATTTCCGTGAGACTTTGGGAGGGGCCTCCGTGCACCAAAAATAGGCCGCGGACAAAGCCGCGCCTAAAAATAACCTCCCGAAGGCCGGGGCGCCAAGTTAGTCCAGCGGAAAGAGGCCACAAAAACGGGTGGGCGATAGCCTTGGGGGTGGGGCTGGCCAACATAGTCCGCCGGACTCGGAATGCCGCGAGACTTTGCGAGGGGCTCCAGGTGCCAAAAATAGGGCGCGGGCAATGCCACACCCAAAAATAACCGCCCGAAGGCCGGGGCGCCAAGTTCGTCCAGCACAGAAAGGCCACAAAAACGGGTGGGCTATAGCCTTGGGGGGTGGGGCTGGCCAACTTCGTCCGCAGGACTCGGAATGACGCAAGACTTTGCGAGGGGCCTCCGTGTGCCAAAAATAGGCCGCGGCCAAAGCCGCGCCCAAAAATAACTGCCCGAAGGCCGGGGCGCCAAGTTCGTCTAGCGCAAAAAGGCCACAAAAACGGGTGGGCTATAGCCTTGGGGGGGGGGGCTGGCCAGCTTCGTCCGCCGGCCTCGGAATGCCGCAAGACTTTGCGAGGGGCCTCCGTGTGCCAAAAATAGGCCGCGGCCTAAGCCGCGCCCAAAAATAACGGCCCGATGGCCGGGGCGCCAAGTTCGTCCAGCGGAAAAAGGCCACAAAAACGGGTGGCCTATAGCCTTGAGGGGTGGGGCTGGCCAACTTCGTCCGCCGGACTCGGAATGCCGTGAGACTTTGCGAGGGGCCTCCGTCTGCTAAAAATAGGCCGCGGTCAAAGCCGCGCCCAAAAATAACCGCCCGAAGACCGGGGCGCCAACTTCGTCCAGGGGAAAAAGGCCACCAAAACGGGTGGGCTATAGCCTTGGGGGGTGGGGCTGGCCAACTTCGTCCGCCGGACTCGGAATGCCGCGAGACTTTGCGAGGGGCCTCCGTGTGCCAAAAATAGGCCGTGGACAATGCCGCGCCCAAAAATAACCGCCCGAAGGCCGGGGCGCCCAGTTCGTCCAGCGCAAAAAGGCCACCAAAACGGGTGGGCTATTGCCTTGGGGGGTGGGGCTGGCCAACTTCGTCCGCCGGACTCGGAATGCTGCGAGACTTTGCGAGGGGCCTCCGTGTGCCAAAAATAGGCCGCGGGCAATGCCGCGCCCAAAAATAACCGCCCGAAGGCCGGGGCGCCAAGTTCGTCCAGCGCAAAAAGGCCACCAAAACGGGTGGGCTATTGCCTTGGGGGGTGGGGCAGGCCCACTTCGTCCGCCGGACTTGGAATGCCGCGAGACTTTACGAGGGCCCTCCGTGTGCCAAACATAGGCCGCGGGCAACGCCGCGCCCACAAATAACCGCCCGAAGGCCGGGGCGCCAAGTTCGTCCAGCGGAAAAAGGCCACAAAAACGGGTGGGCTATAGCCTTGGGGGGTGGGGCTGGCCAACATCGTCCACTAGACTCGGAATGCCGCGAGACTTTCCGAGGGGCCTCCGTGTGCCAAAAATAACCGCCCGCAGGCCGGGGCGCCCAGTTCGTCCAGCGGAAAAAGGCCACAAAAACAGGTGGGCTATAGCCTTGGGGGGTGGGGCTGGTGAACTTCGTCCGCCGGACTCGGAATGCCGTGAGACTTTGCGAGGGGCCTCCGTGTGCCAAAAATAGGCCGTGGACAATGCCGCGCCCAAAAATAACCGCCCGAAGGCCGGGGCGCCCAGTTCGTCCAGCGCAAAAAGGCCACCAAAACGGGTGGGCTATTGCCTTGGGGGGTGGGGCTGGCCAACTTCGTCCGCCGGACTCGGAATGCTGCGAGACTTTGCGAGGGGCCTCCGTGTGCCAAAAATAGGCCGCGGGCAATGCCGCGCCCAAAAATAACCGCCCGAAGGCCGGGGCGCCAAGTTCGTCCAGCGCAAAAAGGCCACCAAAACGGGTGGGCTATTGCCTTGGGGGGTGGGGCAGGCCCACTTCGTCCGCCGGACTTGGAATGCCGCGAGACTTTACGAGGGCCCTCCGTGTGCCAAACATAGGCCGCGGGCAACGCCGCGCCCACAAATAACCGCCCGAAGGCCGGGGCGCCAAGTTCGTCCAGCGGAAAAAGGCCACAAAAACGGGTGGGCTATAGCCTTGGGGGGTGGGGCTGGCCAACATCGTCCACTAGACTCGGAATGCCGCGAGACTTTCCGAGGGGCCTCCGTGTGCCAAAAATAACCGCCCGCAGGCCGGGGCGCCCAGTTCGTCCAGCGGAAAAAGGCCACAAAAACAGGTGGGCTATAGCCTTGGGGGGTGGGGCTGGTGAACTTCGTCCGCCGGACTCGGAATGCCGCGAGACTTTTCGAAGGGCCTCCGTGTGCAAAAAATAGGCCGCGGGTAAAGTCGCGTCCAACAATACCCGACCAAAGGCCGGGGCGCCAAGTTCATCCAGCGGAAAAAGGCCACAACAACGGTTGGGCTATAGCCTTGGGGGGTGGGGCTGCCCAACTTCGTCCGCCGGACTCGGAATGCCGCGAGACTTTGCGAGGGGCCTCCGTGTGCCAAAAATAGGCCGCGTGCAAAGCCGCGCCCAAAAATAACTGCCCGAAGGCCGGGGCGCCAAGTTCGTCCAACGGAAAAAGGCCACAAAAACGGGTGGGCTATAGCCTTGGCGGGTGGGGCTGGCAACTTCGTCCGCCGGACTCGGAATGCCGCGAGACTTTGCGAGGGGCCTCCGTGTTCCAAAAATAGGCCGCGGGCAAAGCCGCGCCCAAAAATAACCGCCCGAAGGCCGGGGCGCTAAGTTCGTCCACCGGAAAAAGGCCACAAAAACGGGTGGGCTGTAGCCTTGGGGAGTGGGGCTGGCCAACTTCGATCGCCGGACTCGGACTCGGAATGCCGCGAGACTTTGTAAAGGGCCTCCGTATGCCAAAAATAGGCCGCTGGCAAAGCCGCGCCCAAAAATAACCGCCCGAAGGCCGCGGCGCCATGTTCGTCCAGCGGAAAAAGGCCACAAAAACAGGTGGGCTATAGCCTTGGGGGGTGGTGCTGGTGAACTTCGTCCGCCGGACTCGGAATGCCGCGAGACTTTTCGAAGGGCCTCCGTGTGCCAAAAATAGGCCGCGGGCAAAGTCGCGTCCAACAATACCCGACCGAAGGCCGGGGCGCGAAGTTCGTCCAGCGGAAAAAGGCCACAAAAACGGGTGGGCTATAGCCTTGGGGGGTGGGGCTGCCCAACTTCGTCCGCCGGACTCGGAATGCCTCGAGACTTTGCGAGGGGCCTCCGTGTGCCAGAAATAGGCCGCGCGCAAAGCCGCACCCAAAAATAACTGCCCGAAGGCCGGGGCGCCAAGTTCGTCCAACGGAAAAAGGCCACAAAAACGGGTGGGCTATAGCCTTGGCGGGTGGGGCTGGCCAACTTCGTCCGCCGGACTCGGAATGCCGCGAGACTTTGCGAGGGGCCTCCGTGTTCCAAAAATAGGCCGCGGGCAAAGCCGCGCCCAAAAATAACCGCCCGAAGGCCCGGGCGCCAAGTTCGTCCAGCGGAAAAAGGCCACAAAAACGGGTGGGCTATAGCCTTGGGGGGTGGGGCTGGCCAACATCTTCCGCCGGACTCGGAATGCCGCGAGACTTTCCGAGGGGCCTCCGTCTGCCAAAAATAGGCCGCGGGCAAAGCCGCGCCCAAAAATAACCGCCCGCAGGCTGGGGCGCCAAGTTCGTCCAGCGGAAAACGGCCACAAAAACGGGTGGGCTATAGCCTTGGGGGGTGGGGCTGGCCAACATCTTCCGCCGGACTCGGAATGCCGCGAGACTTTCCGAGGGGCCTCCGTGTGCCAAAAATAGGCCGTGGGCAAAGCCGCGCCCAAAAATAACCGCCCGCAGGCTGGGGCGCCAAGTTCGTCCAGCGGAAAAAGGCCACAAAAACGGGTGGGCTATAGCCTTGGGGGGTGGGGCGGGTCAACTTCCACCGCCGGACTCGGAATGCCGCGACACTTCGCGAGGGGCCTCCGTGTGCCAAAAATAGGCCGCGGGTAAAGCCGCGCCCAAAATTAACCGCCCGAAGGCCGGCGCGCCAAGTTCGTCCAGCGCAAAAAGGCCACAAAAACGGGTGGGCTATAGCCTTGGGGGGTGGGGCTGGCCAACTTCGTTCGCCGGACTCGGACTCGGAATGCCGCGAGACTTTGTGAAGGGCCTCCGTATGCCAAAAATAGGCCGCTGGCAAAGCCGCGCCCAAAAATAACCGCCCGAAGGCCCGGGCGCCAAGTTCGTCCAGCGGAAAAAGGCCATAAAAACGGGTGGGCTATAGCCTTGGGGGGTGGGGCTGGCCAAAATCTTCCACCGGACTCGGAATGCCGCGAGACTTTGTGAAGGGCCTCCGTATGCCAAAAATAGGCCGCTGGCAAAGCCGCGCCTAAAAATAACCGCCCGAAGGCCGGGTCGCCAAGTTCGTCCAGCGGAAAAAGGCCACAAAAACGGGTGGGCTATAGCCTTGGGGGGTGGGGCTGGCCAACTTCGTCCGCCGGACTCGGAATGCCACGAGACTTTGCGAGGGGCCTCCGTGTGCCAATAATAGGCCGCGGGCAAAGCCGTACCAAAAAATAACCACCCGAAGGCCGGGGCGCCAAGTTCGTCCAGCGGAAAAAGGCCACAAAATCGGGTGGGCTATAGCCTTGGGGGGTGGGGCTGGCCTACTTCATCCGCCGGACTCAGAATGCCGCGAGACTTTGCGAGGGGCCTCCGTGTGCCAAACATAGGCCGCGGACAAAGCCGTACCCAAAAGTAACCACCCGAAGGCCGGGGCGCCAAGTTCGTCCAGCGGAAAAAGGATACAAAAACGGGTGGGCCATAGCCTTGGGGGGTGGGGTTGGCCAACTTCGTCCGCCGGACTCGGAATGCCGCGAGACATTACGAGGGGCCTCCGTTTGCCAAAAATAGGCCGCGGGCAAAGCCGCGCCCAAAAATAACCGCCCGAAGGCCGGGGCGCCGAGATCGTCCAGCGGAAAAAGGCCACAAAAACGGGTCGGCTATAGCCTTGAGGGGTGGGGCTGGCCAACTTCGTCCGCCGGACTCGGAATGCCGCGGGACTTTGCGAGGGGCCTCCGTCTACCAAAAATAGGCCGTGGTCAAAGCCGCACCCAAAAATAACCGCCCGAAGGCCGGGGAGCCAAGTTTGTCCAGCGGAAAAAGGCCACAAAAACGGGTCGGCTATAGCCTTGGGGGGTGGGGCTGGCCAACATAGTCCGCCGGACTCGGAATGCCTCGAGACTTTGCGAGGGGCCTCGATGTGCCAAAAATAGGCCGCGGACAATGTCGCGCCCAAAAATAACCGCCCGAAGGCCGGGGCGCCAAGTTCGTCCAGCGCAAAAAGGCCACCAATACGGGTGGGCTATAGCCTCGGGGGGTGGGGCTGGCCAACTTCGTCCCTCCGGACTCGGAATGCCGCGAGACTTTGCGAGGGGCCTCCGTGTGCCAAACATAGGCCGCGGGCAAAGCCGTCCCAACAAATAACCGCCCGAAGGCCGGGGCGCCAAGTTCGTCCAGCGGAAAAAGGCCACAAAAACGGGTGGGCTATAGCCTTGGGGGGTGGGGCTGGCCAACATCGTCCGCCGGACTCGGAATGCCGTGAGACTTTGCGAGGGGCCTCCGTGTTCAAAAAATAGGCCGCGGGCAAAGCCGCGCCCAAAAATAATCGCCCGAAGGCCGGGGCGCCAAGTTCGTCCGGCGGAAAAAGGCCACAAAAACGAGTGGGCTATAGCCTTGGGGGGTGGGGCTGGCCAACTTTGTCCGCCGGACTAGGAATGCCGCGAGACTTTGCGAGGGGCCTCCGTGTGCCAAAAATAGGCCGCGGACAATGCCGCGCCCAAAAAAAACCGCCCGAAGGCCGGGGCGCCAAGTTCGTCCAGCGCAAAAAGGCCACAATAACGGGTGGGCTATAGCCTTGGGGGGTGGGGCTGGCCAACTTCGTCCGCCGGACTCGGAATGCCGCGAGACATTACGAGGGGCCTCCATGTGCCAAAAATAGGCTGCGGACCAAGCCGCGCCCAAAAATAACCGCCCGAAGTCCGGGGCGCCACGTTCTTCCAACCCAATAAGGCCACAAAATCGGGTGGGCTATAGCCTTGTGGGGTGGGGCCGGCCTACTTCGTCCGCCGGACTCGGAATGCCGCGAGACTTTTGGAGGGGCCTCCGTGTGCCAAAAATAGGCCACGGGCAAAGTTGCGCCCAAAAATAACCACCCGATGGCCGGGGCGCCAAGTTTGTCCAGCGGACAAAGGCCACAAAAACGGGTGGGCTGTAGCCTTGGGGGCTGGGGCTGGCCAACTTCGTCCGCCGGACTCGGAATGCCGCGGGACTTTGCGAGGGGCCTCCGTGTGCCAAACATAGGCCGTGGTCAAAGTCGCGGCCAAAAACAACCGCCCGAAGGCCGGGGCGCCAAGTTCGTCCAGCGCATAAAGGCCACAAAAACGGGTGGGCTATAGCCTTGGGGGGTGGGGCTGGCCGACTTCGTCCGCCGGACTCGGAATGCCGCGAGACCTTGCGAGGGGCCTCCGTGCGCCAAAAATAGGCCGCGGGCAAAGCCACACCCAAAAATAACCGCCCGAAGGCTGGGGCGCCAAGTTCGTCCAGCGGAAAAAGGCCACAAAAATGGGTGGGCTATTGCCTTGGGGGCTGTGGCTGGCCCACTTCTTCCGCCGGACTCGGAATGCCACAAGACTTTACGAGGGGCCTCCGTGTGCCAAAAATAGGCCGCGGGCAAAGCTGCGCCCAAAAATAACAGTCCGAAGGCCGGGGCGCCAAGTTCGTCCAGCGGAAAAAGGCCACAAAAACGGGTGGGCTATAGCCTTGGGGGGTGGGGCTGGCCAACTTCGTCCGCCGGACTCGGAATGCCGCGAGACTTTACGAGGGGCCTCCGTGTGCAAAAAATAGGCCGCGAGCAAAGTCGCACCCAAAAATAACCGTCCGAAGGCCGGGGCGCCAAGTTCGTCCAGCGGAAAAAGGCTACAAAAACGGGTGGGCTACAGCCTTGGGGGGTGGGGCTGGCCAACTTCGTCCGCCGGACTCGGAATGCCGCGAGACTTTGCGAGGGGCCTCCGTGTGCCAAAAATAGGCCACGCGGAAAGCCGCGCCCAAAAATAACCACCCGAAGGCCGGGGCGCCAAGTTCGTCCAGCGCAAAAAGGCCACAAAAACGGATGGGGTATAGCCTTGGGGGGTGGGGCTGGCCAACTTCGTCCGCCGGGCTCGGAATGCCGCGAGACTTTGCGAAGTGCCTCCGTGTGCCAAAAATAGGCCGCGGGCAAAGCCGCGCCCAACAATACCCGACGGAAGGCCGGGGCGCCAAGTTCGTCCAGCGGAAAAAGGCCACAAAAATGGGTGGGCTATTGCCTTGGGGGCTGGGGCTGGCCCACTTCTTCCGCCGGACTCGGAATGCCGCGAGACTTTTCGAGGGGCCTCCGTGTGCCAAAAATAGGCCGCGCGGAAAGCCGCGCCCAAAAATAACCACCCGAACGCCGGGGCGCCAAGTTCGTCCAGCGCAAAAAGGCCACAAAAACGGATGGGGTATAGCCTTGGGGGGTGGGGCTGGCCAACTTCGTCCGCCGGACTCGGAATGCCGCGAGACTTTGCGAGGGGCCTCCGTGTGCCAAAAATAGGCCGCGGGAAAAACCACACCCAAAAATAACCGCCCGAAGGCCGGGGCGCCAAGTTCGTCCAGCGGAAAAAGGTCACAAAAATGGGTGGGCTATAGCCTTGAGGGGTGGGGCTGGCCAACTTCGTCCGCCGAACTCGGAATGCCGTGAGAATTTGCGAGGGGCCTCCGTCTGCCAAAAATAGGCCGCGGGCAAAGCCGCACCCAAAAATGACCGTCCGAAGGCCGGGGCGCCAAGTTCGTCCAGCGGAAAAAGGCTACAAAAACGGGTGGGCTATAGCCTTGGGGGGTGGGGCTGGCCAACTTCGTCCGCCGGACTCGGAATGCCGCGAGACTTTGCGCGGGGCCTCCGTGTGCAAAAAATAGGCCGCGAGCAAAGCCGCACCCAAAAATAACCGTCCGAAGGCCGGGGCGCCAATTTCGTCCAGCGGAAAAAGGCTACAAAAACGGGAGGGCTACAGCCTTGGGGGGTGGGGCTGGCCAACTTCGTCCGCCGGACTCGGAATGCCGCGAGACTTTGCGAGGGGCCTCCGTGTACCAAAAATAGGCCGCGCGGAAAGCCGCGCCCAAAAATAACCACCCGAAGGCCGGGGCGCCAAGTTCGTCCAGCGCAAAAAGGCCACAAAAACGGATGGGGTATAGCCTTGGGGGGTGGGTCTGGCCAAAATCTTCCACCGGACTCGGAATGCCGCGAGACTTTGTGAAGGGCCTCCGTATGCCAAAAATAGGCCGCTGGCAAAGCCGCGCCCAAAAATAACCGCCCGAAGGCCGGGTCGCCAAGTTCGTCCAGCGGAAAAAGGCCACAAAAACGGGTGGGCTATAGCCTTGGGGGGTGGGGCTGGCCAACTTCGTCCGCCGGACTCGGAATGCCACGAGACTTTGCGAGGGGCCTCCGTGTGCCAATAATAGGCCGCGGGCAAAGCCGTACCAAAAAATAACCACCCGAAGGCCGGGGCGCCAAGTTCGTCCAGCGGAAAAAGGCCACAAAATCGGGTGGGCTATAGCCTTGGGGGGTGGGGCTGGCCTACTTCATCCGCCGGACTCAGAATGCCGCGAGACTTTGCGAGGGGCCTCCGTGTGCCAAACATAGGCCGCGGACAAAGCCGTACCCAAAAGTAACCACCCGAAGGCCGGGGCGCCAAGTTCGTCCAGCGGAAAAAGGATACAAAAACGGGTGGGCCATAGCCTTGGGGGGTGGGGTTGGCCAACTTCGTCCGCCGGACTCGGAATGCCGCGAGACATTACGAGGGGCCTCCGTTTGCCAAAAATAGGCCGCGGGCAAAGCCGCGCCCAAAAATAACCGCCCGAAGGCCGGGGCGCCAAGTTCGTCCAGCGGAAAAAGGTCACAAAAATGGGTGGGCTATAGCCTTGAGGGGTGGGGCTGGCCAACTTCGTCCGCCGAACTCGGAATGCCGTGAGAATTTGCGAGGGGCCTCCGTGTGCCAAAAATAGGCCGCGGGAAAAACCACACCCAAAAATAACCGCCCGAAGGCCGGGGCGCCAAGTTCGTCCAGCGGAAAAAGGTCACAAAAATGGGTGGGCTATAGCCTTGAGGGGTGGGGCTGGCCAACTTCGTCCGCCGAACTCGGAATGCCGTGAGACTTTACGAGGGGCCTCCGTCTGCCAAAAATAGGCCGCGGGCAAAGCCGCACCCAAAAATGACCGTCCGAAGGCCGGGGCGCCAAGTTCGTCCAGCGGAAAAAGGCTACAAAAACGGGTGGGCTATAGCCTTGGGGGGTGGGGCTGGCCAACTTCGTCCGCCGGACTCGGAATGCCGCGAGACTTTGCGCGGGGCCTCCGTGTGCAAAAAATAGGCCGCGAGCAAAGCCGCACCCAAAAATAACCGTCCGAAGGCCGGGGCGCCAATTTCGTCCAGCGGAAAAAGGCTACAAAAACGGGAGGGCTACAGCCTTGGGGGGTGGGGCTGGCCAACTTCGTCCGCCGGACTCGGAATGCCGCGAGACTTTGCGAGGGGCCTCCGTGTACCAAAAATAGGCCGCGCGGAAAGCCGCGCCCAAAAATAACCACCCGAAGGCCGGGGCGCCAAGTTCGTCCAGCGCAAAAAGGCCACAAAAACGGATGGGGTATAGCCTTGGGGGGTGGGTCTGGCCAACTTCGTCCGCCGGACTCGGAATGCCGCGAGACTTTGCGAGGGGCCTCCGTGTGCCAAAAATAGGCCGCGGGCAAAACCACACCCAAAAATAACCGCCCGAAGGCCGAGGCGCCAAGTTCGTCCAGCGGAAAAAGGTCACAAAAATGGGTGGGCTATAGCCTTGGGGGGTGGGGCTGGGCAACTTCGTCCGCCGGACTCGGAATGCCGCGAGACTTTGCGAAGGGCCTCCGTGTGCCAAAAATAGGCCGCGGCCAAAGCCGTGCCCAAAAATAACAGCCCGAAGGCCGGGGCGCCAAGTACGTCCAGCGCAAAAAGGCCACAAAAACGGGTGGAGTATAGTCTTGGGGGGTGGGGCAGGCCAACTTCGTCCGCCGGACTCGGAATGCCGCGAGACTTTGCGAAGGGCCTCCATGTGCCAAAAATAGGCCGCGGGCAAAGCCGCGCCCAACAATACCCGACTGAAGGCCGGGGCGCCAACTTCGTCCAGCGGAAATAGGCCACAAAAACGGGTGGGCTATAGCCTTGGGGGGTGGGGCTGGCGAACTTCGTCCGCCGGACTCGGAATGCCGTGAGACTTTTCGCGGGGCCTCCGTGTGCCAAAAATTGGCCACGGGCAAAGCCGCGCCCAAAAATAACAGCCCGAAGGCCGGGGCGCCAAGTACGTCCAGCGCAAAAAGGCCACAAAAACGGGTGGAGTATAGTCTTGGGGGGTGGGGCAGGCCAACTTCGTCCGCCGGACTCGGAATGCCGCGAGACTTTGCGAAGGGCCTCCGTGTGCCAAAAATAGGCCGCGGGTAAAGCCGCGCCCAGCAATACCCGACCGAAGGGCAGGGCGCCAAGTTCGTCCAGCGGAAAAAGGCCACAAAAACGGGTGGGCTATAGCCTTGGGGGCTGGGGCTGGCCCACTTCGTCCGCCGGACACGGAATGCCGCGAGACTTTGCGAGGGGCCTCCGTGTGCCAAAAATAGTCCGCGGGCAAAGCCGCACCCAAAAATAACCGTCCGAAGGCCGGGGCGCCAATTTCGTCCAGCGGAAAAAGGCTACAAAAACGGTTGGGCTATAGCCTTGGGGGGTGGGGCTGGCCAACTTCGTCCGCCGGACTCGGAATGCCGCGAGACTTTACGAAGGGCCTCCGTGTGCCAAAAATAGGCCGCGGGCAAAGCCGCGCCCAACAATACCCGACCGAAGGCCGGGGCGCCAAGTTCGTCCAGCGGAAAAAGGCCACAAAAACGGGTGGGCTATAGCCTTGGGGCGTGGGGCTGGCCAACTTCGTCCGCCGGACTCGGAATGCCGCGAGACTTTGTGAGGGGCCTCCGTGTGCCAAAAATAGGCCGTGGACAAAGCCGTACCCAAAAATAACCGCCCGAAGGCCGGGGCGCCAAGTTCGTCCAGCGGAAAAAGGCCACAAAAATGGGTGGGCTATAGCCTTGGGGGGTGGGGCTGGCCAACTTCGTCCGCCGGACTCGGAATGCCGCGAGACTTTGCGAGGGGTCTCCGTGTGACAAAAATAGGCCGCGGGCAAAGCCGTACCCAAAAATAACCGCCCGAAGGCCGGGGCGCGAAGTTCGTCCAGCGGAAAAAGGCCACAAAAATGGGTGGGCTATAGCCTTGAGGGGTGGGGCTGGCCAACTTCGTCCGCCGAACTCGGAATGCCGTGAGACTTTGCGAGGGGCCTCCGTCTGCCAAAAATAGGCAGCGGGCAAAGCCGCACCCAAAAATGACCGTCCGAAGGCCGGGGCGCCAAGTTCGTCCAGCGGAAAAAGGCTACAAAAACGGGTGGGCTATAGCCTTGGGGGGTGGGGCTGGCCAACTTCGTCCGCCGGACTCGGAATGCCGCGAGACTTTGCGCGGGGCCTCCGTGTGCAAAAAATAGGCCGCGAGCAAAGCCGCACCCAAAAATAACCATCCGAAGGCCGGGGCGCCAATTTCGTCCAGCGGAAAAAGGCTACAAAAACGGGAGGGCTACAGCCTTGGGGGGTGGGGCTGGCCAACTTCGTCCGCCGGACTCGGAATGCCGCGAGACTTTGCGAGGGGCCTCCGTGTACCAAAAATAGGCCGCGCGGAAAGCCGCGCCCAAAAATAACCACCCGAAGGCCGGGGCGCCAAGTTCGTCCAGCGCAAAAAGGCCACAAAAACGGATGGGGTATAGCCTTGGGGGGTGGGTCTGGCCAACTTCGTCCGCCGGACTCGGAATGCCGCGAGACTTTGCGAGGGGCCTCCGTGTGCCAAAAATAGGCCGCGGGCAAAACCACACCCAAAAATAACCGCCCGAAGGCCGAGGCGCCAAGTTCGTCCAGCGGAAAAAGGTCACAAAAATGGGTGGGCTATAGCCTTGGGGGGTGGGCCTGGGCAACTTCGTCCGCCGGACTCGGAATGCCGCGAGACTTTGCGAAGGGCCTCCGTGTGCCAAAAATAGGCCGCGGCCAAAGCCGTGCCCAAAAATAACAGCCCGAAGGCCGGGGCGCCAAGTACGTCCAGCGCAAAAAGGCCACAAAAACGGGTGGAGTATAGTCTTGGGGGGTGGGGCAGGCCAACTTCGTCCGCCGGACTCGGAATGCCGCGAGACTTTGCGAAGGGCCTCCGTGTGCCAAAAATAGGCCGCGGGCAAAGCCGCGCCCAACAATACCCGACTGAAGGCCGGGGCGCCAACTTCGTCCAGCGGAAATAGGCCACAAAAACGGGTGGGCTATAGCCTTGGGGGGTGGGGCTGGCGAACTTCGTCCGCCGGACTCGGAATGCCGTGAGACTTTTCGCGGGGCCTCCGTGTGCCAAAAATTGGCCACGGGCAAAGCTGCGCCCAAAAATAACAGCCCGAAGGCCGGGGCGCCAAGTACGTCCAGCGCAAAAAGGCCACAAAAACGGGTGGAGTATAGTCTTGGGGGGTGGGGCAGGCCAACTTCGTCCGCCGGACTCGGAATGCCGCGAGACTTTGCGAAGGGCCTCCGTGTGCCAAAAATAGGCCGCGGGTAAAGCCGCGCCCAGCAATACCCGACCGAAGGCCAGGGCGCCAAGTTCGTCCAGCGGAAAAAGGCCACAAAAACGGGTGGGCTATAGCCTTGGGGGCTGGGGCTGGCCCACTTCGTCCGCCGGACACGGAATGCCGCGAGACTTTGCGAGGGGCCTCCGTGTGCCAAAAATAGTCCGCGGGCAAAGCCGCACCCAAAAATAACCGTCCGAAGGCCGGGGCGCCAATTTCGTCCAGCGGAAAAAGGCTACAAAAACGGTTGGGCTATAGCCTTGGGGGGTGGGGCTGGCCAACTTCGTCCGCCGGACTCGGAATGCCGCGAGACTTTACGAAGGGCCTCCGTGTGCCAAAAATAGGCCGCGGGCAAAGCCGCGCCCAACAATACCCGACCGAAGGCCGGGGCGCCAAGTTCGTCCAGCGGAAAAAGGCCACAAAAACGGGTGGGCTATAGCCTTGGGGCGTGGGGCTGGCCAACTTCGTCCGCCGGACTCGGAATGCCGCGAGACTTTGTGAGGGGCCTCCGTGTGCCAAAAATAGGCCGCGGACAAAGCCGTACCCAAAAATAACCGCCCGAAGGCCGGGGCGCCAAGTTCGTCCAGCGGAAAAAGGCCACAAAAATGGGTGGGCTATAGCCTTGGGGGGTGGGGCTGGCCAACTTCGTCCGCCGGACTCGGAATGCCGCGAGACTTTGCGAGGGGTCTCCGTGTGACAAAAATAGGCCGCGGGCAAAGCCGTACCCAAAAATAACCGCCCGAAGGCCGGGGCGCCAAGTTCGTCCAGCGGAAAAAGGCCACAAAAACGGGTGGGCTATAGCCTTGGGGGGTGGGGCTGGCCAACTTCCTCCGCCGGACTCAGAATGCCGTGAGACTTTGCGAGGGGTGTCCGTGTGCCAAAAATAGGCTGCGGGTAAAGCCGCGCCCAAAAATAACCGCCCGAAGGCCGGGGCGCCAAGTTCGTCCAGCAGAAAAAGGCCACAAAAACGGGTGGGCTATAGCCTTGGGGGGTGGGGCTGGCCAACTTCGTCCGCCGGACTCGGAATGCCGCGAGACTTTGCGAGGGGTCTCCGTGTGACAAAAATAGGCCGCGGGCAAAGCCGTACCCAAAAATAACCGCCCGAAGGCCGGGGCGCCAAGTTCGTCCAGCGGAAAAAGGCCACAAAAACGGGTGGGCTATAGCCTTGGGGGGTGGGGCTGGCCAACTTCCTCCGCCGGACTCAGAATGCCGTGAGACTTTGCGAGGGGTCTCCGTGTGCCAAAAATAGGCTGCGGGTAAAGCCGCGCCCAAAAATAACCGCCCGAAGGCCGGGGCGCCAAGTTCGTCCAGCAGAAAAAGGCCACAAAAACGGGTGGGCTATAGCCTTGGGGGGTGGGGCTGGCCAACTTCGTCCGCCGGACTCGGACTCGGAATGCCGCGAGACTTTGCTAGGCACCTCTGTGTGCCAAAAATAGGCCGCGGGCAAAGCCGCGCCCAAAAATAACCGCCCGAACGCTGGGGCGCACAGTTCGTCCAGGGGAAAAAGGCCACAAAAAAACGGGTGGGCTATAGGCTTGGGGGGTGGGGCTGGCCAACTTCGTCCGCCGGACTCGGAATGCCACGAGACTTTACGAGGGGCCTCCGCGTGCCAAAAATAGGCCGCGGGAAAAGCCGTGCCTAAAATTACCGCCCGAAGGCCGGGGCGCCAAGTTCGTCCAGCGGAAAAAGGCCACAAAAACGGGTGGGCTATAGCCTTGGGGGTTGGGGCTGGCCAACTTCGTCCGCTGGACTCGGAATGCCGCGAGACTTTGTGAAGGGCCTCCGTGTGCCAAAAATAGGCCGTTGGCAAAGCCGCGGCAAAAATAACGGCCCGAAGGCCGGGGCGCCAAGTTCGTCCAGCGGAAAAAGGCTACAAAAACGGTTGGGCTATAGCCTTGGGGGGTGGGGCTGGCCAACTTCGTCCGCCGGACTCGGAATGCCGCGAGACTTTACGAAGGGCCTCCGTGTGCCAAAAATAGGCCGCGGGCAAAGCCGCGCCCAACAATACCCGACCGAAGGCCGGGGCGCCAAGTTCGTCCAGCGGAAAAAGGCCACAAAAACGGGTGGGCTATAGCCTTGGGGCGTGGGGCTGGCCAACTTCGTCCGCCGGACTCGGAATGCCGCGAGACTTTGCGAGGGGCCTCCGTGTGACAAAAATAGGCCGCGGGCAAAGCCGTACCCAAAAATAACCGCCCGAAGGCCGGGGCGCCAAGTTCGTCCAGCGGAAAAAGGCCACAAAAACGGGTGGGCTATAGCCTTGGGGGGTGGGGCTGGCCAACTTCCTCCGCCGGACTCAGAATGCCGTGAGACTTTGCGAGGGGCCTCCGTGTGCCAAAAATAGGCTGCGGGTAAAGCCGCGCCCAAAAATAACCGCCCGAAGGCCGGGGCGACAAGTTCGTCCAGCAGAAAAAGGCCACAAAAACGGGTGGGCTATAGCCTTGGGGGGTGGGGCTGGCCAACTTCGTCCGCCAGACTCGGACTCGGAATGCCGCGAGACTTTGTGAGGCACCTCCGTGTGCCAAAAATAGGCCGCGGGCATAGCCGCGCCCAAAAATAACTGCCCGAACGCTGGGGCGCACAGTTCGTCCAGCGGAAAAAGGCCACAAAAAAACGGGTGGGCTATAGCCTTGGGGGGTGGGGCTGGCCAACTTCGTCCGCCGGACTCGGAATGCCGCGAGACTTTGGGAGGGGCCTCCGCGTGCCAAAAATAGGCCGTCGGCAAAGCCGCGCCCAAAAATAACTGCCCGAAGGCTGGGGCGCCAAGATCGTCCAGCGGAAAAAGGCCACAAAAACGGGTGGGCTATAGCCTTGGGGTGTGGGGCTGGCCAACTTCGTCCACCGGACTCGGAATGGCGCGAAACTTTGCGAGGTGCCTCCATGTACCAAAAATAGGCTGCGGGCACAGCCGCACCCAAAAATAACCTCCCAAAGGCCGGGGCGCCAAGTTCGTCCAGCGGAAAAAGGCCACAAAAACGGGTGGGCTATAGCCTTGCGGGGTGGGGATGGCCAACTTCGTCCGCCGGACTCGGAATGGCGCGAGACTTTACGAGGCACCTCCGTGTGCCAAAAATAGTCCGCGGGCAAAGCCGCGCCCAAAAATAACATCCCGAAGGCTGGGGCGCCAAGTTCGTCCAGCGGAAAAAGGCCACAAAAACGGGTGGGCTATAGCCTTGGGGGGTGGGGCTGGCCAACTTCGTCCGCCGGACTCGGAATGGCGCGAGACTTTGCGAGGCTCCTCCGTGTGCCAAAAATAGGCCGTGGGCACAGCTGCGCCGATAAATAACCGCCAAAGGCCGGGGCGCCAAGTTCATCCAGCGGAAAAAGGCCACAAAAACGGGTGGGCTATAGCCTTGGGGGGTGGGGCTGGCCAACTTCGTCCGCCGGACTCGGAATGGCGCGAGACTTTGCGAGGCTCCTCCGTGTGCCAAAAATAGGCCGCGGGCACAGCTGCGCCCATAAATAACCGCCCGAAGGCCGGGGACCCTAGTTCGTCCAGCGGAAAAAGGCCACAAATACGGGTGGGCTATAGCCTTGGCGGGTGGGGCTGGCCCACTTCGTCCGCCGGACTCGGAATGGCGCGAGACTTTGCGAGGTGCCTCCGTGTCCCAAAAATAGGCCGCGGGTACAGCTGCGCCCATAAATAACCGCCCGAAGGCCGGGGCGCCAAGTTCATCCAGCGGAAAAAGGCCACAAAAACGGGTGGGCTATAGCCTTGGGGGGTGGGGCTGGCCAACTTCGTCCGCCGGACTCGGAATGGCGCGAGACTTTGCGAGGCTCCTCCGTGTGCCAAAAATAGGCCGTGGGCACAGCTGCGCCCATAAATAACCGCCAAAGGCCGGGGCGCCAAGTTCATCCAGCGGAAAAAGGCCACAAAAACGGGTGGGCTATAGCCTTGGGGGGTGGGGCTGGCCAACTTCGTCCGCCGGACTCGGAATGGCGCGAGACTTTGCGAGGCTCCTCCGTGTGCCAAAAATAGGCCGCGGGCACAGCTGCGCCCATAAATAACCGCCCGAAGGCCGGGGACCCAAGTTCGTCCAGCGGAAAAAGGCCACAAATACGGGTGGGCTATATAGCCTTGGCGGGTGGGGCTGGCCCAGTTCGTCCGCCGGACTCGGAATGGCGCGAGACTTTGCGAGGTGCCTCCATGCGCCAAAAATAGGTCGCGGGCACAGCCGCGCCCAAAAATAACCACCCGAAGCCCGGGGCGCCAAGTTCTTCCAGCGGAAAAAGGCCACAAAAACGGGTGGGCAATAGCCTTGGGGGGTGGGGCTGGCCAACTTCGTCCGCCGGACTCGGAATTGCGTTAGACTTTACGAGGCGCCACCGTGTGCCAAAAATAGGCTGCGGGCACAGTCACGCCCAAAAATAACCGCCCGAAGGCCGGGGAGCCAAGTTCGTCCAGCGGAAAAAGGCCACAAATACGGGTGGGCTATAGCCTTGCCGGGTGGGGCTGGCCCACTTCGTCCGCCGGACTCGGAACGGCGCGAGACTTTACGAGGCACCTCCGTGTGCCAAAAATAGGCCGTTGCCACAGCCGCGCCCAAAAATAACCTCCCGAAGGCTGGGGCGCCAAGTTCGTCCAGCGGTAAAAGGCCACAAATACGGGTGGGCTATAGCCTTGGCGGGTGGGGCTGGCCCACTTCGTCCGCCGGACTCGGAACGGCGCGAGACTTTGCGAGGCACCTCCGTGTGCCAAAAATAGGCCGCTGCCACAGCCGCGCCCAAAAATAACCGCCCAAAGGCCGGGGCGCCAAGTTCGTCCAGCGGGAAAAGGCCAAAAAAACGGGTGGGCTATAGCCTTGGGGGGTGGGGCTCGCCAACTTCGTCCGCCGGACTCGGAATGGTGCGAGACTTTACGAGGCTCCTCCGTGTGCCAAAAATAGGCCGCGGGCACAGCCGTGCCCAAAAATAACCTCCCGAAGGCTGGGGCGCCAAGTTCGTCCAGCGGTAAAAGGCCACAAATACGGGTGGGCTATAGCCTTGGGGGGTGGGGCTGGCCAACTTCGTCCGCCGGACTCGGAATGGCGCGAGACTTTGCGAGGTGCCTCCGTGTGCCAAAAATATGCCGCGGGCAAAGCCGCGCCCAAAAATAACAGCCCGAAGGCCGGGGCGCCAAGTTCATCCAGCGGTAAAAGGCCACAAAAACGGGTGGCCTATAGCCTTGGGGGGTGGGGCTGGCCAAATTCGTCCGCCGGACTCGGAATGGCACGAGACTTTGCGAGGCACCTCCGTGTACCAAAAATAGGCCGCGGGCACAGCCGAGCCCAAAAATAACCGCCCGAAAGCTGGGGCGCCAAGTTCGTCCAGCGAAAAAAGGCCACAAAAACGGGTGGGCCATAGCCTTGGGGTGTGGGGCAGGCCAACTTCGTCCGCCGGACTCGGAATGGCGCGAGACTTTGCGAGGTACCTCCGTGTACCAAAAATAGGCCACGGGCAAAGCCGTACCCAAAAATAACCACCCAAAGGCCAGGACGCCAAGTTCGTCCAGCGGAAAAAGGCCACAAATACGGGTGGGCTATAGCCTTGGGGGGTGGGGCTGGCCAACTGCGTCCGCCGGACTCGGAATGGCGCGAGACTTTGCGAGGCACCTCCGTGTGCCAAAAATATGCCGCGGCCACAGCCGCGCCCAAAAATAACTGCCCAAAGGCCGGGGCGCCAAGTTTGTCCAGCGGAAAAAGGCCACAAAAACGGGTGGGTATAGCCTTGGGGGGTGGGGCTGGCCCACTTCGTCCACCGGACTCGGAACGGCGCGAGACTTTGCGAGGCACCTCCGGGTGCCAAAAATACTCCGTGGGCACAGCCGCGTCAAAAATTAACCGCCCGAAGGCCGGGGCGCCAAGTTCGTCCAGCGGAAAAAGGCCACAAAAACGGGTGGGCTATAGCCCTGGGGGGTGGGGCTGGCCAACTTCGTCCGCCGGACTCGGAATGGCTCGAGACTTTACGAGGCGCCTCCGTGTGCCAAAAATAGGCCGCGGGAACAGCCGCGCCCAAAAATAACCGCCCGAAGGCCGGGGCGCCATGTTCGTCCAGCGGAAAAAGGCCACAAATACGGGTGGGCTATAGCCTTGGGGGGTGGGGCTGGCCATCTTCGTCCGCCGGACTCGGAATTGCGCGAGACTTTGCGAGGCACCGCCGTGTGCCAAAAGTAGGCCGCGGGCACAGCCGCGCCGAAAAATAACAGCCCGAAGGCCGGGGCGCCAAGTTCGTCCAGCGGAAAAAGGCCATAAAAACGGGTGGGCTATAGCCTTGGGGGGTGGCGCTGGCCAACTTCTTCCGCGGGACTCGGAATAGCGCGAGACTTTACGTGGCGCCTCCGTGTGCCAAAAATAGGCCGCGGGCACAGCCGCGCCCAAAAATAACCACCCAAAGGCCGGGACGCCAAGTTCGTCCA
This sequence comes from Citrus x limon, assembly GCA_034663535.1. Taxonomy (NCBI): domain Eukaryota; kingdom Viridiplantae; phylum Streptophyta; class Magnoliopsida; order Sapindales; family Rutaceae; genus Citrus; species Citrus x limon. Next base: position 33,496,749 of record CM067991.1, read on the forward strand.
GCGGAAAAAGGCCACAAATACGGGTGCGCTATAGCCTTGGGGGGTGGGGCTGGCCAACTGCGTCCGCCGGACTCGGAATGGCGCGAGACTTTGCGAGGCACCTCCGTGTGCCAAAAATATGCCGCGGGCACAGCCGCGCCCAAAAATATCTGCCCAAAGGCCGGGGCGCCAAGTTTGTCCAGCGGAAAAAGGCCACAAAAACGGGTGGGCTATAGCCTTGGGGGGTGGGGCTGGCCCACTTCGTCCACCGGACTCGGAACGGCGCGAGACTTTGCGAGGCTCCTCCGTGTGCCAAAAATACTCCGCGGGCACAGCCGCGTCAAAAAATAACAGCCTGAAGGCCGGGGCGCCAAGTTCATCCAGCGGAAAAAGGCCACAAAAACGGGTGGCCTATAGCCTTGGGGGGTGGGGCTGGCCCACTTCGTCCACCGGACTAGGAATGGCGCGAGACTTTGCGAGGTGCCTCCGTGTCCCAAAAATAGGCCGCGGGTACAGCTGCGCCCATAAATAACCGCCCGAAGGCCGGGGCGCCAAGTTCATCCAGCGGAAAAAGGCCACAAAAACGGGTGGGCTATAGCCTTGGGGGGTGGGGCTGGCCAAATTCGTCCGCCGGACTCGGAATGGCGCGAGACTTTGCGAGGCTCCTCCGTGTGCCAAAAATAGGCCGTGGGCACAGCTGCGCCCATAAATAACCGCCAAAGGCCGGGGCGCCAAGTTCATCCAGCGGAAAAAGGCCACAAAAACGGGTGGGCTATAGCCTTGGGGGGTGGGGCTGGCCAACTTCGTCCGCCGGACTCGGAATGGCGCGAGACTTTGCGAGGCTCCTCCGTGTGCCAAAAATAGGCCGCGGGCACAGCTGCGCCCATAAATAACCGCCCGAAGGCCGGGGACCCAAGTTCGTCCAGCGGAAAAAGGCCACAAAAACGGGTGGGCCAAAGCCTTGGGGGGTGGGGCTGGCCAACGTCGTCCGCCGGACTCGGCATGGCGCGAGACTTTGCGAGGCACCTCCGTATGCCAAAAATAGGCTGCGGGCACAGCCGCGCCGAAAAATAACCGCCCGAAGGCCGGGGCGCCAAGTTCATCCAGCGGAAAAAGGCCACAAATATGGGTGGGCCATAGCCTTGGAGGGTGGGGCTGTCCAACTTCATCCGCCGGACTCGGAATGGCGCGAGACTTTGCGAGGCTCCTCCGTGTGCCAAAAATAGGCCGCGGGCACAGCTGCGCCCATAAATAACCGCCCGAAGGCCGGAGCGTCAAGTTCATCCAGCGGAAAAAGGCCACAAAAACGGGTGGGCTATAGCCTTGGGGGGTGGGGCTGGCCAACTTCGTCCGCCGGACTCGGAATGGCGCGAGACTTTGCGAGGCTCTTCCATGTGCCAAAAATAGGCCGCGGGCACAGCTGCGCCCATAAATAACCGCCCGAAGGCCGGGGACCCAAGTTCGTCCAGCGGAAAAAGGCCACAAAAACGGGTGGGCCAAAGCCTTGGGGGGTGGGGCTGGCCAACGTCGTCCGCCGGGCTCGGCATGGCGCGAGACTTTGCGAGGCACCTCCGTATGCCAAAAATAGGCTGCGGGCACAGCCGCGCCGAAAAATAACCGCCCGAAGGCCGGGGCGCCAAGTTCATCCAGCGGAAAAAGGCCACAAATATGGGTGGGCCATAGCCTTGGAGGGTGGGGCTGTCCAACTTCGTACGCCGGACTCGGAATGGCGCGAGACTTTGCGACGAGCCTCCGTGTACCCAAAATTGTCCGTGGGCGCAGCCGCATCCAAAAATAACTGCCCGAAGGCCGGGGCGCCATGTTCGTCCAGCGGAAAAAGGCCACAAATATGGGTGGGCTATAGCCTTGGAGGGTGGGGCTGTCCAACTTCGTACGCCGGACTCGGAATGGCGCGAGACTTTGCGACGAGCCTCCGTGTACCCAAAATTGTCCGTGGGCGCAGCCGCATCCAAAAATAACTGCCCGAAGGCCGGGGCGCCAAGTTCATCCAGCGGAAAAAGGCCACAAATACGGGTGGGCTATAGCCTTGGGGGGTGGGGCTGGCCAACTTCGTCCGCCGGACTAGGAATGGTACGAGACTCTGCGACGCGCCTCCGTGTGCCAAAAATAGGCTGCGGGCACAGCCGCGCCCAAAAATAACCGCCCGAAGGCCGGGGCGCCAGGTTCGTCCAGCGGAAAGAGGCCACAAAAACGGGTGGGCTATAGCCTTGGGGGGTGGGGCAGGCCAACTTCGTCCGCCGGACTCAGAATAGTGCGAGACTCTGCGAGGCACCTCCGTGTGCCAAAAATAGGCCGCGGGCACAGCCGCGGCCAAAAATAACCGCCCGAAGGCCGGGGCGCCAAGTTCGTCCAGCGGAAAAAGGCCACAAAAACGGGTGGGCTATAGCCTTGGGGGGTGGGGCTGGCCAACTTTGTCCGCCGGACTCGGAATGCCGTGAGACTTTGCGAGGGGCCTCCGTGCGCCAAAAATAGTCCGTGGCCAAAGCCGCGCCCAAAAATCACCGCCCGAAGGCCGGGGAGCCAAGTTCGTCCAGCGCAAAAAGGCCACAAAAACGGGTGGGCTATAGGCTTGGGGGGTGGGGCTGGCCAACTTCGTCCGCCGGACTCGGAATGCCGCAAGACTTTCCAAGGGGCCTCCGTGCACCAAAAATAGGCCGCGGGCAAAGCCGCGCCCAAAAATAACCGCCCGAAGGCCGGGGCGCCAAGTTCGTCCAGCGGAAAAAGGCCACAAAAACGGGTGGGCTATAGCCTTGGGGGGTGGGGCTGGCCTACTTCGTCCGCCGGACTCGGAATGCCGCAAGACCTTCCGAGGGGCCTCCGTGTGCCAAAAATAGGCTGCGGAGAAAGCAGCGCCCAAAAATAACCGCCCGAAGGCCGGGGCGCCAAGTTCGCCCAGCGGAAAAAGGCCACAAAAACGGGTGGGCTATAGCCTTGGGGGGTGGGGCTGGCCAACTTCCTCCGCCGGATCGGAATGCCGTGAGACTTTGCGAGGGGCCTCCGTGTGCCAAAAATAGGCCGCGGGCAAAGCCGCGCCCAAAAATAACCGCCCGAAGGCCGGGGCGCCAAGTTCGTCCAGCGCAAAAAGGCCCCAAAAACAGGTGGGCTATAGCCTTAGGGGGTGGGGCTGGCCAACTTCGTCCGCCGGACTCGGAATGCCGCGAGACTTTCCGAGGGGCCTCCGTGTGCTAAAAATAGGCCGCGGGCAAAGCAGCGTCACAAAATAACTGCCCGAGGGCCGGGGCGCCAAGTTCGTCCAGTGGAAAAAGGCCACAAAAACGGGTGGGCTAGCCTTGGGGGGTGGGGCTGGCCGACTTCGTCCGCCGTACTCGGAATGCCGCGAGACTTTGCGAGGGGCCTCCGTGTGCCAAACATAGGCTTCGGGCAAAGCCGCGCCCAAAAAAAACCCCCCGAAGGCCGGGGCGCCAAGTTCGTCCAGCGCAAAAAGGCCACAAAAACGGGTGGGCTATAGCCTTTGGGGGTGGCGCTGGCCAACTTCGTCCGCCGGACTCGGAATGCCGCGAGACTTTGCGAGGGGCCTCCGTGTACCAAAAATAGGCCCCGGGCAAAGCTACGCCCAAAAATAACCGCCCGAAGGCCGTGGCGCCAAGTTCATCCAGCGGAAAAAGGCCACAAAAACGGGTGGGATAGCCTTGGGGGGTGGGGCTGGCCGACTTCGTCCGCCGGACTCGGAATGCCGTGAGACTTTGCGAGGGGCCTCCATGTGCCAAACATAGGCCGCGGGCAAAGCCGCGCCCTAAAATAACTGCCCGAAAGCCGGGGCGCCAAGTTCGTCCAGCGCAAAAAGGGCACAAAAACGGGTGGTCTATAGCCTTGGGGGATGGGGCTGGCCAACTTCGTCCGCCGGACTCGGAATGCCGCGAGACTTTGCGAGGGGCCTCCGTGCGCCAAAAATAGGCCGTGAACAAAGCCGCGCCCAAAAATAACCGCCCGAAGGCCGGGGCGCCAAGTTTGTCCAGCGCAAAAAGGCCACAAAAACGGGTGGGCTATAGGCTTGGGGGGTGGGGCTGGCCAACTTCGTCCGCCGGACTCGGAATGCCGCAAGACTTTCCAAGGGGCCTCCGTGCACCAAAAATAGGCCGCGGGCAAAGCCGCGCCCAAAAATAACCGCCCGAAGTCCGGGGCGCCAAGTTCGTCCAGCGGAAAAAGGCCACAAAAACGGGTGGGCTATAGCCTTGGGGGGTGGGGCTGGCCTACTTCGTCCGCCGGACTCGGAATGCCGCAAGACTTTCTGAGGGGCCTCCGTGTGCCAAAAATAGGCTGCGGAGAAAGCAGCGCCCAAAAATAACCGCCCGAAGGCCGGGGCGCCAAGTTTGCCCAGCGGAAAAAGGCCACAAAAACGGGTGGGCTATAGCCTTGGGGGGGTGGGGCTGGCCAACTTCCTCCGCCGGATCGGAATGCCGTGAGACTTTGCGAGGGGCCTCCGTGTGCCAAAAATAGGCCGCGGGCAAAGCCGCGCGCAAAAATAACCGCCCGAAGGCCGGGGCGCCAAGTTCGTCCAGCGCAAAAAGGCCACAAAAACGGTTGGGCTATAGCCTTGGGGGGTGGGGCTGCCCCACTTCGTCCGCCGGACTCGGAATGCAGCGAGACTTTGCGAGGGGCCTCCGTGTCCCAAAAATAGAGCGCGGGCAAAGCCGCGCCCAAAAATAACCGCCCGAAGGCTGGGCCGCCGAGTTCGTCCAGCGCAAAAAGGCCACAAAAACGGGTGGGCTATAGCCTTGTGGGGTGGGGCTGGCCCACTTCGTCCGCCGGACTCGGAATGCCGCGAGACTTTGCGAGGGGCCTCCGTCTGCCAAAATTGGCCGCGGGCAAAGCCGCGCCTAAAAATAACCGCCCGAAGGCCGGGGCGCCAAGTTCGTCCAGCGGAAAAAAGCCACAAAAACGGGTGGGCTATAGCCTTGGGGGGTGGGGCTGGCCCACTTCGTCCGCCGGACTCGGAATGCGGCGAGACTTTTGGTGGGGCCTCCGTGTGCCAAATATAGGCCGCGGGCAAAGTCGCAGTCAAAAAATAACCGCCCGAAGGCCGGGGCGCCAAGTTCGTCCAGCGCAACAAGGCCACAAAAACGGGTGGGCTATAACCTTGGGGGGTGGGGCTGGCCAACTTCGCCCGCCGGACTCGGAATGCCGCGAGACTTTGCGAGGGGCCTCCGTATGCGAAAAATAGGCCGCGGACAGAGCCGCGCCCAAAAATAACCGCCCGAAGGCCGGGGCGCCAAGTTCGTCCAGCGGAAAAAGGCCACAAAAACGGGTGGGCTATAGCCTTGGGGGGTGGGGCTGGCCCACTTCGTCCGCCGGACTCGGAATGCGGCGAGACTTTTGGTGGGGCCTCCGTGTACCAAAAATAGGCCGCGGGCAAAGCCGCGCCCAAAAATAACCGTCCGAAGGCCGGGCCGCCGAGTTCGTCCAGCGCAAAAAGGCCACAAAAACGGGTGGGCTATAGCCTTGTGGGGTGGGGCTGGCCAACTTCATCCGCCGGACTCGGAATGCCGCGAGACTTTATGAGGGACCTCCGTGTGTGAAAAATAGGCTGCGGGCAAAGACGCGCCCAAAAATAAACGCCCAAAGGCCGGGGCGCCAAGTTCGTCCAGCGCAAAAAGGCCACAAAAACGGGTGGGCTATAGCCTTGGGGGGTGGGGCTGGCCCACTTCATCCGCCGCACTGGGAATGCCGCGAGACTTTGCGAGGGGCCTCCGTGTCCCAAAAATAGGCCGCGGGCAAAGCCTCGCCCAAAAATAACCGCCCGAAGGCCGGGCCGCCGAGTTCGTCCAGCGGAAAAAGGCCACAACAACGGGTGGGCTATAGCCTTGTGGGGTGGGGCTGGCCAACCTCGTCCGCCGGACTCGGAATGCCGCGAGACTTTGCGAGGGGCCTCCGTATGCGAAAAATAGGCCGCGGGCAGAGCCGCGCCCAAAAATAACTGCCCGAAGGCCGGGGCGCCAAGTTCGTCCAGCGCAAAAAGGCCACAAAAACGGGTGGGCTATAGCCATGGGGGGTGGGGCTGGCCCACTTCATCCGCCGCACTGGGAATGCCGCGAAACTTTGCGAGGGGCCTCCGTGTCCCAAAAATAGGCCGCGGGCAAAGCCTCGCCCAAAAATAACCGCCCGAAGGCCGGGCCGCCGAGTTCGTCCAGCGGAAAAAGGCCACAAAAACGGGTGGGCTATAGCCTTGGGGGGTGGTGCTGGCCCACTTCGTCCGCCGGACTCGGAATGCCGTGAGACTTTGCGAGGGGCCTCCGTTTGAAAAAATTGGCCGCGGGCAAAGCCGCGCCTAAAAATAACCGCCCGAAGGCCGGGGCGCCAAGTTTGTCCAGCGGAAAAAGGCCACAAAAACGGGTGGGCTATAGCCTTGGGGGGTGGGGCTGGCCCACTTCGTCCGCCGGACTCGGAATGCGGCGAGACTTTTGGTGGGGCCTCCGTGTCCCAAAAATAGGCCGCGGGCAAAGCCTCGCCCAAAAATAACCGCCCGAAGGCCGGGCCGCCGAGTTCGTCCAGCGCAAAAAGGCCACAAAAACGGGTGGGCTATAGCCTTGTGGGGTGGGGCTGGCCAACTTCGTCCGCCGGACTCGGAATGCCGCGAGACTTTACGAGGGACCTCCGTGTGCGAAAAATAGGCCGCGGGCAAAGCCGCGCCCAAAAATAAACGCCCGAAGGCCGGGGCGCCAAGTTCGTCCTGCGCAAAAAGGCCACAAAAACGGGTGGGCTATAGCCTTGGGGGGTGGGGCTGGCCCACTTCATCCGCCGCACTGGGAATGCCGCGAGACTTTGCGAGGGGCCTCCGTGTCCCAAAAATAGGCCGCGGGCAAAGCCTCGCCCAAAAATAACCACCCGAAGGCCGGGCCGCCGAGTTCGTCCAGCGGAAAAAGGCCACAAAAACGGGTGGGCTATAGCCTTGGGGGGTGGTGCTGGCCCACTTCGTCCGCCGGACTCGGAATGCCGCGAGACTTTGCGAGGGGCCTCCGTTTGAAAAAATTGGCCGCGGGCAAAGCCGCGCCTAAAAATAACCGCCCGAAGGCCGGGGCGCCAAGTTCGTCCAGCGGAAAAAGGCCACAAAAACGGGTGGGCTATCGCCTTGGGGGGTGGGGCTGGCCCACTTCGTCCGCCGGACTCGGACTGCCGCGAGACTTTGCGAGGGGCCTCCGTGTGCCAAATATAGGCCGCGGGCAAAGTCGCGGTAAAAAATAACCGCCCGAAGGCCGGGGCGCCAAGTTCGTCCAGCGCAACAAGGCCACAAAAACGGGTGGGGCTATAAACTTGTGGGGTGGGGCTGGCCAACTTCGTCCGCCGGACTCGCAATGCCGCGAGACTTTGCGAGGGGCATCCGTGTGCCAAAAATAGGCCACGGGCAAAGCCGCGCCTAAAAATAACCGCCCGAAGGCCGGGGCGCCAAGTTCGTCCAGCGGAAAAAGGCCACAAAAACGGGTGGGCTATAGCCTTGTGGGGTGGGGCTGGCCAACTTCGTCCGCCGGACTCGGAATGCCGCGAGACTTTGCGAGGGGCCTCCGTGTGCCAAAAATAGGCCGCGGGCAAAGCCGCACCCAAAAATAACCGCCCGAAGGCCGGGCCGCCGAGTTCGTCCACCGCAAAAAGGCCACAAAAACGGGTGCGCTATAGCCTTGTGGGGTGGGGCTGGCCAACTTCGTCCGCCGGACTCGGAATGCCGCGAGACTTTACGAGGGACCTCCGTGTGCGAAAAATAGGCCGCGGGCAAAGCCGCGCCCAAAAATAAACGACCGAAGGCCGGGGCGCCAAGTTCGTCCAGCGCAAAAAGGCCACAAAAACCGGTGGGCTATAGCCTTGGGGGGTGGGGCTGGCCCACTTCATCCGCCGAACTGGGAATGCCATAAGACTTTGCGAGGGGCCTCCGTGTCCCAAAAATAGGCCGCGGGCAAAGCCGCGCCCAAAAATAACCACCCGAAGGCCGGGCCGCCGAGTTCGTCCAGAGCGAAAAGGCCACAAAAACGGGTGGGCTATAGCCTTGGGGGGTGGGGCTGGCCAACTTCGTCCGCCGGACCAGGAATGCCGCGAGACTTTGCGAGGGGCCTCCGTGTGCCAAAAATAGGCTGCGGACAAAGCAGCGCCCAAAAATAACCGCCCGAAGGCCGGGGCGCCACGTTCGTCCAGCGCAATAAGGCCACAAAAACGGGTGCGCTATAGCCTTGGGGGGTGGGGCTGGCCCACTTCGTCCGCCGGACTCGGAATGCCGCGAGACTTTGCGAGGGGCCTCCGTATGCGAAAAATAGGCCGTGGGCAGAGCCGCGCCCAAAAATAACCGCCCGAAGGCCGGGCCGCCGTGTTCGTCCAGCGCAAAAAGGCCACAAAAACGGTTGGGCTATAGCCTTGGGGGGTGGGGCTGGCCCACATCGTCCGCCGGACTCGGAATGCCGCGAGACTTTGCCAGGGGCCACCGTGTCCCAAAAATAGGCCGCGGGCAAAGCCGCGCCCAAAAATAACCGCCCGAAGGCCGGGCCGCCGTGTTCGTCCAGCGCAAAAAGGCCACAAAAACGGGTGGGCTATTGCCTTGTGGGGTGGGGCTGGCCAACTTCGTCCGCCGGACTCGGAATGTCGCGAGACTTTACGAGGGACCTCCATGTGCGAAAAATAGGCCGCGGGCAAAGCCGCGCCCAAAAATAAACGACCGAAGGCCGGGGCGCCAAGTTCGTCCAGCGCAAAAAGGCCACAAAAACCGGTGGGCTATAGCCTTGGGGGGTGGGGCTGGCCCACTTCATCCGCCGGACTGGGAATGCCGCGAGACTTTGCGAGGGGCCTCCGTGTCCCAAAAATAGGCCGCGGGCAAAGCCGCGCCCAAAAATAACCGCCCGAAGGCCGGGCCGCCAAGTTCGTCCAGCGCGAAAAGGCCACAAAAACGGGTGGGCTATAGCCTTGGGGGGTGGGGCTGGCCCACTTCGTCCGCCGGACTCGGAGTGCCGCGAGACTTTGCGAGGGGCCTCCGTGTGCCAAAAATAGGCTGCGGACAAAGCAGCGCCCAAAAATAACCGCCCGAAGGCCGGGGCGCCACGTTCGTCCAGCGCAATAAGGCCACAAAAACGGGTGGGCTATAGCCTTGGGGGGTGGGGCTGGCCCACTTCGTCCGCCGGACTCGGAATGCCGCGAGACTTTGCGAGAGGCCTCCGTGTGCCAAAAATAGGCTGTGGACAAAGCCGCGCCCAAAAATAACCGCCCGAAGGCCGGGGCGCCAAGTTCGTCCGGCGGAAAAAATCCACAAAAACGGGTGGGCTATAGCCTTGGGGGGTGGGGCTGGCCAACTTCGTCCGCCGGACTCGGAATGCCGCGAGACTTTGCGAGGGGCCTCCGTGTGCCAAACATAGGCCGTGGACAAAGTCGCGCCCAAAAATAACCCCCCGAAGGCCGGGTCGCCAAGTTCGTCCAGCGCAAAAAGGCCACAAAAACGGTTGGGCTATAGCCTTGGGGGGTGGGGCTGGCCCACCTCGTCTGCCGTACTCGGCATGCCGCGAGACTTTGCGAGGGGCCTCCGTGTCCCAAAAATAGGCCGCAGGCAAAGCCGCGCCCAAAAATAACCGCCCGAAGGCCGGGCCGACGTGTTCGTCCAGCGCAAAAAGGCCACAAAAACGGTTGGGCTATAACCTTGGGGGGTGGGGCTGGCCCACTTCGTCCGCCGGACTCGGAATGCCGTGAGACTTTGCGAGGAGCCTCCGTGTCCCAAAAATAGGCCGGGGGCAAAGCCGTGCCCAAAAATAACCGCCCGAAGGCCGGGCCGCCGTGTTCGTCCACCGCAAAAAGGCCACAAAAACGGGTGGGCTATAGCCTTGTGGGGTGGGGCTGGCCAACTTCGTCCGCCGGACTCGGAATGCCGCGAGACTTTACGAGGGGCCTCCGTGTGCGAAAAATAGGCCCCGGGTAAAGCCGCGCCCAAAAATAAACGCCCAAAGGCCGGGGCGCCAAGTTCGTCCAGCGCAAAAAGGCCATAAAAATGGGTGGGCTATATCCTTGGGGGGTGGGGCTGGCCCACTTCATCCGCCGGACTGGGAATGCCGCGAGACTTTGCGAGGGGCCTCCGTGTCCCAAAAATAGGCCGCGGGCAAAACCGCGCCCAAAAATAACCGCCCGAAGGCCGGGCCGCCGAGTTCGTCCAGCACGAAAAGGCCACAAAAACGGGTGGGCTATAGCCTTGGGGGGTGGGGCTGGCCCATTTCGTCCGCCGGACTCGGAATGCCGCGTGACTTTGCGAGGGGCCTCCGTGTGCCAAAAATAGGCTGCGGACAAAGCAGCGCCCAAAAATAACCGCCCGAAGGCCGGGGCGCCACGTTCGTCCAGCGCAATAAGGCCACAAAAACGGGTGGGCTATAGCCTTGGGGGGTGGGGCCGGCCAACTTCGTCCGCCGGACTCGGAATGCCGCGAGACTTTGCGAGGGGCCCCCGTGTGCCAAAAATAGGCCGCGGGCAAAGCCGCGCCTAAAAATAACCGACCGAAGGCCGGGGCGCCAAGTTCGTCCAGCGGAAAAAATCCACAAAAACGGGTGGGCTATAGCCTTGGGGGGTGGGGCTGGCCAACTTTGTCCGCCGGACTCGGAATGCCACGAGACGTTGCGAGGGGCCTTCGTGTCCCAAAAATAGGCAGCGGGCAAAGCCGCGTCCAAAAATAACCGCCCGAAAGCCGGGCCGCCGAGTTCGTCCAGCGCAAAAAGGCCACAAAAACGGGTGGGCTATAGCCTTGTGGGGTGGGGCTGGCCAACTTCGTCCGCCGGACTCGGAATGCCGCGAGACATTACGAGAGGCCTCCGTGTGCCAAAAATAGGGCGCGGGCAAAGCCGCGCCCAAAAATAACCGCCCGAAGGCCAGGGCGCCAAGTTCGTCCAGCGCAAAAAGGCCACAAAAACGGTTGGGCTATAGCCTTGGGGGGTGGGGCTGGCCCACTTCGTCCGCCGGACTCGGAATGCCGTGAGAATTTGCGAGGGGCCTCCGTGTGCCAAAAATAGGCCGCGGGCAAAGCCGCGCCCAAAAATAACCGCCCAAAAGCCGGGGCACCAAGTTCGTCCAGCGGAAAAAGGCCACAAAAACGGGTGAAGTATAGCCTTGGGGGGTGGGGCTGGCCAACTTCGTCCGCCGGACTCGGAATGCCGCGAGACTTTGCGAGGGGCCTCCGTGTGCCAAAAATAGGCCGCGGAAAAGGCGCGCCCAAAAATAACCACCCGAAGGCCGGGGCACCAAGTTCGTCCATCGGAAAAAGGCCACAAAAACGGGTGGGCTATAGCCTAGGGGGGTGGGGCTGGCCAACTTCGTCCGCCGGACTCGGAATGCTGCGAGACTTTGCGAGGGGCCTCCGTGTGCCAAACATAGGCCACGGCCAAAGCCGCGCCCAAAAATAACCGCCCGAAGGCCGGGGCGCCAAGTTCGTCCAGCGCAAAAAGGCCAAAAAAACGGGTGGGCTATAGCCTTGGGGGGTGGGGCTGGCCAACTTCGTCCGCCGGGCTCGGAATGCTGCGAGACTTTGCGAGGGGACTCCGTGTGCCAAAAGAAGTCCGCGGACAAAGCCTCCCCCAAAAATAACTGCCCGAAGGCCGGGGCGCCAAGTTCGTCCATCCGAAAAAGGCCACAAAAACGGGTGGGCTATAGCCTAGGGGGGTGGGGCTGGCCTACTTCGTCCGCCGGACTCGGAATGCTGCGAGACTTTGCGAGGGGCCTCCGTGTGCCAAACATAGGCCGAGGGCAAAGCCGCGCCCAAAAATAACCGCCCGAAGGCCGGGGCGCCAAGTTCGTCCAGCGCAAAAAGGCCACAAAAACGGTTGGGCTATAGCCTTGGGGGGTGGGGCTGGCCCACTTCGTCCGCCGGACTCGGAATGCCGTGAGAATTTGCGAGGGGCCTCCGTGTGCCAAAAATAGGCCGTGGGCAAAGCCGCGCCCAAAAATAACCGCCCGAAAGCCGGGGCACCAAGTTCGTCCAGCGGAAAAAGGCCACAAAAACGGGTGAAGTATAGCCTTGGGGGGTGGGGCTGGCCAACTTCGTCCGCCGGACTCGGAATGCCGCGAGACTTTGCGAGGGGCCTCCGTGTGCCAAAAATAGGCCGCGGAAAAGGCGCGCCCAAAAATAACCACCCGAAGGCCGGGGCACCAAGTTCGTCCATCGGAAAAAGGCCACAAAAACGGGTGGGCTATAGCCTAGGGGGGTGGGGCTGGCCAACTTCGTCCGCCGGACTCGGAATGCTGCGAGACTTTGCGAGGGGCCTCCGTGTGCCAAACATAGGCCACGGCCAAAGCCGCGCCCAAAAATAACCGCCCGAAGGCCGGGGCGCCAAGTTCGTCCAGCGCAAAAAGGCCAAAAAAACGGGTGGGCTATAGCCTTGGGGGGTGGGGCTGGCCAACTTCGTCCGCCGGGCTCGGAATGCTGCGAGACTTTGCGAGGGGACTCCGTGTGCCAAAAGAAGTCCGCGGACAAAGCCTCCCCCAAAAATAACTGCCCGAAGGCCGGGGCGCCAAGTTCGTCCATCCGAAAAAGGCCACAAAAACGGGTGGGCTATAGCCTAGGGGGGTGGGGCTGGCCTACTTCGTCCGCCGGACTCGGAATGCTGCGAGACTTTGCGAGGGGCCTCCGTGTGCCAAACATAGGCCGAGGACAAAGCCGCGCCCAAAAATAACCGCCCGAAGGCCGGGGCGCCAAGTTCGTCCAGCCCAAAAAGGCCACAAAAACGGGTGGGCTATAGCCTTGGGGGTGGGGCTGGCCAACTTCGTCCGCCGGACTCGGAATGCCGCGAGACTTTACGAGGGGCCTCCGTGTACCAAAAATAGGCCGCGGGGAAAGCCGCGCCTAAAAATAACCACCCGAAGGCCGGGGCGCAAAGTTCGTCCAGCGGAAAAAGGCCACCAAAACGGGTGGGCTATAGCCTTGGGGGGTGGGGCTGGCCACCTTCGTCCGCCGGACTCGGAATGCCGCGAGACTTTACGAGGGGCCTCCGTGTGCCAAAAATAGGCAGCGGGCAAAGCCGCGCCTAAAAATAACCGCCCGAAGGCCGGGGCGCCAAGTTCGTCCAGCGCAAAAAGGCCACAAAAACGGGTGGGCTATAGCCTTGGGGGGTGGGGCTGGCCAACTTCGTCCGCCGGGCTCGGAATGCTGCGAGACTTTGCGAGGGGACTCCGTGTGCCAAAAGAAGTCCGCGGACAAAGCCGACCCCAAAAATAACTGCCCGAAGGCCGGGGCGCCAAGTTCGTCCATCGGAAAAAGGCCACAAAAACGGGTGGGCTATAGCCTAGGGGGGTGGGGCTGGCCTACTTCGTCCGCCGGACTCGGAATGCTGCGAGACTTTGCGAGGGGCCTCCGTGTGCCAAACATAGGCCGAGGGCAAAGCCGCGCCCAAAAATAACCGCCCGAAGGCCGGGGCGCCAAGTTCGTCCAGCCCAAAAAGGCCACAAAAACGGGTGGGCTATATCCTTGGGGGGTGGGGCTGGCCAACATCGTCCGCCGGACTCGGACTCGGAATGCCGCGAGACTTTATGAGGGGCCTCGTGTGCCAAAAATAGGCCGCGGGCAAAGCCGCGCCAAAAATAACCGCCTGAAGGCCGGGGCGCCAAGTTCGTCCATTGGAAAAAGGCCACAAAAACGGGTGGGCTATAGCCTTGGGGGGTGGGGCTGGCCAACTTCCTCCGCCGGATTGGAATGCCGTGAGACTTTGCGAGGGGCCTCCGTGTGCCAAAAATAGGCCGCGGGCAAAGCCGCGCCCAAAAATAACCGCCCGAAGGCCGGGGCGCCAAGTTCGTCCAGCAGAAAAAGGCCACAAAAACGGGTGGGCTATTGCCTTGGGGGGTGGGGCTGGCCAAATTCGTCCGCCGGACTCGGAATGCCACGAGACTTTACGAGGGGCCTCCGTGTGCCAAAAATAGGCCGCGGGCAAAGCCGCGCCTAAAAATAACCGCCCGAAGGCCGGGGCGTAAAGTTCGTCCAGCGGAAAAAGGCCACCAATACGGGTGGGCTATAGCCTTGGGGGGTGGGGCTGGCCAACTTCGTCCGCCGGACTCGGAATGCCGCGAGACTTTACGAGGGGCCTCCGTGTGACAAAAATAGGCCACGGGCAAAGCCGCGCCCAAAAATAACCGCCCGAAGGCCGGGGCGCCAAGTTCGTCAGAGGAAAAGGGCCACAAAAACGGGTGGGCTATCTACATGGGGGGTGGGGCTGGCCAACTTCATCCGCCGGACTCGGACTCGGAATGCCGTGAGACTTTGTGAGGGGCCTCCGTGTACCAAAAATAGGCCGCGGGCAAAGCCGCGCCCAAAAATAACCGCCCGAAGGCTGGGGCGCACAGTTCTCCAGCGGAAAAAGGCCAGAAAAACGGGTGGGCTATAGCCTTGGGGGCTGGGGCTGGCCAACTTCGTCCGCCGAACTCGGAACGGCGCAAGACTTTGCGAGGCACCTCTGTGTGCCAAAAATAGGCCGCGGGCACTGCCGCGCCCAAAAATAACCGCCCTAAGGCCGGGGCGCCAAGTTCGTCCAGCGGAAAAAGGCTACAAATACGGGTGGGCTATAGCCTTGGGGGGTGGGCCTGGCAAACTTCATCCGCCAGACTCGGAATTGCGCGAGACTTTGGAGTCGCCTCCGTGTGCCAAAAATAGGCCGCGGACACAGCCGCGCCCAAAAATAACCACCCGAGGGCCGGGGCGCCAAGTTCGTCCAGCGAAAAAAGGCCACAAATACGGGTGGGCTATAGCCTTGGGGGGTGGGGCTGGCCAACTTCGTCCGCCGGACTCGGAATGGAGTGAGACTTTGCGAGGCGCCTCCGTGTGCCAAAAATAGGCCGCCGGCACAGCCGCACCCAAAAATAACCGCCCTAAGGCCGGGGCGCTGAGTTCGTCCAGCGGAAAAAGGCCACAAATACGGGTGGGCTATAGCCTTGGGGGATGGGGCTGGCCAACTTCATCCGCCGGACTCGGAATTGCGCGAGACTTTGCGAGGCGCCTCTGTGTGCCAAAAATAGGCTACGGCCACAGCCGCGCCTAAAAATAACCGCCCGAAGGCCGGGGCGCCAAGTTCGTCCAGCGGAAAAAGGCCACAAAAACGGGTGGGCTATAGCCTTGGGGGGTGGGGCTGGCCAACTTCGTCCGCCGGACTCGGAATGGAGTGAGACTTTGCGAGGTGCCTCCGTGTGCCAAAAATAGGCCGCCGGCACAGCCGCGCCCAAAAATAACCGCCCTAAGGCCGGGGCGCTGAGTTCGTCCAGCGGAAAAAGGCCACAAATACGGGTGGGCTATAGCCTTGGGGGATGGGGCTGGCCAACTTCATCCGCCGGACTCGGAATTGCGCGAGACTTTGCGAGGCGCCTCTGTGTGCCAAAAATAGGCTACGGCCACAGCCGCGCCTAAAAATAACCGCCCGAAGGCCGGGGCGCCAAGTTCGTCCAGCGGAAAAAGGCCACAAAAACGGGTGGGCTATAGCCTTGGGGGGTGGGGCTTGCCAACTTCGTCTGCCGGACTTGGAATGGCGCGAGACTTTGGGAGGCGCCTCCGTGTGCCAAATATAGGCCACGGGCACAGCCGCGCCCAAAAATAACTGCCCTAAGGCCGGGGCGCCAAGTTCATCCAGCGGAAAAAGGCTACAAATATGGGTGGGCTATAGCCTTGGGGGGTGGGGCTGGCCAACTTCATCCGCCGGACTCGGAATTGCGCGAGACTTTGCGAGGCACCTCTGTGTGCCAAAAATAGGCTGTGGCCACAGCGGCGCCTAAAAATAACCACCCGAAGGCCGGGGCGCCGAGTTCGTCCAGCGGAAAAAGGCCACAAAAACGGGTGGGCTATAGCCTTGGGGGGTGGGGCTTGCCAACTTCGTCCGCCGGACACGGAAGGGAGCGAGACTTTGCGAGGCGCCTCCGTGTGCCAAATATAGGCCACGGGCACAGCCACGCCCAAAAAAAATCACCCGAAGGCCGGGGCGCCAAGTTCGTCCAGCCGAAAAAGGCCACAAATACGGGTGGGCTATAGCCTTGGGGGGTGGGGCTGGCCAACTTCGTCTGCCGGACTCGGAATGGTGCGAGACTTTGTGAGGCGCGTCTGTGTGCGAAAAATAGGCTGCGACCACAGCCGCGCCTAAAAATAACCGCCCGAAGGTCGGGGCGCCAAGTTCGTCCAGCGGAAAAAGGCCACAAATACGGGTGGGCTATAGCCTTGGGGGCTGGGGCTGGCAAATTTCGTCCGCCGGACTCGGAATGGAGCGAGACTTTGCGAGGCCCCTCCGTGTGGTAAAAATAGGCCGCGGGCAAACCCGCGGCCAAAAATAACTGCCCTAAGGCCGGGGCGCCAAGTTCGTCTAGCGGATAAAGGCCACAAATACGGGTGGGCAATAGCCTTGGGGGGTGGGGCTGGCCAACTTCATCCGCCGGACTCGGCATTGCGCGAGACTTTGCGAGGCACCTCTGTGTGCCAAAAATAGGCTGCGGCCACAGCGGCGCCTAAAAATAACCGCCCGAAGGCCGGGGCGCCGAGTTCGTCCAGCGGAAAAAGGCCACAAAAAAGGGTGGGCTATAGCCTTGGGGGGTGGGGCTGGCCAACTTCATCCGCCGGACTCGGAATTGCGCGAGACTTTGCGAGGCACCTCTGTGTGCCAAAAATAGGCTGTGGCCACAGCGGCGCCTAAAAATAACCACCCGAAGGCCGGGGCGCCGAGTTCGTCCAGCGGAAAAAGGCCACAAAAACGGGTGGGCTATAGCCTTGGGGGGTGGGGCTGGCCAACTTCGTCCGCCGGACTCGGAATGGAGTGAGACTTTGCGAGGTGCCTCCGTGTGCCAAAAATAGGCCGCCGGCACAGCCGCGCCCAAAAATAACCGCCCTAAGGCCGGGGCGCTGAGTTCGTCCAGCGGAAAAAGGCCACAAATACGGGTGGGCTATAGCCTTGGGGGATGGGGCAGGCCAACTTCATCCGCCGGACTCGGAATTGCGCGAGACTTTGCGAGGCGCCTCTGTGTGCCAAAAATAGGCTACGGCCACAGCCGCGCCTAAAAATAACCGCCCGAAGGCCGGGGCGCCAAGTTCGTCCAGCGGAAAAAGGCCACAAAAACGGGTGGGCTATAGCCTTGGGGGGTGGGGCTTGCCAACTTCGTCTGCCGGACTTGGAATGGCGCGAGACTTTGGGAGGCGCCTCCGTGTGCCAAATATAGGCCACGGGCACAGCCGCGCCCAAAAATAACTGCCCTAAGGCCGGGGCGCCAAGTTCATCCAGCGGAAAAAGGCTACAAATATGGGTGGGCTATAGCCTTGGGGGGTGGGGCTGGCCAACTTCATCCGCCGGACTCGGAATTGCGCGAGACTTTGCGAGGCACCTCTGTGTGCCAAAAATAGGCTGTGGCCACAGCGGCGCCTAAAAATAACCACCCGAAGGCCGGGGCGCCGAGTTCGTCCAGCGGAAAAAGGCCACAAAAACGGGTGGGCTATAGCCTTGGGGGGTGGGGCTTGCCAACTTCGTCCGCCGGACACGGAAGGGAGCGAGACTTTGCGAGGCGCCTCCGTGTGCCAAATATAGGCCACGGGCACAGCCACGCCCAAAAAAAATCACCCGAAGGCCGGGGCGCCAAGTTCGTCCAGCCGAAAAAGGCCACAAATACGGGTTGGCTATAGCCTTGGGGGGTGGGGCTGGCCAACTTCGTCTGCCGGACTCGGAATGGTGCGAGACTTTGTGAGGCACGTCTGTGTGCGAAAAATAGGCTGCGACCACAGCCGTGCCTAAAAATAACCGCCCGAAGGTCGGGGCGCCAAGTTCGTCCAGCGGAAAAAGGCCACAAATACGGGTGGACTATAGCCTTGGGGGCTGGGGCTGGCCAATTTCGTCCGCCGGACTCGGAATGGAGCGAGACTTTGCGAGGCCCCTCCGTGTGGTAAAAATAGGCCGCGGGCAAACCCGCGGCGAAAAATAACTGCCCTAAGGCCGGGGCGCCAAGTTCGTCTAGCGGATAAAGGCCACAAATACGGGTGGGCAATAGCCTTGGGGGGTGGGGCTGGCCAACTTCATCCGCCGGACTCGGCATTGCGCGAGACTTTGCGAGGCACCTCTGTGTGCCAAAAATAGGCTGCGGCCACAGCGGCGCCTAAAAATAACCGCCCGAAGGCCGGGGCGCCGAGTTCGTCCAGCGGAAAAAGGCCACAAAAACGGGTGGGCTATAGCCTTGGGGGGTGGGGCTTGCGAACTTCGTCCGCCGGACACGGAAGGGAGCGAGACTTTGCGAGGCCCCTCCGTGTGCCAAAAATAGGCCGCGGGCACAGCCACGCCCAAAAAAAATCACCCGAAGGCCGGGGCGCCACGTTCGTCCAGCGGAAAAAGGCCACAAAAACGGGTGGGCTATAGCCTTGGGGGGTGGGGCTGGCCAACTTCGTCCGCCGGACTCGGAATATAGCGAGACTTTGCGAGGCACCTCCGTGTACCAAAAATAGGCCGCGGGCACAGCCACCCCAAAAATAACCGCCCGAAGGCCGGGGCGTCAAGTTCGTCCAGCGGAAAAAGGCCACAAATACGGGTGGGCTATAGCCTTGGGGGGTGGGGCTGGCCAACTTCGTCCGCCGGACTCGGAATGGAGCGAGACTTTGCGAGGCCCCTCCGTGTGCCAAAACTAGGCCGCGGGCACAGCCGCACCCAAAAATAACCGCCCTAAGGCCGGGGCGCCAAGTTCGTCCAGCGGAAAAAGGCCACAAATACGGGTGGGCTATAGCCTTGGGGGGTGGGGCTGGCCAACTTCATCCGCCGGACTCGGCATTGCTGAGACTTTGCGAGGTGCCTCTGTGTGCCAAAAATGGGAGGCGGCCACAGCCGCGCCTAAAAATAACCGCCCGAAGGCCGGGGCGCCAAGTTCGTCCAGCGGAAAAAGGCCACAAAAACGGGTGGGCTATAGCCTTGGGGGGTGGGGCTTGCCAACTTCGTCCGCCGGACACGGAAGGGAGCGAGACTTTGCGAGGCGCCTCCGTGTGCCAAATATAGGCCACGGGCACAGCCACGCCCAAAAAAAATCACCCGAAGGCCGGGGCGCCAAGTTCGTCCAGCCGAAAAAGGCCACAAATACGGGTGGGCTATAGCCTTGGGGGGTGGGGCTGGCCAACTTCGTCTGCCGGACTCGGAATGGTGCGAGACTTTGTGAGGCGCGTCTGTGTGCGAAAAATAGGCTGCGACCACAGCCGCGCCTAAAAATAACCGCCCGAAGGTCGGGGCGCCAAGTTCGTCCAGCGGAAAAAGGCCACAAATACGGGTGGGCTATAGCCTTGGGGGCTGGGGCTGGCCAATTTCGTCCGCCGGACTCGGAATGGAGCGAGACTTTGCGAGGCCCCTCCGTGTGGTAAAAATAGGCCGCGGGCAAACCCGCGGCCAAAAATAACTGCCCTAAGGCCGGGGCGCCAAGTTCGTCTAGCGGATAAAGGCCACAAATACGGGTGGGCAATAGCCTTGGGGGGTGGGGCTGGCCAACTTCATCCGCCGGACTCGGCATTGCGCGAGACTTTGCGAGGCACCTCTGTGTGCCAAAAATAGGCTGCGGCCACAGCGGCGCCTAAAAATAACCGCCCGAAGGCCGGGGCGCCGAGTTCGTCCAGCGGAAAAAGGCCACAAAAACGGGTGGGCTATAGCCTTGGGGGGTGGGGCTTGCGAACTTCGTCCGCCGGACACGGAAGGGAGCGAGACTTTGCGAGGCCCCTCCGTGTGCCAAAAATAGGCCGCGGGCACAGCCACGCCCAAAAAAAATCACCCGAAGGCCGGGGCGCCACGTTCGTCCAGCGGAAAAAGGCCACAAAAACGGGTGGGCTATAGCCTTGGGGGGTGGGGCTGGCCAACTTCGTCCGCCGGACTCGGAATATAGCGAGACTTTGCGAGGCACCTCCGTGTACCAAAAATAGGCCGCGGGCACAGCCACCCCAAAAATAACCGCCCGAAGGCCGGGGCGTCAAGTTCGTCCAGCGGAAAAAGGCCACAAATACGGGTGGGCTATAGCCTTGGGGGGTGGGGCTGGCCAACTTCGTCCGCCGGACTCGGAATGGAGCGAGACTTTGCGAGGCCCCTCCGTGTGCCAAAACTAGGCCGCGGGCACAGCCGCACCCAAAAATAACCGCCCTAAGGCCGGGGCGCCAAGTTCGTCCAGCGGAAAAAGGCCACAAATACGGGTGGGCCATAGCCTTGGGGGCTGGGGCTGGCCAACTTCGTCCGCCGGACTCGGCATTGCTGAGACTTTGCGAGGCGGCTCAGTGTGCCAAAAATAGGCCGCGGCCATAGTCTCGTCCAAAAATAACCGCCCGAAGGCCGGGACGCCAAGTTCGTCCAGCGGAAAAAGGCCACAAAAACGGGTGGGCTATAGCCTAGGGGGGTGGGGCTGGCCAACTTCGTCCGCCGGACTCGGAATGGCGCGAGACTTTGCGAGGGGCCTCCGTGTGCCAAAACTAGGCCGCGGGCACAGCCGCACTCAAAATTAACCGCCCTAAGGCCGGGGCGCCAAGTTCGTCCAGCGGAAAAAGGCCACAAATACGGGTGGGCTATAGCCTTGGGGGGTGGGGCTGGCCAACTTCATCCGCCGGACTCGGCATTGCTGAGACTTTGCGAGGTGCCTCTGTGTGCCAAAAATGGGAGGCGGCCACAGCCGCGCCTAAAAATAACCGCCCGAAGGCCGGGGCGCCAAGTTCGTCCAGCGGAAAAAGGACACAAAAACGGGTGGGCTATAGCCTTGGGGGGTGGGGCTTGCGAACTTCGTCCGCCGGACTTGGAATGGCGCGAGACTTTGCGAGGCGGCTCAGTGCGCCAAAAATAGGCCGCGGGCACAGTCTCGTCCAAAAATAACCGCCCGAAGGCCGGGGCGCCAAGTTCGTCCAGCGGAAAGAGGCCACAAAAACGGGTGGGCTATAGCCTAGGGGGGTGGGGCTGGCCAACTTCGTCCGCCGGACTCGGAATGGTGCGAGACTTTGTGAGGCACGTCTGTGTGCCAAAAATAGGCTGCGGCCAATGCCGCACCTAAAAATAACCGCCCGAAGGCCGGGGCGCCAAGTTCGTCCAGCGGAAAAAGGCCACAAAAGCGGGTGGGCTATAGCCTTGGGGGGTGGGGCTGGCCAATTTCGTCCGCCGGACTCGGAATGGAGCGAGACTTTGCGAGGCCCCTCCGTGTGGTAAAAATAGGCCGTGGGCAAACCCACGGCCAAAAATAACTGCCCTAAGGCCGGGGCGCCAAGTTCGTCCAGCGGAAAAAGGCCACAAAAACGGGTGGGCTATAGCCTTGGGGGGTGGGGCTGGCCAACTTCGTCCGTCGTACTCGGAATGGCGCAAGACTTTCCGAGGCACCTCCGTGTGCCAAAAATAGGCCGCGGGCACAGCCGCGCCCAAAAATAACCGCCGAAGGCCGGGGCGCCAAGTTCGTCCAGCGGAAAAAGGCCACAAAAGCGGGTGGGCCATAGCCTTGGGGGCTGGGGCTGGCCAACTTCGTCCGCCGGACTCGGAATGGTACAAAACTTTGCGAGGCGCCTCCGTGTGCCAAAAATAGGCCGCGGGCACAGCCGCGTCCAAAAATAACCGCCCGAAGGCCGGGGCGCCAAGTTCGTCCAGCGGAAAAAGGCCACAAAAACGGGTGGGCTATAGCCTAGGGGGGTGGGGCTTGCGAACTTCGTCCGCCGGACTCGGAATGGTGCGAGACTTTGCGAGGCGCCTCCGTGTGCCAAAAATAGGCCACGGGCACAGCCGCGCCCAAAAATAACAGCCCTAAGGCCGGGGTGCCAAGTTTGTCCAGCGGAAAAAGGCCACAAAAACGGGTGGGCTATAGCCTTGGGGGGTGGGGCTGGCCAACTTCGTCCGCCGGACTCGGAATGGAGCGAAACTTTGCGAGGGGCCTCCGTGTGCCAAAAATAGGCCGCGGGCACAGCCGCGCCCAAAAATACCCGCCCGAAGGCCGGGGCGCCGAGTTCGTCCCGCGGAAAAAGGCCACAAAAACAGGTGGGCTATAGCCTAGGGGGGTGGGGCTGGCCAACTTCGTCCGCCAGACTCGGAATGGTGCAAAACTTTGCGAGGCGCCTCCGTGTGCCAAAAATAGGCCGCGGGCACAGCCGCGTCCAAAAATAACCGCCCGAAGGCCGGGGTGCCAAGTTCGTCCAGCGGAAAAAGGCCACAAAAACGGGTGGGCTATAGCCTAGGGGGGTGGGGATGGCCAACTTCGTCCGCCGGACTCGGAATGGTGCGAGACTTTGCGAGGCGCCTCTGTGTACCAAAAATAGGCTGCGGGCACAGCCGCGCCCAAAAATCACTGCCCGAAGGCCGGGGCGCCAAGTTCGTCCAGCGGAAAAAGGCCACAAAAACGGGTGGGCTATAGCCTTGGGGGGTGGGGTTTGCGAACTTCGTCCGCCGGGCTCGGAATGGCGCGAGACTTTGCGAGGCGCCTCCGTGTGCCAAAAATAGGCCGCGGGCACAGCCGCGCCCAAAAATAACAGCCCTAAGGCCGGGGTGCCAAGTTTGTCCAGCGGAAAAAGGACAAAAAAACGGGTGGGCTATAGCCTTGGGGGGTGGGGCTGGCCAACTTCGTCCGCCGGACTCGGAATGGAGCGAAACTTTGCGAGGGGCCTCCGTGTGCCAAAAATAGGCCGCGGGCACAGCCGCGCCCAAAAATACCCGCCCGAAGGCCGGGGCGCCGAGTTCGTCCCGCGGAAAAAGGCCACAAAAACAAGTGGGCTATAGCCTAGGGGGGTGGGGCTGGCCAACTTCGTCCGCCGGACTCGGAATGGTACAAAACTTTGCGAGGCGCCTCCGTGTGCCAAAAATAGGCCGCGGGCACAGCCGCGTCCAAAAATAACCGCCCGAAGGCCGGGGCGCCAAGTTCGTCCAGCGGAAAAAGGCCACAAAAACGGGTGGGCTATAGCCTAGGGGGGTGGGGATGGCCAACTTCGTCCGCCGGACTCGGAATGGTGCGAGACTTTGCGAGGCGCGTCTGTGTGCCAAAAATAGGCTGTGGCCACAGCCGCGCCTAAAAATAACCGCCCGAAGGCCGGGGCGCCAACTTCGTCCAGCGGAAAAAGGCCACAAATACGGGTGGGCTATAGCCTTGGGGGGTGGGGCTGGCCAACTTCATCCGCCGGACTCGGCATTGCGCGAGACGTTGCGAGGCACCTCTGTGTGCCAAAAATAGGCGGCGGCCACAGCCGCGCCTAAAAATAACCGCCCGAAGGCCGGGGCGCTAAGTTCGTCCAGCGGAAAAAGGCCACAAAAACGGGTGGGCTATAACCTTGGGGGGTGGGGCTTGCCAACTTCGTCCGCCGGACTCGGAATGGCGCGAGACTTTGGGAGGCGCCTCCGTGTACCAAAAATAGGCTGCGGGCACAGCCGCGCCCAAAAATAACCGCCCTAAGGCCGGGGCGCCAAGTTCGTCCAGCGTAAAAAGGCCACAAAAACGGGTGGGCTATAGCCTTGGGGGGTGGGGCTGGCCAACTTCGTCCGTCGTACTCGGAATGGCGCAAGACTTTGCGAGGCGCCTCCATGTGCCAAAAATAGGCCGCGGGCACAGCCGCACCCAAAAATAACCGCCGAAGGCCGGGGCGCCAAGTTCGTCCAGTGGAAAAAGGCCACAAAAGCGGGTGGGCTATAGCCTTGGGGGCTGGGGCTGGCCAACTTCGTCCGCCGGACTCGGAATGGCGCGAGACTTTGCGAGGCGGCTCAGTGTGCCAAAAATAGGCCGCGGGCACAGCCGCGGCCAAAAATAACAGCACGAAGGCCGGGGCGCCAAGTTCGTCCAGCGGAAAAAGGCCACAAAAACGGGTGGGCTATAGCCTTGGGGGGTGGGAAGGGCCAACTTCTTCCGCCGGACTCGGAATGGCGCGAGACTTTGAGAGGTGCCTCCGTGTCCCAAAAATAGGCCGCGGGCTCAGCAGCGCCATAAATAACCGCCTGAATGCCGGGGCGCCCAGTTCGTCCAGCGGAAAAAGGCCACAAAAATGGGTGGGCTATAGCCTTGGGGGGTGGGGCGGGCCAACTTCGTCGGCCGGACTTGGAATGGCGCGAGACTTTGCGAGGCACCTCCGTGTGCCAAAAATAGGCCGCGGGCACAGCCGCGCCCAAAAATAACCGCCCGAAGGCCGGGGCGCCAAATTCGTCCAGTGGAAAAAGGACAAAAAAACGGGTGGGCTATAGCCTTGGGGGGTGGGGCTTGCCAACTTCGTCCGCCGGACTCGGAATGACGCGAGACTTTGCGAGGCGGCTCAGTGTGCAAAAAATAGGCCGCGGGCACAGTCTCGTCCAAAAATAACCGCCCGAAGGCCGGGGCGCCAAGTTCGTCCAGCGGAAAAAGGCCACAAAAACGGGTGGGCTATAGCCTAGGGGGGTGGGGCTGGCCAACTTCGTCCGCCGGACTCGGAATGGTGCGAGACTTTGTGAGGCGCGTCTGTGTGCCAAAAATAGGCTGCGGCCACAGCCGCGCCTAAAAATAACCGCCCGAAGGCCGGGGCGCCAAGTTCGTCCAGCGGAAAAAGGCCACAAAAGCGGGTGGGCTATAGCCTTGGGGGGTGGGGCTGGCCAATTTCGTCCGCCGGACTCGGAATGGAGCGAGACTTTGCGAGGCCCCTCCGTGTGGTAAAAATAGGCCGCGGACAAACCCGCGCCCAAAAATAACTGCCCTAAGGCCGGGGCGCCAAGTTCGTCCAGCGGAAAAAGGCCACAAATACGGGTGGGCTATAGCCTTGGGGGGTGGGGCTGGCCAACTTCATACGCCGGACTCGGCATTGCGCGAGACTTTGCGAGGCGCCTCTGTGTGCCAAAAATAGGCGGCGGCCACAGCCGCGCATAAAAATAACCGCCCGAAGGCCGGGGCGCAAAGTTCGTCCAGCGGAAAAAGGCCACAAAAACGGGTGGGCTATAGCCTTGGGGGGTGGGGCTTGCCAACTTGGTCCGCCGGACTCGGAATGGCGCGAGACTTTGGGAGGCGCCTCTGTGTACCAAAAATAGGCTGCGGGCACAGCCGCGCCCAAAAATAACTGCCCTAAGGCCGGGGTGCCAATTTCGTCCAGCGGAAAAAGGCCACAAAAACGGGTGGGCTATAGCCTTGGGGGGTGGGGCTGGCCAACTTCGTCCGTCGTACTCGGAATGGCGCAAGACTTTGCGAGGCGCCTCCATGTGCCAAAAATAGGCCGCGGGCACAGCCGCGCCCAAAAATAACCGCCGAAGGCCGGGGCGCCAAGTTCGTCCAGCGGAAAAAGGCCACAAAAGCGGGTGGGCTATAGCCTTGGGGGCTGGGGCTGGCCAACTTCGTCCGCCGGACTCGGAATGGCGCGAGACTTTGCGAGGCGGTTTAGTGTGCCAAAAATAGGTCGTGGGCACAGCCACGCCCAAAAATCACTGCCCGAAGGCCGGGGCGCCAAGTTCGTCCAGCGGAAAAAGGCCACAAAAACGGGTGGGCTATAGCCTTGGGGGGTGGGGCTTGCGAACTTCGTCCGCCGGACTCGGAATTGCGCGAGACTTTGCGAGGCGCCTCCGTGTGCCAAAAATAGGCCGCGGGCACAGCCGCGCCCAAAAATAACCGCCCTAAGGCCGGGGCGCCAAGTTTGTCCCGCGGAAAAAGGCCACAAAAACGGGTGGGCTATAGCCTTGGGGGGTGGGGCTGGCCAACTTCGTCCGCCGGACTCGGAATGGCGCGAGACTTTGAGAGATGCCTCCGTGTCCCAAAAATAGGCCGCGGGCTCAGCAGCGCCATAAATAACCGCCTGCATGCCGGGGCGCCCAGTTCGTCCAGCGGAAAAAGGCCACAAAAACGGGTGGGCTATAGCCTTGGGGGGTGGGGCTGGCCAACTTCGTCCGCCGGACTCGGAATGGCGCGAGACTTTGCGAGGCACCTCCGTGTGCCAAAAATAGGCCGCGGGCACAGCCGCGCCAAAAAATAACCGCCCGAAGGCCGGGGCGCCAAATTCGTCCAGCGGAAAAAGGACAAAAAAACGGGTGGGCTATAGCCTTGGGGGGTGGGGCTGGCCAACTTCGTCCGCCGGACTCGGAATGGTGCGAGACTTTGCGAGGCGGCTCAGTGTGCCAAAAATAGGCCGCGGGCACAGTCTCGTCCAAAAATAACCGCCCGAAGGCCGGGGCGCCAAGTTCGTCCAGCGGAAAAAGGCCACAAAAACGGGTGGGCTATAGCCTAGGGGGGTGGGGCTGGCCAACTTCATCCACCGGACTCGGAATGGTGCGAGACTTTGTGAGGCGCGTCTGTGTGCCAAAAATAGGCTGCGGCCACAGCCGCGCCTAAAAATAACCGCCCGAAGGCCGGGGCGCCAAGTTCGTCCAGCGGAAAAAGGCCACAAAAGCGGGTGGGCTATAGCCTTGGGGGGTGGGGCTGGCCAATTTCGTCCGCCGGACTCGGAATGGAGCGAGACTTTGCGAGGCCCCTCCGTGTGGTAAAAATAGGCCGCGGACAAACCCGCGCCCAAAAATAACTGCCCTAAGGCCGGGGCGCCAAGTTCGTCCAGCGGAAAAAGGCCACAAATACGGGTGGGCTATAGCCTTGGGGGGTGGGGCTGGCCAACTTCATACGCCGGACTCGGCATTGCGCGAGACTTTGCGAGGCGCCTCTGTGTGCCAAAAATAGGCGGCGGCCACAGCCGCGCATAAAAATAACCGCCCGAAGGCCGGGGCGCAAAGTTCGTCCAGCGGAAAAAGGCCACAAAAACGGGTGGGCTATAGCCTTGGGGGGTGGGGCTTGCCAACTTGGTCCGCCGGACTCGGAATGGCGCGAGACTTTGGGAGGCGCCTCTGTGTACCAAAAATAGGCTGCGGGCACAGCCGCGCCCAAAAATAACTGCCCTAAGGCCGGGGTGCCAATTTCGTCCAGCGGAAAAAGGCCACAAAAACGGGTGGGCTATAGCCTTGGGGGGTGGGGCTGGCCAACTTCGTCCGTCGTACTCGGAATGGCGCAAGACTTTGCGAGGCGCCTCCATGTGCCAAAAATAGGCCGCGGGCACAGCCGCGCCCAAAAATAACCGCCGAAGGCCGGGGCGCCAAGTTCGTCCAGCGGAAAAAGGCCACAAAAGCGGGTGGGCTATAGCCTTGGGGGCTGGGGCTGGCCAACTTCGTCCGCCGGACTCGGAATGGCGCGAGACTTTGCGAGGCGGTTTAGTGTGCCAAAAATAGGTCGTGGGCACAGCCACGCCCAAAAATCACTGCCCGAAGGCCGGGGCGCCAAGTTCGTCCAGCGGAAAAAGGCCACAAAAACGGGTGGGCTATAGCCTTGGGGGGTGGGGCTTGCGAACTTCGTCCGCCGGACTCGGAATTGCGCGAGACTTTGTGAGGCGCCTCCGTGTGCCAAAAATAGGCCGCTGGCACAGCCGCGCCCAAAAATAACCGCCCTAAGGCCGGGGCGCCAAGTTTGTCCCGCGGAAAAAGGCCACAAAAACGGGTGGGCTATAGCCTTGGGGGGTGGGGCTGGCCAACTTCGTCCGCCGGACTCGGAATGGCGCGAGACTTTGAGAGATGCCTCCGTGTCCCAAAAATAGGCCGCGGGCTCAGCAGCGCCATAAATAACCGCCTGCATGCCGGGGCGCCCAGTTCGTCCAGCGGAAAAAGGCCACAAAAACGGGTGGGCTATAGCCTTGGGGGGTGGGGCTGGCCAACTTCGTCCGCCGGACTCGGAATGGCGCGAGACTTTGCGAGGCACCTCCGTGTGCCAAAAATAGGCCGCGGGGACAGCCGCGCCAAAAAATAACCGCCCGAAGGCCGGGGCGCCAAATTCGTCCAGCGGAAAAAGGACAAAAAAACGGGTGGGCTATAGCCTTGGGGGGTGGGGCTGGCCAACTTCGTCCGCCGGACTCGGAATGGTGCGAGACTTTGCGAGGCGGCTCAGTGTGCCAAAAATAGGCCGCGGGCACAGTCTCGTCCAAAAATAACCGCCCGAAGGCCGGGGCGCCAAGTTCGTCCAGCGGAAAAAGGCCACAAAAACGGGTGGGCTATAGCCTAGGGGGGTGGGGCTGGCCAACTTCATCCACCGGACTCGGAATGGTGCGAGACTTTGTGAGGCGCGTCTGTGTGCCAAAAATAGGCTGCGGCCACAGCCGCGCCTAAAAATAACCGCCCGAAGGCCGGGGCGCCAAGTTCGTCCAGCGGAAAAAGGCCACAAAAGCGGGTGGGCTATAGCCTTGGGGGGTGGGGCTGGCCAATTTCGTCCGCCGGACTCGGAATGGAGCGAGACTTTGCGAGGCCCCTCCGTGTGGTAAAAATAGGCCGCGGGCAAACCCGCGCCCAAAAATAACTGCCCTAAGGCCGGGGCGCCAAGTTCGTCCAGCGGAAAAAGGCCACAAATACGGGTGGGCTATAGCCTTGGGGGGTGGGGCTGGCCAACTTCATACGCCGGACTCGGCATTGCGCGAGACTTTGCGAGGCACCTCTGTGTGCCAAAAATAGGCGGCGGCCACAGCCGCGCATAAAAATAACCGCCCGAAGGCTGGGGCGCAAAGTTCGTCCAGCGGAAAAAGGCCACAAAAACGGGTGGGCTATAGCCTTGGGGGGTGGGGCTTGCCAACTTCGTCCGCCGGACTCGGAATGGCGTGAGACTTTGGGAGGCGCCTCTGTGTACCAAAAATAGGCTGCGGGCACAGCTGCGCCCAAAAATAACTGCCCTAAGGCCGGGGTGCCAATTTCGTCCAGCGGAAAAAGGCCACAAAAACGGGTGGGCTATAGCCTTGGGGGGTGGGGCTGGCCAACTTCGTCCGTCGTACTCGGAATGGCGCAAGACTTTGCGAGGCGCCTCCGTGTGCCAAAAATAGGCCGCGGGCACAGCCGCGCCCAAAAATAACCGCCGAAGGCCGGGGCGCCAAGTTCGTCCAGCGGAAAAAGGCCACAAAAGCGGGTGGGCTATAGCCTTGGGGGCTGGGGCTGGCCAACTTCGTCCGCCGGACTCGGAATGGCGCGAGACTTTGCGAGGCGGCTCAGTGTGCCAAAAATAGGCCGCGGGCACAGCCGCGCCAAAAAATCACTGCCCGAAGGCCGGGGCGCCAAGTTCGTCCAGCGGAAAAAGGCCACAAAAACGGGTGGGCTATAGCCTTGGGGGGTGGGGCTGGCCAACTTCGTCCGCCGGACTCGGAATGGCGCGAGACTGTGAGAGATGCCTCCGTGTCCCAAAAATAGGCCGCGGGCTCAGCAGCGCCATAAATAACCGCCTGAATGCCGGGGCGCCCAGTTCGTCCAGCGGAAAAAGGCCACAAAAACGGGTGGGCTATAGCCTTGGGGGGTGGGGCTGGCCAACTTCGTCCGCCGGACTCGGAATGGCGCGAGACTTTGCGAGGCACCTCCGTGTGCCAAAAATAGGCCGTGGGCACAGCCGCGCCCAAAAATAACCGCCCGAAGGCCGGGGCGCCAAATTCGTCCAGCGGAAAAAGGACAAAAAAACGGGTGGGCTATAGCCTTGGGGGGTGGGGCTGGCCAACTTCGTCCGCCGGACTCGGAATGGCGCGAGACAGTGAGAGATGCCTCCGTGTCCCAAAAATAGGCCGCGGGCTCAGCAGCGCCATAAATAACCGCCTGAATGCCGGGGCGCCCAGTTCGTCCAGCGGAAAAAGGCCACAAAAACGGGTGGGCTATAGCCTTGGGGGGTGGGGCTGGCCAACTTCGTCCGCCGGACTCGGAATGGCGCGAGACTTTGCGAGGCACCTCCGTGTGCCAAAAATAGGCCGCGGGCACAGCCGCGCCCAAAAATAACCGCCCGAAGGCCGGGGCGCCAAATTCGTCCAGCGGAAAAAGGACAAAAAAACGGGTGGGCTATAGCCTTGGGGGGTGGGGCTGGCCAACTTCGTCCGCCGGACTCGGAATGGAGCGAGACCTTGCGAGGTGCCTCCGTGTGCCAAAAATAGGCCGCGGGCACAGCCGCGCCCAAAAATACCCGCCCGAAGGCCGGGGCGGCAAGTTCGTCCCGCGGAAAAAGGCCACAAAAACAGGTGGGCTATAGCCTAGGGGGGTGGGGCTGGCCAACTTCGTCCGCCGGACTCGGAATGGCGCGAGACTTTGCGAGGCACCTCCATGTGCGAAAAATAGGCCGCGGGCACAGCCTTGCCCAAAAATAACCACCCTAAGGCCGGGGCGCCAAGTTCGTCCAGCGGAAAAAGGCCAAAAAAACGGGTGGGCTATAGCCTTGGGGGGTGGGGCTGGCCAACTTCGTCCGTCGGACTTGGAATGGCGCGAGACTTTGCGAGGCGCCTCCGTGTGGGAAAATTGGCCGCGGGCACAGCCGCGCCCAAAAATAACCGCCCTAAGGCCGGGGCGCCAAATTCGTCCAGCGGAAAAAGGCCACAAAAGCGGGTGGGCTATAGCCTTGGGGGCTGGGGCTGGCCAACTTCGTCCGCCGGACTCGGAATGGCGCGAGACTTTGCGAGGCGGTTCAGTGTGCCAAAAATAGGCCGCGGGCACAGCCGCGCCCAAAAATCACTGCCCGAAGGCCGGGGCGCCAAGTTCGTCCAGCGGAAAAAGGCCACAAAAACGGGTGGGCTATAGCCTTGGGGGGTGGGGCTTGCGAACTTCGTCCGCCGGACTCGGAATGGCGCGAGACTTTGCGAGGCGCCTCCGTGTGCCAAAAATAGGCCGCGGGCACAGCCGCGCCCAACAATAACCGCCCTAAGGCCGGGGCACCAAGTTTGTCCAGCGGAAAAAGGCCACAAAAACGGGTGGGCTATAGCCTTGGGGGGTGGGGCTGGCCCACTTCGTCCGCCGGACTCGGAATGGCGCGATACTTTGAGAGATGCCTCCGTGTCCCAAAAATAGGCCACGGGCTCAGCAGCGCCATAAATAACCGCCTGAATGCCGGGGCGCCCAGTTCGTCCAGCGGAAAAAGGCCACAAAAACGGGTGGGCTATAGCCTTGGGGGGTGGGGCTGGCCAACTTCGTCCGCCGGACTCGGAATGGCGCGAGACTTTGAGAGATGCCTCCGTGTCCCAAAAATAGGCCGCGGGCTCAGCAGCGCCATAAATAACCGCCTGAATGCCGGGGCGCCCAGTTCGTCCAGCGGAAAAAGGCCACAAAAACGGGTGGGCTATAGCCATGGGGGGTGGGGCTGGCCAACTTCGTCCGCCGGACTCGGAATGGCGCGAGACTTTGCGAGGCACCTCCGTGTGCCAAAAAAAGGCCGCGGGCACAGCCGCGCCCAAAAATAACCGCCCGAAGGCCGGGGCGCCAAATTCGTCCAGCGGAAAAAGGACAAAAAAACGGGTGGGCTATAGCCTTGGGGTTGGGGCTGGCCAACTTCATCCGCCGGTTTCGGAATGGTGCGAGACTTTGCGAGGCGGCTCAGTGTGCCAAAAATAGGCCGCGGGCACAGTCTCGTCCAAAAATAACCGCCCGAAGGCCGGGGCGCCAAGTTCGTCCAGCGGAAAAAGGCCACAAAAGCGGGTGGGCTATAGCCTTGGGGGCTGGGGCTGGCCAACTCCGTCCGCCGGACTCGGAACGGCGCAAGAGTTTGTGAGGCACCTCCGTGTGCCAAAAATATACCGCGGGCACAGCCGCGCCCAAAAATAACTGCCCGAAGGCCGGGCTGCCAAGTTCGTCCAGCGGAATAAGGCCACAAAAACGGGTGGGCTATAGCCTTGGGGGGTGGGGCTTGCCAACTTCGTCCGCCGGACTCGGAATGGCGCGAGACTTTGGGAAGCGCCTCCGTGTACCAAAAATAGGCTGCGGGCACAGCCGCACCCAAAAATAACCGCCCTAAGGCCGGGGCGCCAAGTTCGTCCAGCGAAAAAAGGCCACAAAAACGGGTGGGCTATAGCCTTGGGGGGTGGGGCTGGCCAACTTCGTCCGTCGTACTCGGAATGGCGCAAGACTTTGCGAGGCGCCTCCGTGTGCCAAAAATAGGCCGCGGGCACAGCCGCGCCCAAAAATAACCGCCGAAGGCCGTGGCGCCAAGCTCGTCCAGCGGAAAAAGGCCACAAAAGCGGGTGGGCTATAGCCTTGGGGGCAGGGGCTGGCCAACATCGTCCGCCGGACTCGGAATGGCGCGAGACTTACGAGGCGGCTCAGTGTACCAAAAATAGGCCGCGGGCACAGCCGCGGCCAAAAATAACTGCCCGAAGGCCGGGGCGCCAAGTTCGTCCAGCGGAAAAAGGCCACAAAAATGGGTGGGCTATAGCCTTGGGGGGTGGGGAGGGCCAACTTCTTCCGCCGGACTCGGAATGGCGCGAGATTTTGAGAGGTGCCTCCGTGTCCCAAAAATAGGCCGCGGGCTCAGCAGCGCCATAAATAACCGCCTGAATGCCGGGGCGCCAAATTCGTCCAGCGGAAAAAGGCCAAAAAAACGGGTGGGCTATAGCCTTGGGGGGTGGGGCTGGCAAAATTTGTCCGCCGGACTCGGAATGGCGCGAGACTTTGCGAGGTAGCTCCGTGAGCCAAAAATAGGCCGCGGGCACAGCCGCGCCCAAAAATAACCGCCCGAAGGCCGGGGCGCCAAGTTCGTCCAGTGGAAAAAGGCCACAAAAACAGGTGGGCTATAGCCTAGGGGGGTGGGGCTGGCCAACTTCGTCCGCCGGACTCGGAATGGTGCGAGACTTTGTGAGGCGCCTCTCTGTGCCAAAAATAGGCTACGGCCACAGCCGCGCCTAAAAATAACCGCCCGAAGGCCGGGGCGCCAAGTTCGTCCAGCGGAAAAAGGCCACAAAAGCGGGTGGGCTATAGCCTTGGGGGCTGGGGCTGGCCAACTCCGTCCGCCGGACTCGGAACGGCGCAAGAGTTTGTGAGGCACCTCCGTGTGCCAAAAATATACCGAGGGCACAGCCGCGCCCAAAAATAACTGCCCGAAGGCCGGGCTGCCAAGTTCGTCCAGCGGAATAAGGCCACAAAAACGGGTGGGCTATAGCCTTGGGGGGTGGGGCTTGCCAACTTCATCCGCCGGACTCGGAATGGCGCGAGACTTTGCGACGCTCCTCCGTGTGCCAAAAATAGGCCGCGGGCACAGCCGCGCCCAAAAATAACCGCCCTAAGGCCGGGGCGCCAAGTTTGTCCAGCGGAAAAAGGCCACAAAAACGGGTGGGCTATAGCCTTGGGGGGTGGCGCTGGCCAACTTCATCCGCCGGACTCGGAATGGCGGGAGACTTTGCGAGGCGCCTCCGTGTGCCAAAAATAGGCCGCGGGTACGGCCGCACCCAAAAATAACCGCCCGAAGGCCGGGGCGCCAAATTCGTCCAGCGGAAAAAGGCCAAAAAAACGGGTGGGCTATAGTCTTGGGGGGTGGGGCTGGCCAACTTCGTCCGCCGGACTCGGAATGGCGCGAGACTTTGCGAGGCGCCTCCGTGTGCGAAAAATTGGCCGCGGGCACAGCCGCACCCAAAAATAACCGCCCGAAGGCCGGGGCGCCAAGTTCGTCCAGCGGAAAAAGGCCACAAAAACAGGTGGGCTATAGCCTAGGGGGGTGGGGCTGGTCAACTTCGTCCGCCGGACTCGGAATCGTGCGAGACTTTGCGAGGCGCCTCCGTGTGCCGAAAATAGTCCGCGGGCACAGCCGCGCCCAAAAATAACCACCCGAATGCCGGGGCGCCAAGTTCGTACAGCAGAAATAGGCCATAAAAACGGGTGGGCTATAGCCTTGGGGGGTGGGGCTGGCCAATTCGTCCGCCGGACTCGGAATGGCGCGAGACTTTGCGAGGTAGCTCCGTGAGCCAAAAATAGGCCGCGGGCACAGCCGCGCCCAAAAATAACCGCCCGAAGGCCGGGGCGCCAAGTTCGTCCAGCGGAAAAAGGCCACAAAAACAGGTGGGCTATAGCCTAGGGGGGTGGGGCTGGCCCACTTCGTCCGCCGGACTCGGAATGGTGCGAGACATTGCGAGGCGCCTCTGTGTGCCAAAAATAGGCTACGGCCACAGCCGCGCCTAAAAATAACAGCCCGAAGGCCGGGGCGCCAAGTTCGTCCAGCGGAAAAAGGCCACAAAAGCGGGTAGGCTATAGCCTTGGGGGCTGGGGCTGGCCAACTCCGTCCGCCGGACTCGGAACGGCGCAAGAGTTTGTGAGGCACCTCCGTGTGCCAAAAATATGCCGCGGGCACAGCCGCCCCCAAAAATAACTGCCCGAAGGCCGGGGCGCCAAGTTCGTCCAGCGGAATAAGGCCACAAAAACGGGTGGGCTATAGCCTTGGGGGGTGGGGCTTGCCAACTTCATCCGCCGGACTCGGAATGGCGCGAGACTTTGCGAGGCGCCTCCGTGTGCCAAAAATAGGCCGCGGGTACGGCCGCGCCCAAAAATAACCGCCCGAAGGCCGGGGTGCCAAATTCGTCCAGCGGAAAAAGGCCAAAAAAACGGGTGGGCTATAGCCTTGGGGGGTGGGGCTGGCCAACTTCGTCCGCCGGACTCGGAATGGCGCGAGACTTTGCGAGGCACCTCCGTGTGCGAAAAATTGGCCACGGGCACAGCCGCGCCCAAAAATAACCGCCCGAAGGCCGGGGCGCCAAGTTCGTCCAGCGGAAAAAGGCCACAAAAACAGGTGGGCTATAGCCTAGGGGGGTGGGGCTGGTCAACTTCGTCCGCCGGACTCGGAATGGCGCTAGACTTTGAGAGGCGCCTCCGTGTGCCGAAAATAGGCCGCGGGCTCAGCAGCGCCATAAATAACCGCCTGAATGCCGGGGCGCCAAATTCGTCCAGCGGAAAAAGGCCAAAAAAACGGGTGGGCTATAGCCTTGGGGGGTGGGGCTGGCCAACTTCGTCCGCCGGACTCAGAATGGCTCGAGACTTTGCGAGGCGCCTCCGTGTGCCAAAAATAGGCCGTGGGCACAGCCGCGCCCAAAAATAACCGCCCTAAGGCCGGGGCGCCAAGTTTGTCCAGCGGAAAAAGGCCACAAAAACGGGTGGGCTATAGCCTTGGGGGGTGGGGCTGGCCAACTTCGTCCGCCGGACTCGGAATGGCGCGAGACTTTGCGAGGCACCTCCGTGTGCCAAAAATAGGCCGCGGGCAGAGCCTTGCCCAAAAATAACCACCCTAAGGCCGGGGCGCCAAGTTCGTCCACCGGAAAAAGGCCAAAAAAACGGGTGGGCTATAGCCTTGGGGGGTGGGGCTGGCCAACTTCGTCCGCCGGACTCGGAATGGCGCGAGACTTTGCGAGGCGCCTCCGTGTGCGAAAAATTGGCCGCGGGCACAGCCGCGCCCAAAAATAACCGCCCGAAGGCCGGGGCGCGAAGTTCGTCCAGCGGAAAAAGGCCACAAAAACAGGTGGGCTATAGCCTAGGGGGGTGGGGCTGGTCAACTTCGTCCGCCGGACTCGGAATGGTGCGAGACTTTGCGAGGCGCCTCCGTGTGCCGAAAATAGTCCGCGGGCACAGCCGCGCCCAAAAATAACCACCCGAATGCCGGGGTGCCAAGTTCGTACAGCAGAAAAAGGCCATAAAAACGGGTGGGCTATAGCCTTGGGGGGTGGGGCTGGCCAACTTCGTCCGCCGGACTCGGAATGGCGCGAGACTTTGCGAGGCGCCTCCGTGTCCCAAAAGTAGGCCGCGGGCATAGCCGCGCCCAAAAATAACCTCCCGAAGGCCGGGGTGCCAAGTTCGTCCAGCGGAAAAAGGCCGCAAAAACGGGTGGCCTATAGCCTTGCGGGGTGGGGCTGGCCCACTTCGTCTGCCGGACTCGGAACGGCGCAAGACTTGGCGAGGCGCCTCCGTGTGCCAAAAATAGGCCCTGGGCACAGCCGCGTTTAAAAATAACCGCCCGAAGGCCGGGGCGCCAAAATCATCCAGTGGAAAAAGGCCACAAAAACGGGTGGGCTATAGCCTTGGGGGGTGGGGCTGGCCAACTTCGTCCGCCGGACTCGGAATGGCCCGAGACTTTGAGAGGTGCCTCCGTGTCCCAAAATTAGGCTGCGGGCTCAGCTGCGCCATAAATAACCGCCTGAATGCCGGGGCGCCAAGTTCGTCCAGCGGAAAAAGGCCACAAAAACGGGTGGGCAATAGCCTTGGGGGGTGGGGCTGGCCAACTTCGTCCGCCGGACTCGGAATGGCGCGAGACATTGCGAGGCACCTCCGTGTGCTAAAAATAGGCCCTGGACACAGCCGCGCCCAAAAATAACCGCCCGAAGGCCGGGGCGCCAAGTTCGTCCAGCGGAAAAAGGCCACAAAAGCGGGTGGGCTATAGCCTTGGGGGGTGGGGCTGGCCAACTTCGTCTGCCGGACTCGGAACGGCGCAAGACTCGGCGAGGCGCCTCCGTGTGCCAAAAATAGGCCCTGGGCACAGCCGCGTTTAAAAATAACCGCCCGAAGGCCGGGGCGCCAAAATCGTCCAGTGGAAAAAGGCCACAAAAACGGGTGGGCTATAGCCTTGGGGGGTGGGGCTGGCCAACTTCGTCTGCCGGACTCGGAATGGCGCGAGACTTTGAGAGGTGCCTCCGTGTCCCAAAATTAGGCTGCGGGCTCAGCTGCGCCATAAATAACCGCCTGAATGCCGGGGCGCCAAGTTCGTCCAGCGGAAAAAGGCCACAAAAACGGGTGGGCTATAGCCTTGGGGGGTGGGGCTGGCCAACTTCGTCCGCCGGACTCGGAACGGCGCGAGACTTTGCGAGGCGCCTCCCTGTGCCAAAAATAGGCCGTGGGCACAGCCGCGTCCAAAAATAACCGCCCGAAGGCCGGGGCGCCACGTTCGTCCCGCGGAAAAACGCCACAAAAACGGGTGGGCTACAGCCATGGGGGGTGGGGCTTGCGAACTTCGTCCACCGGACTCGGAATGGCGCGAGACTTTGCGAGGCGCCTCTGTGTGCCAAAAATAGGCCGCGGGCACAGCCGCACCCAAAAATAACCACCCTAAGGCCGGGGCGCCCAGTTCGTCCAGCGGAAAAAGGCCACAAAAACGGGTGGGCTATAGCCTTGGGGGGTGGGGCTGGCCAACTTCGTCTGCGGACTCGGAATGGCGCGAGACTTTGAGAGGTGCCTCCGTGTCCCAAAAATAGGCCGCGGGCTCAGCAGCGCCATAAATAACCGCCTGAATGCCGGGGCGCCTAGTTCGTCCAGCGGAAAAAGGCCAAAAAAACGGGTGGGCTATAGCCTTGGGGGGTGGGGCTGGCCAACTTCGTCCGCCGGAATCGGAATGGCGCGAGACTTTGCGAGGCGCCTCCGTGTGCCAAAAATAGGCTGCGGGCACGGCCGCGCCCAAAAATAACCGCCCGAAGGCCGGGGCGCCAAATTCGTCCAGCGGAAAAAGGCCAAAAAAACGGGTGGGCTATAGCCTTGGGGGGTGGGGCAGGCCAACTTCGTCCGCCGGACTCGGAATGGCGCGAGACTTTGTGAGGCACCTCCGTGTGCCAAAAATAGGCCGCGGGCACAGCCGTGCCCAAAAATAACTGCCCGAATGCCAGGGCGCCAAGTTCGTCCAGCGGAAAAAGGCCAAAAAAACGGGTGGGCTATAGCCTTGGGGGGTGGGGCAGGCCAACTTCGTCCGCCGGACTCGGAATGGCGCGAGACTTTGCGAGGCACCTCCGTGTACCAAAAATAGGCCGTGGGCACAGCCGCCCCCAAAAATAACCGCCCGAAGGACGGGGCGCCAAGTTCGTCCAGCGGAAAAAGGCCACAAAAATAGGTGGGCTATAGCCTAGGGGGGTGGGGCTGGTCAACTTCGTCCGCCGGAGTCGGAATGGTGCGCGAATTTGCGAGGCTCCTCCAAGTCCCAAAAGTAGGCCGCGGGCACAGCCGCGCCCCAAAATAACCGCACGGAGGCCGGGGCGCCAAGTTCGGCCAGCGGAAAAATACCACAAAAACGGGTGGGCTATAGCCTTGGGGGGTGGAGCTGGCCAACTTCGTCCGCCGGACTTAGAATGGCGCGAGACTTTGCGAGGCACCTCCGTGTGCCAAAAATAGGCCGCGGGCACAGCCGCACCAAAAAATAATCGCTCGAAGGCCGGGGCGCCAAGTTCGTCCAGCGGAAAAAGGCCACAGAAACGGGTGGGCTATAACCTTGGGGGGTGGGGCTAGCCAACTTCGTCCGCCGGCCTCGGAATGGCGCGAGACTTTGTGAGGCACCTCCGTGTGCCAAAAATAGGCCGCGGGCACAGCCGTGCCCAAAAATAACTGCCCAAAAATAACTGCCCGAATGCCAGGGCGCCAAGTTCGTCCAGCGGAAAAAGGCCAAAAAAACGGGTGGGCTATAGCCTTGGGGGGTGGGGCAGGCCAACTTCGTCCGCCGGACTCGGAATGGCGCGAGACTTTGCGAGGCACTTCCGTGTACCAAAAATAGGCCGTGGGCACAGCCGCACCCAAAAATAACCGCCCGAAGGACGGGGCGCCAAGTTCGTCCAGCGGAAAAAGGCCACAAAAACAGGTGGGCTATAGCCTAGGGGGGTGGGGCTGGTCAACTTCGTCCGCCGGAGTCGGAATGGTGCGAGAATTTGCGAGGCGCCTCCGTGTGCCGAAAATAGGCCGCGGGCTCAGCAGCGCCATAAATAACCGCCGGAATGCCGGGGCGCCAAGTTCGTCCAGCGGAAAAAGGCCACAAAAACGGGTGGGCTATAGCCTTGGGGGGTGGGGCTGGCCAACTTCGTCCGCCGGACTCGGAATGGCGCG
Source organism: Citrus x limon (assembly GCA_034663535.1). NCBI lineage: Eukaryota > Viridiplantae > Streptophyta > Magnoliopsida > Sapindales > Rutaceae > Citrus > Citrus x limon. Next base: position 33,535,187 of record CM067991.1, read on the forward strand.
AGAGTTTGCGAGGCGCCTCCGTGTGCCAAAAATAGGCCGCGGGCGCAGCCGCGCCCAAAAATAACCGCCCGAAGGCCGGGGCGCCAAGTTCGTCCAGCGGAAAAAGGCCACAAAAACGGGTGGGCTATAGCCTTGGGGGGTGGGGCTGGCCAACTTCGTCTGCCGGACTCGGAATGGCGCGAGACTTTGAGAGGTGCCTCCGTGTCCCAAAAATAGGCCGCAGGCTCAGCAGCGCCATAAATAACCGCCTGAATGCCGGGGCGCCTAGTTCGTCCAGCGGAAAAAGGCCAAAAAAACGGGTGGGCTATAGCCTTGGGGGGTGGGGCTGGCCAACTTCGTCCGCCGGAATCGGAATGGCGCGAGACTATGCGAGGCGCCTCCGTGTGCCAAAAATAGGTTGCGGGCACGGCCGCGCCCAAAAATAACCGCCCGAAGGCCGGGGCGCCAAATTCGTCCAGCGGAAAAAGGCCAAAAAAACGGGTGGGCTATAGCCTTGGGGGGTGGGGCAGGCCAACTTCGTCCGCCGGACTCGGAATGGCGCGAGACTTTGTGAGGCACCTCCGTGTACCAAAAATAGGCCGCGGGCACAGCCCTGCCCGAATGCCAGGGCGCCAAGTTCGTCCAGCGGAAAAAGGCCAAAAAAACGGGTGGGCTATAGCCTTGGGGGGTGGGGCAGGCCAACTTCGTCCGCCGGACTCGGAATGGCGCGAGACTTTGCGAGGCACCTCCGTGTACCAAAAATAGGCCGTGGGCACAGCCGCCCCCAAAAATAACCGCCCGAAGGACGGGGCGCCAAGTTCGTCCAGCGGAAAAAGGCCACAAAAACAGGTGGGCTATAGCCTAGGGGGGTGGGGCTGGTCAACTTCGTCCGCCGGAGTCGGAATGGTGCGCGAATTTGCGAGGCTCCTCCATGTCCCAAAAGTAGGCCGCGGGCACAGCCGCGCCCCAAAATAACCGCACGGAGGCCGGGGCGCCAAGTTCGGCCAGCGGAAAAAGGCCACAAAAACGGGTGGGCTATATCCTTGAGGGATGGGGCTGGCCAACTTCATCCGCAGGACTCGGAATGGCGCGAGACTTTGCGAGGCTCCTCCGAGTGCCAAAAATAGGCCGCGGGCACAGCCGCACCCAAAAATAACCACCCGAAGGCCGGGGCACCAAATTCGTCCAGCGGAAAAAGGCCACAAATACGGGTGGGCTATAGCCTTGGGGGGTGGGGCTGGCCAACTTCGTCCGCCGGACTCGGAATGGCGGGAGACTTTGCGAAGCGCCTCCGTGTGCCAAAAATAGGCCGCGGGCACAGCCTTACCCAAAAATAACCGCCCGAAGGCCGGGGCGCCGAGTTCGTCCAGCGGAAAAAGGCCACAAATACGGGTGGGCTATAGCCTTGGGGGGTGGGGCTGGCCAACTTCGTCCGCTGGACTCGGAATGGCGGGAGACTTTGCGAAACGCCTCCGTGTGCCAAAAATAGGCCGCGGGCACAGCCGCACCCAAAAATAACCGCCCGAAGGCCGGGGCGCCAAGTTCGTCCACCGAAAAAAGGCCACAAAAACGGGTGGGCTATATCCTTGAGGGATGGGGCTGGCCAACTTCGTCCGCCGGACTCGGAATGGCGCGAGACTTTGCGAGGTGCCTCCGTGTGCCAAAAATAGGCCGCGGACACAGCCGTGCCCAAAAATAATGGCCCGAAGGCCGAGGCACCAAGTTCGTCCAGCGGAAAAAGGCCACAAATACGGGTGGGCTATAGCCTTGCGGGGTGGGGCTGGCGCACTTCATCCGCCGGACTCGGAATGGCGCGAGAGTTTGCGAGGCTCCTCCATGTGCTAAAAATAGGCCGCGGGCACAGCCGCGCCCAAAAATAACCGACCGAAGGCCGGGGCGCCAAGTTCGTCCAGCGGAAAAATGCCACAAAAACGGGTGGGCTATAGCCTTGGGGGGTGGGGCCATCCGACTTCGTCCGCCGGACTCGGAATGGCGCGAGACTTTGCGAGGTGCCTCTGTTCGCCAAAAATAGGCCGCGGGCACAGCCGCGCCCAAAAAAAACCGCCCGAAGGCCGGGGCGCCAAGTTCGTCCAGCGGAAAAATGCCATAAAAACGAGTGACCTATAGCATTGGGGGGTGGGGCTGGCCAACTTCGTCCGCCGGACTCGGAATGGCGCGAGACTTTACGAGGCACCTCCGTGTGCCAAAAATAGGGCGCGGCCACAGCCGCGCCCAAAAATAACCGCCCGAAGGCCAGGGCGCCAAGTTCATCCAGCGGAAAATGGCCACAAATACGGGTGGGCTATAGCCTTGGGGGGTGGGGCTGGCCAAATTCGTCCGCCGGACTCAGAATGGCGCGAGACTTTGCGAGGCGTCTCCGTGTGCCAAAAATAGGCTGCGGACACAGCCGCGCCCTAAAATAACCGCCCGAAGGCCGGGGCGGCAAGTTCGTCCAACGGAAAAAGGCCACAAATACGGGTGGGCTATAGCCTTGGGGGGTGGGGCTGGCCAACTCCGTCCGCCGGACTCGGAATGGCGCGAGACTTTGCGAGGCACCTCCGTGTGCCAAAAATAGGCCGCGGGCACAGCCGTACCCAAAAATAACCGCCCGAAGGCCGGGGCGCCAAATTCGTCCCGCGGAAAAAGTCCACAAAAATGGGTGGGCTATAGCCTTGAGGGGTGGGGCTGGCCAAATTCCTCCGCCGGGCTCGGAATGGCGCGAGAGTTTGCGAGGCGCCTGCGTGTGCCAAAAATAGGCCGCGGACACAGCCGCGCCCAAAAATAACTACCCGAAGGCCGGGGCGCCAAGTTCGTCCAGCGGAAAAAGGCCACAAAAACGGGTGGGCTATAGACTTGGGGGGTGGGGCTGGCCAACTTCGTCCGCCCGACTCGGAATGGCGTGAGACTTTGTGAGGCACCTCCGTGTGCCAAAAATTACAGCCCGAAGGCCAGGGCGCCAAGTTTGTCCTGCGGAAAAAGGCCACAAAAACGGGTGGGGTATAGCCTTTGGGGGTGGGGCTGCCCAACTTCGTCCGCGCGACTCGGAATGGCGCGAGACTTTGCGAGGCGCCTCCGTGTACCAAATATAGGCCGCGGGCACAACCGTACCCAAAAATAACCGCCCGAAGGCCGGGGCGCCAAGTTCGTCCAGCGGAAAAAGGCCACAAAAACGGGTGGGGTATAGCCTTTGGGGGTGGGGCTGGCCATCTTCGTCCGCCCGACTCGGAATGGCGCGAGACTTTGCGAGGTGCCTCCGTGTGCCAAAAATAGGCCGCGGGCTCAGCCGCACCCAAAAATAACCGCCCGAAGGCCGGGGCGCCAAGTTCGTCCACCGAAAAAAGGCCACAAAAACGGGTGGGCTATATCCTTGAGGGATGGGGCTGGCCAACTTCGTCCGCCGGACTCGGAATGGCGCGAGACTTTGCGAGGTGCCTCCGTGTGCCAAAAATAGGCCGCGGACACAGCCGTGCCCAAAAATAATGGCCCGAAGGCCGAGGCACCAAGTTCGTCCAGCGGAAAAAGGCCACAAATACGGGTGGGCTATAGCCTTGCGGGGTGGGGCTGGCCCACTTCGTCCGCCGGACTCGGAATGGCGCGAGAGTTTGCGAGGCTCCTCCATGTGCTAAAAATAGGCCGCGGGCACAGCCGCGCCCAAAAATAACCGACCGAAGGCCGGGGCGCCAAGTTCGTCCAGCGGAAAAATGCCACAAAAACGGGTGGGCTATAGCCTTGGGGGGTGGGGCCATCCGACTTCGTCCGCCGGACTCGGAATGGCGCGAGACTTTGCGAGGTGCCTCTGTTCGCCAAAAATAGGCCGCGGGCACAGCCGCGCCCAAAAATAACCGCCCGAAGGCCGGGGCGCCAAGTTCGTCCAGCGGAAAAATGCCATAAAAACGAGTGACCTATAGCATTGGGGGGTGGGGCTGGCCAACTTCGTCCGCCGGACTCGGAATGGCGCGAGACTTTACGAGGCACCTCCGTGTGCCAAAAATAGGCCGCGGCACAGCCGCGCCCAAAAATAACCGCCCGAATGCCGGGGCGCCAAGTTCGTCCAGCGGAAAAAGGCCCCAAATACGGGTGGGCTATAGCCTTGGGGGGTGGGGCTGGCCAACTTCGTCCGTCGGACTCGGAATGGCGCGAGACTTTATGAGGCGCCTCCGAGTGCCAAAAATAGGCCGCGGGTACAGCCGCACCCAAAAATAACCGCCCGAAGTCCGGGGCGCCAAGTTCGTCCAGCGGAAAAAGGCCACAAAAACGGGTGGGCTATAGCCTGGGGGGGTGGGGCTGGCCAACTTCGTCCGCCGGACTCGGAATGGCGCGAGACTTTGCGAGGTGCCTCCGTGTGTAAAAAATAGTGCCGCGCCCAAAAATAACCGCCCGAAGGCCGGGGCGCCAAGTTCGTCCAGCGGAAAAAGGCCACAAATAGGGGTGGGCTATAGCCTTGGGGGGTGGGGCTGGCCAACTTTGCCCGCCGGACTCGGAAGGGTGCGAGACTTTGCGAGGTGCCTCCGTGTGCAAAAAATAGGCCGCGGACACAGCCGCACCCAAAAATCACCGCCCGAAGGCCGGGGCGCCAAGTTCGTCCTGCGGAAAAAGGCCACAAATACGGGTGGGCTATAGCCTTGGGGGGTGGGGCTGGACAACTTCGTCCGCCGGACTCGGAATGGCGCGAGACTTTGCGAGGCGCCTCTGTGTGCCAAAAATAGGCAACGGGCACAGCCGCGCCCAAAAATAACCGCCCGAAGGCCGGGGCGCCAAGTTCGTCCTGCGGAAAAAGGCCTCAAATACGGGTGGGGGCTGGCCTACTTCGTCCGTCGGACTCGGAATGGCGCGAGACTTTACGAGGCACCTCCGTGTGCCAAAAATTGGCCGCGGGCACAGCCGTGCCCAAAAATAACCGCCCGAAGGCCGGAGCGCCAAGTTCGTCGAGCGGAAAAAGGCCACAAATCGGGGTGGGCTATAGCCTTGGGGGGTGGGGCTGCCCAACTGCGCCCGCCGGACTCGGAAGGGCGCGAGACTTTGCGAGGCACCTCCGTGTGCAAAAAATAGGCCGCGGACACAGCCGCGCCCAAAAATAACCGCCCGAAGGCCGGGGCGCCAAGTTCGTCCTGCGCAAAAAGGCCACAAATACGGGTGGGCTATAGCCTTGGGGGGTGGGGCTGTCCAACTTCGTCCGCCGGACTCGGAATGGTGCGAGATTTTGCGAAGCGCCTCCGTGTGCCAAAAATAGGCGGCGGGCACAGCCGCGCCCAAAAATAACCGCTTGAAGGCCGGGGCGCCTAGTTCATCCAGCGGAAAAAGGCCACAAAATGGGTGGGCTATAGCCTTGGGGGGTGGGGCTGGCCAACCTCATCCGCCGGACTCGGAATGGCGCGAGACTTTACGAGGCGCCTCCGTGTGCCAATAATAGGCCGCGGGCACAGCCGCGCCCAAAAATAACCGCTTGAAGGCCGGGGCGCCAAGTTCGTCCTGCGGAAAAAGGCCACAAATACGGGTGGGCTATAGCCTTGGGGGGTGGGGCTGGCCAACTTCGTCCGCGGGACTCGGAATGGCGCGAGACTTTGCGAGGCGGCTCCGTGTGTAAAAAGTAGGCCGCGGGCGCAGCCGCGCCCAAAAATAACCGCCCGATGGCCGGGGCGCGAAGTTCCTCCTGCGGAAAAAGGCCACAAATATGGGTGGGCTATAGCCTTGGGGGGTGGGGCTGGCCCATTTCGTCCGCCGGACTCGGAATGGCGCGAGAATTTGCGAGGCACCTCCGTGTGCCAAAAATAGGCCGTGGGCACAGCCGCGCCCAAAAATAACCACTTGAAGGCCGGGGCGCCAAGTTCGTCCAGCGGAAAAAGGCCAGAAAATGGGTGGGCTATAGCCTTGGGGGGTGGGGCTGGCCAACCTCGTCCGCCGGACTCGGAATGGCGCGAGACTTTGCGAGGCGCCTCCGTGTGCCAAAAATAGGCCGCGGGCACAGCCTCGCCCAAAAATAACCGCCCGAAGGCCGGGGCGACAAGTACGTCCAGAGGAAAATGGCCACAAATACGGGTGGGATATAGCCTTGGGGGGTGGGGCTGGCCAACTTCGTCCGCCGGACTCGGAATGGCGCGAGACTTTGCGAGGCCCCTCCGTGTGCCAAAAATAGGCCGCGGGCACAGCCGCGCCCAAAAATAACCGCTTGAAGGCCGGGGCGCCAAGTTCGTCCTGCGGAAAAAGGCCACAAATACGGGTGGGCTATAGCCTTGGGGGGTGGGGCTGGCCAACTTCGTCCGTCGGACTCGGAATGGCGCGAGAGTTTGAGAGGCACCTCCGTGTGCCAAAAATAGGCCGCGGGCACAGCCGTACCCAAAAATAACAGCCCGAAGGCCGGGGCGCCAAGTTCGTCCAGCGGAAAAAGGCAACAAATACGGGTGGGCTATAGCCTTGGGGGGTGGGGATGGCCAACTTCGTCCGTCGGACTCGGAATGGCGCGAGACTTTGCGAGGCGCCTCCGTGTGCCGAAAATAGGCCGCGGGCACTGCCGCGCCCAAAAATAACCGCTTGAAAGCCGGGGCGCCAAGTTCGTCCTGCGGAAAAAGGCCACAAATACGGGTGGGCTATAGCCTTGGGGGGTGGGGCAGGCGAATTTCGTCCGCCGGACTCGGAATGGCGCGAGACTTTGCGAGGCGCCTCCGTGTGCCAAAAATAGGCCGCGGGCACAGCCGCGCCCAAAAATAACCGCTTGAAGGCCGGGGCGCCTAGTTCGTCCAGCGGAAAAAGGCCACAAAATGGGTGGGCTATAGCCTTGGGGGGTGGGGCTGGCCAGCCTCATCCTCCGGACTCGGAATGGCGCGAGACTTAGCGAGGCGCCTCCGTGTACCAAAAATAGGCTGCGGGCACAGCCGCGCCCAAAAATAACCGCCCGAAGGCCGGGGCGCCAAGTACGTCCAGAGGAAAAAGGCCACAAATACGGGTGGGGTATAGCCTTGGGGGGTGGGCCTGGCAAACTTCGTCCGCCGGACTCGGAATGGCGTGAGACTTTACGAGGTGCCTCCGTGTGCCAATAATAGGCCGCGGGCACAGCCGCGCCCAAAAATAACCGCTTGAAGGCCGGGGCGCCAAGTTCGTCCTGCGGAAAAAGGCCACAAATACGGGTGGGCTATAGCCTTGGGGGGTGGGGCTGGCCAACTTCGTCCGCCGGACTCGGAATGGTGCGAGACTTTGCGAGGCGGCTCCGTGTGTAAAAAGTAGGCCGCGGGCGCAGCCGCGCCCAAAAATAACAGCCCGATGGCCAGGGCGCCAAGTTCGTCCTGCGGAAAAAGGCCACAAATATGGGTGGGCTATAGCCTTGGGGGGTGGGGCTGGCCAACTTCGTCCGCCGGACTCGGAATGGCGCGAGAATTTGCGAGGCGCCTCCGTGTGCCAAAAATAGGCCGCGGGCACTGCCGCGCCCAAAAATAACCGCTTGAAAGCCGGGGCGCCAAGTTCGTGCTGCGGAAAAAGGCCACAAATACGGGTGGGCTATAGCCTTGGGGGGTGGGGCAGGCGAATTCGTCCGCCGGACTCGGAATGGCGCGAGACTTTGCGAGGCGCCTCCGTGTGCCAAAAATAGGCCGCAGGAACAGCCGCGCCCAAAAGTCACCGCCCGAAGGCCGGGGCGCCAAGTTCGTCCTGCGGAAAAAGGCCACAAATACGGGTGGGCTATAGCCTTGGGGGGTGGGGCAGGCCAACTTCGTCCGCCGGACTCGGAATGGCGCGAGACTTTGCGAGGTGCCTCTGTGTGCAAAAAATAGGCCGCGGGCACAGCCGCGCCCAAAAATAACCGCCCGAAGGCCGGGGCGCCAAGTTCGTCCAGCGGAAAAAAACCACAAATAGGGGTGGGCTATAGCCTTGGGGGGTGGGGCTAGCCAACTTCGTCCGCCGGACTCGGAAAGGTGCGAGACTTTGCGAGGCGCCTCTGTGTGCCAAAAATAGGCCGCGGGCACCACCGCGCCCAAAAAAAAACCGCTTGAAGGCCAGGGCGCCAAGTTCGTCCAGCGGAAAAAGGCCACAAAAACGGGTGGGCTACAGCCTTGGGGGGTGGGGCTGGCCAACTTCGTCCGCCGGTCGCGGAATGGTGCGAGACTTTGCGAGGCGCCGCCTTGCGCCAAAAATAGGCCGCGGGCAAAGCCGCGCCCAAAAATAACCGCCCGAAGGCCGGGGCGCCAAGTTCGTCCAGCGGAAAAAGGCCAAAAATACGGGTGGGCTATAGCCTTGGGGGGTGGGGCGGGCCAACTTCGTCCGCCGGACTAGGAATGGCGCGAGACTTTGCGAGGCGCCTCCGTGTGCCAAAAATAGGCCGCGGGCACTGCCGCGCCCAAAAATAACCGCTTGAAGGCCAGGGCGCCAAGTTCATCCAGCGGAAAAAGGCCACAAAAACGGGTGGGCTACAGCCTTGGGGGGTGGGGCTGGCCAACTTCGTCCGCCGGTCGCGGAATGGTACGAGACTTTGCGAGGCGCCGCCTTGCGCCAAAAATAGGCCGCGGGCAAAGCCGCGCCCAAAAATAACCGCCCGAAGGCCGGGGCGCCAAGTTCGTCAAGCGGAAAAAGGCCACCAAAACGGGTGGGCTATAGCCTTGGGGGGTGGGGCTAGCCAACTTCGTCCGCCGGACTCGGAATGGCGCGAGACTTTGCGAGGCGCCTCCGTGTGTAAAAAGTAGGCTGCGGGCGCAGCCGCGCACTAAAATAACCGCCCGATGGCCGGGGCGCCAAGTTCGTCCTGCGGAAAAAGGCCACAAATATGGGTGGGCTATAGCCTTGGGGGGTGGGGCTGGCCAACTTCGTCCACCGGACTCGGAATGGCGCGAGAATTTGCGAGGCGCCTCCGTGTGCCAAAAATAGGCCGCGGACACTGCCGCCCCCAAAAATAACTGCTTGAAAGCCGGGGCGCCAAGTTCGTGCTGCGGAAAAAGGCCACAAATACGGGTGGGCTATAGCCTTGGGGGGTGGGGCAGGCGAATTCGTCCGCCGGACTCGGAATGGCGCGAGACTTTGCGAGGCGCCTCCGTGTGCCAAAAATAGGCCGCGGGAACAGCCGCGCCCAAAAGTCACCGCCCGAAGGCCGGGGCGCCAAGTTCGTCCTGCGGAAAAAGGCCACAAATACGGGTGGGCTATAGCCTTGGGGGGTGGGGCAGGCCAACTTCGTCCGCCGGACTCGGAATGGCGCGAGACTTTGCGAGGTGCCTCTGTGTGCAAAAAATAGGCCGCGGGCACAGCCGCGCCCAAAAATAACCGCCCGAAGGCCGGGGCGCCAAGTTCGTCCAGCGGAAAAAAACCACAAATAGGGGTGGGCTATAGCCTTGGGGGTGGGGCTAGCCATTTTCGTCCGCCGGACTCGGAATGGTGCGAGACTTTGCGAGGCGCCTCCGTGTGCCAAAAATAGGCCGCGGGCACCACCGCGCCCAAAAAAAACCGCTTGAAGGCCAGGGCGCCAAGTTCGTCCAGCGGAAAAAGGCCACAAAAACGGGTGGGCAACAGCCTTGGGGGGTGGGGCTGGCCAACTTCGTCCGCCGGTCGCGGAATGGTACGAGACTTTGCGAGGCGCCGCCTTGCGCCAAAAATAGGCCGTGGGCAGAACCGCGCCCAAAAATAACGGCCCGAAGGCCGGCGCGCCAAGTTCGTCCAGCGGAAAAAGGCCACTAAAACGGGTGGGCTATAGCCTTGGGGGGTGGGGCTGGCCGACTTCGTCCGCCGGACTCGGAATGGCGCGAGACATTGCGAGGCGCCTCCGTGTGCCAAAAATAGGCCATGGGCACAGCCGCGCCCAAAAATAACCACCCGAAGGCCGGGGCGCAAAGTTCGTCCAGCAGAAAAAGGCCACAAATACTGTGGGCTATAGCCTTGGGGGGTGGGGCTGGCCAACTTCGTCCGCCGGACTCGGAATGGCGCGAGACTTTGCGAGACTCCTCCGTGTGCCAAAAATAGGCCGCGGACACAGCCGCGCCCAAAAATAACCGCCCGAAGGCCTGGGCACCAAGTTCGTCCAGCGGAAAAAGGCCACAAAAACGGGTGGGCTATAGCCTTGGGGGGTGGGGCTGGCCGACTTCGTCCGCCGGACTCGGAATGGCACGAGCCATTGTGAGGCACCTCCGTGTGCCAAAAATAGGCCGCGGGCACCGCCTTGCCCAAAAATAACCACCCGAAGGCCGGGGCGCAAACTTCATCCAGCGGAAAAAGGCCACAAATACGGATGGACTATAGCCTTGGGGGGTGGGGCTGGCCAACTTCGTCCGCCGGACTCGGAATGGCACGCGACAGTGCGAGGCACCTCCATGTGCCAAAAATAGGCCGCGGGCACAGCCGTGCCCAAAAATAACCGCCCGACGGCCGGGGCGCAAACTTCGTCTAGCGGAAAAAGGCCACAAAAACAGATGGACTATAGCCTTGGGGGGTGGGGCTGGCCAACTACGTCCGCCGGACTCGGAATGGCGCGAGACTTTGCGAGGCACCTCCGTGTACCAAAAATAGAACGCGGGCTCAGCCGCGTCCAAAAATAACCGCCCGAAGGCCGGGGCGCCGAGTTCATTCAGCGGAAAAAGGCCACAAATACGGGTGGGCTATAGCCTTGGGGGGTGGGGCTGGCCAACTTCGTCCGCCGGACTCGGAATGGCACGAGACTTTGCGAGGCACCTCCGTGTACCAAAAATAGGCCGCGGGCACAGATGCGCCCAAAAATAACAGCCCGAAGGCCGGGGCACCAAGTTCGTCCAGCGGAAAAAGGCCACAAAAACGGGTGGGCTATAGCCTTGGGGGGTGGGGCTGGCCAACTTCGTCCGCCGGACTCGGAATAGCACGAGACTTTGCGAGGCGCCTCCATGTGCCAAAAATATGCCGCGGGCAGAGCCCCGCCCAAAAATAACCACCCGAAGGCCGGCGCGCCAAGTTCGTCCAGCGGAAAAAGGCCACAAAAACGGGTGGGCTATTGCCTTGGAGCGTGGGGCTGGCCAACTTCGTCCGCCGGACTCGGGATGGAGCGAGACTTTGCGAGGCGCCTCCGTTTGCCAAAAATAGGCCGCGGGCTCAGCCGCGCCCAAAAATAACCGCCCGAAGGCCGGGGCGCCGAGTCCGTCCAGCGGAAAAAGGCCACAAAAACGGGTGGGCTATAGCCTTGGGGGGTGGGCCTGGCCTACTTCGTCCGCCGGACTCGGAATGGCGCGAGACTTTGCGAGGCGCCTCCGTGCACAAAAAATAGGCCGCGGGCACAGCCGTGCCAAAAAATAACCGCCCGAAGGCCGGGGCGCAAAGTAAGTCCAGCGGAAAAAGGCCAAAAAAACGGGTGGCCTATAGCCTTGGGGGGTGGGGCTGGCCAACTTCGTCCGCCGGACTCGGGATGGCGCGAGACTTTGCGAGGCGCCTCCGTGTGCCAAAAATAGGCCGCGGGCAAAGCCGCGCCCAAAAATAACCGCCCAAAGGCCGGGGCGCCAAGTTCATCCAGCGAAAAAAGGCCACAAAAACGGGTGGGCTATAGCCTTGGGGGGTGGGGCTGGCCAACCTCGTCCGCCGGACTCGGAATGGCACGAGACTTTGCGAGGCACCTCCGTGTGCCAAAAATAGGCCGTGGGATCAGCCGCGCCCAAAAATAACCGCCCAAAGGCCGGGGCGCCAAGTTCATCCAGCGGAAAAAGGCCACAAAAACGGGTGGGCTATAGCCTTGGGGGGTGGGGCTGGCCAACTTCGTCCGCCGGACTCGGAATGGCACGAGACTTTGCGAGGTGCCTCCGTGTGCCAAAAATAGGCCGTGGGCTCAGCCGCGCCCAAAAATAACGGCCCCAAGGCCGGGGCGCCAAGTTCATCCAGCGGAAGAAGGCCGCAAATACGGTTGGGCTATAGCCTTGGGGGGTGGGGCTGGCCAACTTCGTCCGCCGGACTCGGAATGGCGCGACACTTTGCGAGGCTCCTCCGTGTGCCAAAAATAGGCCGCGGACACAGCCGCGCCCAAAAATAACCGCCCGAAGGCCTGGGCGCCAAGTTCGTCCAGCGGAAAAAGGCCACAAAAACGGGTGGGCTATAGCCTTGGGGGGTGGGGCTGGCCGACTTCGTCCGCCGGACTCGGAATGGCGCGAGACATTGCGAGGGGCCTCCGTGCGCCAAAAATAGGTCGCGGGCACTGCCGCGCCCAAAAATAACCGCCCGAAGGCCGGGGCGCCAAGTTCGTCCAGCGGAAAAAGGCCACAAAAACGGGTTGGCTATAGCCTTGGGTGGTGGGGCTGGCCAACTTCGTCCGCCGGACTCGGGATGGAGTGAGACTTTGCGAGGCGCCTCCGTTTGCCAAAAATAGGCCGCGGGCACAGCCGCGCCCAAAAATAACCGCCCAAGGCCGGGGCGCCAAGTTCCTCCAGCGGAAATAGGCCACAAATGCGGGTGGGCTATAGCCTTGGGGGGTGGGGATGGCAAACTACGTCCGCCGGACTCGGAATGGCGCGAGACTTTGCGAGGCCCCTCCGTGTGCCAAAAATAGGCCGCGGGCAAAGCCGCGCCCAAAAATAACCGCCCAAAGGCCGGGGCGCCAAGTTCATCCAGCGGAAAAAGGCCACAAAAGCGGGTGGGCTATAGCCTTGGGGGGTGGGGCTGGCCAACTTCGTCCGCCGGACTCGGGATGGCGTGAGACTTTGCGAGGCGCCTCCGTGTGCCAAAAATAGGCCGCGGGCGAAGCCGCGCCCAAAAATAACCGCCCAAAGGCCGGGGCGCCAAGTTCATCCAGCGGAAAAAGGCCACAAAAACGGGTGGGCTATAGCCTTGGGGGGTGGGGCTGGCCAACTTCGTCCGCCGGACTCGGAATGGCACGAGACTTTGCGAGGCACCTCCGTGTGCCAAAAATAGGCCGTGGGCTCAGCCGCGCCCAAAAATAACCGCCCAAAGGCCGGGGCGCCAAGTTCATCCAGCGGAAAAAGGCCACAAAAACGGGTGGGCTATAGCCTTGGGGGGTGGGGCTGGCCAACTTCGTCCGCCGGACTCGGAATGGCACGAGACTTTGCGAGGTGCCTCCGTGTGCCAAAAATAGGCCGTGGGCTCAGCCGCGCCCAAAAATAACGGCCCCAAGGCCGGGGCGCCAAGTTCATCCAGCGGAAGAAGGCCACAAATACGGTTGGGCTATAGCCTTGGGGGGTGGGGCTGGCCAACTTCGTCCGCCGGACTCGGAATGGCGCGACACTTTGCGAGGTTCCTCCGTGTGCCAAAAATAGGCCGCGGACACAGCCGCGCCCAAAAATAACCGCCCGAAGGCCTGGGCGCCAAGTTCGTCCAGCGGAAAAAGGCCACAAAAACGGGTGGGCTATAGCCTTGGGGGGTGGGGCTGGCCGACTTCGTCCGCCGGACTCGGAATGGCGCGAGACATTGCGAGGGGCCTCCGTGCGCCAAAAATAGGTCGCGGGCACTGCCGCGCCCAAAAATAACCGCCCGAAGGCCGGGGCGCCAAGTTCGTCCAGCGGAAAAAGGCCACAAAAACGGGTTGGCTATAGCCTTGGGTGGTGGGGCTGGCCAACTTCGTCCGCCGGACTCGGGATGGAGCGAGACTTTGCGAGGCGCCTCCGTGTGCCAAAAATAGGCCGCGGGCACAGCCGCGCCCAAAAATAACCGCCCCAAGGCCGGGGCGCCAAGTTCCTCCAGCGGAAATAGGCCACAAATGCGGGTGGGCTATAGCCTTGGGGGGTGGGGATGGCAAACTACGTCCGCCGGACTCGGAATGGCGCGAGACTTTGCGAGGCCCCTCCGTGTGCCAAAAATAGGCCGCGGGCACAGCCGCGCCCAAAAATAACAGCGAGAAGGCCGGGGCGCCAAGTTCGTCCAGCGGAAAACGGCCACAAATACGGGTGGACTATAGCCTTGGGGGGTGGGGCTGGCCAACTTCGTCCGCTGGACTCGGAATGGCGCGCGACTTTGCGAGGCGCCTCCGTGTGCCAAAAATAGGCAGCGGACACAGCCGCGCCCAAAAATAACCACCCGAAGGCCGGGTCGCCAAGTTCGTCCAGCGGAAAAAGGCCACAAAAACGGGTGGGCTATAGTCTTAGGGTGTGGGGCTGGCCAACTTCGTACGCCGGACTCGGGATGGCGCGAGACTTTGCGAGGCGCCTCCGTGTGCCAAAAATAGGCCGCGGGCAAAGCCGCGCCCAAAAATAACCGCCCAAAGGCCGGGGCGCCAAGTTCATCCAGCGGAAAAAGGCCACAAAAACGGGTGGGCTATAGCCTTGGGGGGTGGGGCTGGCCAACTTCGTCCGCCGGACTCGGAATGGCACGAGACTTTGCGAGGTGCCTCCGTGTGCCAAAAATAGGCCGTGGGCTCAGCCGCGCCCAAAAATAACGGCCCCAAGGCCGGGGCGCCAAGTTCATCCAGCGGAAGAAGGCCGCAAATACGGTTGGGCTATAGCCTTGGGGGGTGGGGCTGGCCAACTTCGTCCGCCGGACTCGGAATGGCGCGACACTTTGCGAGGCTCCTCCGTGTGCCAAAAATAGGCCGCGGACACAGCTGCGCCCAAAAATAACCGCCCGAAGGCCTGGGCGCCAAGTTCGTCCAGCGGAAAAAGGCCACAAAAACGGGTGGGCTATAGCCTTGGGGGGTGGGGCTGGCCGACTTCGTCCGCCGGACTCGGAATGGCGCGAGACATTGCGAGGGGCCTCCGTGCGCCAAAAATAGGTCGCGGGCACTGCCGCGCCCAAAAATAACCGCCCGAAGGCCGGGGCGCCAAGTTCGTCCAGCGGAAAAAGGCCACAAAAACGGGTTGGCTATAGCCTTGGGTGGTGGGGCTGGCCAACTTCGTCCGCCGGACTCGGGATGGAGCGAGACTTTGCGAGGTGCCTCCGTTTGCCAAAAATAGGCCGCGGGCACAGCCGCGCCCAAAAATAACCGCCCAAGGCCGGGGCGCCAAGTTCCTCCAGCGGAAATAGGCCACAAATGCGGGTGGGCTATAGCCTTGGGGGGTGGGGATGGCAAACTACGTCCGCCGGACTCGGAATGGCGCGAGACTTTGCGAGGCCCCTCCGTGTGCCAAAAATAGGCCGCGGGCAAAGCCGCGCCCAAAAATAACCGCCCAAAGGCCGGGGCGCCAAGTTCATCCAGCGGAAAAAGGCCACAAAAGCGGGTGGGCTATAGCCTTGGGGGGTGGGGCTGGCCAACTTCGTCTGCCGGACTCGGGATGGCGTGAGACTTTGCGAGGCGCCTCCGTGTGCCAAAAATAGGCCGCGGGCAAAGCCGCGCCCAAAAATAACCGCCCAAAGGCCGGGGCGCCAAGTTCATCCAGCGGAAAAAGGCCACAAAAACGGGTGGGCTATAGCCTTGGGGGGTGGGGCTGGCCAACTTCGTCCGCCGGACTCGGAATGGCACGAGACTTTGCGAGGCACCTCCGTGTGCCAAAAATAGGCCGTGGGCTCAGCCGCGCCCAAAAATAACCGCCCAAAGGCCGCGGCGCCAAGTTCATCCAGCGGAAAAAGGCCACAAAAACGGGTGGGCTATAGCCTTGGGGGGTGGGGCTGGCCAACTTCGTCCGCCGGACTCGGAATGGCACGAGACTTTGCGAGGTGCCTCCGTGTGCCAAAAATAGGCCGTGGGCTCAGCCGCGCCCAAAAATAACGGCCCCAAGGCCGGGGCGCCAAGTTCATCCAGCGGAAGAAGGCCACAAATACGGTTGGGCTATAGCCTTGGGGGGTGGGGCTGGCCAACTTCGTCCGCCGGACTCGGAATGGCGCGACACTTTGCGAGGTTCCTCCGTGTGCCAAAAATAGGCCGCGGGCACAGCCGCGCCCAAAAATAACAGCGAGAAGGCCGGGGCGCCAAGTTCGTCCAGCAGAAAACGGCCACAAATACGGGTGGACTATAGCCTTGGGGGGTGGGGCTGGCCAACTTCGTCCGCCGGACTCGGGATGCAGCGAGACTTTGCGAGGCGCCTCCGTGTGCCAAAAATAGGCCGCGGGCACAGCCGCGCCCAAAAATAACCGCCCCAAGGCCGGGGCGCCAAGTTCCTCCAGCGGAAATAGGCCACAAATGCGGGTGGGCTATAGCCTTGGGGGGTGGGGATGGCAAACTACGTCCGCCGGACTCGGAATGGCGCGAGACTTTGCGAGGCCCCTCCGTGTGCCAAAAATAGGCCGCGGGCACAGCCGCGCCCAAAAATAACAGCGAGAAGGCCGGGGCGCCAAGTTCGTCCAGCGGAAAACGGCCACAAATACGGGTGGACTATAGCCTTGGGGGGTGGGGCTGGCCAACTTCGTCTGCTGGACTCGGAATGGCGCGCGACTTTGCGAGGCGCCTCCGTGTGCCAAAAATAGGCAGCGGACACAGCCGCGCCCAAAAATAACCACCCGAAGGCCGGGTCGCCAAGTTCGTCCAGCGGAAAAAGGCCACAAAAACGGGTGGGCTATAGTCTTAGGGTGTGGGGCTGGCCAACTTCGTACGCCGGACTCGGGATGGCGCGAGACTTTGCGAGGCGCCTCCGTGTGCCAAAAATAGGCCGCGGGCAAAGCCGCGCCCAAAAATAACCGCCCAAAGGCCGGGGCGCCAAGTTCATCCAGCGGAAAAAGGCCACAAAAACGGGTGGGCTATAGCCTTGGGGGGTGGGGCTGGCCAACTTCGTCCGCCGGACTCGGAATGGCACGAGACTTTGCGAGGCGCCTCCGTGTGACAAAAATAGGCCGTGGGCTCAGCCGCGCCCAAAAATAACCGCCCAAAGGCCGGGGCGCCGAGTTCGTCCAGCGGAAAAAGGCCACAAATACGGGTGGGCTATAGCCTTGGGGGGTGGGGCTGGCCAACTTCGTCCGCCGGACTCGGAATGGCGCGAGAATTTGCGAGGCGCCTCCGTGTGCCAAAAATAGGCCGCGGACACTGCCGCGCCCAAAAATAACCGTTTGAAAGCCGGGGCGCCAAGTTCGTGCTGCGGAAAAAGGCCACAAATACGGGTGGGCTATAGCCTTGGGGGGTGGGGCAGGCGAATTCGTCCGCCGGACTCGGAATGGCGCGAGACTTTGCGAGGCGCCTCCGTGTGCCAAAAATAGGCCGCGGGAACAGCCGCGCCCAAAAGTCACCGCCCGAAGGCCGGGGCGCCAAGTTCGTCCTGCGGAAAAAGGCCACAAATACGGGTGGGCTATAGCCTTGGGGGGTGGGGCAGGCCAACTTCGTCCGCCGGACTCGGAATGGCGCGAGACTTTGCGAGGTGCCTCTGTGTGCAAAAAATAGGCCGCGGGCACAGCCGCGCCCAAAAATAACCGCCCGAAGGCCGGGGCGCCAAGTTCGTCCAGCGGAAAAAAACCACAAATAGGGGTGGGCTATAGCCTTGGGGGGTGGGGCTAGCCAAATTCGTCCGCCGGACTCGGAATGGTGCGAGACTTTGCGAGGCGCCTCCGTGTGCCAAAAATAGGCCGCGGGCAAAACAGCGCCCAAAAAAAACCGCTTGAAGGCCAGGGCGCCAAGTTCGTCCAGCGGAAAAAGGCCACAAAAACGGGTGGGCTACAGCCTTGGGGGGTGGGGCTGGCCAACTTCGTCCGCCGGTCGCGGAATGGTACGAGACTTTGCGAGGCGCCGCCTTGCGCCAAAAATAGGCCGTGGGCACAGCCGCGCCCAAAAATAACCACCCGAAGGCCGGGGCGCAAAGTTCGTCCAGCAGAAAAAGGCCACAAATACTGTGGGCTATAGCCTTGGGGGGTGGGGCTGGCCAACTTCGTCCGCCGGACTCGGAATGGCGCGAGACTTTGCGAGACTCCTCCGTGTGCCAAAAATAGGCCGCGGACACAGCCGCGCCCAAAAATAACCGCCCGAAGGCCTGGGCACCAAGTTCGTCCAGCGGAAAAAGGCCACAAAAACGGGTGGGCTATAGCCTTGGGGGGTGGGGCTGGCCGACTTCGTCCGCCGGACTCGGAATGGCACGAGCCATTGCGAGGCACCTCCGTGTGCCAAAAATAGGCAGCGGGCACCGCCTTGCCCAAAAATAACCACCCGAAGGCCGGGGCGCAAACTTCATCCAGCGGAAAAAGGCCACAAATACGGATGGACTATAGCCTTGGGGGGTGGGGCTGGCCAACTTCGTCCGCCGGACTCGGAATGGCACGCGACATTGCGAGGCACCTCCATGTGCCAAAAATAGGCCGCGGGCACAGCCGTGCCCAAAAATAACCGCCCGACGGCCGGGGCGCAAACTTCGTCTAGCGGAAAAAGGCCACAAAAACGGATGGACTATAGCCTTGGGGGGTGGGGCTGGCCAACTACGTCCGCCGGACTCGGAATGGCGCGAGACTTTGCGAGGCACCTCCGTGTACCAAAAATAGAACGCGGGCTCAGCCGCGCCCAAAAATAACCGCCCGAAGGCCGGGGCGCCGAGTTCATTCAGCGGAAAAAGGCCACAAATACGGGTGGGCTATAGCCTTGGGGGGTGGGGCTGGCCAACTTCGTCCGCCGGACTCGGAATGGTACGAGACTTTGCGAGGCACCTCCGTGTACCAAAAATAGGCCGCGGGCACAGATGCGCCCAAAAATAACAGCCCGAAGGCCGGGGCACCAAGTTCGTCCAGCGGAAAAAGGCCACAAAAACGGGTGGGCTATAGCCTTGGGGGGTGGGGCTGGCCAACTTCGTCCGCCGGACTCGGAATAGCACGAGACTTTGCGAGGCGCCTCCATGTGCCAAAAATATGCCGCGGGCAGAGCCGCGCCCAAAAATAACTGCTTGAAGGCCGGGGCGCCAAGTTCATCCAGCGGAAAAAGGCCACAAAAACGGGTGGGCTATAGCCTTGGGGGGTGGGGCTGGCCAACTTCGTCCGCCGGACTCGGAATGGCACGACACTTTGCGAGGCTCCTCCGTGTGCCAAAAATAGGGCGCGGACACAGCCGCGCCCAAAAATAACCGCCCGAAGGCCTGGGCGCCAAGTTCGTCCAGCGGAAGAAGGCCGCAAATACGGTTGGGCTATAGCCTTGGGGGGTGGGGCTGGCCAACTTCGTCCGCCGGACTCGGAATGGCACGAGACTTTGCGAGGCACCTCCGTGTGCCAAAAATAGGCCGTGGGATCAGCCGCGCCCAAAAATAACCGCCCAAAGGCCGGGGCGCCAAGTTCATCCAGCGGAAAAAGGCCACAAAAACGGGTGGGCTATAGCCTTGGGGGGTGGGGCTGGCCAACTTCGTCCGCCGGACTCGGAATGGCACGAGACTTTGCGAGGTGCCTCCGTGTGCCAAAAATAGGCCGCGGGCAAAGCCGCGCCCAAAAATAACCGCCCAAAGGCCGGGGCGCCAAGTTCATCCAGCGAAAAAAGGCCACAAAAACGGGTGGGCTATAGCCTTGGGGGGTGGGGCTGGCCAACCTCGTCCGCCGGACTCGGAATGGCACGAGACTTTGCGAGGCACCTCCGTGTGCCAAAAAATAGGCCGTGGGATCAGCCGCGCCCAAAAATAACCGCCCAAAGGCCGGGGCGCCAAGTTCATCCAGCGGAAAAAGGCCACAAAAACGGGTGGGCTATAGCCTTGGGGGGTGGGGCTGGCCAACTTCGTCCGCCGGACTCGGAATGGCACGAGACTTTGCGAGGTGCCTCCGTGTGCCAAAAATAGGCCGCGGGCAAAGCCGCGCCCAAAAATAACCGCCCGAAGGCCGGGGCGCCGAGTCCGTCCAGCGGAAAAAGGCCACAAAAACGGGTGGGCTATAGCCTTGGGGGGTGGGCCTGGCCTACTTCGTCCGCCGGACTCGGAATGGCGCGAGACTTTGCGAGGCGCCTCCGTGCACAAAAAATAGGCCGCGGGCACAGCCGTGCCAAAAAATAACCGCCCGAAGGCCGGGGCGCAAAGTAAGTCCAGCGGAAAAAGGCCAAAAAAACGGGTGGCCTATAGCCTTGGGGGGTGGGGCTGGCCAACTTCGTCCGCCGGACTCGGGATGGCGCGAGACTTTGCGAGGCGCCTCCGTGTGCCAAAAATAGGCCGCGGGCAAAGCCGCGCCCAAAAATAACCGCCCAAAGGCCGGGGCGCCAAGTTCATCCAGCGAAAAAAGGCCACAAAAACGGGTGGGCTATAGCCTTGGGGGGTGGGGCTGGCCAACCTCGTCCGCCGGACTCGGAATGGCACGAGACTTTGCGAGGCACCTCCGTGTGCCAAAAATAGGCCGTGGGATCAGCCGCGCCCAAAAATAACCGCCCAAAGGCCGGGGCGCCAAGTTCATCCAGCGGAAAAAGGCCACAAAAACGGGTGGGCTATAGCCTTGGGGGGTGGGGCTGGCCAACTTCGTCCGCCGGACTCGGAATGGCACGAGACTTTGCGAGGTGCCTCCGTGTGCCAAAAATAGGCCGTGGGCTCAGCCGCGCCCAAAAATAACGGCCCCAAGGCCGGGGCGCCAAGTTCATCCAGCGGAAGAAGGCCGCAAATACGGTTGGGCTATAGCCTTGGGGGGTGGGGCTGGCCAACTTCGTCCGCCGGACTCGGAATGGCGCGACACTTTGCGAGGCTCCTCCGTGTGCCAAAAATAGGCCGCGGACACAGCCGCGCCCAAAAATAACCGCCCGAAGGCCTGGGCGCCAAGTTCGTCCAGCGGAAAAAGGCCACAAAAACGGGTGGGCTATAGCCTTGGGGGGTGGGGCTGGCCGACTTCGTCCGCCGGACTCGGAATGGCGCGAGACATTACGAGGGGCCTCCGTGCGCCAAAAATAGGTCGCGGGCACTGCCGCGCCCAAAAATAACCGCCCGAAGGCCGGGGCGCCA
Organism: Citrus x limon; assembly: GCA_034663535.1. Lineage (NCBI taxonomy): Eukaryota > Viridiplantae > Streptophyta > Magnoliopsida > Sapindales > Rutaceae > Citrus > Citrus x limon. Next base: position 33,555,823 of record CM067991.1, read on the forward strand.
AGTTCGTCCAGCGGAAAAAGGCCACAAAAACGGGTTGGCTATAGCCTTGGGTGGTGGGGCTGGCCAACTTCGTCCGCCGGACTCGGGATGGAGCGAGACTTTGCGAGGTGCCTCCGTTTGCCAAAAATAGGCCGCGGGCACAGCCGCGCCCAAAAATAACCGCCCAAGGCCGGGGCGCCAAGTTCCTCCAGCGGAAATAGGCCACAAATGCGGGTGGGCTATAGCCTTGGGGGGTGGGGATGGCAAACTACGTCCGCCGGACTCGGAATGGCGCGAGACTTTGCGAGGCCCCTCCGTGTGCCAAAAATAGGCCGCGGGCAAAGCCGCGCCCAAAAATAACCGCCCAAAGGCCGGGGCGCCAAGTTCATCCAGCGGAAAAAGGCCACAAAAGCGGGTGGGCTATAGCCTTGGGGGGTGGGGCTGGCCAACTTCGTCCGCCGGACTCGGGATGGCGTGAGACTTTGCGAGGCGCCTCCGTGTGCCAAAAATTGGCCGCGGGCAAAGCCGCGCCCAAAAATAACCGCCCAAAGGCCGGGGCGCCAAGTTCATCCAGCGGAAAAAGGCCACAAAAACGGGTGGGCTATGGCCTTGGGGGGTGGGGCTGGCCAACTTCGTCCGCCGGACTCGGAATGGCACGAGACTTTGCGAGGCACCTCCGTGTGCCAAAAATAGGCCGTGGGCTCAGCCGCGCCCAAAAATAACCACCCAAAGGCCGGGGCGCCAAGTTCATCCAGCGGAAAAAGGCCACAAAAACGGGTGGGCTATAGCCTTGGGGGGTGGGGCTGGCCAACTTCGTCCGCCGGACTCGGAATGGCACGAGACTTTGCGAGGTGCCTCCGTGTGCCAAAAATAGGCCGTGGGCTCAGCCGCGCCCAAAAATAACGGCCCCAAGGCCGGGGCGCCAAGTTCATGCAGCGGAAGAAGGCCACAAATACGGTTGGGCTATAGCCTTGGGGGGTGGGGCTGGCCAACTTCGTCCGCCGGACTCGGAATGGCGCGATACTTTGCGAGGTTCCTCCGTGTGCCAAAAATAGGCCGCGGACACAGCCGCGCCAAAAAATAACCGCCCGAAGGCCTGGGCTCCAAGTTCGTCCAGCGGAAAAAGGCCACAAAAACGGGTGGGCTATAGCCTTGGGGGGTGGGGCTGGCCGACTTCGTCCGCCGGACTCGGAATGGCGCGAGACATTGCGAGGGGACTCCGTGCGCCAAAAATAGGTCGCGGGCACTGCCGCGCCCAAAAATAACCGCCCGAAGGCCGGGGCGCCAAGTTCGTCCAGCGGAAAAAGGCCACAAAAACGGGTTGGCTATAGCCTTGGGTGGTGGGGCTGGCCAACTTCGTCCGCCGGACTCGGGATGGAGCGAGACTTTGCGAGGCGCCTCCGTGTGCCAAAAATAGGCCGCGGGCACAGCCGCGCCCAAAAATAACCGCCCCAAGGCCGGGGCGCCAAGTTCCTCCAGCGGAAATAGGCCACAAATGCGGGTGGGCTATAGCCTTGGGGGGTGGGGATGGCAAACTACGTCCGCCGGACTCGGAATGGCGCGAGACTTTGCGAGGCCCCTCCGTGTGCCAAAAATAGGCCGAGGGCACAGCCGCGCCCAAAAATAACAGCGAGAAGGCCGGGGCGCCAAGTTCGTCCAGCGGAAAACGGCCACAAATACGGGTGGACTATAGCCTTGGGGGGTGGGGCCGGCCAACTTCGTCCGCTGGACTCAGAATGGCGCGCGACTTTGCGAGGCGCCTCCGTGTGCCAAAAATAGGCAGCGGACACAGCCGCGCCCAAAAATAACCACCCGAAGGCCGGGTCGCCAAGTTCGTCCAGCGGAAAAAGGCCACAAAAACGGGTGGGCTATAGTCTTAGGGTGTGGGGCTGGCCAACTTCGTACGCCGGACTCGGGATGGCGCGAGACTTTGCGAGGCGCCTCCGTGTGCCAAAAATAGGCCGCGGGCAAAGCCGCGCCCAAAAATAACCGCCCAAAGGCCGGGGCGCCAAGTTCATCCAGCGGAAAAAGGCCACAAAAACGGGTGGGCTATAGCCTTGGGGGGTGGGGCTGGCCAACTTCGTCCGCCGGACTCGGAATGGCACGAGACTTTGCGAGGCGCCTCCGTGTGACAAAAATAGGCCGTGGGCTCAGCCGCGCCCAAAAATAACCGCCCAAAGGCCGGGGCGCCGAGTTCGTCCAGCGGAAAAAGGCCACAAATACGGGTGGGCTATAGCCTTGGGGGGTGGGGCTGGCCAACTTCGTCCGCCGGACTCGGAATGGCGCGAGATTTTGCGAGGCACCTCCGTGTACCAAAAATAGGCCGCGGGCACAGCCGCGCCCAAAAATAACAGCCCGAAGGCCGGGGCACCAAGTTTATCCAACGGAAAAAGGCCACAAAAACGGGTGGGCGATAGCCTTGGGGGGTGGGGCTGGCCAACTTCGTCCGCCGGACTCGGAATAGCGCGAGACTTTGCGAGGTGCCTCCATGTGCCAAAAATAGGCCGCGGGCATAGCCGCTCCCAAAAATAACTGCCCGAAGGCCGGGGCGCCGAGTCCGTCCAGCGGAAAAAGGCCACAAAAACGGGTGGGCTATAGCCTTGGGGGGTGGGGCTGGCCAACTTCGTCCGCCGGACTCGGAATGGCGCGAGATTTTGCGAGGCACCTCCGTGTACCAAAAATAGGCCGTGGGCACAGCCGCGCCCAAAAATAACAGCCCGAAGGCCGGGGCACCAAGTTCATCCAGCGGAAAAAGGCCACAAAAACGGGTGGGCGATAGCCTTGGCGGGTGGGGCTGGCCAACTTCGTCCGCCGGACTCGGAATAGCACGAGACTTTGCGAGGCGCCTCCGTGTGCCAAAAATAGGCCGTGGGCTCAGCCGCGCCCAAAAATAACCGCCCGAAAGCCGGGGCGCCGAGTTCGTCCAGCGGAAAAAGGCCACAAATACGGGTGGGCTATAGCCTTGGGGGGTGGGGCTGGCCAACTTCGTCCGCCGGACTCAGAATGGCGCGAGATTTTGCGAGGCACCTCCGTGTACCAAAAATAGGCCGCGGGCACAGCCGCGCCCAAAAATAACAGCCCGAAGGCCGGGGCACCAAGTTCATCCAGCGGAAAAAGGCCACAAAAACGGGGTGGGCGATAGCCTTGGGGGGTGGGGCTGGCCAACTTCGTCCGCCGGACTCGGGATGGCGCGAGACTTTGCGAGGCGCCTCCGTGTGCCAAAAATAGGCCGCGGGCACAGCCGTGCTTAAAAATAACCGCCCCAAGGCCGGGGCGCCAATTCGTCCAGCGGAAATAGGCCACAAATACGGGTGGGCTATAGCCTTGGGGGGTGGGGATGGCAAACTACGTCCGCCGGACTCGGAATGGCGCGAGACTTTGCGAGGCCCCTCCGTGTGCCAAAAATAGGCCGCGGGCACAGCCGCGCCCAAAAATAACCGCGTGAAGGCCGGGGCGCCAAGTTCGTCCAGCGGAAAACGGCCACTAATACGGGTGGACTATAGCCTTGGGGGGTGGGGCTGGCCAACTTCGTCCGCCGGACTCAGAATGGCACGAGACTTTGCGAGGCACCTCCGTGTGCCAAAAATAGGCCGTGGGCTCAGCCGCGCCCAAAAATAACCCCCCAAAGGCCGGGGCGCCGAGTTCGTCCAGCGGAAAAAGGCCACAAATACGGGTGGGCTATAGCCTTGGGGGGTGGGGCTGGCCAACTTCGTCCGCCGGACTCGGAATGGTGCGAGACATTGCGAGGGGCCTCCGTGCGCCAAAAATAGGTCGCGGGTACTGCCGGTCCCAAAAATAACCGCCCGAAGGCCGGGGCGCAAAGTTCGTCCAGCGGAAAAAGGCCACAAAAACGGGTTGGCTATAGCCTTGGGGGGTGGGGATGGCAAACTACGTCCGCCGGACTCGGAATGGCGCGAGACTTTGCGAGGCTCCTCCGTGTGCCAAAAATAGGCCGCGGGCACAGCCGCGCCCAAAAATAACCGCGTGAAGGCCAGGGCGCCAAGTTCGTCCAGCGGAAAACGGCCACTAATACGGGTGGACTATAGCCTTGGGGGGTGGGGCTGGCCAACTTCGTCCGCCGGACTCAGAATGGCACGAGTCTTTGTGAGGCACCTCCGTGTGCCAAAAATAGGCCGTGGGCTCAGCCGCGCCCAAAAATAACCCCCCAAAGGCCGGGGCGCCGAGTTCGTCCAGCGGAAAAAGGCCACAAATACGGGTGGGCTATAGCCTTGGGGGGTGGGGCTGGCCAACTTCGTCCGCCGGACTCGGAATGGCGCGAGACTTTGCGAGGCGCCTCCGTGTGCCAAAAATAGGCCGCGGGCACAGTCGTGCCCAAAAATAACTGCCCGAAGGCCAGGGCGCAAAGTTCATCCTGCGGAAAAAACGCCACAAATACGGGTGGGCTATAGCCTTGGGGGGTGGTGCTGGCCAACTTCGTCCGCCAGACTCGGGATGGCGCGAGACTTTGCGAGGCGCCTCCGTGTGCCAAACATAGGCCGCGGGCACAGCCGCGCCCAAAAATAACCGCGAGAAGTCCGGGGCGCCAAGTTCGTCCAGCGGAAAACGGCCACAAATACGGGTGGACTATAGCCTTGGGGGGTGGGGCTGGCCAACTTCGTCCGCCGGATTCGGAATGGCACGTGACTTTGCGAGGCACCTCCGTGTGCCAAAAATAGGCCGCATGCACAGCCGCGCCCAAAAATAATCGCCCGAAGGCCGGGTCGCCAAGTTCGTCCAGCGGAAAAAGGCCACAAAAACGGGTGGGCTATAGCCTTGGGGGGTGGGGCTGGCCAACTACGTCCGCCGGACTCGGAATGGCACGAGACTTTGCGAGGCGCCTCCGTGTGCCAAAAATAGGACGGGGGAACAGCCGTACCCAAAAATAACTGCCCGAAGGCCGGGTCGCAAAGTTCGTCAGGCAGAAAAAGGCCACAAATACTGTGGGCTATAGCCTTGGCGGGTGGGGCTGGCCAACTTCGTCCGCCGGACTCGGAATGGCGCGAGACTTTGTGAGGCTCCTCCGTGTGCCAAAAATAGGCCGCGGACACAGCCGCGCCCAAAAATAACCACCCGAAGGCCTGGGCGCCAAGTTCGTCCAGCGGAAAAAGGCCACAAAAACGGGTGGGCTATAGCCTTGGGGGGTGGGGCTGGCCGACTTCGTCCGCCGGACTCGGAATAGTACGAGACATTGCGAGGGGCCTCCGTGCGCCAAAAATAGGCCGCGGGCACAGCCGCGCCCAAAAATAACTGCCCGAAGGCCGGGGCGCCAAGTTCGTCCAGCGGAAAAAGGCCACAAATACGGGTGGGCTATAGCCTTGGGGGGTGGGGCTGGCCAACTTCGTCCGCCGGACTCAGAATGGCACGAGTCTTTGCGAGGCACCTCCGTGTGCCAAAAATAGGCCGTGGGCTCAGCCGCGCCCAAAAATAACCCCCCAAAGGCCGGGGCGCCGAGTTCGTCCAGCGGAAAAAGGCCACAAATACGGGTGGGCTATAGCCTTGGGGGGTGGGGCTGGCCAACTTCGTCCGCCGGACTCGGAATGGCGCGAGACTTTGCGAGGCGCCTCCGTGTGCCAAAAATAGGCCGCGGGCACAGTCGTGCCCAAAAATAACCGCCCGAAGGCCAGGGCGCAAAGTTCATCCTGCGGAAAAACGCCACAAATACGGGTGGGCTATAGCCTTGGGGGGTGGTGCTGGCCAACTTCGTCCGCCAGACTCGGGATGGCGCGAGACTTTGCGAGGCGCCTCCCTGTGCCAAACATAGGCCGCGGGCACAGCCGCGCCCAAAAATAACCGCGAGAAGGCCGGGGCGCCAAGTTCGTCCAGCGGAAAACGGCCACAAATACGGGTGGACTATAGCCTTGGGGGGTGGGGCTGGCCAACTTCGTCCGCCGGATTCGGAATGGCGCGTGACTTTGCAAGGCACCTCCGTGTGCCAAAAATAGGCCGCATGCACAGCCGCGCCCAAAAATAATCGCCCGAAGGCCGGGTCGCCAAGTTCGTCCAGCGGAAAAAGGCCACAAAAACGGGTGGGCTATAGCCTTGGGGGGTGGGGCTGGCCAACTACGTCCGCCGGACTCGGAATGGCACGAGACTTTGCGAGGCGCCTCCGTGTGCCAAAAATAGGACGGGGGAACAGCCGTACCCAAAAATAACTGCCCGAAGGCCGGGTCGTAAAGTTCGTCAGGCAGAAAAAGGCCACAAATACTGTGGGCTATAGCCTTGGCGGGTGGGGCTGGCCAACTTCGTCCGCCGGACTCGGAATGGCGCGAGACATTGCGAGGGGCCTCCGTGCGCCAAAAATAGGTCGCGGGCACTGCCGGTCCCAAAAATAACCGCCCGAAGGCCGGGGCGCCAAGTTCGTCCAGCGGAAAAAGGCCACAAATACGGGTGGGCTATAGCCTTGGGGGGTGGGGCTGGCCAACTTCGTCCGCCGGACTCAGAATGGCACGAGACTTTGCGAGGCACCTCCGTGTGCCAAAAATAGGCCGTGGGCTCAGCCGCGCCCAAAAATAACCCCCCAAAGGCCGGGGCGCCGAGTTCGTCCAGCGGAAAAAGGCCACAAATACGGGTGGGCTATAGCCTTGGGGGGTGGGGCTGGCCAACTTCGTCCGCCGGACTCGGAATGGTGCGAGACATTGCGAGGGGCCTCCGTGTGCCAAAAATAGGTCGCGGGCACTGCCGGTCCCAAAAATAACCGCCCGAAGGCCGGGGCGCCAAGTTCGTCCAGCGGAAAAAGGCCACAAAAACGGGTTGGCTATAGCCTTGGGGGGTGGGGCTGGCCAACTTCGTCCGCCGGACTCGGGATGGCGCGAGACTTTGCGAGGCGCCTCCGTGTGCCAAAAATAGGCCGCGGGCACAGCCGCGCCCAAAAATAACCGCCCGAAGGCCTGGGCGCCAAGTTCGTCCAGCGGAAAAAGGCCACAAATACGGGTGGGCTATAGCCTTGGGGGGTGGGGCTGGCCAACTTCGTCCGCCGGACTCGGTATGGCACGAGACTTTGCGAGGGGCCTCCGTTGCCAAAAATAGGCCGCGGGCTCAGCCGCGCCCAAAAATAACCGCCCGAAGGCCTGGGCGCCAAGTTCGTCCAGCGGAAAAAGGCCACAAAAACGGGTGGGCTATAGCCTTGGGGGGTGGGGCTGGCCGACTTCGTCCGCCGGACTCGGAATGGTACGAGACATTGCAAGGGGCCTCCGTGCGCCAAAAATAGGCCGCGGGCACAGCCGCGCCCAAAAATAACCGCCCGAAGGCCTGGGCGCCAAGTTCGTCCAGCGGAAAAAGGCCACAAAAACGGGTGGGCTATAGCCTTGGGGGGTGGGGCTGGCCTACTTCGTCCGCCAGACTCGGAATGGCGCGAGACTTTGCGAGGCGCCTCCGTGTGCCAAAAATAGGCCGCGGGCACAGCCGCGCCCAAAAATAACCGCCCGAAGGCCTGGGCGCCAAGTTCATCCAGCGGAAAAAGGCCACAAATACGGGTGGGCTATAGCCTTGGGGGGTGGGGCGGGCCAACTTCGTCCGCCGGACTCGGAATGGCACGAGACTTTGCGAGGCGCCTCCGTGTGCCAAAAATAGGCTGCGGCCTCAGCCGCGCTTAAAAATAACCGCCCGAAGGCCGGGGCGCCGAGTACGTCCGGCGGAAAAAAGCCACAAATACGGGTGGGCTATAGCCTTGGGGGGTGGGGCTGGCCAACTTCGTCCGCCGGACTTGGAATGGCGCGAGACTTTGCGAGGCAGCTCCGTGTACGAAAAATAGGCCGCGGGCACAGACGCGCCCAAAAATAACAGCCCGAAGGCCGGGGCACCAAGTTTCTCCAGCGGAAAAAGGCCACAAAAACGGGTGGGCTATAGCCTTGGGGGGTGGGGCTGGCCGACTTCGTCCGCCGGACTCGGAATAGCGAGAGACTTTGCGAGGTGCCTCCGTGTGCCAAAACTAGGCCGCGGGCATAGCCGCTCCCAAAAATAACCGCCCGAAGGCCGGCGCGCCGAGTCCGTCCAGCGGAAAATGGCCACAAATACGGATGGACTATAGCCTTGGGGGGTGGGGCTCGCCAACTACGTCCGCCGGAATCGGAATGGCGCGAGACTTTGCGAGGCGCCTCCGTGTGCCAAAAATAGGCCGCGGGCACAGCCGCGCCCAAAAATAACCGCCCGAAGGCCTGGGCGCCAAGTTCGTCCAGCGGAAAAAGGCCACAAAAACGGGTGGGCTATAGCCTTGGGGGGTGGGGCTGGCCGACTTCGTCCGCCGGACTCGGAATGGTACGAGACATTGCAAGGGGCCTCCGTGCGCCAAAAATAGGCCGCGGGCACAGCCGCGCCCAAAAATAACCGCCCGAAGGCCTGGGCGCCAAGTTCGTCCAGCGGAAAAAGGCCACAAAAACGGGTGGGCTATAGCCTTGGGGGGTGGGGCTGGCCGACTTCGTCCGCCGGACTCGGAATAGCGCGAGACTTTGCGAGGTGCCTCCGTGTTCCAAAAATAGGCCGCGGGCATAGCCGCTCCGAAAAATAACCGCCCGAAGGCCGGGGCGCCGAGTCCGTCCAGCGGAAAAAGGCCACAAATACGGATGGACTATAGCCTTGGGGGGGGGGGGCTCGCCAACTTCGTCCGCCGGACTCGGGATGGCGCGAGACTTTGCGAGTTGCCTCCGTGTGCCAAAAATAGGCCGCGGGCACAGCCGCGCCCAAAAATAACCGCCCCAAGGCCGGGGCGCCAAGTTCGTCCAGCGGAAAAAGGCCACAAATACGGGTGGGCTATAGCCTTGGGGGGTGGGGCTGGCCAACTACGTCCGCCGGACTCGGAATGGCACGAGACTTTGCGAGACGCCACCGTGTGCCAAAAATAGGACGGGGGAACAGCCGTACCCAAAAATAACTGCCCGAAGGCCGGGTCGCAAAGTTCGTCAAGCAGAAAAAGGCCACAAATACTGTGGGCTATAGCCTTGGGGGGTGGGGCTGGCCAACTTCGTCCGCCGGACTCGGAATGGCGCGAGACTTTACGAGGCTCCTCCGTGTGCCAAAAATAGGCCGTGGACACAGCCGCGCCCAAAAATAACCACCCGAAGGCCTGGGCGCCAAGTTCGTCCAGCGGAAAAAGGCCACAAAAACGGGTGGGCTATAGCCTTGGGGGGTGGGGCTGGCCGACTTCGTCCGCCGGACTCGGAATGGTGCGAGACATTGCGAGGGGCCTCCGTGCGCCAAAAATAGGTCGCGGGCACTGCCGGTCCCAAAAATAACCGCCCGAAGGCCGGGGCGCCAAGTTCGTCCAGCGGAAAAAGGCCACAAAAACGGGTTGGCTATAGCCTTGGGGGGTGGGGCTGGCCAACTTCGTCCGCCGGACTCGGGATGGCGCGAGACTTTGCGAGGCGCCTCCGTGTGCCAAAAATAGGCCGCGGGCACAGCCGTGCCCAAAAATAACCGCCTGAAGGCCTGGGCGCCAAGTTCGTCCAGCGGAAAAAGGCCACAAATACGGGTGGGCTATAGCCTTGGGGGGTGGGGCTGGCCAACTTCGTCCGCCGGACTCGGTATGGCACGAGACTTTGCGAGGGGCCTCCGTTGCCAAAAATAGGCCGCGGGCTCAGCCGCGCCCAAAAATAACCGCCCAAAGGCCGGGGCGCCAAGTTCGTCCAGCGGAAAAAGGCCACAAAAACGGGTGGGCTATAGCCTTGGGGGGTGGGGCTGGCCGACTTCATCCGCCGGACTCGGAATGGTACGAGACATTGCAAGGGGCCTCCGTGCGCCAAAAATAGGCCGCGGGCACAGCCGCGCCCAAAAATAACCGCCCGAAGGCCTGGGCGCCAAGTTCGTCCAGCGGAAAAAGGCCACAAAAACGGGTGGGCTATAGCCTTGGCGGGTGGGGCTGGCCGACTTCGTCCGCCGGAGTCGGAATAGCGCGAGACTTTGCGAGGTGCCTCCGTGTGCCAAAAATAGGCCGCGGGCATAGCCGCTCCCAAAAATAACCGCCCGAAGGCCGGGGCGCCGAGTCCGTCCAGCGGAAAAAGGCCACAAATACGGATGGACTATAGCCTTGGGGGGTGGGGCTCGCCAACTTCGTCCGCCGGACTCGGGATGGCGCGAGACTTTGCGAGTTGCCTCCGTGTGCCAAAAATAGGCCGCGGGCGCAGCCGCGCCCAAAAATAACCGCCCCAAGGCCGGGGCGCCAAGTTCGTCCAGCGGAAAAAGGCCACAAATACGGGTGGGCTATAGCCTTGGGGGGTGGGGCTGGCCAACTACGTCCGCCGGACTCGGAATGGCACGAGACTTTGCGAGGCGCCTCCGTGTGCCAAAAATAGGACGGGGGAACAGCCGTACCCAAAAATAACTGCCCGAAGGCCGGGTCGCAAAGTTCGTCAAGCGGAAAACGGCCACAAATACTGTGGGCTATAGCCTTGGGGGGTGGGGCTGGCCGACTTCGTCCGCCGGACTCGGAATGGCGCGATACTCTGCGAGGCGCCTCCGTATGCCAAAAATAGGCCGCGGGCAGAGCCTCGCCCAAAATAACCCCCCGAAGGCCGGGGCGCCAAGGTCGTCCAGCGGAAAAAGGCCACAAAAACGGGTGGGCTATAGCCTTGGGGGGTGGGGCTGGCCAACTTCGTCCGCCGGGCTCGGAATGGCGCGAGACTTTGCGCGGCACCTCCGTGTGCCAAAAATAGGCCGCGGGGACAGCCGCGCATAAAAATAACCACCCGAAGGCCGGGGCGCCAAGTTCGTCCAGCGGAAAAAGGCCACAATTACGGGTGGGCTATAGCCTTGGGGGGGGGGGGCTGGCCGACTTCGTCCGCCGGGCTCGGAATGGCGCAATACTTTGCGAGGTGCCTCCGTTTGCCAAAAATAGGCCGCGGGCACAGCCTCGCCCAAAAATAACCCCCCGAAGGCCGGGGCGCCAAGTTCGTCCAGCGGAAAAAGGCCACAAAAACAGGTGGGCTGTAGCCTTGGGGGGTGGGGCTGGCCAACTTCGTCCGCCGGACTCGGAATGGCGCGATACTTTGCGAGCCGCCTCCGTGTGCCAAAAATAGGCCGCGGGCACAGCCTAGCCCAAAATTAACCCCCCGAAGTTCGGGGCGCCAAGGTCGTCCAGCGGAAAAAGGCCACAAAAACAGGTGGGCTATAGCCTTGGGGGGTGGGGCTGGCCAACTACGTCCGCCGGGCTCGGAATGGCGCGAGACTTTGCGCGGCACCTCCGTGTGCCAAAAATAGGCCGCGGGGACAGCCGCGCATAAAAATAACCACCCGAAGGCCGGGGCGCCAAGTTCGTCCAGCGGAAAAAGGCCACAATTACGGGTGGGCTATAGCCTTGGGGGGGGGGGGCAGGCCAACTTCGTCCGCCGGACTCGGAATGGCGCGAGACTTTGTGAGGCACCTCCGTGTGCCAAAAATAGGCCGCGGGGACAGCCGCGCATAAAAATAACCACCCGAAGGCCGGGGCGCCAAGTTCGTCCAGCGGAAAAAGGCCACAACTACGGGTGGGCTATAGCCTTGGGGGGGGGGGGGCAGGCCAACTTCGTCCGCCGGACTCGGAATGGCGCGAGACTTTGTGAGGCACCTCCGTGTGCCAAAAATAGGCCGAGGGCACAGCCGCCCCCAAAAATAACCGCCCGAAGGCCGGGGCGCCAAGTTCGTCCAGCGGAAAAAGCCACAAAAACGGGTGGGCTATAGCCTTGGGGGGTGGGGCTGGCCAACTTCGTCCGCCGGGCTCGGAATGGCGCGAGACTTTGCGAGGCGCCTCCGTGTGCCAAAAATAGGCCGCGGGCACAGCCGCACCCGAAAATAACCTCCCGAAGACCGGGGCGCAAAGTTCGTGCAGCGGAAAAAGGCCACAAAAACGGGTGGGCTATAGCCTTGGGGGGTGGGGCTGGCCAACTTCGTCCGCCGGACACGGAATGGCGCGAGACTTTGCGAGGCACCTCCATGTGCAAAAAATAGGCCGCGGACAAAGCCACGCCCAAAAATAACCGCCCGAAGGCCGGGGCGCCAAGTTCCTCCAGCGGAAAAAGGCCACAAAAACAGGTGGGCTATAGCCTTGGGGGGTGGGGCTGGCAACCTTCGTCCGCCGGGCTCGGAATGGCGCGAGACTTTGCGCGGCACCTCCGTGTGCCAAAAATAGGCTGCGGGCACAGCCGCACCCAAAAATAACCGCCCGAAGGCCAGGGCGCGAAGTTCGTCCAGCGGAAAAAGGCCACAAATACGGCTGGGCTATAGCCTTGGGGGGTGGGGCTGGCCAACTTCGTCCGCCGGACTCGGAATGGTGCGAGACTTTGCGAGACACCTCCGTTTGCCAAAAATAGGCCGCGGGAACAGCCGCACCCAAAAATAACAGCCCGAAGGCCGGGGCGCCAAGTTCGTCCAGCGGAAAAAGGCCACAAAAACGGGTGGGCTATAGCCTTGGGGGGTGGGGCTGGCCAACTTCATCCGCCGGACTCATAATGGCGCGAGCCTTTGCGAGGCACCTCCGTGTGCCAAAAATAGGCCGCGGGCACAGCCGTGCCCAAAAATAACCGCCCGAAGGCCGGGGCGCCAAGTTCCTCCAGCAGAAAAAGGCCACAAAAACGGGTGGGCTATAGCCTTGGGGGGTTGGGCTGGCCAACTTCGTCCGCCAGACTCGGAATGGCGCGATACTTTGCGAGGCGCCTCTGTATGCCAAAAATAGGCCGCGGGCACAGCCTCACCCAAAAATAACGCCCCGAAGGCCGGGGCGCCAAGGTCGTCCAGCAGAAAAAGGCCACAAAAACGGGTGGGCTATAGCCTTGGGGGGGTGGGGCTGGCCAACTTCGTCCGCCGGGCTCGGAATGGCTCGAGACTTTACGAGGCACCTCCGTGTGCGAAAAATAGACTGCGGGCACAGCCGCACCGAAAAATAACCGCCCGAAGGCCGGGGCGCCAAGTTCGTCCAGCGGAAAAAGGCCACAAAAACGGGTGGGCTATAGCCTTGGGGGGTGGGGCTGGCCAACTTCGTCCGCCGGACTCGGAATGGCGCGAGACTTTGCGAGGCACCTCTGTGTGCCAAAAATAGGCCGTGGGCACAGCCGCGACCAAAAATAACTGTCCGAAGGCCGGGGCGCGAAGTTCGTCCAGCGGAAAAAGGCCACAAATACGGGTGGGCTATAGCCTTGGGGGGTGGGGCTGGCCAACTTCGTCCGCCGGACTCGGAATGGTGCGAGACTTTGCGAGGCACCTCCGTTCGCCAAAAATAGGCCGCAGGCACAGCCGCGTCCAAAAATAACCTCCCGAAGGCCGGGGCGCCAAGTTCGTCCAGCGGAAAAAGGCCACAAAAACGGGTGGGCTATAGCCTTGGGGGGTGGGCCTGGCCAACTTCGTCCGCCGGACTCGGAATGGCGTAAGACTTTGCGAGGCACCTCCGTGGGCCAAAAATAGGCCGCGGGCAGAGCCGCGCCCAAAAATAACGGCCCGAAGTCCGGGGCGCCAAGTTCGTCCAGCGGAAAAAGGCCACAAAAACGGGTGGGCTATAGCCTTGGGGGGTTGGGCTGGCCAACTTCGTCCGCCAGACTCGGAATGGCGCGATACTTTGTGAGGCGCCTCCGTATGCCAAAAATAGGCCGCGGGCACAGCCTCGCCCAAAAATAACCCTTCGAAGGCCGGGGCGCCAAGGTCGTCCAGCGGAAAAAGGCCACAAAAACGGGTGGGCTATAGCCTTGGGGGGTGGGGCTGGCCAACTTTGTCCGCCGGGCTCGGAATGGCGCGATACTTTGCGAGGTGCCTCCGTATGCCAAAAATAGGCCGCGGGCACAGCGGCGCCCAAAAATAACCGCCCGAAGGCCGGGGCGCCAAGTTCCTCCAGCGGAAAAAGGCCACAAAAACGGGTGGGCTATAGCCTTGGGGGGTGGGGCTGGCCAACTTCGTCCGCCAGGCTCGCAATGGCGCGAGACTTTGCGAGGCACCTCCGTGTGCCAAAAATAGGCCGCGGGGACAGTCGCGCATAGAAATAACCGCCCGAAGGCCGGGGCGCCAAGTTCGTCCAGCTGAGAAAGGCCACAAATACGGGTGGGCTATAGCCTTGGGGGGTGGGGCGGGCCAACTTCGTCCGCCGGACTCGGAATGGCGCGAGACTTTGTGAGGCACCTCCGTGGGCCAAAAATAGCCGCCGCGGGCAGAGCCGCGCCCAAAAATAACAGCCCGAAGGCCGGGGCGCCATGTTCGTCCAGCGGAAAAAGGCCACAAAAACGGGTGGGCTATATAGCCTTGGGGGGTGGGGCTGGCCAACTTCGTCCGCCGGGCTCGGAATGGCTCGAGACTTTGCGAGGCACCTCCGTGTGCGAAAAATAGACTGCGGGCACAGCCGCGCCCAAAAATAACCGCCCGAAGGCCGGGGCGCCAAGTTCGTCCAGCGGAAAAAGGCCACAAAAACGGGTGGGCTATAGCCTTGGGGGGTGGGGCTGGCCAACTTCGTCCGCCGGACTCGGAATGGCGCGATACTTTGCGAGGCGCCTCCGTGTGCCAAAAATAGGCCGCGGGCACAGCCTCGCCCAAAAATAACCCCCCGAAGGCCGGGGCGCCAAGGTCGTCCAGCAGAAAAAGGCACAAAAACGGGTGGGCTATAGCCTTGGGGAGGTGGGGCTGGCCAACTTCGTCCGCCGGGCTTGGAATGGCTCGAGACTTTGCGAGGCACCTCCGTGTGCGAAAAATAGACTGCGGGCACAGCCGCACCGAAAAATAACCGCCCGAAGGCCGGGGCGCCAAGGTCGTCCAGCGGAAAAAGGCCACAAAAATGGGTGGGCTATAGCCTTGGGGGGTGGGGCTGGCCAACTTCGTCCGCCGGACTCGGAATGGCGCGAGACTTTGCGACGCAACTCCTTGTACCAAAAATAGGCTACGGGCACAGCCGCGCCCAAAAATAACCGCCCGAAGGCCGGGGCGCCAAGTTCTTCCAGCGGAAAAAGGCCACAAATACGGGTGGGCTATAGCCTTGGGAGGTGGGGCTGGCCAACTTCGTCCGCCAGACTCGGAATGGCGCGAGACTTTGTGAGGCACCTCCGTGTGCCAAAAATAGGCCGTTGGCACAGCCGTCCCCAAAAAAAACTGCCCGAAGTTCTTGGCGGCAAGTTCGTCCAGTGGAAAAAGCCACAAAAACGGGTGGGCTATAGCCTTGGGGGGTGGGGCTGGCCAACTTCGTCCGCCGGACTCGGAATGGTGCGAGACTCTGTGAGGCTCCTCCGTGGGACAAAAATAGGCCGCGGACAGAGCTGCACCCAAAAATAACCACCCGAAGGCCGGGGCGCCAAGTTCGTCCAGCGGAAAAAGGCCACAAATACGGGCGGGCTATAGCCTTGGGGGGTGGGGCTGGCCAACTTCGTCCGCCAGACTCGGAATGGCACGAGACTTTGTGAGGCACCTCCATGTGTCAAAAATAGGCGGTGGGCACAGCCGTCCCCAAAAATAACCGCCCGAAGGCCTTGGCGGCAAGTTCGTCCAGCGGAAAAAGCCACAAAAACGGGTGGGCTATAGCCTTGGGGGGTGGGGCTGGCCAACTTCGTCCGCCGGACTCGGAATGGCGCGAGACTTTGCGAGGCTCCTCCGTGGGACAAAAATAGGCCGCGGACAGAGCCGCCCCCAAAAATAACCGCCCGAAGGCCGGGGCGGCAAGTTCGTCCAGCGGAAAAAGCCACAAAAACGGTGTGGGCTATAACCTTGGGGGGTGGGGCTGGCCAACTTCGTCCGCCGGACTCGGAATGGCGCGAGACTTTGCGAGGCGCCTCCGTGGGACAAAAATAGGCCGCGCACAGAGCCGCGCCCAAAAATAACCGCCCGAAGGCCGAGGCGCCAAGGTCGTCCAGGGGAAAAAGGCCACAAAAACGGGTGGGCTATAGCCTTGGGGGGTGGGGCTGGCCCACTTCGTCCACCAGATTCGGAATGGCGTGAGACTTTGCGAGGCACCTCCGTGTGCCAAAATTAGGCCGCCGGCACAGGCGCGCCCAAAAATAAGCTCCCGAAGGCCGGGGCGCGAAGTTCGTCTGGCGGAAAAAGGCCACAAAAACGGGTGGGCTATCGCCTGGGGGGTGGCGCTGGCCGACTTCGTCCGCCGGACTCAGAATGGCGCGAGACTTTGCGACGCCCCTCCTTGTACCAAAAATAGGCCACGGGCACAGCCGCGCCCAAAAATAACCGCCCGTGTGCCAAAAATAGGCTGCGGGCTCTGCCGCGCCCAAAAATAACCGCCCGAAGGCCGGGTCGCCAAGTTCGTCAGCGGCAAAAGGTCACAAAAACGGGTGGGCTATAGCCTTGGGGGGTGGGGCTGGCCAACTTCGTCCGCCGGACTCGGAATGGCGCGAGAGTTTGCGAGGTGCCTCCGTGTGCCAAAAATAGGCCGCGGGCACAGCCGCGCCCAAAAATAACAGCCCGAAGTCCGGGGCGCCAAGTTCGTCCAGCGGAAAAAGGCCACAAAAACGGGTGGGCTATAGCCTTGGGGGGTGGGGCTGGCCCACTTCGTCCGCCGGACTCGGAATGGCGTGAGACTTTTCGAGGCAACTCCGTGTGCCTAAAATAGGCCGCGGGCACAGCCGCGTCCTAAAATAACCACCCGAAGGCCGGGGCACCAAGTTCGTCCAGCGGAAAAAGGCCACAAAAACGGGTGGGCTATAGCCTTGGGGGGTGTGTCAGGCCAACTTCGTCCGCCGGACTCGGAATTGCGCGAGACTTTGGCAGGCGCCTCCGTGTGCCAAAAATAGGCGCGGGCACAGCCGCGCCCAAAAATAACTGACCGAAGGCCGGGGCGCCATGTTCGTCCAGCGGAAAAAGGCCACAAAAACGGGAGGGCTATAGCCTTGGGGGGTGGGGCTGGTCAACTTCGTCCGCCGGACTCGGAATGGCGCGAGACTTTGTGAGGCGCGTCCATGTGCTAAAAATAGGCTGCGGGGCACAGCCGCGCCAAAAAATAACCGCCCAATGGCCGGGGCGCCAAGTTCGTCCCGTGGAAAAAGGCCACAAAAACGGGGTGGGCGATAGCCTTGGGGGGTGGGGCTGGCCAACTTCTTCCGCCGGACTCGGAATTGCGCGTGACTTTTCCAGGCGCCTCCGTGTGCCAAAAATAGGCCACCGGCACAGCCGCACCCAAAAATAACTGCCCGAAGGCCGGGGCGCCAAGTTCATCCAGCGGAAAAAGGCCACAAAAACGGGTGGGCTATAGCCTTGGGGGGTGGGGCTGGCCGACTTCGTCTGCCGGATTCGGAATGGCGTGAGACTTTACAAGGCGCCTCCGTGTGCCAAAAATAGGCTGCGGGCACAGCCGCGCCCAAAAATAACAGCCCGAAGTCCGGGGCGCCAAGTTCGTCCAGCGGAAAAAGGCCACAAAAACGGGTGGGCTATAGCCTTGGGGGGTGGGGCTGGCCCACTTCGTCCGCCGGACTCGGAATGGCGTGAGACTTTTCGAGGCAACTCCGTGTGCCTAAAATAGGCCGCGGGCACAGCCGCGTCCTAAAATAACCACCCGAAGGCCGGGGCACCAAGTTCGTCCAGCGGAAAAAGGCCACAAAAACGGGTGGGCTATAGCCTTAGGGGGTGTGTCAGGCCAACTTCGTCCGCCGGACTCGGAATTGCGCGAGACTTTGGCAGGCGCCTCCGTGTGCCAAAAATAGGCCGCGGGCACAGCCGCGCCCAAAAATAACTGACCGAAGGCCGGGGCGCCATGTTCGTCCAGCGGAAAAAGGCCACAAAAACGGGAGGGCTATAGCCTTGGGGGGTGGGGCTGGTCAACTTCGTCCGCCGGACTCGGAATGGCGCGAGACTTTGTGAGGCACCTCCATGTGCCAAAAATAGGCCGCGGGCACAGCCGCGTCCAAAAATAACCGCCCGAAGGACGGGGCGCCAAGTTCGTCCAGCGGAAAAAGGCCACAACAACGGGTGGGCTATAGCCTAGCGGGGTGGGGCTGGCCAACTTCGTCCGCCGGACTAGTAATGGCGCGAGACTTTGCGAGGCGTCTCCGTGTGCCAAAAATAGGTTGCGGGCACAGCCGCACCCAAAAATAACCGCCCGAAGGCCGGGGGCACCATGTTCGTCCATCGGAAAAAGGCCACAAAAAGGGGTGGGCTATAGCCTTGGGGTGTGGGGCTGGCCAACTTCGTCCGCCGGAATCGGAATGGCGGGAGACTTTGTGAGGCACCTCCGTGTGCCTAAAATAGGCCGCCCGAAGGACGGGGCGCCAAGTTCGTCCAGCGGAAAAAGGCCACAAAAACGGGTGGGCTATAGCCTTGCGGGGTGGGGCTGGCCAACTTCGTCCGCCGGACTGGGAATGGCGTGAGACTTTTCGAGGCAACTCCGTGTGCCTAAAATAGGCCGCGGGCACAGCCGCGTCCAAAAATAACCACCCGAAGGCCGGGGGCACCAAGTTCGTCCAGCGGAAAAAGGCCACAAAAACGGGTGGGCTATAGCCTTGGGGGGTGGGTTTGGCCAACTTCGTCCGCCGGACACGGAATTGCGCGAGACTTTGGCAGGCGCCTCCGTGTGCCAAAAATAGGCCGCGGGCAAAGCCGCGCCCAAAAATAACTGCCCGAAGGCCGGGGCGCCAAGTTCGTCCAGCGGCAAAAGGTCACAAAAACGGGTGGGCTAGAGCCTTGGGGGGTGGGGCTGGCCAACTTCGTCCGCCGGACTCGGAATGGCGCGAGACTTTGCGAGGTGCCTCCGTGTGCCAAAAATAGGCCGCGGGCACAGCAGCGCCCAAAAATAACCGCCCGAAGGCTGGGGCGCCAAGTTCGTCCAGCGTAAAAAGGCAACAAATACGGGTGGGCTATAGCCTTGGGGGGTGGGGCTGGCCAACTTCGTCCGCCGGACTCGGAATGGCGCGAGACTTTGCGAGGCGCGTCCATGTGCTAAAAATAGGCCGCGGGCACAGCCGCGCCAAAAAATAACCGCCCAATGGCCGGGGTGCCAAGTTCGTCCCGTGGAAAAAGGCCACAAAAACGGGTGGGCGATAGCCTTGGGAGGTGGGCTGGCCAACTTCTTCCGCCGGACTCGGAATTGCGCGTGACTTTGCCAGGCGCCTCCGTGTGCCAAAAATAGGCCGCCGGCACAGCCGCGCCCAAAAATAACTGCCCGAAGGCCGGGGCACCAAGTTCATCCAGCGGAAAAAGGCCACAAAAACGGGTGGGCTATAGCCTTGGGGGGTGGGGCTGGCCGACTTCGTCTGCCGGATTCGGAATGGCGTGAGACTTTGCAAGGCGCCTCCGTGTGCCAAAAATAGGCTGCGGGCACAGCCGCGCCCAAAAATAACAGCCCGAAGTCCGGGGCGCCAAGTTCGTCCAGCGGAAAAAGGCCACAAAAACGGGTGGGCTATAGCCTTGGGGGGTGGGGCTGGCCAACTTCGTCCGCCGGACTCGGAATGGCGTGAGACTTTTCGAGTCAACTCCGTGTGCCTAAAATAGGCCGCGGGCACAGCCACGTCCTAAAATAACCACCCGAAGGCCGGGGCACCAAGTTCGTCCAGCGGAAAAAGGCCACAAAAACGGGTGGGCTATAGCCTTGGGGGGTGGGTCTGGCCAACTTCGTCCGCCGGACTCGGAATTGCGCGAGACTTTGGCAGGCGCCTCCGTGTGCAAAATATAGGCCGCGGGCACCGCCGCGCCCAAAAATAACTGCCCGAAGGCCGGGGCGCCAAGTTCGTCCAGCGGAAAAAGGCCACAAAAACGGGTGGTCTATAGCCTTGGGGGGTGGGGCTGGCCAACTTCGTCCGCCGGACTCGGAATGGCGCGAGACTTTACGAGGTGCCTCCGTGTGCCAAAAATAGGCCGCGGGCACACCTGCGCCCAAAAAAAACCGCCCGAAGGCCGGGGCGCCAAGTTCGTCCAGCGTAAAAAGGCCACAAAAACGGGTGGGCTATAGCCTTGGGGGGTGGGGCTGGCCGACTTCGTCTGCCGGACTCGGAATGGCGTGAGACTTTGCGAGGCGCATCCGTGTGCCAAAAATAGGCCGCCGGCACAGCCGACCCAAAAATAACTGCCCGAAGGCCGGGGCGCCCAGTTCGTCCAGCGGAAAAAGGCCACAAAAACGGGTGGGCTATAGCCTTGGGGGGTGGGGCTGGCCGACTTCGTCTGCCGGACTCAGAATGGCGTGAGACTTTGCAAGGTGCCTCCGTGTGCCAAAAGTAGGCTGCGGGCACAGCCGCGCCCAAAAATAACCGCCCGAAGTCCGGGGCGCCAAGTTCGTCCAGCGGAAAAAGGCCACAAAAACGGGTGGGCTATAGCCTTGGGGGGTGGGGCTGGCCAACTTCGTCCGCCGGACTCGGAATGGCGCGAGACTTTGCGAGGCGCCTCCGTGTGCCAAAAATAGGCCGCGGGCACAGCCACGTCCAAAAATAACCGCCCGAAGGACGGGGCGCCAAGTTCGTCCAGCGGAAAAAGGCCACAAAAACGGGTGGGCTATAGCCTTGCGGGGTGGGGCTGGCCAACTTCGTCCGCTGGACACGGAATGGCGCGAGACTTTGCGAGGCTCCTCCGTGTGCCAAAAATAGGCTGCGGGCACAGCCGCGACCAAAAATAACTGCACGAAGGCCGGGGCACCATGTTCGTCCAGCGGAAAAAGGCCACAAAAAGGGGTGGGCTATAGCCTTGGGGGGTGGGGCTGGCCGACTTCGTCTGCCGGACTCGGAATGGCGTGAGACTTTGCAAAGCGCCTCCGTTTGCCAAAAATAACCGCCCGAAGGACGGGGCGCCAAGTTCGTCCAGCGGAAAAAGGCCACAAAAACGGGTGGGCTATAGCCTTGCGGGGTGGGGCTGGCCAACTTCGTCCGCCGGACTGGGAATGGCGTGAGACTTTTCGAGGCAACTCTGTGTGCCTAAAATAGGCCGTGGGCACAGCCGCGTCCAAAAATAACCACCCGAAGGCCGGGGCACCAAGTTCGTCCAGCGGAAAAAGGCCACAAAAACGGGTGGGCTATAGCCTTGGGGGGTGGGTCTGGCCAACTTCGTCCGCCGGACACGGAATTGCGCGAGACTTTGGCAGGCGCCTCCGTGTGCCAAAAATAGGCCGCGGGCAAAGCCGCGCCCAAAAATTACAGCCCGAAGGCCGGGGCGCCAAGTTCGTCCAGCGGAAAAAGGCCACAAAAACGGGTGGGTTATAGCCTTGGGGGGTGGTGCTGGCCAACTTCGTCCGCCGGACTCGGAATGGCGCGAGACTTTGCGAGGCGCCTCCGTGTGCCAAAAATAGGCCGCGGGCACAGCCATGCCTAAAAAGAACCGCCCGAAGGCCGGGGCGCCATTTTCGTCCAGCGGAAAATGGCCACAAAAACGGGTGGGCTATAGCCTTGCGGGGTGGGGCCGGCCAACTTTGCCCGCCGGACTTGGAATGGCGCGAGACTTTGCGAGGCGCCTCCGTGTGCCAAAAATAGGCCGCGGGCACAGCCGCGCCCAATAATAACCGCCCGAAGGACGGGGTGCAAAGTTCGTCCAGTGGAAAAAGGCCACAAAAACGGGTGGGCTATAGCCTTGCGGGGTGGGGCTGGCCAACTTCGTCCGCCGGACTCGGAATGGCGTGAGACTTTGCGAGGTGCCTCCGTGTGCCAAAAATAGGCCGCGGGCACAGCCACGCGCAAAAATAACCGCCCGAAGGACGGGGCGCCAAGTTCGTCCAGTGGAAAAAGGCCACAAAAACGGGTGGGCTATAGCCTTGGGGGGTGGGGCTGGCCAACTTCGTCCGCCGGACTCGGAATTGCGCGAGACATTGTGACGCGCCTCTGTGCGTCAAAAATAGGCCGCGGACACAGCCGCGCCCAAAAATAACCTCCCGAAGGCCGGGGCGCCAAGTTCGTCCAGCGGAAAAAGACCACAAAAACGGGTGGGCTATAGCCTTGGGGGGTGGGGCCGGCCAACTTCTTCCGCCAGACTCGGAATGGTGCGAGACTTTGCGAGGCGCCTTCGTGTGCCAAAATTAGGCCGCGGACACAGTCGCGTCCAAAAATAACCGCCCGAAGGCCGGGTCGCCGAGTTCGTCCAGCGGAAAAAGCCCACAAAAACGGGTGGGCAATAGCCTTGGGGGGTGAGCTGCCCAACTTCGTCCGCCGGACTCGGAATGGCGCGAGACATTTCGACGCGCCTCTGTGCGCCAAAAATAGGCCGCGGGCACAGCCGCGCCCAAAAATAACCGCCCGAAGGACGGGGCGCCAAGTTCGTCCTGTGGAAAAAGGCCACAAAAACGGGTGGGCTATAGCCTTGGGGGGTGGGGCTGGCCAACTTCGTCCGCCGGACTCGGAATTGCGCGAGACATTGCGACTTGCCTCTGTACGCCAAAAATAGGTCGCGGGCACAGCCGCGCCCAAAAATAACCTCCCGAAGGACGGGGCGCCAAGTTCGTCCAGTGGAAAAAGGCCACAAAAACGGGTGAGCTATAGCCTTGGGGGGTGGGGCTGGCCAACTTCGTCCGCCGGACTCGGAATTGCGCGAGACTTTCGAGGCGCCTCCGTGTGCCAAAAATAGTCCGCGGACACAACCGCGCTCAAAAATTACGGCCCGAAGGCCGGGGCGCCAAGTTCGTCCAGCGGAAAAAGGCCACAAATACGGGTGGGCTATAGCCTTGGGGGGTGGGGGCAGGCAAACTTCGTCCGCCGGACTCGGAATGGCGCGAGACTCTGTGACGCGCCTCCGTGTGTCAAAAATAGGCCGCGGGCACAGCCGCGCCCAAAAATAACCGCCCGATGGCCGGGGCGCCAAGTTCGTCCAGCGGAAAAAGGCCACAAAAACGGGTGGGCAATAGCCTTGGGGGGTGGGGCTGGCCAACTTCGTCCGCCGGACTCGGAATTGCGCGAGACTTTGCGAGGCGCCTCCATGTGCCAAAAATAGGCCGCGGACTCAGCCGCGCCCAAAAATAACCGCGCGAAGGCCGGGGCGCCAAGTTCGTCCGGCGGAAAAAGGCTACAAATATGGGTGGGCTATAGCCTTGGGCGGTGGGGCAGGCCAACTTCGTCCAGCGGAAAAAGGCCACAAAAACGGGTGGGCTATAGCCTTGGGGGGTGGGGCTGGCCAACTTCGTCCGCCGGACTCGGAATTGCGCGAGACATTGCGACGTGCCTTTGTGCGCCAAAAATAGGTCGCGGGCACAGCCGCGCCCAAAAATAACCGCCCGAAGGATGGGGCGCCAAGTTCGTCCAGTGGAAAAAGGCCACAAAAACGGGTGGGCTATAGCCTTGGGGGGGTGGGGCTGGCCAACTTCGTCCGCCGGACTCGGAATTGCGCGAGACTTTGCGCGGCGCCTCCGTGTGCCAAAAATAGGCCGCGGACACAACCGCGCTCAAAAATTACGGCCCGAAGGCCGGGGCGCCAAGTTCGTCCAGCGGAAAAAGGCCACAAAAACGGGTGGGCTATAGCCTTGGGGGGTGGGGCTGGCCAACTTCGTCCGCCGGACTCGGAATTGCGCGAGACATTGCGACGTGCCTCTGTGCGCCAAAAATAGGTCGCGGGCACAGCCGCACCCCAAAAATAACCGCCCGAAGGACGGGGCGCCAAGTTCGTCCAGTGGAAAAAGGCCACAGAAACGGGTGGGCTATAGCCTTGGGGTGTGGGGCTGGCCAACTTCGTCCGCCGGACTCGGAATTGCGCGAGACATTGCGACGTGCCTCTGTGCGCCAAAAATAGGCCGCGGACAAAGCCGCGCTTAAAAATAACCGCCCGAAGGACGGGGCGCCAAGTTCGTCCAGTGGAAAAAGGCCACAAAAACGGGTGGGCTATAGCCTTGGGGGGTGGGGCTGGCCAACTTCGTCCGCCGGACTCGGAATTGCGCGACACATTGCGACGTGCCTCTGTGCGCCAAAAATAGGCCGCGGGCACAGCCGCGACCAAAAATAACCGCCCGAAGGCCGGGGCGCCAAGTTCGTCCAGTGGAAAAAGGCCACAAAAACGGGTGGGCTATAGCCTTGGGGGGTGGGGCTGCCCAACTTCGTCCGCCGGACTCGGAATTGCGCGAGACATTGCGACGTGCCTCTGTGCGCCAAAAATAGGCCGCGGACAAAGCCGCGCTTAAAAATAACCGCCCGAAGGACGGGGCGCCAAGTTCGTCCAGTGGAAAAAGGCCACAAAAACGGGTGGGCTATAGCCTTGGGGGGTGGGGCTGGCCAACTTCGTCCGCCGGACTCGGAATTGTGCGAGACATTGCGACGTGCCTCTGTGCGCCAAAAATAGGTCGCGGGCACAGCCGCGCCCAAAAATAACCGCCCGAAGGACGGGGCGCCAAGTTCGTCCAGTGGAAAAAGGCCACAAAAACGGGTGGGCTATAGCCTTGGGGGGTGGGGCTGGCCAACTTCGTCCGCCGGACTCGGAATTGCGCGAGACTTTGCGAGGCGCCTCCGTGTTCCAAAAATAGGCCGCGGACACAACCGCGCTAAAAAATTACGGCCCGAAGGCCGGGGCGCCAAGTTCGTCCAGCGGAAAAAGGCCACAAAAACGGGTGGGCTATAGCCTTGGGGGGTGGGGCTGGCCAACTTCGTCCGCCGGACTCGGAATTGCGCGAGACATTGCGTCGTGCCTCTGTGTGCCAAAAATAGGTCGCGGGCACAGCCGCACCCAAAAATAACCGCCCGAAGGACGGGGCGCCAAGTTCGTCCAGTGGAAAAAGGCCACAAAAACGGGTGGGCTATAGCCTTGGGGTGTGGGGCTGGCCAACTTATTCCGCCGGACTCGGAATTGCGCGAGACATTGCGACGTGCCTCTGTGCGCCAAAAATAGGTCGCGGGCACAGCCGCGCTTAAAAATAACCGCCCGAAGGACGGGGCGCCAAGTTCGTCCAGTGGAAAAAGGCCACAAAAACGGGTGGGCTATAGCCTTGGGGGGTGGGGCTGCCCAACTTCGTCCGCCGGACTCGGAATTGCGCGAGACATTGCGACGTGCCTCTGTGCGCCAAAAATAGGTCGCGGGCACAGCCATGCCCAAAAATAACCGACCGAAGGCCGGGGCGCCAAGTTCGTCCAGCGGAAAAAGGCCACAAAAACGGGTGGGCTATAGGCTTGGGGGGTGGGGCTGGCCAACTTCGTCCGCCGGACTCGGAATGGTGTGAGACTTTCGAGGCGCCTCCGTGTGCCAAAAATAGGCTGCGGACACAGCCGCGCCCAAAAATAACCGCGCGAAGGCCGGGGCGCCAAGTTCGTCTGGCGGAAAAAGGCTACAAATACGGGTGGGCTGTAGCCTTGGGGGGTGGGGCTGGCCAACTTCGTCCGCCGGACTCGGAATGGTGTGAGACTTTGCGAGGTTCCTCCGTGTGCCAAAAATAGGCCGCGGACACAGCCACGCCCAAAAATAACCGCGCGAAGGCCAGATCGCCAAGTTCGTCCGGCGGAAAAAGGCCACAAATACGGGTGGGCTATAGCCTGGGGGGGTGGGGCTGGCCAACTTCGTCCGCCGGACTCGGAATGGCGCGAGACTTTACGAGGTGCCTCCATGTGCCAAAAATAGGTCGCGGGCACAACCGCGGCCAAAAATTACGGCCCGAAGGCCGGGGCGCCAAGTTCGTCCAGCAGAAAGAGGCCACAAATACGGGTGGGCTATAGCCTTGGGGGGTGGGGCTGGCCAACTTCGTCCGCTGGACTCGGAATGGCGCGAGACTTTGCGACGCGCCTCCGTGTGCCAAAAATAGGCCGCGGGCACAGCCGGGCCCAAAAATAACCGCGCGAAGGCCGGGGCGCCAAGTTCGTCCAGCGGAAAAAGGCCACAAAAACGGGTGGGCTATAGCCTTGGGGGGTGGGGCCGGCCGACGTCGTCCGCCGGACTCGGAATGGCGCGAGACTTTGCGAGGCACCTCCGTGTGCCAAAAATAGGCCGCGGGCACAGCCGGGCCCAAAAATAACCGCCCGAAGGCCGGGGCGCCAAGTTCGTCCAGCGGAAAAAGGCCACAAAAACGGGTGGGCTATAGCCTTGGAGGGTGGGGCCGGCCAACTTCGTCCGCCAGACTCGGAATGGCGCGAGACTTTGCGAGGCACCTCCGTGTTCCAAAAATAGGCCGCGGGCACAGCCGCGCCCAAAAATAACCGCCCGAAGGCCGGGGCGCCAAGTTCGTCCAGCGGAAAAAGGCCACAAAAAAGGGTGGGCTATAGCCTTGGGGGGTGGGGCCGGCCTGCTTCGTCCGCCGGACTCGGAATTGCGCGAGACTTTGCGAGGCGCCTCCGTGTGCCAAAAATAGGCCGCGGGCACAGCCGGGCCCAAAAATAACCGCCCGAAGGCCGGGGCGCCAAGTTCGTCCAGCGGAAAAATGCCACAAAAACGGGCGGGCTATAGCCTTTGGGGGTGGGGCGGGCCGACTTCGTCCGCCGGACTCGGAATGGCGCGAGAATTTGTGAGGCGTCTCCGTGTGCCAAAAATAGGCCGCGGGCACAGCCGCGCCCAAAAATAACAGCCTGAAGGCCGTGGCGCCGAGTTCGTCCAGCGGAAAAATGCCACAAAAACGGGTGGGCTATAGCCTTGGGGGGTGGGGCTGGCCAACTTCGTCCGCCGGACTCGGAATGGCGCGAGACTTTGCGAGGTGCCTCCGTGGGCCAAAAATAGGACGCAGGCACAGCCGCGACCAAAAATAACCGCACGAAGGCCGGGGAGCCAAGTTCGTCCAGCGGAAAAAGGCCACAAATACGGGTGGGCTATAGCCTTGGGGGGTGGGGCTGGCCAACTTCGTCTGCCGGACTCGGAATGGTGTGAGACTTGGCAAGGCGCCTCCGTGTGCCAAAAATAGGCCATGGACACAGCCGCGCGCAAAAATAACCGCCCGAAGGCCGGGGCGCCAAGTTCGTCCAGCGGAAAAAGGCCACAAAAACGGGTGGGCTATAGCATTGGGGGGTGGGGCTGGCCAACATCGTCCGCCGGACTCGGAATGGCGCGAGACTTTGCGAGGCGCCTCCGTGTGCCAAAAATAGGCCGCGGGCACAGCCGCGCCCAAAAATAACCGCCCGAAGTCCGGGGCGCCAAGTTCGTCCAGCGGAAAAAGGCCACAAAAACGGGTGGGCTATAGCCTTGGGGGGTGGGGCCGGCCTGCTTCGTCCGCCGGACTCGGAATTGCGCGAGACTTTGCGAGGCGCCTCCGTGTGCAAAAAATAGGCCGCGGACACAGCCGCGCCCAAAAATAACCGCCCGAAGTCCGGGGCGCCAAGTTCGTCCAGCGGAAAAAGGCCACAAAAACGGGTGGGCTATAGGCTTGGGGGGTGGGGCTGGCCAACTTCGTCTGCCGGACTCGGAATGGCGCGAGACTTTGAGAGGCGCCTCCGTGTGTGAAAAATAGGCCGCGGGCACAGCCGCGCCCAAAAATAACCACCCGAAGGCCGGGGCGCCAAGTTCGTCCAGCGGAAAAAGGCCACAAATACGGGTGGGCTATAGCCTTGGGGGGTGGGGCTGGCCAACTTCGTCCGCCGGACTTGGAATGGCGCGAGACTTTGCAAGGCGCCTCCATGTGCCAAAAATAGGCCGTGGGCACAGCCGGACCCAAAAATAACCCCCGAAGGCCGGGGCGCCAAGTTCGTCCAGTGGAAAAAGGCCACAAAATACGGGTGGGCTATAGCCTTGGGGGGTGGGGCTGGCCAACTTCGTCCGCCGGACTCGGAATGGCGCGAGACTCTGCGAGGCACCTCCGTGTGCCAATAATAGGCCGCGGACACAGCCGCGCCCAAAAATAACCACCCGAAGGCCGGGGCGCCAAGTTCGTCCAGCGGAAAAAGGCCACAAATACGGGTGGGCTATAGCCTTGGGGGGTGGGGCTGGCCAACTTCATCCGCCGGACTCGGAATGGCGCGAGACTCTGCGAGGCACCTCCGTGTGCCAATAATAGGCCGCGGACACAGCCGCGCCCAAAAATAACCACCCGAAGGCCGGGGCGCCAAGTTCGTCCAGCGGAAAAAGGCCACAAATACGGGTGGGCTATGGCCTTGGGGGGTGGGGCTGGCCAACTTCGTCCGCCGGACACGGAATGGCGCAAGACTTTGCGAGGCGCCTCCGTTTACAAAAATAGGCCGCGGGCACAGACGCGCCCAAAAATAACCACCCGAAGGCCGGGGCGCCAAGTTCGTCCAGCGGAAAAAGGCCACAAATACGGGTGGGCTATAGCCTTGGGGGGTGGGGCTGGCCAACTTCATCCGCCGGACTCGGAATGGCGCGAGACTCTGCGAGGCACTTCCGTGTGCCAATAATAGGCCGCGGACACAGCCGCGCCCAAAAATAACCGCCCGAAGGCCGGGGCGCCAAGTTCGTCCAGCGGAAAAAGGCCACAAAAATGGGTGGGCTATAGCCTTGGGGGGTGGGGATGGCCAACTTCGTCCGCCGGACTCAGAATGGCGCGAGACTTGCGAGGCGCCTCCGTGTGCCAAAAATAGGCCACGGGCACAGCTGCGCCCAAAAATAACCGCCCGAAGGCCGGGGCGCCAAGTTCGTCCAGCGGAAAAAGGCCACAATAACGGGCGGGCTATAGTCTTGGGGGGTGGGGCTGGCCAACTTCGTCCGCCGGACTCGGAATGGCGCGAGACTCTGCGAGGTGCCTCTGTGTGCTAAAAATAGGCCACGGACACAGCCGCGCCCAAAAATAACCACCCGAAGGCCGGGGCGCCAAGTTCGTCCAGCGGAAAAAGGCCACAAATACGGGTGGGCTATAGCCTTGGGGGGTGGGGCTGGCCAACTTCATCCGCCGGACTCGGAATGGCGCGAGACTCTGCGAGGCACTTCCGTGTGCCAATAATAGGCCGCGGACACAGCCGCGCCCAAAAATAACCACCCGAAGGCCGGGGCGCCAAGTTCGTCCAGCGGAAAAAGGCCACAAATACGGGTGGGCTATGGCCTTGGGGGGTGGGGCTGGCCAACTTCGTCCGCCGGACACGGAATGGCGCAAGACTTTACGAGGCGCCTCCGTTTGAAAAAATAGGCCGCGGGCACAGACGCGCCCAAAAATAACCACCCGAAGGCCGGGGCGCCAAGTTCGTCCAGCGGAAAAAGGCCACAAAAATGGGTGGGCTATAGCCTTGGGGGGTGGGGATGGCCAACTTCGTCCGCCGGACTCAGAATGGCGCGAGACTTGCGAGGCGCCTCCGTGTGCCAAAAATAGGCCACGGGCACAGCTGCGCCCAAAAATAACCGCCCGAAGGCCGGGGCGCCAAGTTCGTCCAGCGGAAAAAGGCCACAATAACGGGCGGGCTATAGTCTTGGGGGGTGGGGCTGGCCAACTTCGTCCGCCGGACTCGGAATGGCGCGAGACTTTGCTAGGCGTCTCCGTGTGCCAAAAATAGGCCGCGGGCACAGCCGCGCCCAAAAGTAACCGCCCGAAGGCCGGGGCGCCAAGTTCGTCCTGCGGAAAAAGGCCCCATAAACGGGTGGGCTATGGCCTTGGGGGGTGGGGCTGGCCAACTTCATCCGCCGGACTCAGAATGGCGCGAGACTTTGCGAGGCGCCTCCGTGTGCCAAAAATAGACCGCGGTCACAGCCGCGCCCAAATATAACCGACCGAAGGCCGGGGCGCCAAGTTCGTCCAGCGGAAAAAGGCCACAAAAACGGGACGGGCTATAGCCTTGGGTGGTGGGGCTGGCCAACTTCGTCTGCCGGACTCGGAATGGCGCGAGACTTTGCAAGGCGCCTCCATGTGCCAAAAATAGGCCGTGGGCACCACCGCGCCCAAAAATAACCGCCCGAAGGCTGGGGCGCCAATTTCGTCCAGCGGAAAAAGGCCACAAAATACGGGTGGGCTATAGCCTTGGGGGGTGGGGCTGGCCAACTTCGTCCGCCGGACTCGGAATGGCGCGAGACTCTGCGAGGCGCCTCCATGTGCCAAAAATAGGCCGCGGGCACAGCCGCGCCCAAAAATAACCACCCGAAGGCCGGGGTGCCAAGTTCGTCCAGCGGAAAATGGCCACAAAAACAGGACGGGCTATAGCCTTGGGTGGTGGGGCTGGCCAACTTCATCTGCCGGACTCGGAATGGCGCGAGACTTTGCAAGGCGCCTCCATGTGCCAAAAATAGGCCGTGGGCACAACCGCGCCCAAAAATAACCGCCCGAAGGCTGGGGCGCCAAGTTCGTCCAGCGGAAAAAGGCCACAAAATACGGGTGGGCTATCGCCTTCGGGGGTGGGGCTGGCCAACTTCGTCCGCCGGACTCGGAATGGCGCGAGACTCTGCGAGGGGCCTCCGTGTGCCAAAAATAGGCCGCGGGCACAGCCGCGCCCAAAAATAACCACCCGAAGGCCGGGGTGCCAAGTTCGTCCAGCGGAAAAAGGCCACAAAAATGGGTGGGCTATAGCCTTGGGGGGTGGGGCTGGCCAACTTCGTCCGCCGGACTCAGAATGGTGCGAGACTTTGCGAGTGGCCTCCGTGTGCCAAAAATAGGCCGCGGGCACAGCCGCGCCCAAAAATAACCGCCCGAAGGTCGGGGCGCCAAGTTCGTCCAGCGGAAAAAGGCCAGAAAAATGGGTGGGCTATAGCCTTGGGGGGTGGGGCGGGCCAACATCGTCCGCCGGACTCGGAATGGCGCGAGACATTGCGAGGCACCTCCGTGTGTCAAACATAGGCCGCGGGCACAGCCGCGCAAAAAAATAACCGACCGAAGGCCGGGGCGCCAAGTTCGTCCAGCGGAAATAGGCCACAAAAACGGGTGGGCTATAGCCTTGGGGGGTGGGCCTGGCCAACTTCGTCCGCCGGACTCGGAATGGCGCGAGACTTTGCGAGCGGCCTCCGTGTGCCAAAAATAGGCCGCGGGCACTGCCGCACCCAAAAATAACCGCCCGAAGGCCGGGGTGCCAAGTTCGTCCAGCGCAAAAAGGCCACAAAAATGGGTGGGCTACAGCCTTGGGGGGTGGGGCTGGCCCACTTCGTCCGCCGGACTCGGAATGGCGCGAGACTTTGGGAGTGGCCTCAGTGTGCCAAAAATAGGCCGCGGGCACAGCCGCGCCCAAAAATAACCGCCCGAAGGTCGGGGCGCCAAGTTTGTCCAGCGGAAAAAGGCCACAAAAACGGGTGGGCTACAGACTTGGAGGGTGGGGCTGGCCAATTTCGTCCGCCGGACTCGGAATGGCGCGAGACTTTGCGAAGCACCTCCGTTTGTAAAAATAGGCCGCGGGCACAGACACGCCCAAAAATAACCACCCGAAGGCCGCGGCGCCAAGTTCGTCCAGCGGAAAAAGGCCAGAAAAATGGGTGGGCTATAGCCTTGGGGGGTGGGGCTGGCCAACTTCGTCCGCCGGACTCGGAATGGCGCGAGACTTTACGAGGCGCCTCCGTGTGTCAAAAATAGGCCGCGGGCACAGCCGCTCCAAAAAATAACCGCCCGAAGGCCGGGGCGCCAGGTTCGTCCAGCGGAAAAAGGCCACAAAAACGGGTGGGCTATAGCCTTGGGGGGTGGGGCTGGCCAACTTCGTCCGCCGGACTCGGAATGGCGCGAGACTTTACGAGGCACCTCCGTGTGTCAAAAATAGGCCGCGGGCACAGCCGTGCCAAAAAATAACCGCCCGAAGGCCGGGGCGCCAGGTTCGTCCAGCGGAAAAAGGCCACAAAAACGGGTGGGCTATAGCCTTGGGGGGTGGGGCTGGCCAACTTCGTCCGCCGGACTCGGAATGGCGCAAGACTTTGGGAGGCGCCTCCGTGTGCCAAAAATAGTCCGCAGGCGCAGCCGCGCCCAAAAATAACCGCCCGAAGGCCGGGGCGCCAAGTTCGTCCAGCGGAAAAAGGCCACAAATACGGGTGGGCTATAGCCTTGGGGGGTGGGGCTGGCCGACCTCGTCCGCCGGACTAGGAATGGCGTGAGACTTTGCGAGTGGCCTCCGTGTGCCAAAAATAGGCCGCGGGCACAGCCGCGCCCAAAAGTAACCGCCTGAAAGCCGAGGCGCCAAGTTCGTCCAGCGGAAAAAGGCCACAAATACGGGTGGGCTATAGCCTTGGGGGGTGGGGCTGGCCGACCTCGTCCGCCGGACTAGGAATGGCGCGAGACTTTGCGAGTGGCCTCCTTGTGCCAAAAATAGGCCGCGGGCACAGCCGCGCCCAAAAATAATCGCCCGAAGGTCCGGCGCCAAGTTCGTCCAGCGGAAAAAGGCCAGAAAAATGGGTGGGCTATAGCCTTGGGGGGTGGGGCTGGCCAACTTCGTCCACCGGTCTCGGAATGGCGCGAGACTTTGCGAGGCACCTCCGTGTGTCAAAAATAGGCCGCGGACACAGCCGCACCAAAAAATAAGTGCCCGAAGGCCGGGGCGCCATGTTCGTCCTGCGGAAAAAGGCCACAAAAATGGGTGGCTATAGCCTTGGGGGGTGGGGCTGGCCAACTTCGTCCGCCGGACTCGGAATGGCGGGAGACTTTGCGAGGCGTCTCCGTGTGCCAAAAATAAGTCGCGGGTTCAGCCGCGCCCAAAAATAACCACCCAAAGGCGGGGGCGCGAAGTTCGTCCAGCAGAAAAAGGCCACAAAAACGGGTGGGCTATAGCCTTGGGGGGTGGGGCTGGCCAACTTCGTCCGCCGGACTCGGAATTGCGCGAGACTCTATGAGGCACCCCCGTATGCCAAAAATAGGCCGCGGGCACAGCCGCGCCCAAAAATAACGGCCCGAAGGCCGGGGCGCCAAGTTCGTCCAGCGGAAAAAGTGCACAAATACGGGTGGGCTATAGCCTTGGGGGGTGGGGCTGGCCTACTTCGTTCGCCAGACTCGGAATGGCGCGAGACTTTGCGAGGCGTCTCTGTGTGCCAAAAATAGGCCGCGGGCACAGCCGCGCCCAAAAATAACCGCCCGAAGGCCGGGGCGCCTAGTTCGTCCAGCGGAAAAAGGCCATAAATACAGGTGGGCTATAGCCTTGGAGGGTGGGGCTGGCCAACTTCATCCGCCGGAATCGGAATGGCGCGAGACTTTGCGAGGTGCCTCCGTGTGCCAAAAATAGGCCGCGGGCACAGCCGCGCCCAAAAATAACCGCCCGAAGGCCGGGGCGCCAAGTTCGTCCAGCGGAAAAAGGACACAAAAACGGGTGGGCTATAGCCTTGGGGGGTGGGGCTGGCCAACTTCATCCGCCGGACTCGGAATGGCGCGAGACTTTTAGAGGCACCTCTGTGTGGCAAAAATAGGCCGCTGGCACAGCCACGTCCAAAAATAACCGCCCGAAGGCCAGGGCGCCAAGTTCGTCCAGCGGAAAAAGTGCACAAATACGGGTGGGCTATAGCCTTGGGGGGTGGGGCTGGCCAACTTCGTCCGCCCGACTGGGAATGGCGCGAGACTCTGCGAGGCACCTCTGTGTGCCAAAAATAGGCCGTGGGCACAGCCGCGCCTAAAAATAACCGCCCGAAGGCCGGGGCGCCAAGTTCATCCAGCGGAAAAAGGCCACAAAAACGGGTGGGCTATAGCCTTGGGGGGTGGGGCTGGCCAACTTCATCCGCCGGACTTGGAATGGCGCGAGACTTTGTGAGGCGCCTCTGTGGGCCAAAAATAGACCGCGGGCACAGCTGTGCCCAAAAATAACCGCCCGAAGGCTGGGGAACCAAGTTCGTCCAGCGGAAAAAGGCCACAAAAACGGGTGGGCTATAGCCTTGGGGGGTGGGGCTGGCCAACTTCATCCGCCGGACTTGGAATGGCGCGAGACTTTGTGAGGCGCCTCTGTGGGCCAAAAATAGACCGCGGGCACAGCTGTGCCCAAAAATAACCGCCCGAAGGCTGGGGAACCAAGTTCGTCCAGCGGAAAAAGGCCACAAAAACGGGTGGGCTATAGCCTGGGGGGGTGGGGCTGGCCAACTTCGTCCGCCGGACTCGGAATGGCGCGAGACTTTGCGAGGCGCCTCCGTGTGCAAAAAATAGGCCACGGGCACAGCCGCGCCCAAAAATAGCCGCCCGCAGGCCGGGGCGCCAAGTTCGTCCAGCGGAAAATGGCCACAAAAACGGGTGGACTATAGCCTTGGGGGGTGGGGCTGGCCAACTTCGTGCGCCGGACTCGGAATGGCGCGAGACTTTGCGAGGCGCCTCCGTATGCCAAAAATAGGCCGCGGGCACAGCCGCCCCAAAAAGTAACCGCCCAAAGGCCGGGGCGCTAAGTTTGTCCAGCGGAAAAAGGCCACAAAAACGGGTGGTCTATAGCCTTGCGGGGTGGGGCTGGCCAACATCGTCCGCCGGACTCGGAATGGTGCGAGACTTTGCGAGGTGCCTCTGTTTGCCAAAAATAGGACGCGGGCACGGCCGTGCCCAAAAATAACCAACCGAAGGCCTGGGCGCCAAGTTCGTCCAGCGGAAAAAGGCCACAAAAACGGGTGGGCTATAGCCTTGGGGGGTGGGGCTGGCCAACTTCGTCCGCCGGACTCAGAATGGCGTGAGCTTTTGCGAGGTGCCTCCGTGTGCCAAAAATAGGCCACGGGCACAGCCGTGCCCAAAAATAACCACCCGAAGGCCGGGGCGCCAAGTTCATCCAGCGGAAAAAGGCCACAAAAACGGGTGGGCTAAAACCTTGGGGGGTGGGGCCGGCCAACTTCGTCCGCCGGACTCGGAATTGCGCAAGACTTTGCGAGGCACCTCCGTGTGTCAAAAATAGGCTGTGGCCACAGCCGCGCCCAAAAATAACCGCCCGAAGGCCGGGGTACCAAGTTCGTCCAGCGGAAAAAGGCAAGAAATACGGGTGGGCTATAGCCTTGGGGGGTGGGGCTGGCCAACTTCGTCCGCCGGACTCGGAATGGCGTGAGACTTTGCGAGGCACCTCCGTGTGCCAAAAATAGGCCGCGGGCACAGCCGCGCCCAAAAATAACCGCCCGAAGGCCGGGGCGTCAAGTTCGTCCAGCGGAAAAAGGCCACAAAAACGGGTGGGCTATAGCCTTGGGGGGTGGGGCTGGCCAAATTCGTCCGCCGGAATCGGAATGGCGCAAGACTTTGCGAGGCACCTCCGTGTGCCCAAAAATAACCGCCCGAAGGCCGGGGCGTCAAGCTCGTCCAGCGGAAAAAGGCCACAAAAACGGGTGGGCTATAGCCTTGGGGGGTGGGGCTGGCCAACTTCGTCAGCCGGACTCGGAATGGCGCGAGACTTTGCGAGGCATCTCCATGTACCAAAAATAGGCCGCGGGCACAGCCGCACCCAAAAATAACTGCCCGAAGGCCGGGGCGCCAAGTTCGTCCAGCGGAAAAAGGCCACAAAAACGGGTGGCCTATAGCCTTGGGGAGTGGGGCTGGCCAACTTCGTCCGCCGGAATCGGAATGGCGCGAGACTTTACGAAGCACCTCCATGTACCAAGAATAGGCCGCGGGCAATGCCGTACCCAAAAATAACTGCCCGAAGGCCGGGGCGCCAAGTTCGTCCAGCGGAAAAAGCCCACAAAAACGGGTGGGCTATAGCCTTGGGGGGTGGGGCTGGCCAACTTCGTCCGCCGGACTCGGAATGGCGCGAGACTTTGCGAGGTGCCTCCGTGTCCCAAAAATACGGCACGGGCACAGCCGCGCCCAAAAATAACCGCCCGAAGGCCGGGGCGCCAAGTTCGTCCAGCGGAAAAAGGCCACAAAAACGGGTGGGCTATAGCCTTGGGGGGTGGGGCTGGCCAACTTCGTCAGCCGGACTCGGAATGGCGCGAGACTTTGCGAGGTCCCTCCGTGTGCTAAAAATAGGCCGCGGGCACAGCCGCACCCAAAAATAACCGCCCGAAGGCTGGGGCGCCAAGTTCGTCCAGCGGAAAAAGGCCACAAATACGGGTGGGCTATAGCCTTCGGGGGTGGGGCTGGCCAACTTCGACCGCCGGACTCCGAATGGTGCGAGACATTGCCTGGCACCTCCGTGCAAGAAAAATAGGCCGCGGGCACGGCCGCGCCCATAAATAACCGCCCGAAGGCCGGGGCGGCAAGTTCGTCGAGCGGAAAAAGGCCACAAAAACAGGTGGGCTATAGCCTTGGGGGGTGGGGCTGGCCAACTTTGTCCGCCGGACTCGGAATGGCGGGAGACTTTGCGAGGCACCTCCGTGTGCCAAAAATAGGCTGCGGGCACAGCCGTACCCAAAAATAACCGCCCGAAGGCTGGGGCGCCAAGTTCGTCCAGCGGAAAGAGGCCACAAAAACGGGTGGGCTATAGCCTTGGGGGGTGGGGCTGGCCAACTTCGTCCGCCGGACTCGGAATGGCGCGAGACTTTCTGAGTCACCTCCGTGAGCCAAAAATAGGCCGCGGGCACAGCCGCGCCAAAAAATAACTGCCCGAAGGCCGGGGCGCCAAGTTCGTCCAGCGGAAAAAGGCCAGAAAAACGGGTGGGCTATAGCCTTGGGGGGTGGGGCTGGCGAACTTCGTCCGCCGGACTCGGAATGGCGCGAGACTTTGCGAGGCACCTCCGTGTGCTAAAAATAGGCCGCGGTCACAGCCTCGCCCAAAAATAACTGCCCGAAGGCTGGGGCGCCAAGTTCGTCCAGCGGAAAAAGGTCACAAAAACGGGTGGGCTATAGCCTTGGGGGGTGGGGTTGGCCAACTTCGTCCGACGGACTCGGAATGTCATGAGACATTGCGAGGCCCCTCCGTGTGCTAAAAATAGGCTGCAGGCACAGCCACGCCCAAAAATAACGGCCCGAAGGCCGAGCGCCAAGTTCGTCCAGCGGAAAAAGGCCACAAAAACGGGTGGGCTATAGCCTTGGGGGGTGGGGCTGGCCAACTTCGTCAGCCGGACTCGGAATGGCGCGAGACTTTGCGAGGTGCCTCCGTGTGCCAAAAATAGGCAGCGGGCAATGCCGCGCCCAAAAATAACCGCCCAAAGGCCGGGGCGCCAAGTTCGTCCAGTGGAAAAAGGCCACAAAAACGGGTGGGCTATAGCCTTGGGGGTTGGGGCTGGCCAACTTCGACCGCCGGACTCCGAATGGTGCGAGACATTGCATGGCACCTCCGTGCAAGAAAAATAGGCCGCGGGCACGGCCACACCCATAAATAAACGCTCGATGGCCGGGGCGGCAAGTTCGTCGAGCGGAAAAAGGCCACAAAAACAGGTGGGCTATAGCCTTGGGGGGTGGGGCTGGCCAACTTTGTCCGCCGGACTCGGAATGGCGGGAGACTTTGCGAGGCGCCTCCGTGTGCCAAAAATAGGCTGCGGACACAGCCGTACCCAAAAATAACCGCCCGAAGGCCGGGGCGCCAAGTTCGTCCAGCGGAAAAAGGCCAGAAAAACGGGTGGGCTATAGCCTTGGGGGGTGGGGCTGGCCAACTTCGTCCGCCGGACTCGGAATGGCACGAGACTTTGCGAGGCACCTCCGTGTGCTAAAAATAGGCCGCGGTCACAGTCGCGCCCAAAAATAACCGCCCGAAGGCTGGGGCGCCAAGTTCGTCCAGCGGAAAAAGGCCACAAAAACGGGTGGGCTATAGCCTTGGGGGGTGGGGCTGGCCAACTTCGTCCGCCGGACTCAGAATGGCGTGAGCTTTTGCGAGGTGCCTCCGTGTGCCAAAAATAAGCCACGGGCACAGCCGTGCCCAAAAATAACCACCCGAAGGCCGGGGCGCCAAGTTCATCCAGCGGAAAAAGGCCACAAAAACGGGTGGGCTACAACCTTGGGGGGTGGGGCCGGCCAACTTCGTCCGCCGGACTCGGAATTGCGCAAGACTTTGCGAGGCACCTCCGTGTGTCAAAAATAGGCTGTGGCCACAGCCGCGCCCAAAAATAACCGCCCGAAGGCCGGGGTACCAAGTTCGTCCAGCGGAAAAAGGCAAGAAATACGGGTGGGCTATAGCCTTGGGGGGTGGGGCTGGCCAACTTCGTCCGCCGGACTCGGAATGGCGTGAGACTTTGCGAGGCACCTCCGTGTGCCAAAAATAGGCCGCGGGCACAGCCGCGCCCAAAAATAACCGCCCGAAGGCCGGGGCGTCAAGTTCGTCCAGCGGAAAAAGGCCACAAAAACGGGTGGGCTATAGCCTTGGGGGGTGGGGCTGGCCAAATTCGTCCGCCGGAATCGGAATGGCGCAAGACTTTGCGAGGCACCTCCGTGTGCCCAAAAATAACCGCCCGAAGGCCGGGGCGTCAAGCTCGTCCAGCGGAAAAAGGCCACAAAAACGGGTGGGCTATAGCCTTGGGGGGTGGGGCTGGCCAACTTCGTCAGCCGGACTCGGAATGGCGCGAGACTTTGCGAGGCATCTCCATGTACCAAAAATAGGCCGCGGGCACAGCCGCACCCAAAAATAACTGCCCGAAGGCCGGGGCGCCAAGTTCGTCCAGCGGAAAAAGGCCACAAAAACGGGTGGCCTATAGCCTGGGGGAGTGGGGCTGGCCAACTTCGTCCGCCGGAATCGGAATGGCGCGAGACTTTACGAAGCACCTCCATGTACCAAGAATAGGCCGCGGGCAATGCCGTACCCAAAAATAACTGCCCGAAGGCCGGGGCGCCAAGTTCGTCCAGCGGAAAAAGCCCACAAAAACGGGTGGGCTATAGCCTTGGGGGGTGGGGCTGGCCAACTTCGTCCGCCGGACTCGGAATGGCGCGAGACTTTGCGAGGTGCCTCCGTGTCCCAAAAATACGGCACGGGCACAGCCGCGCCCAAAAATAACCGCCCGAAGGCCGGGGCGCCAAGTTCGTCCAGCGGAAAAAGGCCACAAAAACGGGTGGGCTATAGCCTTGGGGGGTGGGGCTGGCCAACTTCGTCAGCCGGACTCGGAATGGCGCGAGACTTTGCGAGGTCCCTCCGTGTGCTAAAAATAGGCCGCGGGCACAGCCGCACCCAAAAATAACCGCCCGAAGGCTGGGGCGCCAAGTTCGTCCAGCGGAAAAAGGCCACAAATACGGGTGGGCTATAGCCTTCGGGGGTGGGGCTGGCCAACTTCGACCGCCGGACTCCGAATGGTGCGAGACATTGCCTGGCACCTCCGTGCAAGAAAAATAGGCCGCGGGCACGGCCGCGCCCATAAATAACCGCCCGAAGGCCGGGGCGGCAAGTTCGTCGAGCGGAAAAAGGCCACAAAAACAGGTGGGCTATAGCCTTGGGGGGTGGGGCTGGCCAACTTTGTCCGCCGGACTCGGAATGGCGGGAGACTTTGCGAGGCACCTCCGTGTGCCAAAAATAGGCTGCGGGCACAGCCGTACCCAAAAATAACCGCCCGAAGGCTGGGGCGCCAAGTTCGTCCAGCGGAAAGAGGCCACAAAAACGGGTGGGCTATAGCCTTGGGGGGTGGGGCTGGCCAACTTCGTCCGCCGGACTCGGAATGGCGCGAGACTTTCTGAGTCACCTCCGTGAGCCAAAAATAGGCCGCGGGCACAGCCGCGCCAAAAAATAACTGCCCGAAGGCCGGGGCGCCAAGTTCGTCCAGCGGAAAAAGGCCAGAAAAACGGGTGGGCTATAGCCTTGGGGGGTGGGGCTGGCGAACTTCGTCCGCCGGACTCGGAATGGCGCGAGACTTTGCGAGGCACCTCCGTGTGCTAAAAATAGGCCGCGGTCACAGCCTCGCCCAAAAATAACTGCCCGAAGGCTGGGGCGCCAAGTTCGTCCAGCGGAAAAAGGTCACAAAAACGGGTGGGCTATAGCCTTGGGGGGTGGGGTTGGCCAACTTCGTCCGACGGACTCGGAATGTCATGAGACATTGCGAGGCCCCTCCGTGTGCTAAAAATAGGCTGCAGGCACAGCCACGCCCAAAAATAACGGCCCGAAGGCCGAGCGCCAAGTTCGTCCAGCGGAAAAAGGCCACAAAAACGGGTGGGCTATAGCCTTGGGGGGTGGGGCTGGCCAACTTCGTCAGCCGGACTCGGAATGGCGCGAGACTTTGCGAGGTGCCTCCGTGTGCCAAAAATAGGCAGCGGGCAATGCCGCGCCCAAAAATAACCGCCCAAAGGCCGGGGCGCCAAGTTCGTCCAGTGGAAAAAGGCCACAAAAACGGGTGGGCTATAGCCTTGGGGGTTGGGGCTGGCCAACTTCGACCGCCGGACTCCGAATGGTGCGAGACATTGCATGGCACCTCCGTGCAAGAAAAATAGGCCGCGGGCACGGCCACACCCATAAATAACCGCTCGATGGCCGGGGCGGCAAGTTCGTCGAGCGGAAAAAGGCCACAAAAACAGGTGGGCTATAGCCTTGGGGGGTGGGGCTGGCCAACTTTGTCCGCCGGACTCGGAATGGCGGGAGACTTTGCGAGGCGCCTCCGTGTGCCAAAAATAGGCTGCGGAC
Organism: Citrus x limon; assembly: GCA_034663535.1. Lineage (NCBI taxonomy): Eukaryota > Viridiplantae > Streptophyta > Magnoliopsida > Sapindales > Rutaceae > Citrus > Citrus x limon. The sequence goes on from CM067991.1 coordinate 33,595,779, forward strand.
ACAGCCGTACCCAAAAATAACCGCCCGAAGGCCGGGGCGCCAAGTTCGTCCAGCGGAAAAAGGCCAGAAAAACGGGTGGGCTATAGCCTTGGGGGGTGGGGCTGGCCAACTTCGTCCGCCGGACTCGGAATGGCGCGAGACTTTGCGAGGCACCTCCGTGTGCTAAAAATAGGCCGCGGTCACAGTCGCGCCCAAAAATAACCGCCCGAAGGCTGGGGCGCCAAGTTCGTCGAGCGGAAAAAGGCCACAAAAACGGGTGGGCTATAGCCTTGGGGGGTGGGGCTGGCCAATTTCGTCAGCCGGACTCGGAATGGCACGAGACTTTGCGAGGCGCCACCGTGTGCCAAAAATAGGCCGCGGGCACAGCCGCGCCCAAAAATGACCGCCCGAAGGCCGGGGCGCCAAGTTCGTCCAGCGGAAAAAGGCCACAAAAACGGGTGGGCTATAGCCTTGTGGGGTGGGGCTGCCCACTTCGTCCGCAGGACTCGGAATGCTGCGAGACTTTGCGAGGGGCCTCCGTGTGCCAAAAATAGGCCGCGGGCAAAGCCGCGTCCAAAAATAACAGCCCGAACGCCGGGGCGCCAATTCCTCCAGCGCAAAAACGCCACAAAAACGGGTGGGCTATAGCCTTGGGGGGTGGGGCTGGCCATCTTCGTCCGCCGGACTCGGAGTGGCGCGAGACTTTGCGAGGCATCTCCATTTGCCAGAAATAGGCCGCGGACACAGCCGCACCCAAAAATAACTGCCCGAAGGCCGGGGCGCCAAGTTCGTCCAGCGGAAAAAGGCCACAAAAACGGGTGGCCTATAGCCTTGGGGGGTGGGGCTGGCCAACTTCGTCCGCCGGACTCGGAATGGCGCGAGACTTTGCGAGGTGCCTCCGTGTGCCAAAAATAGGCAGCGGGCAATGCCGCGCCCAAAAATAACCGCCCGAAGGCCGGGGCGCCAAGTTCGTCCAGTGGAAAAAGGCCACAAAAACGGGTGGGCTATAGCCTTGGGGGTTGGGGCTGGCCAACTTCGACCGCCGGACTCCGAATGGTGCGAGACATTACATGGCACCTCCGTGCAAGAAAAATAGGCCGCGGGCACGGCCGCGCACATAAATAACCGCCCGAAGGCCGGGGCGGCAAGTTCGTCGAGCGGAAAAAGGCCACAAAAACAGGTGGGCTATAGCCTTGGGGGGTGGGGCTGGCCAACTTTGTCCGCCGGACTCGGAATGGCGGGAGACTTTGCGAGGCGCCTCCGTGTGCCAAAAATAGGCTGCGGGCACAGCCGTACCCAAAAATAACCGCCCGAAGGCCGGGGCGCCAAGTTCGTCCAGCGGAAAAAGGCCACAAAAACGGGTGGGCTATAGCCTTGGGGGGTGGGGCTGGCCAACTTCGTCCGCCGGACTCGGAATGGCGCGAGACTTTGCGACTCACCTCCATGAGCCAAAAATAGGCCGCGGGCACAGCCGCGCCAAAAAATAACTGCCCGAAGGCCAGGGCGCCAAGTTCGTCCAGCGGAAAAAGGCCAGAAAAACGGGTGGGCTATAGCCTTGGGGGGTGGGGCTGGCCAACTTCGTCCGCCGGACTCGGAATGGCGCGAGACTTTGTGAGGCACCTCCGTGTGCTAAAAATAGGCCGCGGTCACAGCCGCGCCCAAAAATGACCGCCCGAAGGCCGGGGCGCCAAGTTCGTCCAGCGGAAAAAGGCCACAAAAACGGGTGGGCTATAGCCTTGTGGGGTGGGGCTGCCCACTTCGTCCGCCGGACTCGGAATGCCGCGAGACTTTGCGAGGGGCCTCCGTGTGCCAAAAATAGGCCGCGGGCAAAGCCGCGTCCAAAAATAACAGCCTGAACGCCGGGGCGCCAAGTTCGTCCAGCGCAAAAAGGCCACAAAAACGGGTGGGCTATAGCCTTGGGGGGTGGGGCTGGACAACTTCGTCCCCCGGACTCGGAATGGCGCGAGACTTTACGAGGCGCCTCCGTATGCCAAAAATAGGCCACGGGCACTGCCACGCTCAAAAATAACCACCAGAAGGCCGGGGCGCCAAGTTCGTCCAGCGGAAAAAGGCCACAAAAACGGGTGGGCTATAGCCTTGGGGGGTGGGGCTGGCCAACTTCGTCCGCCGGACTCGGAATGGCGCGAGACTTTTGCGAGGCGCCTCTGTGTCCGAAACATAGGCTGCGGGCACATCCGCGTCCAAAAATAACAGCCCGAAGCCCGAAGCACCAAGTTCGTCCTGCGGAAAAAGGCCACAAAAACGGCTGGGCTATAGCCTTGGGGGGTGGGGTTGGCCAACTTCGTCCGCCGGACTCGGAATGCCGCGAGACTTTACGAGGCGCCTCCGTATGCCAAATATAGGCTGCGGGCACAGCCGCGCCCAAAAATAACCACCCGAAGGCCGGGGCGCCAAGTTCGTCCAGCGGAAAAAGGCCACAAAAACGGGTGGGCTATAGCCTTGGGGGGTGGGGCTGCCCACTTCGTCCGCCGGACTCGGAATGGCACGAGACTTTGCGAGGCGCCTCCGTGTGCCAAAAATAGGCCGCGGACACAGCCGCGCCCAAAAATAACCGCTCGAAGGCCGGGACGCCAAGTTCATCCAGCGGAAAAAGGCCACAAAAACGGGTGGGCTATAGCCTTGGGGGATGGGGCAGGCCAACTTCGTCCGCCGGACTCGGAATGGCGCGAGACTTTACGAGTCGCCTCCGTGTGCCAAAACTAGGCCCCGGGCACAGCCGCACCCAAAAATAACCGCCCGAAGGCCGGGGCATCAAGTTCGTCCAGCGGAAAAAGGCCACAAGTACGGGTGGGCTATAGCCTTGGGGGGTGGGGCTGGCCAACTTTGTCCGCCGGACTCGGAATGGCACGAGACTTTGCGAGGCACCTCCGTGTGCCAAAAATAGGCCGCGGGCACAGCCGTGCCAAAAAATAACAGCCCGAAGGCCGGGGCGCCAAGTTCGTCCAGCGGAAAAAGGCCACAAATACGGGTGGGCTATAGCCTTGGGGGGTGGCGCTGGCCAAATTCGTCCGCCGTACTCGGAATGGCGCGAGACTTTGCGAGGCACCTCCGTGTGCCAAAAATAGGCCGCGGGCACAACCGCGCCCAAAACTAACCGCCCGAAGGCCTGGGCGCCAAGTTCGTCCAGTGGAAAAAGGCCACAAAAACGGGTGGGCTATAGCCTTGGGGGTTGGGGCTGGCCAACTTCGACCGCCGGACTCCGAATGGTGCGAGACATTGCGTGGCACCTCCGTGCAAGAAAAATAGGCCGCGGGCACGGCCGCGCCCATAAATAACCGCCCGAAGGCCGGGGCGCCAAGTTCGTCGAGCGGAAAAAGGCCACAAAAACAGGTGGGCTATAGCCTTGGGGGGTGGGGATGGACAACTTTGTCCGCCGGACTCGGAATGGCGGGAGACATTGCGAGGCACCTCCGTGTCCCAAAAATAGGCTGCGGGCACAGCCGTACCCAAAAATAACCGCGCGAAGACCGGGGCGCCAAGTTCGTCCAGCGGAAAAATGCCACAAAAACGGGTGGCCTATAGCCTTGGGGGCTGGGGCTGGCCAACTTCGTCCGCCGGACTCAGAATGGCGCGAGACTTTGCGAGGCGCCTCCGTGTGCCAAAAATAGGCTGCAGGCACAGCCGCGCCCAAAAATAACCGCCCGAAGGCCGGGGCGCCAACTCCGTCCAGCGGAAAAAGGCCACAAAAACGGGTGGGATATAGCCTTGGGGGGTGGGGCTGGCCGACTTCGTCCGCCGGACTCGGAATGGCGTGAGACTTTGCGAGGTGCGTACGTGTACCAAAAATAGGCTGCGGGCACAGCCGCGCCCAAAAATAACCGTCCGAAGGCCTGGCGCCAAGTTCGTCCAGCGGAAAAAGGCCACAAATACGGGTGGGCTATAGCCTTGGGGGGTGGGGCTGGCCAACTACGTCTGCCGGACTCGGAATGGCGCGAGACTTTGCGAGGCACCTCCGTGTGCTAAAAATAGGCCGCGGGCACAGTTACGCCCAAAAATAACCGCCCGAAGGCCGGGGCGCCAAGTTCGTCCAGCGGAAAAAGGCCACAAATACGGGTGGGCTATAGCCTTGGGGGGTGGGGCTGGCCAACTTCGTCAGCCGGACTCGGAATGGCGCGAGACCTTGCGAGGCACCTCCGTGTGCCAAAAATAGGCCGCGGGCACAGCCGTACCCAAAAATAACCGACCGAAGGACGGGGCGCCAAGTTCGTCCAGCGGAAAAAGGCTACAAAAACGGGTGGGCTATAGCCTTGGGGGGTGGGGCTGGCCAACTTCGTCCGCCGGACTCGGAATGGCGCGAGACTTTGCGAGGCGCCTCCGTGTGCCAAAAATTGGCCGTGGGCACAGCCGCACCCAAAAATAACCGCACGAAGGCCGGGGCGCCAAGTTCGTCCAGCAGAAAAAGGCCACAAAAACGGGTGGGCTATAGCCTTGGGGGGTGGGGCTGGCCAAATTCGTCCGCCGGACTCGGAATGGCGCGAGACTTTGCGAGTCACCTCCGTGGGCCAAAAATAGGCCACGGACACAGCCGCGCCAAAAAATAACTGCCCGAAGGCCGGGGCGCCAAGTTCGTCCAGCGGAAAAAGGCCAGAAAAACGGGTGGGCTATAGCCTTGGGGGGTGGGGCTGGCCAACTTCGTCCGCCGGACTCGGAATGGCGAGAGACTTTGCGAGTCACCTCCGTGTGCTAAAAATAGGCCGCAGGAACAGCCGCGCCCAAAAATAACGGCCCGAAGGCTGGGGCGCCAAGTTCGTCCAGCGGAAAAAGGCCACAAAAACGGGTGGGCTATAGCCTTGGGGGGTGGGGCTGGCCAATTTCATCAGCCGGACTCGGAATGGCGCGAGACTTTGCGAGGCGCCACCGTGTGCCAAAAATAGGCTGCGGGCACAGCCGCGCCCAAAAATAACCGGCCGAAGGCCGGGGCGCCAAGTTCGTCCAGCGGAAAAAGGCCACAAAAACGGGTGGGCTATAGCCTTGGGGGGTGGGGCTGGCCAACTTCGTCAGCCGGACTCGGAAAGGCGCGAGACTTTGCGAGGAGCCTCCGTGTACCAAAAATAGGCTGTGGGCACAGCCGTGCCCAAAAATAACCGCCTGAAGGCCGGGCGCCAAGTTCGTCCAGCGGAAAAAGGCCACAAATACGGGTGGGCTATAGCCTTGGGGGGTGGGGATGGCCAACTTCGTCCGCCGGACTCGGAATGGCGCGAGACTTCGCGAGGCGCCTCCATGTGCTAAAAATAGGCCGCGGGCACAGCCGCGCCGAAAAATAACAGCCCGAAGGCCGGGGCGCCATGTTCGTCCAGCGGAAAAAGGCCACAAATACGGGTGGGCTATAGCCTTGGGGGGTGGGTCTGGCCAACAATGTCCGCCGGGCTCGGAATGGCGCGAGAATTGGCGAGGCGCCTCCGTGTGCGAAAAATAGGCCGTGGGCACAGCCGCGCCCAAAAATAACCTCCCGAAGGCCGGGGCACCAAGTTCGTTCAGCGGAAAAAGGCCACAAAAATGGGTGGCCTATAGCCTTGGGGGGTGGGGCGGGCCAACTTCTTCCGCCGGACTCGGAACACCGTGAGACTTTGCGAGGGGCTCCGTGTGCCAAAAATAGGCCGCGGGCAAAGCCGCGCCCAAAAATGACCTCCCGAAGGCCGGGGCGCCAATTTCGTCCAGCGGAAAAAGGCCACAAAAACGGGTGGGCTATAGCCTTGGGGGGTGGGGCTGGCCAAATTCGTCCGCCGGACTCGGAATGGCGCGAGACTTTGCGAGTCACCTCCGTGGGCCAAAAATAGGCCACGGACACAGCCGCGCCAAAAAATAACTGCCCGAAGGCCGGGGCGCCAAGTTCGTCCAGCGGAAAAAGGCCAGAAAAACGGGTGGGCTATAGCCTTGGGGGGTGGGGCTGGCCAACTTCGTCCGCCGGACTCGGAATGGCGAGAGACTTTGCGAGTCACCTCCGTGTGCTAAAAATAGGCCGCAGGAACAGCCGCGCCCAAAAATAACGGCCCGAAGGCTGGGGCGCCAAGTTCGTCCAGCGGAAAAAGGCCACAAAAACGGGTGGGCTATAGCCTTGGGGGCTGGGGCTGGCCAACTTCGTCCGCCGGGCTCGGAATGCCGCGAGACATTGCGAGGGGCCTCCGTGTGCCAAACATAGGCCACGGGCAAAGCCGCGCCCCAAAATAACCGTCGGAAGGCCGGCGCGCCAAGTTCGTTCAGCGGAAAAAGGCCAAAAAAACGGGTGGGCTATAGCCTTGGGGGGTGGGGCAGGCCGACTTTGTCCGCCGGACTCGGAATGCCTTGAGACTTTGCGAGGGGCCTCCGTGTGCCAAACATAGGCCGCGGGCAAAGCCACACCCAAAAATGACCGCCCGAAGGCCGGGGCGCCAAGTTCGTCCAGCTCAAAAAGGCGACAAAAACGGGTGGGGTACAGCCTTGGGGGATGGGGCTGGCCAACTTCGTCCGCCGGACTCGGAATGCCGCGAGACTTTGTGAGGGGCCTCCGTGTGCCAAAAATAACCGCCCGAAGGCTACGGCGCCAAGTTCGTCCAGCGGAAAAAGGCCAGAAAAACGGGTTTGCTATAGCCTTGGGGGGTGGGGCTGGCCAACCTCGTCCGCCGGACTCGGAATGCCGCGAGACTTTGCGAGGGGCCTTCGTGTGCCAAACATAGGCCACGGCCAAAGCCACACATTAAAATAACTGTCCGAAGGATGGGGCGCCAAGTTCGTGCAGCAGAAAAAGGCCACATAAACGGGTAGGCTATAGCCTTGGGGGTGGGGCTGGCCAACTTTGTCCGCCGGACTCGGAATGCCGCGAGACTTTGCGAGGGGTCTCCGTGTGACAAAAATAACCGCCCGAAGGCCGGGGCACCAAGTTCGTCCAGCGCAAAAAGGCCACAAAAACGGGTGGGCTATAGCCTTGGATGGTGGGGCTGGCAACATCGTCCGCCGGACTCGGAATGCCGCGAGACTTTGCGAGGGGCCTCCGTGTACCAAACATAGGCCGCCGCCAAAGCCGCGCCCAAAAATAACTGCCCGAAGGCCGGGGCGCCATGTTCGTCCAGCGCAAAAAGGCCACAAAAACGGGTGGGCTGTAGCCTTGGGGTGGGGCAGGCCGACTTCGTCCGCCAGACTCGGAATGCCGTCAGACTTTGCGAGGGGCCTCCGTGTGCCAAACATAGGCCACCGCCATAGCCGCGCCCAAAAATAACCGCCCGAAGGCCGGTGCGCCAAGTTCGTCCAGCGCAAAAAGGCCACAAAAACAGGTGGGCTGTAGCCTTGGGGGGTGGGGCTGGCCAACTTCGTCCGCCGGACTCGGAATGCCGCGAGACTTTGCGAGGGGCCTCCGTGTGCCAAAAATAGGCCGTGGCCAAAGCCGCACCCAAAAATAACCGACCGAAGGCCGGGGCGCCAAGTTCGTCCAGCAGAAAAAGGACACAAAAACGGGTGGGCTATAGCCTTGGGGGGTGGGGCTGGCCCACTTCGTCCGCCGGACTCGGAATGCCGCGAGACTTTGCGAGGGGCCTCCGTGTGCCAAAAATAGGCCGCAGCCAAAGCCGCGCCCAAAAATAACCGCCCGAAGGCCGGGGCGCCAAGTACGTCCTGCGCAAAAAGGCCACAAAAACGGGTGGGCTGTAGCCTTGGGGGGTGGAGCCGGCCAACTTCGTCCGCCGGACTCGGAATGCCACGAGACTTTGCGAGGGGCCTCCGTGTGCCAAACATAGGCCGCAGCCGAAGCGGCGCCCAAAAATAATCGCCCGAAGGCCGGGGCGTTAAGTTCGTCCAGCGCAAAAAGGCCACAAAAACGGGTGGGCTGTAGACTTGGGGGGTGGGGCTGGCCAACTTCGTCCGCCGGACTCGGAATGCCGTGAGACTTTGCGAGGGGTCTCCGAGTGCCAAACATAGGCCGCGGCCAAAGCTGCGCCAAAAAATAACCATCCGAAGGCCGGGGCGCCAAGTTCGTCCAGCGGAAAAAGGCCAGAAAAACGGGTGGGCTATAGCCTTGGGGGGTGGGGCTGGCCAACTTCGTCCGCCGGACTCGGAATGGCGAGAGACTTTGCGAGTCACCTCCGTGTGCTAAAAATAGGCCGCAGGAACAGCCGCGCCCAAAAATAACGGCCCGAAGGCTGGGGCGCCAAGTTCGTCCAGCGGAAAAAGGCCACAAAAACGGGTGGGCTATAGCCTTGGGGGGTGGGGCTGGCCAATTTCATCAGCCGGACTCGGAATGGCGCGAGACTTTGCGAGGCGCCACCGTGTGCCAAAAATAGGCTGCGGGCACAGCCGCGCCCAAAAATAACCGGCCGAAGGCCGGGGCGCCAAGTTCGTCCAGCGGAAAAAGGCCACAAAAACGGGTGGGCTATAGCCTTGGGGGGTGGGGCTGGCCAACTTCGTCAGCCGGACTCGGAAAGGCGCGAGACTTTGCGAGGAGCCTCCGTGTACCAAAAATAGGCTGTGGGCACAGCCGTGCCCAAAAATAACCGCCTGAAGGCCGGGCGCCAAGTTCGTCCAGCGGAAAAAGGCCACAAATACGGGTGGGCTATAGCCTTGGGGGGTGGGGATGGCCAACTTCGTCCGCCGGACTCGGAATGGCGCGAGACTTCGCGAGGCGCCTCCATGTGCTAAAAATAGGCCGCGGGCACAGCCGCGCCGAAAAATAACAGCCCGAAGGCCGGGGCGCCATGTTCGTCCAGCGGAAAAAGGCCACAAATACGGGTGGGCTATAGCCTTGGGGGGTGGGTCTGGCCAACAATGTCCGCCGGGCTCGGAATGGCGCGAGAATTGGCGAGGCGCCTCCGTGTGCGAAAAATAGGCCGTGGGCACAGCCGCGCCCAAAAATAACCTCCCGAAGGCCGGGGCACCAAGTTCGTTCAGCGGAAAAAGGCCACAAAAATGGGTGGCCTATAGCCTTGGGGGGTGGGGCGGGCCAACTTCTTCCGCCGGACTCGGAACACCGCGAGACTTTGCGAGGGGCTCCGTGTGCCAAAAATAGGCCGCGGGCAAAGCCGCGCCCAAAAATGACCTCCCGAAGGCCGGGGCGCCAATTTCGTCCAGCGGAAAAAGGCCACGAAAAAAGGTGGGCTATAGCCTTGGGGGCTGGGGCTGGCCAACTTCGTCCGCCGGGCTCGGAATGCCGCGAGACATTGCGAGGGGCCTCCGTGTGCCAAACATAGGCCACGGGCAAAGCCGCGCCCCAAAATAACCGTCGGAAGGCCGGCGCGCCAAGTTCGTTCAGCGGAAAAAGGCCAAAAAAACGGGTGGGCTATAGCCTTGGGGGGTGGGGCAGGCCGACTTTGTCCGCCGGACTCGGAATGCCTTGAGACTTTGCGAGGGGCCTCCGTGTGCCAAACATAGGCCGCGGGCAAAGCCACACCCAAAAATGACCGCCCGAAGGCCGGGGCGCCAAGTTCGTCCAGCTCAAAAAGGCGACAAAAACGGGTGGGGTACAGCCTTGGGGGATGGGGCTGGCCAACTTCGTCCGCCGGACTCGGAATGCCGCGAGACTTTGTGAGGGGCCTCCGTGTGCCAAAAATAACCGCCCGAAGGCTACGGCGCCAAGTTCGTCCAGCGGAAAAAGGCCAGAAAAACGGGTTTGCTATAGCCTTGGGGGGTGGGGCTGGCCAACCTCGTCCGCCGGACTCGGAATGCCGCGAGACTTTGCGAGGGGCCTTCGTGTGCCAAACATAGGCCACGGCCAAAGCCACACATTAAAATAACTGTCCGAAGGATGGGGCGCCAAGTTCGTGCAGCAGAAAAAGGCCACATAAACGGGTAGGCTATAGCCTTGGGGGTGGGGCTGGCCAACTTTGTCCGCCGGACTCGGAATGCCGCGAGACTTTGCGAGGGGTCTCCGTGTGACAAAAATAACCGCCCGAAGGCCGGGGCACCAAGTTCGTCCAGCGCAAAAAGGCCACAAAAACGGGTGGGCTATAGCCTTGGATGGTGGGGCTGGCAACATCGTCCGCCGGACTCGGAATGCCGCGAGACTTTGCGAGGGGCCTCCGTGTACCAAACATAGGCCGCCGCCAAAGCCGCGCCCAAAAATAACTGCCCGAAGGCCGGGGCGCCATGTTCGTCCAGCGCAAAAAGGCCACAAAAACGGGTGGGCTGTAGCCTTGGGATGGGGCAGGCCGACTTCGTCCGCCAGACTCGGAATGCCGTCAGACTTTGCGAGGGGCCTCCGTGTGCCAAACATAGGCCACCGCCATAGCCGCGCCCAAAAATAACCGCCCGAAGGCCGGTGCGCCAAGTTCGTCCAGCGCAAAAAGGCCACAAAAACAGGTGGGCTGTAGCCTTGGGGGGTGGGGCTGGCCAACTTCGTCCGCCGGACTCGGAATGCCGCGAGACTTTGCGAGGGGCCTCCGTGTGCCAAAAATAGGCCGTGGCCAAAGCCGCACCCAAAAATAACCGACCGAAGGCCGGGGCGCCAAGTTCGTCCAGCAGAAAAAGGACACAAAAACGGGTGGGCTATAGCCTTGGGGGGTGGGGCTGGCCCACTTCGTCCGCCGGACTCGGAATGCCGCGAGACTTTGCGAGGGGCCTCCGTGTGCCAAAAATAGGCCGCAGCCAAAGCCGCGCCCAAAAATAACCGCCCGAAGGCCGGGGCGCCAAGTACGTCCTGCGCAAAAAGGCCACAAAAACGGGTGGGCTGTAGCCTTGGGGGGTGGAGCCGGCCAACTTCGTCCGCCGGACTCGGAATGCCACGAGACTTTGCGAGGGGCCTCCGTGTGCCAAACATAGGCCGCAGCCGAAGCGGCGCCCAAAAATAATCGCCCGAAGGCCGGGGCGTTAAGTTCGTCCAGCGCAAAAAGGCCACAAAAACGGGTGGGCTGTAGACTTGGGGGGTGGGGCTGGCCAACTTCGTCCGCCGGACTCGGAATGCCGCGAGACTTTGCGAGGGGTCTCCGAGTGCCAAACATAGGCCGCGGCCAAAGCTACGCCAAAAAATAACCATCCGAAGGCCGGGGCGCCAAGTTCGTCCAGCGGAAAAAGGTCATAAAAACGGGTGGGCTATAGCCTTGGGGGGTGGGGCGGGCCAACTCCGTCCGCCGGACTCGGAATGCCGCGAGACTTTTTTAGGGGCCTCCGTGTGCCAAAAAAAGGCCGCGGGCAAAGCCACGCCCAAAAATAACCGTCCGAAGGCCGGGGCGCCAAGTTCGTCAAGCGCAAAAAGGCCAAAAAAACGGGTGGGCTATATCCTTGGGGGGTGGGGCTGGCCAGGTTCGTCCGCCGGACTTGGAATGCTGCGAGACTTTGCGAGGGGCCTCCGTGTGCCAAAAATAGGCCACAGGCAAAGCCGCGGCCAAAAATAACCGCCGAAGGCCGGGGCGCCAAGTTCATCCAGCGGAAAAAGGCCACAAAAACGGGTGGGCTATAGCCTTGGGCGGTGGGGCTGGCCCACTTCGTCCGCCGGACTCAGATTGCCGCGAGACTTTGCGAGGGGCCTCCGTGTACTAAACATAGGCCGCGGGCAAAGCCGCGCTAAAAAATAACCGCCCGAAGGCCGGGGCGCCAAGATCGTCCAGCGCAAAAAGGCCACAACAACGGGTGGGCTATAGCCTTGGGGGGTGGGGCTGGCCAACTTCGTCCGCCGGACTCGGAATGCCGCGAGACTTTGTGAGGGGCGTCCTTGTGCCAAACATAGGCCACGTCCAAAGCTACACATAAAAATAACCGCCCGAAGGCTGGGGCGCCAAGTTCGTCCAGCAGAAAAAGGGCACAAAAACGGGTAGGCTATAGCCTTGGGGGGTGGGGCTGGCCAACTTTGTCCGCCGGACTCGGAATGCAGCGAGACTTTGCGAGGGGTCTCCGTGTGCCAAAAATAGGCCGCGGCCAAAGCCGCGCCCAAAAATAACCGCCCGAAGACCGGGGCGCCAAGTTCGTCCAGCGCAAAAAGGCCACAAAAACGGGTGGGCTATAGCCTTGGGGGGTGGGGCTGGCAACTTCGTCCGCCGGACTCGGAATGCCGCGAGACTTTGCGAGGGGCCTCCGTCTGCCAAACATAGGCCGCCGCCAAAGCCGTGCCCAAAAATAACTGCCCGAAGGCCGGGGCGCCATGTTCGTCCAGCGCAAAAAGGCCAGAAAAACGGGTGGGCTGTAGCCTTGGGGTGGGGCAGGCCAACTTCGTCCGCCAGACTCGGAATGCCGTCAGACTTTGCGAGGGGCCTCCGTGTGCCAAACATAGGCCACCGCCAAAGCCGCGCCCAAAAATAAACTCCCGAAGGCCGGGGCGCCAAGTTCGTCCTGCGCAAAAAGGCCACAAAAACGGGTGGGCTGTAGCCTTGGGTGGTGGGGCTGGCCAACTTCGTCCGCCGGACTCGGAATGCCGCGAGACTTTGCGAGGGGCCTCCGTGTGCCAAAAATAGGCCGCGGCCAAAGCCGCGCCCAAAAATAACCGACCGAAGGCCGGGGCGCCAAGTTCGTCTAGCAGAAAAAGGACACAAAAACGGGTGGGCTATAGCCTTGGGGGGTGGGGCTGGCCCACTTCGTCCGCCGGACTCGGAATGCCACGAGACTTTGTGAGGGGCCTCCGTGTGCCAAAAATAGGCCGCAACCAAAGCCGCGCCCAAAAATAACCGCCCGAAGGCCGGGGCGCCAAGTTCGTCCTGCGAAAAAGGCCACAAAAACGGGTGGGCTGTAGCCTTGGGGGGTGGGGCTGGCCAACTTCGTCCGCCAGACTCGGAATACCGCGAGACTTTGCGAGGGGCCTCCGGGTGCCAAAAATAGGCCGCAGGCAAAGCCGTGCCCAAAAATAACCGCCCGAAGGCCGGGGCGCCAAGTTCGTCCAGCGCAAAAAGGCCACAAAAACAGGTGGGCTGTAGACTTGGGGGGTGGGGCTGGCCAACTTCGTCCGCCGGACTCGGAATGCCGCGAGACTTTGCGAGGGGTCTCCGTGTTCCAAACATAGGCCGTGGCCAAAGCCGCGCCAGAAAATAACCATCCGAAGGCCGGGGCGCCAAGTTCGTCCAGCGGAAAAAGGCCATAAAAACGGGTGGGCTATAGCCTTGGGGGGTGGGGCGGGCCAACTCTGTCCGCCGGACTCGGAATGCCGCGAGACTTTTCGAGGGGCCTTCGTATGCCAAAAAAAGGCCGCGGGCAAAGCCGCGCCCAAAAATAACCGTCCGAAGGCCGGGGCGCCAAGTTCGTCAAGCGCAAAAAGGCCAAAAAAACGGGTGGGCTATATCCTTGGGGGGTGGGGCTGGCCAAGTTCGTCCGCCGGACTTGGAATGCTGCGAGACTTTGCGAGGGGCCTCCGTGTGCCAAAAATAGGCCACGGGCAAAGCCGCGGCCAAAAATAACCCTCGAAGGCCGGGGCGCCAAGTTCATCCAGCGGAAAAAGGCCACAAAAACGGGTGGGCTATAGCCTTGGGCGGTGGGGCTGGCCCACTTCGTCCGCCGGACTCGGAATGCCGCGAGACTTTGCGAGGGGCCTCCGTGTGCCAAAAAAAGGCCGCGGGCAAAGCCGCGCCCAAAAATAACCGTCCGAAGGCCGGGGCGCCAAGTTCGTCAAGCGCAAAAAGGCCAAAAAAACGGGTGGGCTATATCCTTGGGGGGTGGGGCTGGCCAAGTTCGTCCGCCGGACTTGGAATGCCGCGAGACTTTGCGAGGGGCCTCCGTGTGCCAAAAATAGGCCACGGGCAAAGCCGCGGCCAAAAATAACCGCCGAAGGCCGGGGCGCCAAGTTCATCCAGCGGAAAAAGGCCACAAAAACGGGTGGGCTATAGCCTTGGGCGGTGGGGCTGGCCCACTTCGTCTGCCGGACTCGGAATGCCGCGAGACTTTGCGAGGGGCCTCCGTGTACCAAACATAGGCCGCGGGCAAAGCCGCACTCAAAAATAACCGCCCGAAGGCCGGGGCGCCAAGATCGTCCAGCGCAAAAAGGCCACAAAAACGGGTGGGCTATAGCCTTGGGGGGTGGGGCTGGCCAACTTTGTCCGCCGGACTCGGAATGCAGCGAGACTTTGCGAGGGGTCTCCGTGTGCCAAAAATAGGCCGCGGCCAAAGCTGCGCCCAAAAATAACCGACCGAAGGCCGGGGCGCCAAGTTCGTCCCGCAGAAAAAGGACACAAAAACGGGTGGGCTATAGCCTTGGGGGGTGGGGCTGGCCTGCTTCGTCCGCCGGACTCGGAATGCCACGAGACTTTGCGAGGGGCCTCCGTGTGCCAAAAATAGGCCGCGGCCAAAGCCGCGCCCAAAAATAACCGACCGAAGGCCGGGGCGCCAAGTTCGTCCCGCAGAAAAAGGACACAAAAATGGGTGGGCTATAGCCTTGGGGGGTGGGGCTGGCCCGCTTCGTCCGCCGGACTCGGAATGCCACGAGACTTTGCGAGGGGCCTCCGTGTGCCAAAAATAGGCCGCAGCCAAAGTCGCGCCCAAAAATAACCGCCCGAAGGCCGGGGCCCCAAGTTCGTCCTGCGCAAAAAGGCCACAAAAACGGGTGGGCTGTAGCCTTGGGGGGTGGGGCTGGCCAACTTCGTCCGCCAGATCGGAATACCGCGAGACTTTGCGAGGGGCCTTCGGGTGCCAAAAATAGGCCGCGGGCAAAGCCGCACCCAAAAATAACCACCCGAAGGCCGGGGGTGCCAGGTTCGTCCAGCAGAAAAAGGCCACAAAAACGGGTGGGCTATAGCCTTGGGGGGTGGGGCTTGCCAACTTCGTCCGCCGGACTCGGAATGCCGCAAGACTTTACGAGGGGCTTCCGTGTACCAAAGATAGGCCGCAGCCGCGCCCAAATATAACCACCCGAAGGGCGGGGCGCCAAGTTCGTCCAGCGCAAAAAGGCCATAAAAACGGGTGGGCTGTAGCCTTGGGAGGTGGGGCTGGCCCACTTCGTCCGCCGGACTCGGAATGCCGCGAGACTTTATGAGGGGCCTCCGTGTGCCAAACATAGGCCGCAGCCGAAGCCGCGCCTAAAAATAACCACCCGAAGGCCGGTTCGCCAAGTTCGTCCAGCGCAAAAAGGCCACAAAAACGGGTGGGAGGTAGCCTTGGGGGGTGGGGCTGGTAAACTTCGTCCGCCAGTCTCGGAATACCGTGAGACTTTGTGAGGGGCCTCCGTGTGCCAAACATAGGCCAAGGGCAAAGCCGCGCCCAAAAATAACCGCCAGAAGACCGGGGCGCCAAGTTCGTCCAGCGGAAAAAAGCCACAAAAATGGGTGGGCTATAGCCTTGGGGGGTGGGGTTGGCCAACTTCGTCCGCCGGACTCGGAATGCCGTGAGACTTTACGAGGAGCCTCCGCGTTCCAAACATAGGCCACGGACAAAGCAGCGCCCAAAAATAACCACCTGAAGGCCGGGGCGCCAAGTTCGTCCAGCGGAAAAAGGCCACAAAAACGGGTGGGCTATAGCCTTGGGGGGTGGGGCTGGCCAACTTCATCCGCCGGACTCGGAATGCCGCGAGACTTTGCGAGGGGCTTCCGTGTGCCAAACATAGGCTGTGGCCAAAGCCGCGTCCAAAAATAACCGCCCAAAGGCCGGGGCACCAAGTTCGTCGTGCGCAAAAAGGCCACAAAAACGGGTGGGCTGTAGCCTTGGGGGGTGGGGCTGGCCAACTTCGTCCGCCGGACTCGGAATGTCGTCAGACTTTGCGAGGGGCCTCCGTGTGTGAAAGATAGGCCTCGGCCGAAGCCGCGTCCAAAAATAACCGCCCGAATGCCGGGGCGCCAAGTTCGTCCAGCGGAAAAAGGCCACAAAAACGGGTGGGCAATAGCCTTGGGGGGTGGGGCTGGCAAACTTCGTCCGCCGTACTCGGAATGCCGCGAGACTTTGTGAGGGGTCTCCGTGTGCCAAAAATAGGCCGCGGCCAAAGCCGCGTCCAAAAATAACCGCCCGAAGGCCGGGGCACCAAGTTCGTCGTGCGCAAAAAGGCCACAAAAACGGGTGGGCTATAGCCTTGGGGGGTGGGGCTGGCCAACTTCGTCCGCCGGACTCGGAATGCCGCGAGACTTTATGAGGGGCCTCCGTGTGCCAAACATAGGCCGCAGCCGAAGCCGCACCCAAAAATAACCGCCCGAAGGCCGGGGCGCCAAGTTCGTCCAGCGCAAAAAGGCCACAAAAACGGGTGGGAGGTAGCCTTGGGGGGTGGGGCTGGCCAACTTCGTCCGCCAGACTCGGAATACCGCGAGACTTTGAGAGGGGCCTCCGTGTGCCAAAAATAGGCCGCGGGCTAAGCCGCGCCCAAAAATAACCGCCCGAAGGCCGGGGCGCCAAGTTCGTCCACCGGAAAAAGGCCACAAAAACGGGTGGGCTATAGCCTTGGGGGGGGGGGCTTGCCAACTTCGTCCGCCGGACTCGGAATGCCGCGAGACTTTGCGAGGGGCCTCCGTGTGCCAAAGATAGGCCGCCGCCATAGCCGCGCCCCATAATAACCGCCCGAAGGGCGGGGCGCCAAGTTCGTCCAGCGCAAAAAGGCCACAAAAACGGGTGGGCTCTAGCCTTGGGGGGTGGCGCTGGCCAACTTCGTCCGCCAGACTCGGAATACCGCGAGACTTTGCGAGGGGCCTCCGGGTGCCAAAAATAGGCCGCGGGCAAAGCCGCGCCCAAAAATAACTTCCCGAAAGCCGGGGCGCCAAGTTCGTCCAGCGCAAAAAGGCCACAAAAACGGGTGGGCTGTAGCCTTGGGAGGTGGGGCTGGCCTACTTCGTCCGCCGGACTCGGAATACCGCGAGAATTTGCGAGGGGCCTCCATGTGCCAAAAATAGGCCGCAGCCGAAGCCGCGCCCAAAAATAACCGACCGAAGGCCGGGGCGCCAAGTTCGTCCAGCAGAAAAAGGCCACAAAAACGGGTGGGCTATAGCCTTGGGGGGTGGGGCTTGCCCACTTCATCCGCCGGGCTCGGAATGCCGCGAGGTTTTGCGAGGGGCCTCTGTGTGCAAAAAATAGGCCGCAGCCAAAGCCGCACCCAAAAATAACCGCCCGAAGGCCGGGGCGCCAAGTTCGTCCAGCGCAAAAAGGCCACAAAAACGGGTGGGCTGTAGCCTTGGGGGGTGGGGCTGGCCAACTTCGTCCGCCGGACTCGGAATGCCGCGAGACTTTGCGAGGGGCCTCCGTGTGCCAACCATAGGCCGCCGCCGAAGCGACGCCCAAAAATAACCGCCCGAAGGTCGGGGCGCCAAGTTCGTCCAGCGCAAAAAGGCCACAAAAACGGGTGGGCTGTAGCCTTGGGCGGTGGGGCTGGCCAACTTCGTCCGCCGGACTCGGAATGCCGCGAGACTTTGCGAGGGGCCTCCGTGTGCCAAACATAGGCCACGGCCAAAGCCGCGCCAAAAAATAACCGCCCGAAGGCCGGGGCGCCAAGTTCGTCCAGCGGAAAAAGGCCATAAAAACGGGTGGGATATAGCCTTGGGGGGTGGGGCGGGCCAACTCCGTCCGCCGGACTCGGAATGCCGCGAGACTTTTCGAGGGGCCTCGGTGTGCCAAAAAAAGGCCGCGGTCAAAGCCGCGCCCAAAAATAACCGCCCGAAGGCCGGGGCGCCAAGTTCGTCCAGCGCAAAAAGGCCACAAAAACGGGTGGGCTATAGCCTTGGGAGGTGGGGCTGGCCAACTTCGTCCGCCGGACTCGGAATTCCGCGAGACTTTGCCAGGGGCGTTCGTGTGCAAAAAATAGGCCACGGGCAAAGCCGCGCCGAAAAATAACTGCCCGAAGGCCGGGGCGCCAAGTTCATTCAGCGGAAAAAGGCCACAAAAACGGGTCGGCTATAGCCTTGGGGGGTGGGGCTGGCCAACTTCGTCCGCCGGACTCGGAATGCCGCGAGACTTTGCGAGGGGCGTCCGTGTGCCAAATATAGGCCGTGGGCAAAGCCACGGCAAAAACTAACCACCCGAAGGCCGGGGCGCCAAGTTCGTCCAGCGCAAAAATGCCACAAAAACGGGTGGGCTATAGCCTTGGGGGCTGGGGCTGGCCCACTTCGTCCGCTGGACTCGGAATGCAGCGAGACTTTACGAGGGGCCTCCATGTGCCAAAAATAGGGCGCGGGCAAAGCCGCGCCCAAAAATAACCGCCCGAAGGCCAGGGCGCCAAGTTCGTCCAGCGCAAAAAGGCCACAAAAACGGGTGGGCTATAGCCTTGGGGGGTGGGGCTGGCCAACTTCGTCCGCCGGACTCGGAATGCCGCGAGACTTTGCGAGGGGCCTCCGTGTGCCAAACATAGGCCACGGCCGAAGCCGCGCCAAAAAATAACCGCCCGAAGGCCGGGGCGCCAAGTTCGTCCAGCGGAAAAAGGCCATAAAAACGGGTGGGATATAGCCTTGGGGGGTGGGGCGGGCCAACTCCGTCCGCCGGACTCGGAATGCCGCGAGACTTTTCGAGGGGCCTCGGTGTGCCAAAAAAAGGCCGCGGTCAAAGCCGCGCCCAAAAATAACCGTCCGAAGGCCGGAGCGCCAAGTTCGTCAAGCGCAAAAAGGCCAAAAAAACTGGTGGGCTATAGCCCTGGGGGGTGGGGCTGGCCAACTCCGTCCGCCGGACTCGGAATGCCATGAGACTTTGCGAGGGGCCTCCGTGTGCCAAACATAAGCCGCGGGCAAAGCCACACCCAAAAATAACCGCCCGAAGGCCGGGGCGCCAAGTTCGTCCAGCGCAAAAAGGCCACAAAAACGGGTGGGCTATAGCCTTGGGGGGTGGGGCTGGCCAACTTCGTCCGCCGGACTTGGAATGCCGCGAGAATTTGTGAGGGGCCTCCCTGTGCCAAAAATTGGCCGCAGCCAAAGCCGCGCCCAAAAATAACTGCCCGAAGGCCGGGACGCCAAGTTCGTCCAGCGGAAAAAGGCCACAAAAACGGGTGGGCTATAGCCTTGGGGGGTGGGGCTGGCCAAGTTCGTCCGCCGGACTCGGAATGCCGCGAGACTTTGCGAGGGGCCTCCGTGTGCCAAACATAGGCCGCGGGCAAAGCCGCGCCAAAAACTAACCGCCCGAAGGCCGGGGCGCCAAGTTCGTCCAGCGCAAAAATGCCACAAAAACGGGTGGGCTATAGCCTTGGGGGGTGGGGCTGGCCCACTTCGTCCGCTGGACTCGGAATGCAGCGAGACTTTGCGAGGGGCCTCCGTGTGCCAAAAATAGGCCGCGGGCAAAGCCGCGCCCAAAAATAACCGCCCGAAGGCCGGGGCGCCAAGTTCGTCCAGCGGAAAAAGGCCACAAAAACGGGTGGGCTATAACCTTGGGGGGTGGGGCTGGCCCACTTCGTCCGCCGGACTCGGAATGCCGCGAGACTTTGCGAGGGGCCTCCGTGTGCCAAAAATAGGCCACGGCAAAAGCCGCGCCCAAAAATAACCGCCCAAAGGCCAGGGCGCCAAGTTCGTCCAGCGCAAAAAGGCCACAAAAACGGGTGGGCTATAGCCTTGGGGGGTGGGGCTGGCCAACTTCGTCCGCCGGACTCGGAATGCCGTAATACTTTGCGAGGGGCCTCCGTGTGCCAAAAATAGGCCGCGGGCAATGCCGTGCTAAAAAATAACCGCCCGAAGGCCGGGGCGCCAAGTTCGTCCAGCGGAAAAAGGCCACAAAAACGGGTGGGCTATAGCCTTGGGGGGTGGGGCTGGCCCACTTCGTCCGCCGGACTCGGAATGCCACAAGACTTTGCGAGGGGCCTCCGTGTGCCAAAAATAGGCCGCAGCCAAAGCCGCGCCCAAAAATAACCGCCCGAAGGCCGGGGCGCCAAGTTCGTCCTGCGCAAAAAGGCCACAAAAACGGGTGGGCTGTAGCCTTGGGGGGTGGGGCTGGCCAACTTCGTCCGCCAGACTCGGAATACCGCGAGACTTTGTGAGGGGCCTCCGGGTGCCAAAAATAGGCCGCGGGCAAAGCCGCGCCCAAAAATAACCGCCCGAAGGCCGGGGCGCCAGGTTCGTCCAGCAGAAAAAGGCCACAAAAACGGGTGGGCTATAGCCTTGGGGGGTGGGGCTTGCCAGCTTCGTCCGCCGGACTCGGAATGCCGCGAGACTTTACGAGGGGCCTCCGTGTGCCAAAGATAGGCCGCCGCCGAAGCCGCGCCCAAAAATAACCACCCGAAGGGCGGGGCACCAAGTTCGTCCAGCGCAAAAAGGCCATAAAAACGGGTGGGCTGTAGCCTTGGGAGGTGGGGCTGGCGAAATTCGTCCGCCGGACTCGAAATGCCGCGAGACTTTATGAGGGGCCTCCGTGTGCCAAACATAGGCCGCAGCCGAAGCCGCGCCCCAAAATAACCACCCGAAGGCCGGTTCGCCAAGTTCGTCCAGCGCAAAAAGGCCACAAAAACGGGTGGGAGGTAGCCTTGGGGGGTGGGGCTGGCCCACTTCGTCCGCCAGACTCGGAATACCGCGAGACTTTGCGAGGGGCCTCCGTGTGGCAAACATAGGCCAAGGGCAAAGCCGCGCCCAAAAATAACCGCCCGAAGACCAGGGCGCCAAGTTCGTCCAGCGGAAAAAGGCCACAAAAAGGGGTGGGCTATAGCCTTGGGGGGTGGGGCTGGCCCACTTCGTCCGCCGGACTCGGAATGCCGCGAGACTTTGCGAGGGGCCTCCGTGTGCCAAAAATAGGCCACGGGAAAAGCCGCGCCCAAAAATAACCGCCCGAAGGCCGGGGCGCCAAGTTCGTCCAGCGGAAAAAGGCCACAAAAACGGGTGGGCTATAGCCTTGGGGGGTGGGGCTGGCCCACTTCGTCCGCCGGACTCGGAATGCCGCGAGACTTTGCGAGGGGCCTCCGTGTGCCAAAAATAGGCCACGGGAAAAGCCGCGCCCAAAAATAACCGCCCGAAGGCCAGGGCGCCAAGTTCGTCCAGCGCAAAAAGGCCACAAAAACGGGTGGGCTATAGCCTTGGGGGGTGGGGCTGGCCAACTTCGTCCGCCGGACTCGGAATGCCGTAATACTTTGCGAGGGGCCTCCGTGTGCCAAAAATAGGCCGCGGGCAATGCCGTGCTAAAAAATAACCGCCCGAAGGCCGGGGCGCCAAGTTCGTCCAGCGGAAAAAGGCCACAAAAACGGGTGGGCTATAGCCTTGGGGGGTGGGGCTGGCCCACTTCGTCCGCCGGACTCGGAATGCCACAAGACTTTGCGAGGGGCCTCCGTGTGCCAAAAATAGGCCGCAGCCAAAGCCGCGCCCAAAAATAACCGCCCGAAGGCCGGGGCGCCAAGTTCGTCCTGCGCAAAAAGGCCACAAAAACGGGTGGGCTGTAGCCTTGGGGGGTGGGGCTGGCCAACTTCGTCCGCCAGACTCGGAATACCGCGAGACTTTGTGAGGGGCCTCTGGGTGCCAAAAATAGGCCGCGGGCAAAGCCGCGCCCAAAAATAACCGCCCGAAGGCCGGGGCGCCAGGTTCGTCCAGCAGAAAAAGGCCACAAAAACGGGTGGGCTATAGCCTTGGGGGGTGGGGCTTGCCAGCTTCGTCCGCCGGACTCGGAATGCCGCGAGACTTTACGAGGGGCCTCCGTGTGCCAAAGATAGGCCGCCGCCGAAGCCGCGCCCAAAAATAACCACCCGAAGGGCGGGGCACCAAGTTCGTCCAGCGCAAAAAGGCCATAAAAACGGGTGGGCTGTAGCCTTGGGAGGTGGGGCTGGCGAAATTCGTCCGCCGGACTCGAAATGCCGCGAGACTTTATGAGGGGCCTCCGTGTGCCAAACATAGGCCGCAGCCGAAGCCGCGCCCCAAAATAACCACCCGAAGGCCGGTTCGCCAAGTTCGTCCAGCGCAAAAAGGCCACAAAAACGGGTGGGAGGTAGCCTTGGGGGGTGGGGCTGGCCCACTTCGTCCGCCAGACTCGGAATACCGCGAGACTTTGCGAGGGGCCTCCGTGTGGCAAACATAGGCCAAGGGCAAAGCCGCGCCCAAAAATAACCGCCCGAAGACCAGGGCGCCAAGTTCGTCCAGCGGAAAAAGGCCACAAAAAGGGGTGGGCTATAGCCTTGGGGGGTGGGGCTGGCCCACTTCGTCCGCCGGACTCGGAATGCCGCGAGACTTTGCGAGGGGCCTCCGTGTGCCAAAAATAGGCCACGGGAAAAGCCGCGCCCAAAAATAACCGCCCGAAGGCCGGGGCGCCAAGTTCGTCCAGCGGAAAAAGGCCACAAAAACGGGTGGGCTATAGCCTTGGGGGGTGGGGCTGGCCCACTTCGTCCGCCGGACTCGGAATGCCGCGAGACTTTGCGAGGGGCCTCCGTGTGCCAAAAATAGGCCACGGGAAAAGCCGCGCCCAAAAATAACCGCCCGAAGGCCAGGGCGCCAAGTTCGTCCAGCGCAAAAAGGCCACAAAAACGGGTGGGCTATAGCCTTGGGGGGTGGGGCTGGCCAACTTCGTCCGCCGGACTCGGAATGCCGTAATACTTTGCGAGGGGCCTCCGTGTGCCAAAAATAGGCCGCGGGCAATGCCGTGCTAAAAAATAACCGCCCGAAGGCCGGGGCGCCAAGTTCGTCCAGCGGAAAAAGGCCACAAAAACGGGTGGGCTATAGCCTTGGGGGGTGGGGCTGGCCCACTTCGTCCGCCGGACTCGGAATGCCACAAGACTTTGCGAGGGGCCTCCGTGTGCCAAAAATAGGCCGCAGCCAAAGCCGCGCCCAAAAATAACCGCCCGAAGGCCGGGGCGCCAAGTTCGTCCTGCGCAAAAAGGCCACAAAAACGGGTGGGCTGTAGCCTTGGGGGGTGGGGCTGGCCAACTTCGTCCGCCAGACTCGGAATACCGCGAGACTTTGTGAGGGGCCTCTGGGTGCCAAAAATAGGCCGCGGGCAAAGCCGCGCCCAAAAATAACCGCCCGAAGGCCGGGGCGCCAGGTTCGTCCAGCAGAAAAAGGCCACAAAAACGGGTGGGCTATAGCCTTGGGGGGTGGGGCTTGCCAGCTTCGTCCGCCGGACTCGGAATGCCGCGAGACTTTACGAGGGGCCTCCGTGTGCCAAAGATAGGCCGCCGCCGAAGCCGCGCCCAAAAATAACCACCCGAAGGGCGGGGCACCAAGTTCGTCCAGCGCAAAAAGGCCATAAAAACGGGTGGGCTGTAGCCTTGGGAGGTGGGGCTGGCAAAATTCGTCCGCCGGACTCGAAATGCCGCGAGACTTTATGAGGGGCCTCCGTGTGCCAAACATAGGCCGCAGCCGAAGCCGCGCCCCAAAATAACCACCCGAAGGCCGGTTCGCCAAGTTCGTCCAGCGCAAAAAGGCCACAAAAACGGGTGGGAGGTAGCCTTGGGGGGTGGGGCTGGCCCACTTCGTCCGCCAGACTCGGAATACCGCGAGACTTTGCGAGGGGCCTCCGTGTGGCAAACATAGGCCAAGGGCAAAGCCGCGCCCAAAAATAACCGCCCGAAGACCAGGGCGCCAAGTTCGTCCAGCGGAAAAAGGCCACAAAAAGGGGTGGGCTATAGCCTTGGGGGGTGGGGTTGGCCAACTTCGTCCGCCGGACTCGGAATGCCGTGAGACTTTGTGAGGAGCCTTCGTGTGCCAAACATAGGCCACGGGCAAAGCCGCGCCCAAAAATAACCCCCCGAAGGCCGGGGCGCCAAGTTCGTCCAGCGGAAAAAGGCCACAAAAACGGGTGGGCTATAGCCTTGGGGGGTGGGGCTGGCCAACTTCATCCGCCGGACTCGGAATGCCGTGAGACTTTGCGAGGGGCTTCCGTGTGCCAAACATAGGCCGCGACCAAAGCCGCGCCCAAAAATAAACGTCCGAAGGCCGGGGCGCCAAGTTCGTCCAGCGGAAAAAGGCCACAAAAACGGGTGGGCTATAGCCTTGGGGGGTGGGGCTGGCCCACTTCGTCCGCCAGACTCGGAATACCGCGAGACTTTGCGAGGGGCCTCCGGGTGCCAAAAATAGGCCGCGGGCAAAGCCGCGCCCAAAAATAACCGCCCGAAGGCCGGGGCGCCAGGTTCGTCCAGCAGAAAAAGGCCACAAAAACGGGTGGGCTATAGCCTTGGGGGGTGGGGCTTGCCAACTTCGTCCGCCGGACTCGGAATGCCGTGAGACTTTACGAGGGGCCTCCGTGTGACAAAGATAGGCCGCCGCCGAAGCCACGCCCAAAAATAACCACCAGAAGGGCGGGGCGCCAAGTTCGTCCAGCGCAAAAAGGCCATAAAAACGGGTGGGCTGTAGCCTTGGGAGGTGGGGCTGGCGAACTTCGTCCGCCGGACTCGAAATGCCGCGAGACTTTATGAGGGGCCTCCGTGTGCCAAACATACGCCACAGCCGAAGCCGCGCCCCAAAATAACCACCCGAAGGCCGGTTCGCCAAGTTCGTCCAGCGCAAAAAGGCCACAAAAACGGGTGGGAGGTAGCCTTGGGGGGTGGGGCTGGCCAACTTCGTCCGCCAGACTCGGAATACCGCGATACTTTGCGAGGGGCCTCCGTGTGCCAAACATAGGCCAAGGGCAAAGCCGCGCCCAAAAATAACCGCCCGAAGACCAGGGCGCCAAGTTCGTCCAGCGGAAAAAGGCCACAAAAACGGGTGGGCTATAGCCTTGGGGGGTGGGGTTGGCCAACTTCGTCCGCCGGACTCGGAATGTCGTGAGACTTTGCGAGGAGCCTTCGCGTGCCAAACATAGGCCACGGACAAAGCCGTGCCCAAAAATAACCACCCGATGGCCGGGGCACCAAGTTCGTCCAGCGGAAAAAGGCCACAAAAACGGGTGGGCTATAGCCTTGGGGGGTGGGGCTGGCCAACTTCATCCGCCGGACTCGGAATGCCGCGAGACTTTGCGAGGGGCTTCCGTTTGCCAAACATAGGCCACGATCAAAGCCGCGCCCAAAAATAAATGTCCGAAGGCCAGGGCGCCAAGTTCGTCCAGCGGAAAAAGGCCACAAAAACGGGTGGGCTATAGCCTTGGGGGGTGGGGCTGGCCAACTTCGTCCGCCGGACTCGGAATGTCGTCAGACTTTGTGAGGGGCCTCCGTGTGTGAAAGATAGGCCGCAGCCGAAGCCGCGTCCAAAAATAACTGCCCGAATGCCGGGGCGCCAAGTTCGTCCAGCGGAAAAAGGCCACAAAAACGGGTGGGCTATAGCCTTGGGGGGTGGGGCTAGCCAACTTCGTCCGCCGGACTCGGTATGCCGCGAGACTTTGTGAGGGGTCTCCGTGTGCCCAAAATAGGCCGCGGGCAAACCCGCGCCCAAAAATAACCGCCCGAAGGCCGGGGTGCCAAGTTCGTCCACCGGAAAAAGGCCACAAAAACGGGTGGGCTATAGCCTTGGGGGGGGGGGGCTTGCCAACTTCGTCCGCCGGACTCGGAATGCCGCGAGACTTTGCGAGGGGCCTCCGTGTGCCAAAGATAGGCCACCGCCGTAGCCGCGCCCCATAATAACCGCCCGAAGGGCGGGGCGCCAAGTTCGTCCAGCGCACAAAGGCCACAAAAACGGGTGGGCTGTAGCCTTGGGGGGTGGGGCTGGCCAACTTCGTCCGCCAGACTCGGAATACCGCGAGACTTTGCGAGGGGCCTCCGGGTGCCAAAAATAGGCCGCGGGCAAGGCCGCGCACAAAAATAACCGCCCGAAGGCCGGGGCGCCAAGTTCGTCCAGCGCAAAAAGGCCACAAAAACGGGTGGGCTGTAGCCTTGGGAGGTGGGGCTGGCCCACTTCGTCCGCCGGACTCGGAATGCCGCGAGACTTTGCGAGGGGCCTCCGTCTGCCAAAAATAGGCCGTGGCCGAAGCCGCGCCCAAAAACAACCGACCGAAGGCCGGGGCGCCAAGTTCGTCCAGCAGAAAATGGCCACAAAAACGGGTGGGCTATAGCCTTGGGGGGTGGGGCAGGCCAACTTCGTCCGCCGGACTTGGAATGCCGCGAGAATTTTTGAGGGGCCTCCCTGTGCCAAAAAATTGGCCGCAGCCAAAGCCGCGCCCAAAAATAACCGCACGAAGGCCGGGGCGCCAAGTTCGTCCTGCGCAAAAAGGGCACAAAAACGGGTGTGCTATAGCCTTGGGAGGTGGGGCTGGCCAACTTCGTCCGCCGGACTCGGAATTCTGCGAGACTTTGCCATGGGCATTCGTGTGCAAAAAATAGGCCGCGGGCAAAGCCGCGCCGAAAAATAACCGCCCGAAGGCTGGGGCGCGAAGTTCATTCAGCGGAAAAAGGCCACAAAAACGGGTCGGCTATAGCCTTGGGGGGTGGGGCTGGCCAACTTCGTCCGCCGGACTCGGAATGCCGCGAGACTTTGCGAGGGGCCTCCGTGTGCCAAACATAGGCCGCGGGCAAAGCCGCGCCAAAAACTAACAGCCCGAAGGCCGGGGCGCCAAGTTCGTCCAGCGCAAAAATGCCACAAAAACGGGTGGGCTATAGCCTTGGGGGGTGGGGCTGGCCCACTTCGTCCGCCGGACTCGGAATGCAGCGAGACTTTGCGAGGGGCCTCCGTGTGCCAAAAATAGGCCGCGGGCAAAGCCGCGCCCAAAAATAACCGCCCGAAGGCCGGGGCGCCAAGTTCGTCCAGCGGAAAAAGGCCACAAAAACGGGTGGGCTATAGCCTTGGGGGGTGGGGCTGGCCAACTTCGTCCGCCGGACTCAGAATGCCGCGAGACTTTACGAGGGGCCTCCGGGTGCGAAAAATAGGCCACGGGCAATGCCGCGCCCAAAAATAACCGCCCGAAGGCCACGGCGCCAAGTTCGTCCAGCGGAAAAAAGCCACAAAAACGGGTGGGCTATAGCCTTGGGGGGTGGGGCTGGCCTACTTCGTCCGCCATACTGGAAATGCCGCGAGACTTTGTGAGGGTCCTCCGTGTGCCAAAAATAGGCCGCGGGCAAAGCCGTACCCAAAAATAACCGCCCGAAGGCCGGGGTGCCAAGTTCGTCCAGGGGAAAAAGGCCACAAAAACGGGTCGGCTATAGCCTTGGGGGGTGGGGCTGGCCAACTTCGTCCGCCGGACTCGGAATGCCGCGAGACTTTGCGAGGGGCCTCCGTGTGCCAAACATAGGCCGCGGGCAAAGCCGCGCCAAAAATAACCGCCCGAAGGCTGGGGCGCCAAGTTCGTCCAGCGGAAAAAGGCCACAAAAACGGGTGGGCTATAGCCTTGGGGGGTGGGGCTGGCCAACTGTCGTCCGCCGGACTCGGAATGCCTCGAGACTTTGCGAGGGGCCTCCGTGTGCCAAAAATAGGCCGCGGGAAAAGCCGTGCCCAAAAATAACCGCCCGAAGGCCGGTGCGCCAAGTTCGTCCTGCGCAAAAAGCCACAAAAACGGGTGGGCTATAGCCTTGGGGGGTGGGGCTGGCCAACTTCGTCCGCCGGACTCGGAATGCCGCGAGACTTAGTGAGGGGCCTCCGTGTACCAAAAATAGGCCGCGGGCAAAGCCGCGCCCAAAAATAACCGCCCGAAGGCCGGGGCGCCAAGTTCGTCCAGCGGAAAAAGGCCACAAAAACGGGTGGGCTATAGCCTTGGGGGGTGGGGCTGGCCAACTGTCGTCCGCCGGACTCGGAATGCCGAGAGACTTTGCGAGGGGCCTCCGTGTACCAAAAATAGGCCGCAGGAAAAGCCGTGCCCAAAAATAACCGCCCGAAGGCCGGTGCGCCAAGTTCGTCCTGCGCAAAAAGGCCACAAAAACGGGTGGGCTATAGCCTTGGGGGGTGGGGCTGGCCCACTTCGTCCGCCGGACTCGGAATGCCGCGAGACTTAGTGAGGGGCCTCCGTGTACCAAAAATAGGCCGTGGGAAAAGCCGCGCCCAAAAATAACCGCCCGAAGGCCGGGGCGCCAAGTTCGTCCAGCGGAAAAAGGCCACAAAAACGGGTGGGCTATAGCCTTGGGGAGTGGGGCTGGCCAACTTCGTCCGCCGGACTCGGAATGCCGCGAGACTATGCGAGGGGCCTCCGTGTGCCAAACATAGGCCAAGGGCAAAGCCGTACCCAAAAATAACAACCCGAAGACCGGGGCGCCAAGTTTGTCCAGCGGAAAAAGGCCACAAAAACGGGTGGGCTATAGCCTTGGGGGGTGGGGCTGGCCACCTTCGTCCGCCATACTCGGAATACCGCGAGACTTTGCGAGGGGACTCTGTGTGCCAAACATAGGCCGCAGGCAAAGCCGCGGCATAAAATAACCGCCCGAAGGCCGGGACGCCAAGTTCGTCCAGCGGAAAAAGGCCACAAAAACGGGTGGGCTATAGCCTTGGGGGGTGGGGCTGGCCAACTTCGTCCGCCGGACTCGGAATGCCGCGAGACTTTGTGAGGGGCCTTCGTGTGCAAAAAAATAGGGCGCGGGTAAAGCCGCACTAAAAAATAACCGCCCGAAGGCTGGGCCGCCAAGTTCGTCCAGCGGAAAAAGGCCACAAAAACGGGTGGGCTATAGCCTTGGGGGGTGGGGCTGGCCAACTTCGTCCGCCGGACTCGGAATGCCGCGAGACTTTGCGAGGGGCCTCCGTTTGCCAAAAATAGGCCGCGGGAAAAGCCGCGCCCAAAAATAACCGCCCGAAGGCCAGGGCGCCAAGTTCGTCCAGCGCAAAATGGCCACAAAAACGGGTGGGCTATAGCCTTGGGGGTGGGGCTGGCCAACTTCGTCCGCCGGACTCGGAATGCCGCGAGACTTTAGGAGGGGCCTCCGGGTACGAAAAATAGGCCACGGGAAATGCCGCACCCAAAAATAACCACCCGAAGGCCGGGACGCCAAGTTCGTCCAGCGGAAAAAGGCCACAAAAACGGGTGGGCTATAGCCTTGGGGGGTGGGGCTGGCCAACTTCATCCGCCGGACTCGGAATGCCACGAGACTTTGTGAGGGGCCTCCGTGTGCAAAAAATAGGCCGCGGGTAAAGCCGCACTAAAAAATAACCGCCCGAAGGATGGGGCGCCAAGTTCGTCCAGCGGAAAAAGGCCACAAAAACGGGTGGGCTATAGCCTTGGGGGGTGGGGCTGGCCAACTTCGTCCGCCGGACTCGGAATGCCGCGAGACTTTGCGAGGGGCCTCCGTGTGCCAAAAATAGTCCGCGGGAAAAGCCGCACCCAAAAATAACCCCCCGAAGGCCAGGGCGCCAAGTTCGTCCAGGGGAAAAAGGCCACAAAAACGGGTCGGCTATAGCCTTGGGGGGTGGGGCTGGCCAACTTCGTCCGCCGGACTCGGAATGCCGTGAGACGTTACGAGGGGCCTCCGTGTGCCAAAAATAAGACGCGGGCAAAGCCGCGCCCAAACATATCCGCCCGAAGGCCGGGGCGCCAAGTTCGTCCAGCGCAAAAAGGCCACAAAAACGGGTGGGCTATAGCGTTGGGGGCTGGGGCTGGCCAACTTCGTCCGCCGGACTCGGAATGCCGCGAGACTTTGTGAGGGGCCTCCGTGTACCAAAAATAGGCCGCGGGCAAAGCCGCGCCAAAAAATAACTGCCCGGAAGCCGGGGCGCCAATTCATCCAGCGGAAAAAGGCAACAAAAACGGGTGGGCTATAACTATGGGGGGTAGGGCTGGCCAACTTCGTCCGCCGGACTCGGAATGCCGCGAGACTTTGCGAGGGGCCTCCGTGTGCCAAACATAGGCCGCGGACAAAGCTGCGCCCAAAAATAACAACCCGAAGGCCGGGGCGCCAAGTTCGTCCAGCGCAAAAAGGCCACAAAAACGGGTGGGCTATAGCCTTGGGGGGTGGGGCTGGCCAACTTCGTCCGCCGGACTCGGAGTGCCGCGATACTTTGTGAGGGGCCTCCGTGTGCCAAAAATAGGCCGCGGGCAAAGCCGCGCCCAAAAATAACCGCCCGAAGGCTGGGGCGCCAGGTTCGTCCAGCGGAAAAAGGCTACAAAAACGGGTGGGCCATAGCCTTGGGGGGTGGGGCTGGCCCACTTCGTCCGCCGGACTCGGAATGCCGCGAGACATTGCGAGGGGATTCCGTGTGCCAAACATAGGCCGTGGGAAAATCTGGGCCCAAAAATAACCGCCCGAAGGCCGGGGCGCCAAGTTCGTCCAGCGGAAAAAGGCCACAAAAACGGGTGGGCTATAGCCTTGGGGGGTGGGGCTGGCCAACTACGTCCGCCGGTCTAGGAATGCCGCGAGACTTTTCGAGGGGCCTCCGTGTGCCAAAAATAGGCCGCGGGCAAAGCCGCGCCCAAAAATAACCGCCCGAAGGCCGGGGCGCCAAGTTCGTCTAGCACAAAAAGGCCACAAAAACGGGTGGGCTATAGCCTTGGGGGGTGGGGCTGGCCAACTTCGTCCGCCGGACTCGGAATGCCGCGAGACTTTGCGAGGGGCCTCCGTGTGCCAAAAATATGCCGCGGCCAAAGCCGCGCCCAAAAATAACCGACCGAAGACCGGGGCGCCAAGTTCGTCCAGCGGAAAAAGGCCACAAAAACGGGTGGGCTATAGCCTTGGGGGGTGGGGCTGGCCAACTTCGTCCGCCAAACTCGGAATGCCGCGAGACTTTGCGAGAGGCCTCCATGTGCCAAACATAGGCCGCGGGCAAAGCCGCGCCATAAAATAACCGCCCGAAGGCCGGGGCGCCAAGTTCGTCCAGCGGAAAAAGGCCACAAAAACGGGTCGGCTATAGCCTTGCGGGGTGGGGCTGGCCAACTTCGTCCGCCGGACTCGGAGTGCCGCGAGACTTTGCGAGGGGCCTCCGTGTGCCAAAATAGGCCGCTGGCAAAGCCGCGCCCAAAAATAACCGCCCGAAGGCCGGGGCGCCAAGTTCGTCCAGCGCAAAAAGGCCACAAAAACGGGTGGGCTATAGCCTTGGGGGGTGGGGCTGGCCAACTTCATCCGCTGGACTCGGAATGCCGCAAGACATTGCGAGGGGACTCCGTGTGCCAAACATAGGCCGTGGGAAAATCTGCGCCCAAAAATAACCGCCCGCAGGCCGGGGCGCCAAATTCGTCCAGCGGAAAAAGGCCAAAAAAAGGGGTGGGCTATAGCCTTGGGGGGTGGGGCTGGCCAACTTCGTCCGCCGGACTCGGAGTGCCGCGAGACTTTGTGAGGGGCCTCCGTGTGCCAAAAATAGGCCGTGGCCAAAGCCGCGCCCAAAAGCAACGGCCCGAAGGCTGGGGCGCCAAGTTCGTCCAGCGCAAAAAGGCCACAAAAACGGGTGGGCTATAGCCTTTGGGAGTGGGGCTGGCCAACTTCGTCCGCCGGACTCGGAATGCCGCGATAATTTGCGAGGGGCCTCCGTGTGCCAAAAAAAGGCCACGGGCAAAGCCGAGCTCTAAAATAACCGCCCGAAGGCTGGGGAGCCAAGTTCGTCCAGCGGAAAAAGGCCACAAAAACGGGTGGGTTATAGCCTTGGGGGGTGGGGCTGGCCAACTTCGTCCGCCATACTCGGAATGCCGCGAGACATTGCGAGGGGCCTCCGTGTGGCAAACATAGGCCGTGGGCAAAGTCTCGCCCAAAAATAACCGCCCGAAGGCCGGGCCGCCAAGTTCGTCCAGCGGAAAAAGGCCACAAAAACGGGTGGGCTATAGCCTTGGGGGGTGAGGCCGGCCAACTTCGTCTGCCGGACTCGGAATACCGCGAGACTTTGCAGGGGCCTCCGTGTGCCAAACATAGGCCGCAGGAAAAGCCGTGCCCAAAAGCAACGGCCCGAAGGCTGGGGCGCCAAGTACGTCCAGCGCAAAAAGGCCACAAAAACGGGTGGGCTATAGCCTCGGGGGGTGGGGCTGGCCAACTTCGTCCGCCGGACTCGGAATGCCGCGAGACTTTGCGAGGGGCCTCCATGTGTAAAAAATAGGCCGCAGACAAAGCCGCGCCCAAAAATAACCGCCAGAAGGCCGGGGCGCCAAGTTCGTCCAGCGGAAAAAGGCCACAAAAACGGGTGGGCTATAGCCTTGGGGGGTGGGGCTGGCCAACTTCGTCCGCCGGACTCGGAATACCGCGAGACTTTGCGAGGGGCCTCCGTGTGCCAAACATAGGCCGCGGGAAATGCCGTGCCCAAAAGCAACGGCCCGAAGGCTGGGGCGCCAAGTTCGTCCAGCGCAAAATGGCCACAAAAACGGGTGGGCTATAGCCTTGGGGGGTGGGGCTGGCCAACTTCGTCCGCCGGTCTAGGAATGCTGCGAGACGTTTCGAGGGGCCTCCGTGTGCCAAAAATAGGCCGTGGCCAAAGCCAAGCCCAAAAATAACCGCCCGAAGGCCGGGGCGCCAATTCCTCCAGCGCAAAAAGGCCACAAAAACGGGTGGGCTATAGCCTTGGGGGGTGGGGCTGGCCAACTTCGTCCGCCGGAATCGGAATGCCGCGACACTTTGCGAGGGGCCTCCGTGTGCCAAACATAGGCCGCGGGCAAAGCCGCGCCCAAAAATAACCGCCCGAAGGCCGGGGCGCCAAGTTCGTCTAGCGCAAAAAGGCCACAAAAACGGGTGGGCTATAGCCTTGGGGGGTGGGGCTGGCCAACTTCGTCCGCCGGATTCGGAATGCCGCGAGACTTTGCGAGGGGCCTCCGTGTGCCAAAAATATGCCGCGGGCAAATCCGCGCCCAAAAATAACCGCCCGAAGACCGGGACGCCAAGTTCGTCCAGCGGAAAAAGGCCACAAAAACGGGTGGTCTATAGCCTTGGGGGGTGGGGCTGGCCAACTTCGTCCGCCGGACTCGGAATGCCGAGAGACTTTACAAGGGGCCTCCGTGTGCCAAACATAGGCCGTGGACAAAGCCGCGCCCAAAAATAACCGCCCGAAGGCCGGGGCGCCAAGTTCGACCAGCGCAAAAAGGCCACAAAAACGGGTGGGCTATAGTCTTGGGGGGTGGGGATGGCCAACTTCGTCCGCCGGACTCGGAATGCCGCGACACATTGCGAGGGGCCTCCGTGTGCCAAACATAGGCCGTGGGAAAATCCGCGCCCAAAAATAACCGCCCGAAGGCCGGGGCGCCAAGTTCGTCCAGCGGAAAAAGGCCACAAAAACGGGTCGGCTATCGCCTTGGGGGGTGGGGCTGGCCAACATCGTCCGCCGGACTCGGAATACCGCGAGACATTGCGAGGGGCCTCCGTGTGGCAAACATAGGCCGCGGGCAAAGTCTCGCCCAAAAATAACCGCCCGAAGGCCGGGCCGCCAAGTTCGTCCAGCGGAAAAAGGCCACAAAAACGGGTGGGCTATAGCCTTGGGGGGTGAGGCCGGCCAACTTCGTCTGCCGGACTCGGAATACCGCGAGACTTTGCAGGGGCCTCCGTGTGCCAAACATAGGCCGCAGGAAAAGCCGCGCCCAAAAGCAACGGCCCGAAGGCTGGGGCGCCAAGTACGTCCAGCGCAAAAAGGCCACAAAAACGGGTGGGCTATAGCCTTGGGGGGTGGGGCTGGCCAACTTCGTCCGCCGGACTCGGAATGCCGCGAGACTTTGCGAGGGGCCTCCATGTGCAAAAAATAGGCCGCAGACAAAGCCGCGCCCAAAAATAACCGCCAGAAGGCCGGGGCGCCAAGTTCGTCCAGCGGAAAAAGGCCACAAAAACGGGTGGGCTATAGCCTTGGGGGGTGGGGCTGGCCAACTTCGTCCGCCGGACTCGGAATACCGCGAGACTTTGCGAGGGGCCTCCGTGTGCCAAACATAGGCCGCGGGAAAAGCCGTGCCCAAAAGCAACGGCCCGAAGGCTGGGGCGCCAAGTTCGTCCAGCGCAAAATGGCCACAAAAACGGGTGGGCTATAGCCTTGGGGGGTGGGGCTGGCCAACTTCGTCCGCCGGTCTAGGAATGCCGCGAGACGTTTCGAGGGGCCTCCGTGTGCCAAAAATAGGCCGCGGCCAAAGCCGCGCCCAAAAATAACCGCCCGAAGGCCGGGGCGCCAAGTTCCTCCAGCGCAAAAAGGCCACAAAAACGGGTGGTCTATAGCCTTGGGGGGTGGGGCTGGCCAACTTCGTCCGCCGGACTCGGAATGCCGAGAGACTTTACAAGGGGCCTCCGTGTGCCAAACATAGGCCGTGGACAAAGCCGCGCCCAAAAATAACAACCCGAAGGCCGGGGCGCCAAGTTCGACCAGCGCAAAAAGGCCACAAAAACGGGTGGGCTATAGTCTTGGGGGGTGGGGATGGCCAACTTCGTCCGCCGGACTCGGAATGCCGCGACACATTGCGAGGGGCCTCCGTGTGCCAAACATAGGCCGTGGGAAAATCCGCGCCCAAAAATAACCGCCCGAAGGCCGGGGCGCCAAGTTCGTCCAGCGGAAAAAGGCCACAAAAACGGGTCGGCTATCGCCTTGGGGGGTGGGGCTGGCCAACATCGTCCGCCGGACTCGGAATACCGCGAGACATTGCGAGGGGCCTCCGTGTGGCAAACATAGGCCGCGGGCAAAGTCTCGCCCAAAAATAACCGCCCGAAGGCCGGGCCGCCAAGTTCGTCCAGCGGAAAAAGGCCACAAAAACGGGTGGGCTATAGCCTTGGGGGGTGAGGCCGGCCAACTTCGTCTGCCGGACTCGGAATACCGCGAGACTTTGCAGGGGCCTCCGTGTGCCAAACATAGGCCGCAGGAAAAGCCGCGCCCAAAAGCAACGGCCCGAAGGCTGGGGCGCCAAGTACGTCCAGCGCAAAAAGGCCACAAAAACGGGTGGGCTATAGCCTTGGGGGGTGGGGCTGGCCAACTTCGTCCGCCGGACTCGGAATGCCGCGAGACTTTGCGAGGGGCCTCCATGTGCAAAAAATAGGCCGCAGACAAAGCCGCGCCCAAAAATAACCGCCAGAAGGCCGGGGCGCCAAGTTCGTCCAGCGGAAAAAGGCCACAAAAACGGGTGGGCTATAGCCTTGGGGGGTGGGGCTGGCCAACTTCGTCCGCCGGACTCGGAATACCGCGAGACTTTGCGAGGGGCCTCCGTGTGCCAAACATAGGCCGTGGGAAAAGCCGTGCCCAAAAGCAACGGCCCGAAGGCTGGGGCGCCAAGTTCGTCCAGCGCAAAATGGCCACAAAAACGGGTGGGCTATAGCCTTGGGGGGTGGGGCTGGCCAACTTCGTCCGCCGGTCTAGGAATGCCGCGAGACGTTTCGAGGGGCCTCCGTGTGCCAAAAATAGGCCGCGGCCAAAGCCGCGCCCAAAAATAACCGCCCGAAGGCCGGGGCGCCAAGTTCCTCCAGCGCAAAAAGGCCACAAAAACGGGTGGTCTATAGCCTTGGGGGGTGGGGCTGGCCAACTTCGTCCGCCGGACTCGGAATGCCGAGAGACTTTACAAGGGGCCTCCGTGTGCCAAAAATAGGCCGCTGGCAAAGCCGCGCCCAAAATTAACCGCCCGAATGCCGGGGCGCCAAGTTCGTCCACCGGAAAAAGGCCACAAAAACGGGTGGGCTATATACCCTTGGGGGGTGGGGCTGGCCAACTTCGTCCGCCATACTCGGAATGCCGCTAGACATTGCGAGGGGCCTCCGTGTTGCAAACATAGGCCGCAGGCAAAGCCGCGCCCAAAAATAACCGCCCGAAGGCCGGGGCGCCAAGTTCGTCCAGCGCAAAAAGTCCACAAAAACGGGTGGGCTATAGCCTTGGGGGGTGGGGATGGCCAACTTCGTCCGCCGGACTCGGAATGCCGCGACACATTGCGAGGGGCCTCCGTGTGCCAAACATAGGCCGTGGGAAAATCCGCGCCCAAAAATAACTGCCCGAAGGCCGGGGCGCCAAGTTCGTCCAGCGGAAAATGGCCACAAAAATGGGTCGGCTATCGCCTTGGGGGGTGGGGCTGGCCAACATCGTCCGCCGGACTCGGAATACCGCGAGACTTTGCGAGGGGCCTCCGTGTGCCAAACATAGGCTGCGGGAAAAGCCTCGTCCAAAAGCAACGGCCCGAAGGCTGGGGCGCCAAGTTCGTCCAGCGCAAAAAGGCCGCAAAAACGGGTGGGCTATAGCCTTTGGGGGTGGGGCTGGCCAACTTCGTCCGCCGGTCTAGGAATGCCGCGAGACTTTTCGAGGGGCCTCCGTGTGCCAAAAATAGGCCGCGGGCAAAGCCGCACCCAAAAATAACCGCCCGAAGGCCGGGGTGCCAAGTTCGTCCAACGCAAAAAGGCCACAAAAACGGGTGGGCTATAGCCTTGGGGGGTAGGGCTGGCCAACTTCGTCCGCCGGACTCGGAATGCCGCGAGACTTTGTGAGTGGCCTCCGTGTGCAAAAAATAGGCCGCATACAAAGCCCCGCCCGAAGGTCCGGGCGCCAAGTTCGTCCAGCGGAAAAAGGCCACAAAAACGGGTGGGCTATAGCCGTGGGGGGTGGGGCTGGCCAACTTCTTCCGCCGGACTCGGAATACCGTGAGACTTTGTGAGGGGCCTCCGTGTGCCAAACATAGGCCACGGGAAAAGCCGCGCCCAAAAGCAACGGCCCGAAGGCTGGGGCGCCAAGTTCGTCCAGCGCAAAAAGGCCACAAAAACGGCTGGGCTATAGCCTTGGGGGGTGGGGCTGGCCAACTTCGTCCGCCGGTCTAGGAATGCCGCGAGACTTTTCGAGGGGCCTCCGTGTGCCAAAAATAGGCCGCGGACAACGCCGCGCCCAAAAATAACCGCCCGAAGGCCGGGGCGCCAAGTTCGTCCAGCGCAAAAAGGCCACAAAAACGGGTGGGCTATAGCCTTGGGGGGTGGGGCTGGCCAACTTCGTCCGCCGGAATCGGAATGCCGCGACACTTTGCGAGGGGCCTCCGTGTGCCAAACATAGGCCTTGGGCAAAACCAAGCCCAAAAATAATTGCCCGAAGGCCGGGGCGCCAAGTTCGTCTCGCGCAAAAAGGCCACAAAAACGGGTGGGCTATAGCCTTGGGGGGTGGGGCTGGCCAACTTCGTCCGCCGGACTCGGAATGCCGCGAGACTTTGCGAGGGGCCTCCGTGTGCAAAAAATAGGCCGCAGACAAAGCCGCGCCCAAAAATAACCGCCCGAAGGCCGGGGCGCGAACTTCGTCCAGCGGAAAAAGGCCACAAAAACGGGTGGGCTATAGCCTTGGGGGGTGGGGCTGGCCAACTTCGTCCGCCGGACTCGGAATACCGCGAGACTTTATGAGGGGCCTCCGTGTGCCAAACATAGGCCGCGGGAAAAGCCGCGCCCAAAACCAACGGCCCGAAGGCTGGGGCGCCAAGTTCGTCCAGCGCAAAATGGCCACAAAAACGGGTGGGCTATAGCCTTGGGGGGTGGGGCTGGCCAACTTCGTCCGCCGGTCTAGGAATGCCGCGAGACGTTTCGAGGGGCCTCCGTGTGCCAAAAATAGGCCGCGGCCAAAGCCGCGCCCAAAAATAACCGCCCGAAGGCCGGGGCGCCAAGTTCCTCCAGCGCAAAAAGGCCACAAAAACGGGTGGTCTATAGCCTTGGGGGGTGGGGCTGGCCAACTTCGTCCGCCGGACTCGGAATGCCGAGAGACTTTACAAGGGGCCTCCGTGTGCCAAACATAGGCCGTGGACAAAGCCGCGCCCAAAAATAACAACCCGAAGGCCGGGGCGCCAAGTTCGACCAGCGCAAAAAGGCCACAAAAACGGGTGGGCTATAGTCTTGGGGGGTGGGGATGGCCAACTTCGTCCGCCGGACTCGGAATGCCGCGACACATTGCGAGGGGCCTCCGTGTGCCAAACATAGGCCGTGGGAAAATCCGCGCCCAAAAATAACCGCCCGAAGGCCGGGGCGCCAAGTTCGTCCAGCGGAAAAAGGCCACAAAAACGGGTCGGCTATCGCCTTGGGGGGTGGGGCTGGCCAACATCGTCCGCCGGACTCGGAATACCGTGAGACTTTGCGAGGGGCATCCGTGTGCCAAACATAGGCCGCGGGAAAAGCCGCGCCCAAAAGCAACGGCCCGAAGGCTGGGGCGCCAAGTTCGTCCAGCGCAAAAAGGCCACAAAAACGGCTGGGCTATAGCCTTGGGGGGTGGGGCTGGCCAACTTCGTCCACCGGACTCGGAATGCCGAGAGACTTTACAAGGGGCCGCCGTGTGCCAAACATAGGCCGCGGACAAAGCAGCGCCCAAAAATAACAACCCGAAGGCCGGGGCCCCAAGTTCGACCAGCGCAAAAAGGCCACAAAAACGGGCGGGCTACAGCCTTGGGGGGTGGGGCAGGCCAAATTCGTCCGACGGACTCGGAGTGCCGCGAGACTTTGCGAGGGGCCTCCGTGTGCCAAAAATAGGCCGCTGGCAAAGCCGCGCCCAAAATTAACCGCCCGAATGCCGGGGCGCCAAGTTCGTCCACCGGAAAAAGGCCACAAAAACGGGTGGGCTATATACCCTTGGGGGGTGGGGCTGGCCAACTTCGTCCGCCATACTCGGAATGCCGCTAGACATTGCGAGGGGCCTCCGTGTTGCAAACATAGGCCGCAGGCAAAGCCGCGCCCAAAAATAACCGCCCGAAGGCCGGGGCGCCAAGTTCGTCCAGCGCAAAAAGTCCACAAAAACGGGTGGGCTATAGCCTTGGGGGGTGGGGATGGCCAACTTCGTCCGCCGGACTCGGAATGCCGCGACACATTGCGAGGGGCCTCCGTGTGCCAAACATAGGCCGTGGGAAAATCCGCGCCCAAAAATAACTGCCCGAAGGCCGGGGCGCCAAGTTCGTCCAGCGGAAAATGGCCACAAAAATGGGTCGGCTATCGCCTTGGGGGGTGGGGCTGGCCAACATCGTCCGCCGGACTCGGAATACCGCGAGACTTTGCGAGGGGCCTCCGTGTGCCAAACATAGGCTGCGGGAAAAGCCTCGTCCAAAAGCAACGGCCCGAAGGCTGGGGCGCCAAGTTCGTCCAGCGCAAAAAGGCCGCAAAAACGGGTGGGCTATAGCCTTTGGGGGTGGGGCTGGCCAACTTCGTCCGCCGGTCTAGGAATGCCGCGAGACTTTTCGAGGGGCCTCCGTGTGCCAAAAATAGGCCGCGGGCAAAGCCGCACCCAAAAATAACCGCCCGAAGGCCGGGGTGCCAAGTTCGTCCAACGCAAAAAGGCCACAAAAACGGGTGGGCTATAGCCTTGGGGGGTAGGGCTGGCCAACTTCGTCCGCCGGACTCGGAATGCCGCGAGACTTTGTGAGTGGCCTCCGTGTGCAAAAAATAGGCCGCATACAAAGCCCCGCCCGAAGGTCCGGGCGCCAAGTTCGTCCAGCGGAAAAAGGCCACAAAAACGGGTGGGCTATAGCCGTGGGGGGTGGGGCTGGCCAACTTCTTCCGCCGGACTCGGAATACCGTGAGACTTTGTGAGGGGCCTCCGTGTGCCAAACATAGGCCACGGGAAAAGCCGCGCCCAAAAGCAACGGCCCGAAGGCTGGGGCGCCAAGTTCGTCCAGCGCAAAAAGGCCACAAAAACGGCTGGGCTATAGCCTTGGGGGGTGGGGCTGGCCAACTTCGTCCGCCGGTCTAGGAATGCCGCGAGACTTTTCGAGGGGCCTCCGTGTGCCAAAAATAGGCCGCGGACAACGCCGCGCCCAAAAATAACCGCCCGAAGGCCGGGGCGCCAAGTTCGTCCAGCGCAAAAAGGCCACAAAAACGGGTGGGCTATAGCCTTGGGGGGTGGGGCTGGCCAACTTCGTCCGCCGGAATCGGAATGCCGCGACACTTTGCGAGGGGCCTCCGTGTGCCAAACATAGGCCTTGGGCAAAACCAAGCCCAAAAATAATTGCCCGAAGGCCGGGGCGCCAAGTTCGTCTCGCGCAAAAAGGCCACAAAAACGGGTGGGCTATAGCCTTGGGGGGTGGGGCTGGCCAACTTCGTCCGCCGGACTCGGAATGCCGCGAGACTTTGCGAGGGGCCTCCGTGTGCAAAAAATAGGCCGCAGACAAAGCCGCGCCCAAAAATAACCGCCCGAAGGCCGGGGCGCGAACTTCGTCCAGCGGAAAAAGGCCACAAAAACGGGTGGGCTATAGCCTTGGGGGGTGGGGCTGGCCAACTTCGTCCGCCGGACTCGGAATACCGCGAGACTTTATGAGGGGCCTCCGTGTGCCAAACATAGGCCGCGGGAAAAGCCGCGCCCAAAACCAACGGCCCGAAGGCTGGGGCGCCAAGTTCGTCCAGCGCAAAAAGGCCACAAAAACGGCTGGGCTATAGCCTTGGGGGGTGGGGCTGGCCAACTTCGTCCGCCGGTCTAGGAATGCCGTGACACTTTTCGAGGGGCCTCCGTGTGCCAAAAATAGGCCGCGGGAAAAGCCGTGCCCAAAAGCAACGGCCCGAAGGCTGGGGCGCCAAGTTCGTCCAGCGCAAAAAGGCCACAAAAACGGGTGGGCTATAGCCTTGGGGGGGGGGGCAGGCCAACTTCGTCCGCCGGTCTAGGAATGCCGCGAGACTTTTCGAGGGGCCTCCGTGTGCCAAAAATATGCCGCGGCCAAAGCCGCGCCCAAAAATAACCGCCCGAAGGCCAGGGCGCCAAGTTCCTCCAGCGCAAAAAGGCCACAAAAACGGGTGGGCTATAGCCTTGGGGGGTGGGGCTGGCCAACTTCGTCCGCCGGAATCGGAATGCCGCGACACTTTGCGAGGGGCCTCCGTGTGCCAAACATAGGCCGCGGGCAAAGCCGCGCCCAAAAATAACCGCCCGAAGGCCGGGGCGCCAAGTTCGTCTAGCGCAAAAAGGCCACAAAAACGGGTGGGCTATAGCCTTGGGGGGTGGGGCTGGCCCACTTCGTCCGCCGGACTCGGAATGCCGCGAGACTTTGCGAGGGGCCTCCGTGTCCCAAAAATATGCCGCGGGCAAAGCCGCGCCCAAAAATAACCGCCCGAAGACCGGGACGCCAAGTTCGTCCAGCGCAAAAAGGCCACAAAAACGGGTGGGCTATAGCCTTGGGGGGTGGGGCCGGCCAACTTCGTCCGCCGGACTCGGAATGCCGAGAGACTTTACGAGGGGCCTCCGTGTGCCAAACATAGGCCGCGGACAAAGCCGCGCCCAAAAATAACAACCCGAAGGCCGGGGCGCCAAGTTCGACCAGCGCAAAAAGGCCACAAAAACGGGCGGGCTACAGCCTTGGGGGGTGGGGCAGGCCAAATTCGTCCGACGGACTCGGAGTGCCGCGAGACTTTGCGAGGGGCCTCCGTGTGCCAAACATAGGCCGCGGGAAAAGCCGCGCCCAAAACCAACGGCCCGAAGGCTGGGGCGCCAAGTTCGTCCAGCGCAAAAAGGCCACAAAAACGGCTGGGCTATAGCCTTGGGGGGTGGGGCTGGCCAACTTCGTCCGCCGGTCTAGGAATGCCGTGAGACTTTTCGAGGGGCCTCCGTGTGCCAAAAATAGGCCGCAGGAAAAGCCGTGCCCAAAAGCAACGGCCCGAAGGCTGGGGCGCCAAGTTCGTCCAGCGCAAAAAGGCCACAAAAACGGGTGGGCTATAGCCTTGGGGGGTGGGGCTGGCCAACTTCGTCCGCCGGAATCGGAATGCCGCGACACTTTGCGAGGGGCCTCCGTGTGCCAAACATAGGCCTTGGGCAAAACCAAGCCCAAAAATAATTGCCCGAAGGCCGGGGCGCCAAGTTCGTCTCGCGCAAAAAGGCCACAAAAACGGGTGGGCTATAGCCTTGGGGGGTGGGGCTGGCCAACTTCGTCCGCCGGACTCGGAATGCCGCGAGACTTTGCGAGGGGCCTCCATGTCCCAAAAATATGCCGCGGACAAAGCCGCGCCCAAAAATAACCGCCCGAAGACCGGGACGCCAAGTTCGTCCAGCGCAAAAAGGCCACAAAAACGGGTGGGCTATAGCCTTGGGGGGTGGGGCCGGCCAACTTCGTCCGCCGGACTCGGAATGCCGAGAGACTTTACGAGGGGCCTCCGTGTGCCAAACATAGGCCGCGGACAAAGCCGCGCCCAAAAATAACAACCCGAAGGCCGGGGCGCCAAGTTCGACCAGCGCAAAAAGGCCACAAAAACGGGCGGGCTACAGCCTTGGGGGGTGGGGCAGGCCAAATTCGTCCGACGGACTCGGAGTGCCGCGAGACTTTGCGAGGGGCCTCCGTGTGCCAAAAATAGGCC
The DNA here is from genome assembly GCA_034663535.1 of Citrus x limon. Classification (NCBI taxonomy): domain Eukaryota; kingdom Viridiplantae; phylum Streptophyta; class Magnoliopsida; order Sapindales; family Rutaceae; genus Citrus; species Citrus x limon. The sequence goes on from CM067991.1 coordinate 33,637,411, forward strand.
GCTGGCAAAGCCGCGCCCAAAATTAACCGCCCGAATGCCGGGGCGCCAAGTTCGTCCACCGGAAAAAGGCCACAAAAACGGGTGGGCTATATACCCTTGGGGGGTGGGACTGGCCAACTTCGTCCGCCATACTCGGAATACCGCTAGACATTGCGAGGGGCCTCCGTGTTGCAAACATAGGCCGCGGGCAAAGCCGCGCCCAAAAATAACCGCCCGAAGGCCGGGGCGCCAAGTTCGTCCAGCGCAAAAAGTCCACAAAAACGGGTGGGCTATAGCCTTGGGGGGTGGGGCTGGCCAACTTCGTCCGCCGGACTCGGAATGCCGCGACACATTGCGAGGGGCCTCCATGTGCCAAACATAGGCCGTGGGAAAATCCGCGCCCAAAAATAACCGCCCGAAGGCCGGGGCGCCAAGTTCGTCCAGCGGAAAAAGGCCACAAAAACGGGTCGGCTATCGCCTAGGGGGGTGGGGCTGGCCAACATCGTCCGCCGGACTCGGAATACCGCAAGACTTTGCGAGGGGCCTCCGTGTGCCAAACATAGGCTGTGGGAAAAGCCGCGTCCAAAAGCAACGGCCCGAAGGCTGGGGCGCCAAGTTTGTCCAGCGCAAAAAGGCCGCAAAAACGGGTGGGCTATAGCCTTTGGGGGTGGGGCTGGCCAACTTCGTCTGCCGGTCTAGGAATGCCGCGAGACTTTTCGAGGGGCCTCCGTGTGCCAAAAATAGGCCGCGAGCAAAGCCGCGACCAAAAATAACCACCCAAAGGCCGGGGCGCCAAGTTCGTCCAGCGCAAAAAGGCCACAAAAACGGGTGGGCTATAGCCTTGGGGGGGTAGGGCTGGCCAACTTCGTCCGCCGGACTCGGAATGCTGCGAGACTTTGCGAGTGGCCTCCGTGTGCAAAAAATAGGCCGCATACAAAGCCCCGCCCGAAGGCTGGGGCGCCAAGTTCGTCCAGCGGAAAAAGGCCACAAAAACGGGTGGGCTATAGCCGTGGGGGGTGGGGCTGGCTAACTTCGTCCACCGGACTCGGAATACCGTTGGGACTTTGCGAGGGGCCTCCGTGTGCCAAACATAGGCCGCGGGAAAAGCCGCGCCCAAAAGCAACGGCCCGAAGGCTGGGGCGCCAAGTTCGTCCAGCGCAAAAAGGCCACAAAAACGGCTGGGCTATAGCCTTGGGGGGTGGGGCTGGCCAACTTCGTCCGCCGGTCTAGGAATGCCGTGAGACTTTTCGAGGGGCCTCCGTGTGCCAAAAATAGGCCGCGGGCAAAGCCGCGCCCAAAAATACCCGCCCGAAGACCGGGACGCCAAGTTCGTCCAGCGCAAAAAGGCCACAAAAAACGGTGGGCTATAGCCTTGGGGGATGGGGCTGGCCAACTTCGTCCGCCATACTCGGAATGCCGCTAGACATTGCGAGGGGCCTCCGTGTTGCAAACATAGGCCGCGGGCAAAGCCGCGCCCAAAAATAACCGCCCGAAGGGCCGGGGCGCCAAGTTCGTCCAGCGCAAAAAGTCCACAAAAACGGGTGGGCTATAGCCTTGGGGGCTGGGGCTGGCCAAATTCGCCCGCCGGACTCGGAATGCCGTGACACATTGCGAGGGGCCTCCGTGTGCCAAAAATAGGCCGCTGGCAAAGCCGAGCCCAAAATTAACCGCCCGAAGACCGGGACGCCAAGTTCGTCCAGCGGAAAAAGGCCACAAAAACGGGTGGGCTATAGCCTTGGGGGGTGGGGCTGGCCAACTTCGTCCGCCGGACTCGGAATGCCGAGAGACTTTACGAGGGGCCTCCGTGTGCCAAACATAGGCCGCGGACAAAGCCGCGCCCAAAAATAATAACCCGAAGGCCGGGGCGCCAAGTTCGACCAGCGCAAAAAGGCCACAAAAACGGGCGGGCTACAGCCTTGGGGGGGTGGGGCAGGCCAAATTCGTCCGACGGACTCGGAGTGCCGCGAGACTTTGCGAGGGGCCTCCGTGTGGCCAAAAATAGGCCGCTGGCAAAGCCGCGCCCAAAATTAACCGCCCGAATGCCGGGGCGCCAAGTTCGTCCACCGGAAAAAGGCCACAAAAACGGGTGGGCTATATACCCTTGGGGGGTGGGGCTGGCCAACTTCGTCCGCCATACTCGGAATGCCGCTAGACATTGCGAGGGGCCTCCGTGTTGCAAACATAGGCCGCGGGCAAAGCCGCGCCCAAAAATAACCGCCCGAAGGCCGGGGCGCCAAGTTCGTCCAGCGCAAAAAGTCCAGAAAAACGGGTGGGCTATAGCCTTGGGGGGTGGGGCTGGCCAACTTTGTCCCCCGGACTCGGAATGGCGCGAGAATTTACGAGGTGCCTCCGTGTGACAAACATAGGTCGCGGGCACTGCCGCGCCAAAAAATAACCGCCCGAAGGCCGGGGCGCCAAGTTCGTCCAGCGGAAAAAGGCCACAAAAACGGGTCGGCTATCGCCTTGGGGGGTGGGGCTGGCCAACATCGTCCGCCGGACTCGGAATACCGCGAGACTTTGCGAGGGGCCTCCGTGTGCCAAACATAGGCAGCGGGAAAAGCCTCGCCCAAAAGCAACGGCTCGAAGGCTGGGGCGCCAAGTTCGTCCAGCGCAAAAAGGCCGCAAAAACGGGTGGGCTATAGCCTTTGGGGGGTGGGGCTGGCCAACTTCGTCCGCCGGTCTAGGAATGCCGCGAGACTTTTCGAGGGGCCTCCGTGTGCCAAAAATAGGCCGCGGGCAAAGCCGCGCCCAAAAATAACCGCCCGAAGGCCGGGGCGCCAAGTTCGTCCAGCGCAAAAAGGGCACAAAAACGGGTGGTCTATAGCCTTGGGGGGTAGGGCTGGCCAACTTCGTCCGCCGCGGACTCGGAATGCCGAGAGACTTTACGAGAGGGGCCTCCGTGTGCCAAAAATAGCTGCGGGCACAGCCGCGCCCCAAAATACCCCCCCGAATGTCGGAGCGCCAAGTTCGTCCTGCGGAAAAAGGCCACAAAAACAGGTGGGCTATAGCCTTGGGGGGGTGGGGCTGGCCGACTTCGTCCGCCGGACTCGGAATGGCGCGAGACTTTGCGAGGCACCTCCGTGTGCCAAAAATAGGCCGCGGGCACAGCCGCACCCCAAAATACCCCCCCGAATGTCGGGGCGCCAAGTTCGTCCTGCGGAAAAAGGCCACAAAAACAGGTGGGCTATAGCCTTGGGGGGTGGGGCTGGCCGACTTCGTCCGCCGGACTCGGAATGGCGCGAGACTTTTCGAGGTGCCTCCGTGTGCCAAAAATAGTCCGCGGACACAGCCGCGCCCCAAAATACCCCCCGAATGTCAGGGCGCCAAGTTCGTCCTGCGTAAAAAAGGCCACAAAAACAGGTGGGCTATAGCCTTGGGGGGTGGGGCTGGCCGACTTCGTCCGCCGGACTCGGAATGGCGCGAAACTTTCCGAGGCGCCTCCGTGTGCCAAAAATAGGCCACGGGCACAGCCGCGCCCCAAAATAACCCCCCGAATGTCGGGGTGCCAAGTTCGTCCAGCGGAAAAAGGCCACAAAAACAGGTGGGCTATAGCCTTGGGGGGTGGGGCTGGCCGACTTCGTCCGCCGGACTCGGATTGGCACGACAGTTTGCAAGGCGCCTCCGTGTGCTAAAAATAAGCCACGGGCACAGCCGCGCCTAAAAATACCCGCCCGAAGGCCGGGGCGCCAAGTTCGTCCAGCGGAAAAAGGCCACAAAAACGGGTGGGCTGTAGCCTTGGGGAGTGGGGCTGACCAACTTCGTCCGCCGGACTCGGAATGGCGCGAGACTTTGCGAGGCGCCTCCGTGTGCCAAAAAATAGGCCGCGGGCACAGCCGCGCCCCAAAATACCCCCCCGAATGTCGGAGCGCCAAGTTCGTCCTGCGGAAAAAGGCCACAAAAACAGGTGGACTATAGCCTTGGGGGGTGGGGCTGGCCGACTTCGTCCGCCGGACTCGGAATGGCACGAGACTTTGCGAGGCGCCTCCGTGTGCCAAAAATAGGCCGCGGGCACAGCCGCGCCCCAAAATACCCCCCCGAATGTCGGAGCGCCAAGTTCGTCCTGCGGAAAAAGGCCACAAAAACAGGTGGACTATAGCCTTGGGGGGGTGGGGCTGGCCGACTTCGTCCGCCGGACTCGGAATGGCACGAGACTTTGCGAGGCGCCTCCGTGTGCCAAAAATAGGCCGCGGGCACAGCCGCGTCCCAAAATACCCCCCCGAATGTCGGGGAGCCAAGTTCGTCCTGCGGAAAAAGGCCACAAAAACAGGTGGGCTATAGCCTTGGGGGGTGGGGCTGGCCGACTTCGTCCGCCGGACTCGGAATGGCGCGAAACTTTCCGAGGCGCCTCCGTGTGCCAAAAATAGGCCACGGGCACAGCCGCGCCCCAAAATAACCCCCCGAATGTCGGGGTGCCAAGTTCGTCCAGCGGAAAAAGGCCACAAAAACAGGTGGGCTATAGCCTTGGGGGGTGGGGCTGGCCGACTTCATCCGCCGGACTCGGATTGGCACGACAGTTTGCAAGGCGCCTCCGTGTGCTAAAAATAAGCCGCGGGCACAGCCGCGCCTAAAAATACCCGCCCGAAGGCCGGGGCGCCAAGTTCGTCCAGCGGAAAAAGGCCACAAAAACGGGTGGGCTGTAGCCTTGGGGAGTGGGGCTGACCAACTTCGTCCGCCGGACTCGGAATGGCGCGAGACTTTGCGAGGCGCCTCCGTGGTGCCAAAAATAGGCCGCGGGCACAGCCGCGCCCCAAAATACCCCCCCGAATGTCGGAGCGCCAAGTTCGTCCTGCGGAAAAAGGCCACAAAAACAGGTGGACTATAGCCTTGGGGGGGTGGGGCTGGCCGACTTCGTCCGCCGGACTCGGAATGGCACGAGACTTTGCGAGGCGCCTCCGTGTGCCAAAAATAGGCGCGGGCACAGCCGCGTCCCAAAATACCCCCCCGAATGTCGGGGAGCCAAGTTCGTCCTGCGGAAAAAGGCCACAAAAACAGGTGGGCTATAGCCTTGGGGTGTGGGGCTGGCCAACTTCGTCCGCCGGACTCGGAATGGCGCGAGACTTTGCGAGGCACCTCCGTGTGCCAAAAATAGGCCGCGGGCACAGTCGCGCCCCAAAATACCCCCCCGAATGTCGGAGCGCCAAGTTCGTCCTGCGGAAAAAGGCCACAAAAACAGGTGGACTCTAGCCTTGGGGGGTGGGGCTGGCCGACTTCGTCCGCCGGACTCGGAATGGCGCGAGACTTTGCGAGGCGCCTCCGTGTGCCAAAAATAGGCCGCGGGCACAGCCACGCCCCAAAATACCCCCCCGAATGTCGGGGAGCCAAGTTCGTCCTGCGGAAAAAGGCCACAAAAACAGGTGGGCTATAGCCTTGGGGGGTGGGGCTGGCCGACTTCGTCCGCCGGACTCGGAATGGCGCGAAACTTTCCGTGGCGCCTCCGTGTGCCAAAAATAGGCCACGGGCACAGCCGCGCCCCAAAAATAACCCCCCGAATGTCGGGGTGCCAAGTTCGTCCAGCGGAAAAAGGCCACAAAACAGGTGGGCTATAGCCTTGGGGGGTGGGGCTGGCCGACTTCGTCCGCCGGACTCGGATTGGCACGACAGTTTGCAAGGCGCCTCCGTGTGCCAAAAATAAGCCGCGGGCACAGCCGCGCCTAAAAATACTCGCCCGAAGGCCGGGGCGCCAAGTTCGCCCAGCGGAAAAAGGCCACAAAAACGGGTGGGCTGTAGCCTTGGGGAGTGGGGCTGACCAACTTCGTCCGCCGGACTCGGAATGGCGTGAGACTTTGCGAGGCGCCTCCGTGTGCCAAAAATAGGCCGCGGGCACAGCCGCGCCCCAAAATACCCCCCCGAATGTCGGGGAGCCAAGTTCGTCCTGCGGAAAAAGGCCACAAAAACAGGTGGGCTATAGCCTTGGGGGGTGGGGCTGGCCGACTTCGTCCGCCGGACTCGGAATGGCGCGAAACTTTCCGAGGCGTCTCAGTGTGCCAAAAATAGGCCGCGGGCACAGCCGCGCCCCAAAATACCCCCCCGAATGTCGGAGCGCCAAGTTCGTCCTGCGGAAAAAGGCCACAAAAACAGGTGGGCTATAGCCTTGGGGGGTGGGGCTGGCCGACTTCGTCTGCCGGACTCGGAATGGCGCGAGACTTTGCGAGGTGCCTCCGTGTGCCAATAATAGGCCGCGGGCACAGCCGCGCCCCAAAATACCCCCCCGAATGTCGGGGCGCCAAGTTCGTCCTGCGGAAAAAGGCCACAAAAACAGGTGGGCTATAGCCTTGGGGTGTGGGGCTGGCCAACTTCGTCCGCCGGACTCGGAATGGCGCGAGACTTTGCGAGGCACCTCCGTGTGCCAAAAATAGGCCGCGGGCACAGTCGCGCCCCAAAATACCCCCCCGAATGTCGGAGCGCCAAGTTCGTCCTGCGGAAAAAGGCCACAAAAACAGGTGGACTCTAGCCTTGGGGGGTGGGGCTGGCCGACTTCGTCAGCCGGACTCGGAATGGCGCGAGACTTTGCGAGGCGCCTCCGTGTGCCAAAAATAGGCCGCGGGCACAGCCACGCCCCAAAATACCCCCCCGAATGTCGGGGAGCCAAGTTCGTCCTGCGGAAAAAGGCCACAAAAAACAGGTGGGCTATAGCCTTGGGGGGTGGGGCTGGCCGACTTCGTCCGCCGGACTCGGAATGGCGCGAAACTTTCCGTGGCGCCTCCGTGTGCCAAAAATAGGCCACGGGCACAGCCGCGCCCCAAAATAACCCCCCGAATGTCGGGGGTGCCAAGTTCGTCCAGCGGAAAAAGGCCACAAAAACAGGTGGGCGATAGCCTTGGGGGGTGGGGCTGGCCGACTTCGTCCGCCGGACTCGGATTGGCACGACAGTTTGCAAGGCGCCTCCGTGTGCCAAAAATAAGCCGCGGGCACAGCCGCGCCTAAAAATACTCGCCCGAAGGCCGGGGCGCCAAGTTCGCCCAGCGGAAAAAGGCCACAAAAACGGGTGGGCTGTAGCCTTGGGGAGTGGGGCTGACCAACTTCGTCCGCCGGACTCGGAATGGCGTGAGACTTTGCGAGGCGCCTCCGTGTGCCAAAAATAGGCCGCGGGCACAGCCGCGCCCCAAAATACCCCCCCGAATGTCGGGGAGCCAAGTTCGTCCTGCGGAAAAAGGCCACAAAAACAGGTGGGCTATAGCCTTGGGGGGTGGGGCTGGCCGACTTCGTCCGCCGGACTCGGAATGGCGCGAAACTTTCCGAGGCGTCTCAGTGTGCCAAAAATAGGCTGCGGGCACAGCCGCGCCCCAAAATACCCCCCGAATGTCGGAGCGCCAAGTTCGTCCTGCGGAAAAACGCCACAAAAACAGGTGGGCTATAGCCTTGGGGGGTGGGGCTGGCCGACTTCGTCTGCCGGACTCGGATTGGCACGACAGTTTGCAAGGCGCCTCCGTGTGCCAAAAATAAGCCGCGGGCACAGCCGCGCCTAAAAATACTCGCCCGAAGGCCGGGGCGCCAAGTTCGCCCAGCGGAAAAAGGCCACAAAAACGGGTGGGCTGTAGCCTTGGGGAGTGGGGCTGACCAACTTCGTCCGTCGGACTCGGAATGGCGTGAGACTTTGCGAGGCGCCTCCGTGTGCCAAAAATAAGCCGCGGGCACAGCCGCGCCTAAAAATACTCGCCCGAAGGCCGGGGCGCCAAGTTCGCCCAGCGGAAAAAGGCCACAAAAACGGGTGGGCTGTAGCCTTGGGGAGTGGGGCTGACCAACTTCGTCCGCCGGACTCGGAATGGCGTGAGACTTTGCGAGGTGCCTTCGTGTGCCAAAAATAGGCCGCGGGCACAGCCGCGCCCCAAAATACCCCCCCGAATGTCGGGGAGCCAAGTTCGTCCTGCGGAAAAAGGCCACAAAAACAGGTGGGCTATAGCCTTGGGGGGTGGGGCTGGCCGACTTCGTCCGCCGGACTCGGAATGGCGCGAAACTTTCCGAGGCGTCTCAGTGTGCCAAAAATAGGCAGCGGGCACAGCCGCGCCCCAAAATACCCCCCCGAATGTCGGAGCGCCATGTTCGTCCTGCGGAAAAAGGCCACAAAAACAGGTGGGCTATAGCCTTGGGGGGTGGGGCTGGCCGACTTCGTCCGCCGGACTCGGATTGGCACGACAGTTTGCAAGGTGCCTCCGTGTGCTAAAAATAAGCCGCGAACACAGCCGCGCTAAAAATACCCGCCCGAAGGCCGGGGCGCCAAGTTCGTCCAGCGGAAAAAGGCCACAAAAACGGGTGGGCTGTAGCCTTGGGGAGTGGGGCTGACCAACTTCGTCCGCCGGACTCGGAATGGCGCGAGACTTTGCGAGGCGCCTCCGTGTGCCAAAAGTAGGCCACGGGCACAGCCGCGCCCCAAAATACCCCCCCGAATGTCGGAGCGCCAAGTTCGTCCTGCGGAAAAAGGCCACAAAAACAGGTGGACTATAGCCTTGGGGGGTGGGGCTGGCCGACTTCGTCCGCCGGACTCGGAATGGCGCGAGACTTTGCGAGGTGCCTCCGTGTGCCAAAAATAGGCCGCGGGCACAGCCGCGCCCCAAAATACCCCCCCGAATGTCGGGGAGCCAAGTTCGTCCTGCGGAAAAAGGCCACAAAAACAGGTGGGCTATAGCCTTGGGGGGTGGGGCTGGCCGACTTCGTCCGCCGGACTCGGAATGGCGCGAAACTTTCCGTGGCGCCTCCGTGTGCCAAAAATAGGCCACGGGCACAGCCGCGCCCCAAAATAACCCCCCGAATGTCGGGGTGCCAAGTTCGTCCAGCGGAAAAAGGCCACAAAAACAGGTGGGCGATAGCCTTGGGGGGTGGGGCTGGCCGACTTCGTCCGCCGGACTCGGATTGGCACGACAGTTTGCAAGGCGCCTCCGTGTGCCAAAAATAAGCCGCGGGCACAGCCGCGCCTAAAAATACTCGCCCGAAGGCCGGGGCGCCAAGTTCGCCCAGCGGAAAAAGGCCACAAAAACGGGTGGGCTGTAGCCTTGGGGAGTGGGGCTGACCAACTTCGTCCGCCGGACTCGGAATGGCGTGAGGACTTTGCGAGGCGCCTCCGTGTCCCAAAAATTGTCCGCGGGTAAAGCCGGGCCCAAAAATACCCGCCCGAAGGCCGGGGCGCCAAGTTCGTCCAGCGGAAAAAGGCCACAAAAACGGGTAGGCTATAGCCTTGGGGGGGGGGGCTGGCCAAGTTCGTCCGCCGGACTCGGAATGGTGCGAGACTTTGCGAGGCGCCTCCGTGTGCCAAAAATAGGCAGCGGGCACAGCCTGCGCCCCAAAATACCCCCCCGAATGTCGGAGCGCCATGTTCGTCCTGCGGAAAAAGGCCACAAAAACAGGTGGGCTATAGCCTTGGGGGGTGGGGCTGGCCGACTTCGTCCGCCGGACTCGGATTGGCACGACAGTTTGCAAGGTGCCTCCGTGTGCTAAAAATAAGCCGCGAAACACAGCCGCGCCTAAAAATACCCGCCCGAAGGCCGGGGCGCCAAGTTCGTCCAGCGGAAAAAGGCCACAAAAACGGGTGGGCTGTAGCCTTGGGGAGTGGGGCTGACCAACTTCGTCCGCCGGACTCGGAATGGCGCAAGACTTTGCGAGGCGCCTCCGTGTGCCAAAAGTAGGCCACGGGCACAGCCGCGCCCCAAAATACCCCCCCGAATGTCGGAGCGCCAAGTTCGTCCTGCGGAAAAAGGCCACAAAAATAGGTGGACTATAGCCTTGGGGGGTGGGGCTGGCCGACTTCGTCCGCCGGACTCGGAATGGCGCGAGACTTTGCGAGGCGCCTCCGTGTGCCAAAAATAGGCCGCGGGCACAGCCGCGCCCCAAAATACCCCCCCGAATGTCGGGGAGCCAAGTTCGTCCTGCGGAAAAAGGCCACAAAAACAGGTGGGCTATAGCCTTGGGGGGTGGGGGCTGGCCGACTTCGTCCGCCGGACTCGGAATGGCGCGAAACTTTCCGAGGCGCCTCCGGTGTGCCAAATATAGGCCGCGGGCACAGCCGCGCCCCAAAATAACCCCCCGAATGTCGGGGCGCCAAGTTCGTCCAGCGGAAAAAAGGCCACAAAAACAGGTGGGCTATAGCCTTGGGGGGTGCGGCTGGCCGACTTCGTCCGCCGGACTCGGAATGGCGCGAGACTTTGCGAGGCGCCTCCGTGTGCCAAAAATAGGCCGCGGGCACAGCCGCGCCCCAAAATACCCCCCCGAATGTCGGAGCGCCAAGTTCGTCCTGCGGAAAAAGGCCACAAAAACAGGTGGACTATAGCCTTGGGGGGTGGGGCGGGCCGACTTCGTCCGCCGGACTCGGAATGGTGCGAGACTTTTCGAGGCGCCTCCGTGTGCCAAAAATAGGCCGCGGGCACAGCCACGCCCCAAAATACCCCCCCGAATGTCGGGGAGCCAAGTTCGTCCTGCGGAAAAAGGCCACAAAAACAGGTGGGCTATAGCCTTGGGGGGGGGGGCTGGCCGACTTCGTCCGCCGGACTCGGAATGGCGCGAAACTTTCCGAGGTGCCTCTGTGTGCCAAAAATAGGCCACGGGCACAGCCGCGCCCCAAAATAACCCCCCGAATGTCGGGGTGCCAAGTTCGTCCAGCGGAAAAAGGCCACAAAAACAGGTGGGCTATAGCCTTGGGGGGTGCGGCTGGCCGACTTCGTCCGCCGGACTCGGATTGGCACGACAGTTTGCAAGGTGCCTCCGTGTGCTAAAAATAAGCCGCGAACACAGCCGCGCCTAAAAATACCCGCCCGAAGGCCGGGGCGCCAAGTTCGTCCAGCGGAAAAAGGCCACAAAAACGGGTGGGCTGTAGCCTTGGGGAGTGGGGCTGACCAACTTCGTCCGCCGGACTCGGAATGGCGCAAGACTTTGCGAGGCGCCTCCGTGTGCCAAAAGTAGGCCACGGGCACAGCCGCGCCCCAAAATACCCCCCCGAATGTCGGAGCGCCAAGTTCGTCCTGCGGAAAAAGGCCACAAAAATAGGTGGACTATAGCCTTGGGGGGTGGGGCTGGCCGACTTCGTCCGCCGGACTCGGAATGGCGCGAGACTTTGCGAGGCGCCTCCGTGTGCCAAAAATAGGCCGCGGGCACAGCCGCGCCCCAAAATACCCCCCCGAATGTCGGGGAGCCAAGTTCGTCCTGCGGAAAAAGGCCACAAAAACAGGTGGGCTATAGCCTTGGGGGGTGGGGCTGGCCGACTTCGTCCGCCGGACTCGGAATGGCGCGAAACTTTCCGAGGCGCCTCCGTGTGCCAAATATAGGCCGCGGGCACAGCCGCGCCCCAAAATAACCCCCCGAATGTCGGGGCGCCAAGTTCGTCCAGCGGAAAAAGGCCACAAAAACAGGTGGGCTATAGCCTTGGGGGGTGCGGCTGGCCGACTTCGTCCGCCGGACTCGGAATGGCGCGAGACTTTGCGAGGCGCCTCCGTGTGCCAAAAATAGGCCGCGGGCACAGCCGCGCCCCAAAATACCCCCCCGAATGTCGGAGCGCCAAGTTCGTCCTGCGGAAAAAGGCCACAAAAACAGGTGGACTATAGCCTTGGGGGGTGGGGCGGGCCGACTTCGTCCGCCGGACTCGGAATGGTGCGAGACTTTGCGAGGCGCCTCCGTGTGCCAAAAATAGGCCGCGGGCACAGCCACGCCCCAAAATACCCCCCCGAATGTCGGGGAGCCAAGTTCGTCCTGCGGAAAAAGGCCACAAAAACAGGTGGGCTATAGCCTTGGGGGGGGGGGCTGGCCGACTTCGTCCGCCGGACTCGGAATGGCGCGAAACTTTCCGAGGTGCCTCTGTGTGCCAAAAATAGGCCACGGGCACAGCCGCGCCCCAAAATAACCCCCCGAATGTCGGGGTGCCAAGTTCGTCCAGCGGAAAAAGGCCACAAAAACAGGTGGGCTATAGCCTTGGGGGGTGCGGCTGGCCGACTTCGTCCGCCGGACTCGGAATGGTGCGAGACTTTGCGAGGCGCCTCCGTGTGCCAAAAATAGGCCGCGGGCACAGCCACGCCCCAAAATACCCCCCCGAATGTCGGGGAGCCAAGTTCGTCCTGCGGAAAAAGGCCACAAAAACAGGTGGGCTATAGCCTTGGGGGGGGGGGGCTGGCCGACTTCGTCCGCCGGACTCGGAATGGCGCGAAACTTTCCGAGGTGCCTCTGTGTGCCAAAAATAGGCCACGGGCACAGCCGCGCCCCAAAATAACCCCCCGAATGTCGGGGTGCCAAGTTCGTCCAGCGGAAAAAGGCCACAAAAACAGGTGGGCTATAGCCTTGGGGGGTGCGGCTGGCCGACTTCGTCCGCCGGACTCGGAATGGCGCGAGACTTGGCGAGGCGCCTCCGTGTGCCAAAAATAGGCCGCGGGCACAGCCGCGCCCCAAAATACCCCCCCGAATGTCGGAGCGCCAAGTTCGTCCTGCGGAAAAAGGCCACAAAAACAGGTGGACTATAGCCTTGGGGGGTGGGGCGGGCCGACTTCGTCCGCCGGACTCGGAATGGTGCGAGACTTTGCGAGGCGCCTCCGTGTGCCAAAAATAGGCCGCGGGCACAGCCACGCCCCAAAATACCCCCCCGAATGTCGGGGAGCCAAGTTCGTCCTGCGGAAAAAGGCCACAAAAACAGGTGGGCTATAGCCTTGGGGGGTGGGGCTGGCCGACTTCGTCCGCCGGACTCGGAATGGCGCGAAACTTTCCGAGGTGCCTCTGTGTGCCAAAAATAGGCCACGGGCACAGCCGCGCCCCAAAATAACCCCCCGAATGTCGGGGTGCCAAGTTCGTCCAGCGGAAAAAGGCCACAAAAACAGGTGGGCTATAGCCTTGGGGGGTGGGGCTGGCCGACTTCGTCCGCCGGACTCGGATTGGCACGACAGTTTGCAAGGCCCCTCCGTGTGCCAAAAATAAGCCGCGGGCACAGCCGCGCCTAAAAATACTCGCCCGAAGGCCGGGGCGCCAAGTTCGTCCAGCGGAAAAAGGCCACAAAAACGGGGGGGCTGTAGCCTTGGGGAGTGGGGCTGACCAACTTCGTCCGCCGGACTGGGAATGGCGCGAGACTTTGCGAGGCGCCTCCGTGTGCCAAAAATTGGCCGCGGGCACAGCCGCGCCCCAAAATACCCCCCCGAATGTCGGAGCACCAAGTTCGTCCTGCGGAAAAAGGCCACAAAAACAGGTGGGCTATAGCCTTGGGGGGTGGGGCTGGCCGACTTCGTCTGCCGGACTCGGAATGGCGCAAGACTTTGCGAGGTGCCTCCGTGTGCCAAAAATAGGCCGCGGGCACAGCCGCGCCCCAAAATACCCCCCCGAATGTCGGGGCGCCAAGTTCGTCCTGCGGAAAAAGGCCACAAAAACAGGTGGGCTATAGCCTTGGGGGGTGGGGCTGGCCAACTTCGTCCGCCGGACTCGGAATGGCGCGAGACTTTGCGAGGCACCTCCGTGTGCCAAAAATAGGCCGCGGGCACAGCCGCGCCCCAAAATACCCCCCCGAATGTCGGGGAGCCAAGTTCGTCCTGCGGAAAAAGGCCACAAAAACAGGTGGGCTATAGCCTTGGGGGGTGGGGCTGGCCGACTTCGTCCGCCGGACTCGGAATGGCGCGAAACTTTCCGAGGCGCCTCCGTGTCCCAAAAATTGTCCGCGGGCAAAGCCGGGCCCAAAAATACCTGCCCGAAGGCCGGGGCGCCAAGTTCGTCCAGCGGAAAAAGGCCACAAAAACGGGTAGGCTATAGCCTTGGGGGGGGGGGGCTGGCCAACTTCGTCCGCCGGACTCGGAATGGTGCGAGACTTTGCGAGGCGCCTCCGTGTGCCAAAAATAGGCAGCGGGCACAGCCGCGCCCCAAAATACCCCCCCGAATGTCGGAGCGCCAAGTTCGTCCTGCGGAAAAAGGCCACAAAAACAGGTGGGCTATAGCCTTGGGGGGTGGGGCTGGCCGACTTCGTCCGCCGGACTCAGATTGGCACGACAGTTTGCAAGGTGCCTCCGTGTGCTGAAAATAAGCCGCGGGTACAGCCGCGCCTAAAAATACCCCCCCGAAGGCCGGGGCGCCAAGTTCGTCCAGCGGAAAAAGGCCACAAAAACGGGTGGGCTGTAGCCTTGGGGAGTGGGGCTGACCAACTTCGTCCGCCGGACTCGGAATGGCGCGAGACTTTGCGAGGCGCCTCCGTGTGCCAAAAATAGGCCGCGGGCACAGCCGCGCCCCAAAATACCCCCCCGAATGTCGGGGAGCCAAGTTCGTCCTGCGGAAAAAGGCCACAAAAACAGGTGGGCTATAGCCTTGGGGGGTGGGGCTGGCCGACTTCGTCCGCCGGACTCGGAATGGCGCGAAACTTTCCGAGGCGTCTCCGTGTGCCAAAAATAGGCCGCGGGCACAGCCGCGCCCCAAAATAACCCCCCGAATGTCAGGGCGCCAAGTTCGTCCAGCGGAAAAAGGCCATAAAAACAGGTGGGCTATAGCCTTGGGGGGTGGGGTTGGCCAACTTCGTCCGCCGGACTCGGATTGGCGCAACAGTTTGCAAGGCGCCTCCATGTGCCAAAAATAGGCCACGGGCACAGCCGCGCCCCAAAATACCCGCCCGAAGTCCGGGGCGCCAAGTTCGTCCAGTGGTAAAAGGCCACAAAAACGGGTAGGCTATAGCCTTGGGGGGGGGGGGCTGGCCAACTTCGTCCGCCGGACTCGGAATGGCGCGAGACTTTGCGAGCCGCCTCAGTGTGCAAAAAACAGGCCGCGGGCACAGCCGCGCCTAAAAATACCAGCCCGAAGGCCGGGGCGCCAAGTTCGTCCAGCCGGAAAAGGCTACAAAAACGGGTGGGCTATAACCTTGGGGGGTGGGGCTGGCCTACTTTGTCCGCCGGACTCGGAATGGCGCGAGACTTTGCGAGGCACCTCCGTGTGCCAAAAATGGGCAGCGGGCACAGCCGCGGCCAAAAATACCTGCCCGAAGGCCGGGGCGCCAAGTTCGTCCAGCGGAAAAAGGCCACAAAAACGGGTGGGCTATAGCCTTGGGGGGTGGGGCTGGCCAAATTCGTCCGCCGGACTCGGAATGGCGCGAGACTTTGCGAGGCGCCTCCGTGTGCCAAAAATAGGCCGCGGGCACAGCCGCGCCCCAAAATACCCCCCCGAATGTCGGGGCGCCAAGTTCGTCCAGCGGAAAAAGGCCACAAAAACAGGTGGGCTATAGCCTTGGGGGGTGGGGCTTGCCAACATCGTCTGCCGGACTTGGAATGGCGCGAGACTTTGCGAGGCGACTCCGTGTGCCAAAAATAGGCAGCGGGGACAGCCGCGGCCAAAAATACCGGCCCGAAGGCCGGGGCGCCAAGTTCGTCCAGCGGAAAAAGTTCACAAAAACGGGTGGGCTATAGCCTTGGGGGGTGGGGCTGGCCAACTTAGTCCGCCGGACTCGGAATGGCGCGAGACTTTGCGAGGCACCTCCGTGTGCCAACAATAGGCCGCGGGCACAGTTGCGCCCCAAAATACCCCCCCGAATGTCGGGGCGCCAAGTTCGTCCAGCGGAAAAAGGCCACAAAAACAGGTGGGCTATAACCTTGGGGGTTGGGGCTGGCCGACATCGTCCGCCGGACTCGGAATGGCCCGAGACTTTGTGAGGCGCCTCCGTGTGCCACAAATAGGCCGCAGGCACAGCCGCGCCCCAAAATACTCCCCCGAATGTCGGGGCGCCAAGTTCGTCCAGCGGAAAAAGGCCACAAAAACAGGTTGGCTATAGCCTTGGGGGGTGGGGCTGGCCAACATCGTCTGCCGGACTTGGAATGGCGTGAGACTTTGCGAGGCGACTTCGTTTGCCAAAAATAGGCAGCGGACACAGCCGCGGCCAAAAATACCCGCCCGAAGGCCGGGGCTCTAAGTTCGTGCAGCGGAAAAAGGCCACAAAAACGGGTGGCCTAAAGCCTTGGGTGGTGGGGCTGGCCAACTTCGTCCGCCGGTCTCGGATTGGTGCGAGACTTTGCGAGGGAACCCCGTCTGCCAAAAATAGGCAGCGGGCAAAGCCGCGCCCAAAAGTAACCGCCCGAAGGCCGGGGAGCCAAGTTCGTCCAGCGGAAAAAGGCCACAAAAACGGGTGGGCTATAGCCTTGGGAGGTGGGGCTGGCCAACTTCGTCCGCCGGTCTCGGAATGGCGCAAGACTTTGCGAGGGAACCCCGTCTGCCAAAAATAGGCCGCGGGCACAGCCGCGTCCAAAAATAACCGCCTGAATGCCGGAGCGCCAAGTTCGTCCAGCAGAAAAAGGCCACAAAAACGGGTGGGCTATAGCCTTGGGATGTGGGGCTGGCCAACTTCGTCCGCCGGACTCGGAATGGTACGAGACTTTGCGAGGGCCCTCCGTGTGCCAAAAGTAGGCCGCGGGCAAAGCCGCGCCCATTAATAACCGCCCGAAGGCTGGGGCGTCAAGTTCGTCCAGCGGAAAAAGGCCACAAAAACGGGTGGGCTATAGCCTTAGGGGGTTGGGCTGGCCAACTTCGTCCGCCGGACTCGGAATGGCGCGAGACTTTGTGAGGGCCCTCCATGTGCCAAAAATAGGCCGCGGGCACACCCGGACCTAAAAATAACCGCCCGAAGGCCGGGGCGCCAAGTTCATCCAGCAGAAAAAGGCCACAAAAACGGGTGGGCTATAGCCTTGGGGGGTGGGGCTGGCCAACTTCGTCAGCCGGACTCGGAATGGCGCGAGACTTTGCGAGGGCTCCATGTGCCAAAAATAGGTCCGGGCACAGCCGCACCCAAAAATAACCGCCCGAAGGCCGGGGCGCCAAGTTCGTCCAGCGGAAAAAGGCCACAAAAACGGGTGGGCTATAGCCTTGGGGGGTGGGGCTGGCCCACTTCGTCCGCCGGACTCGGAATGGCGCGAGACTTTGCGAGGGCTCTCCGTGTACCAAAAATAGGCCGCGGACACAGCCGTGCCCGAAAATAATCGCCCGAAGGCCGGTGCGCCAAGTTTGTCCAGCAGAAAAAGGCCACAAAAACGGGTGGGCTATAGCCTTGGGTGGTGGGGCTGGCCAATTTCGTCCGCCGGACTCGGAATGGCGCGAGACTGTGCGAGGGCCGTCCGTGTTCCAAAAATAGGCCGGGGGCACAGCCGCGCCCAAAAATAAGCGCCCGAAGGCCGGGGCGCCAAGTTTGCCAGCGGAAAAAGGCCACAAAAATGGGTGGGCTATAGCCTTGGGAGGTGGGGCTGGCCCACTTCGTCCGCCGGACTCGGAAAGGCGCGAGACTTTGCGAGGGGCCTTTGTGTGCCAAAAATAGGCCGCGGACACAGCGGCGTCCAAAAATAACAGCCCGAAGGCCGGGGCGCCAAGTTCTTCCAGCGGAAAAAGGCCACAAAAACGGATGGGCTATAGCCTTGGGGGGTGGGGCTGGCCAACATCGTCCGCCGGACTCGGAATGACGCGAGACTTTGCGAGGGGCCTCCGTGTGCCAAAAATAGGCCGCGGGCACAGCCGATCCCAAAAATAACGGCCCAAAGGCCGGGGCGCCATGTTCGTCCAGCGGAAAAAGGCCACAAAAACGGGTGGGCTATAGCCTTGGGGGGTGGGGCTGGTAAACTTCGTCCGCCGGACTAGCAATGGCGCGAGACTTTGCGAGGGCCCACCGTGTGCCAAAACTAGGCCGCGGGTACAGCCGCGCCCAAAAATAAACGTGCGAAGGCCGGGGCGCCAAGTTCGTCCAGTGGAAAAAGGCCACAAAAACGGGTGGGCTATAGCCTTGGGGGGTGAGGCTGGCCAACTTCGTCCACCGGAATCGGAATTGCGCGAGACTTTACGAGGGGCCTCCCTAAGTAAAAAATAGGCTACGGGGACAGCCGCGCCCAAAAATAACCGCTCGAAGGCCGGGGCTCCAAGTTCGTCCAGCGGAAAAAGGCCACAAAAACGGGTGGGCTATAGCCTTGGGAGGTTGGGCTTGCCAACTTCGTCCGCCGGATTCGGAATGGCGCGAGACTTCGTGAGGGACCTCCGTGTGCCAAAAATAGGCCGCGGGCACAGCCGCGCCCAAAAATAACCGCCCGAAGGCCGGGGCGCCAAGTTCGTCCAGCGGAAAAAGGCCACAAAAACGGGTGGGCTGTAGCCTTGGGGGGTGGGGCTGGCCCACTTCGTCCGCCGGACTCGGAATGGCGCGAGACTTTGCGAGGGCCCTCCGTGTACCAAAAATAGGCCGCGGACACAGCCGCGCCCGAAAATAATCGCCCGAAGGCCGGTGCGCCAAGTTTGTCCAGCGGAAAAAGGCCACAAAAACGGGTGGGCTGTAGCCTTGGGGGGTGGGGCTGGCCCACTTCGTCCGCCGGACTCGGAATGGCGCGAGACTTTGCGAGGGCCCTCCGTGTACCAAAAATAGGCCGCAACCACAGCCGCGCCCGAAAATAATCGCCCGAAGGCCGGTGCGCCAAGTTTGCCAGCGGAAAAAGGCCACAAAAATGGGTGGGCTATAGCCTTGGGAGGTGGGGCTGGCCAACTTCGTCCGCCGGACTCGGAATGGCGCGAGACTTTGCGAGGGGCCTTTGTGTGCCAAAAATAGGCCGCGGACACAGCGGCGTCCAAAAATAACAGCCCGAAGGCCGGGGCGCCAAGTTCTTCCAGCGGAAAAAGGCCACAAAAACGGATGGGCTATAGCCTTGGGGGGTGGGGCTGGCCAACATCGTCCGCCGGACTCGCAATGGCGCGAGACTTTGCGAGGGCCCACCGTGTGCCAAAACTAGGCCGCGGGCACAGCCGCGCCCAAAAATAAACGTGCGAAGGCCGGGGCGCCAAGTTCGTCCAGTGGAAAAAGGCCACAAAAACGGGTGGGCTATAGCCTTGGGGGGTGAGGCTGGCCAACTTCGTCCACCGGAATCGGAATGGCGCGAGACTTTACGAGGGGCCTCCCTAAGCAAAAAATAGGCTACGGGCACAGCCGCGCCCAAAAATAACCGCCCGAAGGCCGGGGCTCCAAGTTCGTCCAGCGGAAAAAGGCCACAAAAACGGGTGGGCTATAGCCTTGGGAGGTTGGGCTGGCCAACTTCGTCCGCCGGATTCGGAATGGCGCGAGACTTTGTGAGGGACCTCCGTGTGCCAAAAATAGGCCGCGGGCACAGCCGCGCCCAAAAATAACCGCCCGAAGGCCGGGGCGCCAAGTTCGTCCAGCGGAAAAAGGCCACAAAAACGGGTGGGCTGTAGCCTTTGGAGGTGGGGCTGGCCAATTTCGTCCGCCGACTCGGAATGGCGCGAGACCTTACGAGGGGCCTCCGTGTGCCAAAAATAGGCCGCTGGCACAGCCACGCCCAAAAATAACCTCCCGAAGGCCGGGGCGCCAAGTTTGTCCAGCGGAAAAAGGCCACAAAAACGGGTGGGCTATAGCCTTAGGAGGTGGGGCTTGCCAACTTCGTCCTCTGGACTCGGAATGGGGCGAGACTTTGCGAGCGGCCTCCGCGTGCCAAAAATAACCCCCCGAACGTCGGCGCGCCCAAACCCCCCAGCGGAAATATAGCCAAAAAACGGGTGGGCTATATAGCCTTGGGTGGAGGGGCTGGCCAACTTTGTCCGCCGGACTCGGAATGGGGCGAGACTTTGCGAGTGGTCTCCGCGTGCCAAAAATAGGACGCGGGCACAGCCTCGCCCAAAAATAACCCCCCGAAGGTCGGCGCGCCCAACCCACCCAGCGGAAATATGGCCAAAAAACGGGTGGGCTATATAGCCTTGGGGGGAGGGGCTGGCCAACTTCGTCCGCCGGACTCGGAATGGGGCGACACTTTGCGAGCGGTCTCCGTGTGCCAAAAATAGGCCGCGGGCACAGCCGCGCCCAAAAATAACTCCCCGAAGGTCGGTGCGCCCAAACCCCCCAGCGGAAAAATGGCCAAAAAACGGGTGCGCTATAGCCTTGGGTGGAGGGGCTGGCCAACTTCGTCCGCCGGACTCGGAATGGGGCGAGACTTTGCGAGAGGCCTCCGCGAGCCAAAAATAGGCCGCGGACAAAGCCGCGCCCAAAAATAACCCCCCGAAGGTCGGCGCGCCCAAACCCCCCAGCGGAAAAATGGCCAAAAAACGGGGGCGCTATAGCCTTGGGGGGAGGCCTGGCCAACTTCGTCCGCAGGACTCAGAATGGGGCGAGACTTTGCGAGCGGCCTCCGCCTACCAAAAATAGGGCGCGGGCACAGCCGCGCCCAAAAATAATCACCCGAAGGTCGGCGCGCCCAAACCCCCCAGCGGAAAAATGGCCAAAAAACGGGTGCGCAATAGCCTTGGGTGGAGGCGCTGGCCAACTTCGTCCGCCGGACTCGAAATGGGGCGAGACTTTGCGACTGGCCTCTGCGTGCCAAAAATAGGCCACGGGCACAGCCGCGCCAAAAAAAAATCCCCCGAACGTCGGCGCGCCCAAACCCCACAGCGGAAAAATGGCCAAAAAAACGGGTGGGCTATAGCCTTGGGGGGAGGGGCTGGCCCACTTCGTCCGCCGGACTCGGTATGGGGCGAGACTTTGCGAACGGCCTCCGCCTGCCAAAAATAGGCCGCAGGCACAGCCGCGCCAAAAAATAACCCCCCGAAGGTAGGCGCGCCCAAACCCCCCAGCGGAAAAATGGCCAAAAAAATGGTGCACTATAGCCTTGGGGGGAGGGGCTGGCCAAATTTGTCCGCCGGACTCGGAATGGGGCGAGACTTTGAGAACGACCACCGCGTGCCAAAAATAGGTCTCGGTCACAGCCGCGCCCAAAAATAACCCCCCGAAGGTCGGCACCCCCAAACCCCCCAGCGGAAAAATGGCCAAAAAACGGGTGCACTATAGCCTTGGGGGGAGGGGCTGGCCAACTTCGTCCGCCGGACTCGGAATTGGGCAAGACTTTGCGAGCGGCCTCCGTGTGCCAAAAATAGGCCACAGGCACAGCCGCGCCCAAAAATAACCCCCCGATGGTCGGTGCGCCCAAACCCCCCAGCGGAAAAATGGCCAAAAAACGGGTGGGCTATAGCCTTGGGGGGAGGGGCTGGCCAACTTCGTCCGCCGGACTCGGAATGGCGCGACACATTGCGAGGGCCCTCCGTGTACCAAAAATAGGCCGCGGGCACAGCCGCGCCCAAAAATAAACGCCCGAAGGCCGGGGCGCCAAGTTCGTCCAGCGTAAAAAGGCCACAAAAACGGGTGGGCTATAGCCTTGGGGGGTGGGGCTGGCCAACTTCGTCCGCCGGACTCGGAATGGCGCGAGACTTTGCGAGGGGCCTCCGTGTGCCAAAACTAGGCTGCAGGAACAGCCGCGCCCAAAAATAACCGCCCAAAGGCCGGGCGCCAATTTCGTCCAGCGGAAAAAGCCCACAAAAACGGGTGGGCTGTAGCCTTGGGGGGTGGGGCTGGCAAACTTCGTCCGCCGGAGTTGGAATGGCGCGAGACTTTGTGAGGGCCCACCGTGTACCAAAAATAGGCCGCGGGCACAGCCGCGCCTAAAAATAAACGCGCGAAGGCCGGGGTGCCAAGTTCGTCCAGCAGAAAAAGGCCACAAAAACGGGTGGGCTATAGCCTTGGGGGGTGAGGCTGGCCAACTTCGTCCGCCGGACTCGGAATGGCGCGAGACTTTACGAGGGGCCTCCCTGTGCAGAAAATAGGCTACGGGCACAGCCGCGCCCAAAAATAATCACCCGAAGGTCGGCGCGCCAAAACCCCCCAGCGGAAAAATGGCCAAAAAACGGGTGCGCTATAGCGTTGGGTGGAGGCGCTGGCCAACTTCGTCCGCCGGACTCGGAATGGGGCGAGACTTTGCGAGCGGCCTCCGCGTACCAAAAATAGGCCGCGGGCACAGCCGTGCCCAAAAATAACACCCTGAAGGTCGGCGCGCCCAAACCCCCCAGTGGAAAAATGGCCAAAAAGCGGGTGCACTATAGCCTTGGGGGGAGGGGCTGGCCAACTTCGTCCGCCGGACTCGGAATGGGGCGAGACATTGCGAACGGCCTCCGTGTGCCAAAAATAGGACTCGGTCACAGCCGACCCAAAAATAACCCCCCGAAGGTCGGCGTGCGCAAACCCCCCTGCGGAAAAATAGCCAAAAAACGGGTGCACTATAGCCTTGGGGGGAGGGGCTGGCCGACTTAGTCCGCCGGACTTGGAATGGGGCGAGACTTTGCGAGCGGCCTCCACGTGCCAAAAATAGGCCGCGGGCACAGCCGCGCCCAAAAATAACCCCCCGAAGGTCGGTGCGCCCAAACCCCCCAGCGGAAAAATGGCCAAAAAACGGGTGGGCTATAGCCTTGGGGGGAGGGCCTGGCCAACTTCGTCCACCGGACTCGGAATGGGACGAGACTTTGTGAGCGGCCTCCGCATGCCAAAAATAGGCCTCGGGCACAGTCGCGTCCAAAAATAACCCCCCGAAGGTCGGCGCGCCCAAACCCCCAAGAGGAAAAATGGCCAAAAAACGGGTGCGCTATAGCCTTGGGGGGAGGGGTGGCCAACTTCGTCCGCCGGGCTCGGAATGGGGCGAGACTTTGCGAGGGCACTCCGTTTGCCAAAAATAGGCCGTGGGAACAGCCGCGCCCAAAAATAACTGACCGAAGGCCGGGGCGCCAAGGTCGGCCAGCGGAAAAAGGCCACAAAAACGGGTGGGCTATAGCCATGGGCGGTGGGGCTGGGCAACTTCGTCCGCCGGACTCAGAATGGCGCGAGACTTTTCGACAGGCTACCGGTGTGCCAAAAATAGACCGCGGGCACAGCCGCGCCCAAAATAACTGCCCGAAGGCCGGGGCGCCAAGTTCGTCCGGCGGAAAAAGGCCACAAAAACGGGTGGGCTATAGCCTTGGGGGGTGGGGTTGGCCAACTTCGTCCGCCGGACTCGGAATGGCGCGAGACTTTGTGAGGGGCCTTCGTGTGCCAAAAATAGGCCACAGGCACAGCCGCGCCCAAAAATAACCGCCCGAAGGCCGGGGCGCCAAGTTCGTCCAGCAGAAAAATGCCACAAAAATGGGTGGGCTATAGCCTTGGGAGGTGGGGCTGGCCAACTTCGTCCGCCGGACTCGGAATGGCGCGAGACTTTGCGAGGGCCCTCCGTGTGCCAAAAATAGGCCGCGGGCACAGCCGCGCACAAAAATAACTGCCCGAAGGCCGGGGCGCCAAGTTCGTCCAGCGGAAAAAGGCCACAAAAACGGGTGGGCTATAGCCTTGGGGGGTGGGGCTGGCCAACTTCGTCCGCCGGACTCGGAATGGCGCGAGACTTTGTGAGGGGCCTTCGTGTGCCAAAAATAGGCCGCAGGCACAGCCGCGCCCAAAAATAACCGCCCGAAGGCCGGGGCGCCAAGTTCGTCCAGCAGAAAAATGCCACAAAAATGGGTGGTATAGCCTTGGGAGGTGGGGCTGGCCAACTTCGTCCGCCGGACTCGGAATGGCGCGAGACTTTACGAGGGGCCTCCGGGTACCAAAAATAGGCCGCGGACACAGCCGCGCCCAAAAATAACCGGCCGAAGGTCGGGGCGCCAAGTTCATCCGGCCGAAAAAGGCCACAAAAACGGGTGGGCTATAGCCTTGGGAGGTGGGGCTGGCCAACTTCGTCCGCCGGACTCGGAATGGCGCGAGACTTTACGAGGGGCCTCCGTGTACCAAAAATAGGCCGCGGACACAGCCGCGCCCAAAAATAACTGCCCGAAGGTCGGGGCGCCAAGTTCATCCGGCCGAAAAAGGCCACAAAAACGGGTGGGCTATAGCCTTGGGGGGTGGGGCTGGCCAACTTCGTCCGCCGGACTCGGAATGGCGTGAGGCTTTGTGAGGGGCCTTCGTGTGCCAAAAATAGGCCGCAGGCACAGCCGCGCCGAAAAATAACCGCCCGAAGGCCGGGGCGCCAAGTTCGTCCAGCGGAAAAATGCCACAAAAATGGGTGGGCTATAGCCTTGGGAGGTGGGGCTGGCCCACTTCGTCCGCCGGACTCGGAATGGCGCGAGACTTTGCGAGGGCCCTCTGTGCACCAAAAATAGGCCGCAGGCACAGCCGCGCCCAAAAAAAACCTCCCAAAGGCCGGGGCGCCAAGTTCGTCCAGCGGAAAAAGGCCACAAAAACGGGTGGGCTATAGCCTTGGGGGGTGGGGCTGGCCAACTTCGTCCGCCGGACTCGGAATGGCGCGAGACTTTGTGAGGGGCCTTCGTGTGCCAAAAATAGGCCGCAGGCACAGCCGCGCCGAAAAATAACTGCCCGAAGGCCGGGGCGCCAAGTTCGTCCAGCGGAAAAAGGCCACAAAAACGGGTGGGCTATAGCCTTGGGGGGTGGGGCTGGCCAACTTCATCCGCCGGACTCGGAATGGTGCGAGACATTGCGAGGGGCCTCCGTGTGCCAAAAATAGGCCATGGGCACAGCCGCACCCAAAAATAACGGCCCAAAGGCCGGGGCGCCAAGTTCGTCCAGCGGAAAAAGGCCACAAAAACGGGTGGGCTATAGCCTTGAGGGGTGGGGCTGGCCAACTTCATCCGCCGGACTCGGAATGGCGCGAGACTTTGGGAGGTGCCTCCGTGTGCCAAAAATAAGCCGCGGGCACAGCCGCGCCCAAAAATAACCGCCCGAAGGCCGGAGCGCCAAGTTCTTCCAGCGGAAAAAGGCCACAAATACGGGTGGGCTATAGCCTTGGGGGGTGGGGCTGGCCAACTTTGTCCGCCGGACTCGGAATGGCACGAGACTTTTGCGAGGCGCCTCCGTGTGCCAAAAATAGGCCGCGGGCACAGCCGCGCACAAAAATAACTGCCCGAAGGCCGGGGCGCCAAGTTCGTCCAGCGGAAAAAGGCCACAAAAACGGGTGGGCTATAGCCTTGGGGGGTGGGGCTGGCCAACTTCGTCCGCCGGACTCGGAATGGCGCGAGACTTTGTGAGGGGCCTTCGTGTGCCAAAAATAGGCCGCAGGCACAGCCGCGCCGAAAAATAACTGCCCGAAGGCCGGGGCGCCAAGTTCGTCCAGCGGAAAAAGGCCACAAAAACGGGTGGGCTATAGCCTTGGGGGGTGGGGCTGGCCAACTTCATCCGCCGGACTCGGAATGGTGCGAGACATTGCGAGGGGCCTCCGTGTGCCAAAAATAGGCCATGGGCACAGCCGCACCCAAAAATAACGGCCCAAAGGCCGGGGCGCCAAGTTCGTCCAGCGGAAAAAGGCCACAAAAACGGGTGGGCTATAGCCTTGGGAGGTGGGGCTGGCCAACTTCGTCCGCCAACTCGGAATGGCGCGAGACTTTGCGAGGGGCCTCCGTGTGCCAAAAATAGGCCGCTGGCACAGCCGCGCCCAAAATTAACTGCCCGAAGGCCGGGGCGCCAAGTTCTTCCAGCGGAAAAAGGCCACAAAAACGGGTGGGCTATAGCCTTGGGGGGTGCGGCTGGCCTACTTCGTCCGCCGGACTCGCAATGGGGCGAGACTTTGCGAGGGCCCTCCGCGTGCTAAAAATAGGCCGTGGGCACAGCCGCGCCCAAAAATAACCGCCCGAAGGCCGGGGCGCCAAGGTCGTCCAGCGGAAAAAGGCCACTAAAACGGATGGGCTATAGCCTTGGGGGGGGGGGGCTGGCCGACTTCGTCCGCCAGACTCGGAATGGCGCGAGACTTTGCGAGGGGTCTCTGTGTGCCAAAAATAGGCCGCGGGCACAGCCGCGCCCAAAAATAACAACCCGAAGGCCGGGACGCCAAGTTCGTCCAGCGGAAAAAGGCCACAAAAACGGGTGGGCTATAGCCTTGGGGGGTGGGGCTGGCCAACTTCGTCCGCCGGACTCGGAATGCGGCGAGACATTGCGAGCGGCCACCGTGTGCCAATAATAGGTCGCGGGCACTGCCGCGCCCAAAAATAACCCCCCGAAGGTAGGCGCTCCCAAACCCCCCAGCGGAAATATGGCCAAAAAACGGGTGGGCTATAGGCTTGCGGGAAGGGTGGCCAACTTCGTCCGCCGGACTCGGAATGGGGCGAGACATCGCGAGCAGCCTCCGCGTGCCAAAAATAGGCCACGGGCACAGCCGCGCCCAAAAATAACCCCCCGAAGGTCGGCGCGCCCAAACCCCCCAGCGGAAAAATGGCCAAAAAACGGGTGGGCTATAGCCTTGGGGGGAGGGGCTGGCCAACTTTGTCCGCCGGACTCGGAATGGGGCGATACTTTGCGAGCGGCCTCCGCGTGCCAAAAATAGGCCGCGGGCACAGCCGCGCCCAAAAATAACCCCCCGAAGGTCGGCGCGGCCAAACCCCCCAGCGGAAAATGTCCAAAAAACGGGTGCGCTATAGCCTTGGGGGGAGGGGCTGGCCAACTTCGTCCGCCGGACTCGGAATGGGGCGAGACTTTGCGAGCGTCCTCTGCATGCCAAAAATAGGCTGCGGGCACAGCCATGCCGAAAAATAACTCCCCGAAGGTCGGCGCGCCCAAACCCCCCAGCGGAAAAATTGCCAAAAAACGGGTGCTCTATAGCCTTGGGGGGAGGGGCTGGCCAACTTCGTCCGCCGGACTCGGAATTGGGCGATACTTTGCGAGTGGCCTCCGCATACCAAAAATAGGCCGCGGGCTAAGCAGCGCCCAAAAATAATCCCCCGAAGGTCGGCGCGCCCAAACCCCCCAGCTGAAAAATGGCCAGAAAACGGGTGGGCTATAGCCTTGGGGGAAGGGGCTGGCCAACTTCGTCTGCCGGACACGGAATGCGGCGAGACATTCCGAGCGGCCTCCTTGTGCCAAAAATAGGCGGCGGGCACAGCCGCACCCAAAAATAACCCCCCGAAGGTCGGCGCGCCCAAACCCCCAAGCGGAAAAATGGCCAGAAAACGGGTGGGCCATAGCCTTGGGGGGAGGGGCTGGCCAACTTCGTCCGCCGGACTCGGAATGGGGCGAGATTTTGCGAGCAGCTTGCGCGTGCCAAAAATAGGCCGCGGGCACAGCCGTGCCCAAAAATAACCCCCCGAAGGTCGGCGCGCCCAAACCCCCCAGCGGAAAAATGGCCAGAAAACGGGAGGGCTATAGCCTTGGGGGAAGGGGCTGGCCAACTTCGTCCGCCGGAGTCGGAATGCGGCGAGACTTGTGCCAAAAATAGGCCGCGGGCACAGCCGCACCCAAAAAAAACCCCCCGAAGGTCGGCGCGCCCAAACCCCCAAGCGGAAAAATGGCCAGAAAACGGGTGGGCTATAGCCTTCGGGGGAGGGGCTGGCCAACTTCGTCCGCCGGACTCGTAATGGGGCGAGACTTTGCGAGCAGCCTGCGCGTCCCAAAAATAGGCCGCGGGCACAGCCACGCCCAAAAATAACCCACCGAAGGTCGGCGCGTCCAAACCCCCCAGCGGAAAAATGGCCAAAAAACGGGTGGGCTATAGCCTAGGGGGGAGGGGCTGGCGAACTTCGTCCGCCGGACTCGGAATGGGGCGAGACATTGCGAGCGGCCTCCGTGTGCCAAAAATAGGCCGAGGGCACAGCCGCGCCCAAAAATAACCCCCCAAAGGTCGGCGCGCCCAAACCCCCAAGCGGAAAAATGGCCAAAAAACGGGTGGGCTATAGCCTTGGGGGAAGGGGCTGGTCAACTTCGTCCGCCGGAGTCGGAATGGGGCGAGCCTTTGCGAGCGGCCTCCGCGTGCCAAAAATAGGCCGCGGACACAGCCGCACCCGAAAATAACCCCCCGAAGGTCGGCGCGCCCAAACCCCCAAGCGGAAAAATGGCCAAAAAACGGGTGGGCTATAGCCTTGGGGGAAGGGGCTGGTCAACTTCGTCCGCCGGAGTCGGAATGGGGCGAGCCTTTGCGAGCGGCCTCCGCGTGCCAAAAATAGGCCGCGGACACAGCCGCGCCCAAAAATAACCCCCCGAAGGTCGGCGCGCCCAAACCCCGCAGCGGAAAAATGGCCAGAAAACAGGTGGGCTATAGCCTTGGAGGAAGGGGCTGGCCAACGTCGTCCGCCGGACTCGGAATGCGGCGAGACATTGCGACCGGCCTCCTTGTGCCAAAAATAGGCCGCGGACACAGCTGCACCCAAAAATAACCACCCGAAGGCCGGGGCACCAGGTTCGTCCAGCGGAAAAAGGCCACAAAAACGGGTGGCCTATAGCCTTGGGGCGTGCGGCTGGCCAACTTTGTCCGTCGGACTCGGAATGCTGCGAGACTTTGCGAGGGGCCTCCGTGTACCAAAAATAGGCCGCGGGCACAGCCGAGCCCAAAAATAACGGCCCGAAGGCCGTGGCACCAACTTCGTCCAGCGGAAAAAGGCCACAAAAACGGGTGAGCTATAGCCTTGGGGGGTGGGGCTGGCCAACTTCGTCCGCCGGACTTGGAATGGTGGGAGTCTTTGCGAGGGGCCTCCGTGTGCCAAAAATAGGCCGTGGCCACAGCCGCGCCCAAAAATAACCGCCCGAAGGCCGGGGCGCCAAGTTCGTCCAGCGGAAAAAGGCCACAAAAACGGGTGGGCTATAGCCTTGGGGGGTGGGGCTGGCCCACTTCGTCCGCCGGACACGGAATGGCGCGAGACTTTGCGAGTGGCCTCCGTGTACCAAAAATAGGCCGTGGGCAAAGCCGCGCGAAAAAATAACTGCCCGAAGGCCGGGGCACCAGGTTCGTCCAGCGGAAAAAGGCCACAAAAACGGGTGGGCTATAGCCTTGGGGGGTGCGGCTGTCCAACTTCGTCCGTCGGACTCGGAATGGCGTGAGACTTTGCGAGGGGCCTCCGTGTGCCAAAAATAGGCCGTGGGCACAGCCGAGCCCAAAAATAACGGCCCGAAGGCCGTGGCACCAACTTCGTCCAGCGGAAAAAGGCCACAAAAACGGGTGGGCTATAGCCTTGGGGGGTGGGGCTGGCCAACTTCGTCCGCCGGACTTGGAATGGTGGGAGACTTTACGAGGGGCCTCCGTGTGCCTAAAATAGGCCGCGGCCAAAGCCGCGCCCAAAAATAACCGCCCGAAGGCCGGGGCGCCAAGTTCGTCCAGCGGAAAAAGGCCACAAAAACGGGTGGGCTATAGCCTTGGGGGGTGGGGCTGGCCAACTTCGTCCGCCGGACTCGGAATGGTGCGAGCCTTTTCGAGGGGCCTCCGTGTGCCAAAAATAGGCCGCGGGCACTGTTGCGTCCAAAAATGACCGCCCGAAGGCCGGGGCGCCAAGTTCATCCAGCGGAAAAAGGCCACAAAAACGGGTGGGCTATACCCTTTGGACGTGGGGCTGGCCAACTTTGTCCGCCGGACTCGGAAAGGCGCGAGACTTTGCGAGGGGCCTCTGTGTGCCAAAAATAGGCCACGGCCACAGCCGCGCCCAAAAATAACCGGCCGAAGGTCGGGGCGCCAAGTTCGTCCAGCGGAAAATGGCCACAAAAACGGGTTGGCTATAGCCTTGGGAGGTGGGGCTGGCCCACTTCGTCCGCCGGACTCGGAATGGCGCGAGACTTTACGAGGACCTTCCGTGTGCCAAAAATAGGCCGTGGGCACAGCCGCGCGAAAAAATAACCGCCCGAAGGCAGGGGCGCCAAGTTCGTCCAGCGGAAAAAGGCCACAACAACGGGTGGGCCATAGCCTTGGGAGTTGGGGCTGGCCCACTTCGTCTGCCGGACTCGGAATGGCGCGATACTTTGCGAGGGGCCTCCGTGTGCCAAAAATAGGCCGCGAGCACAGCCGCGCCAAAAATAACCGCCCGAAGGCCGGGGAGCCAAGTTCGTGCAGCTGAAAAAGGCCACAAAAACGGGTGGGCTATAGCCTTGGGGGGTGGGGCTGGCCAACTTCGTCCGCCGTACTCAGAATGGCGAGAGACTTTGCGAGGGGCCTCCGTGTGCCCAAAATAGGCCTTAGGCACAGCCACGCCCAAAAATAACCGCCTGAAGGCCCGGGCGCCAGTTCGTCCAGCGGAAAAAGGCCACAAAAACGGGTGGGCTATAGCCTTGGGGGGTGGGGCTGGCCAACTTCGTCCGCCGAACTCGGAATGGCGCGAGACTTTGCGAGGGCCCTCCGTGTGCCGAAAATAGGCCGCGGGCACAGTCGTGCCCAAAAATAACCGCCTGAAGGCCCGGGCGCCAAGTTCGTCCAGCGGAAAAAGGCCACAAAAACGGGTGGGCTATAGCCTTGGGGGGTGCGGCTGGCCGACTTCGTCCGCCGGACTCGGAATGGAGCGAGACTTTGCGAGGGGCCTCCGTGTGCCAAAAATAGGCCGCGGGCATAGCCGTTCCCAAAAATAACCGCACGAAGGCCCGGGCGCCAATTTCGTCCAGCGGAAAAAGGCCACAAAAATGGGTGGGCTATAGCTTTGGGAGGTGGGGCTGGCCAACTTCGTCCGCCGGACTCGGAATGGCGCAAGACTTTGCGAGGGCCCTCCGTGTGCCAAAAATAGGCCGCGTGAACAGCCGCGCCCAAAAATAACCGCCCGAAGGCCGGGGCGCCAACTTCATCCAGCGGAAAAAGGCCACAAAAACGGGTGGGCTATAGCCTTGGGGGGTTGGGCTGGCCAAATTCATCCACCGGACTCGGAATGGCGCGAGACTTTGCGAGGGGCCTCCATGTGATAAAAATAGGCCGCGGGCACAGCCGCGCCCAAAAATAACCGCCCGAAGGCCGGGGCGCCAAGTTCGTCCAGCGGAAAAAGGCCACAAAAACGGGTGGGCCATAGCCTTGGGAGGTGGGGCTGGCCCACTTCGTCTGCCGGACTCGGAATGGCGCGAGACTTTGCGAGGGGCCTCCGTGTGCCAAAAATAGGCCACGAGCACAGCCGCTCCCAAAAATAACCGACCGAAGGCCGGGGAGCCAAGTTCGTGCAGCTGAAAAAGGCCACAAAAACGGGTGGGCTATAGCCTTGGGGGGTGGGGCTGGCCAACTTCGTCCGCCGGACTCGGAATGGCGCGAGCGATTGCGAGGGCCCTCCGTGTGCCAAAAATAGGCCGCGGGCACAGACGCGCCCTAAAAATAACCGCCCGAAGGCCGGGGCGCCAAGTTCGTCCTGCGGAAAAAGGCCACAAAAACGGGTGGGCTATAGCCTGGGGGGTGGGGCAGGCCAACTTCGTCCGTCAGACTGGGAATGGTGCGAGGCTTTATGAGTGTCCTCCGTGTGCCAAAAGTAGGCCGCGGGCACAGCCGCGTCCAAAAATAACCGCCCGAAGGCCGGGGCGCCATGTTCGTCCAGCGGAAAAAGGCCACAAAAACGGGTGGGCTATAGCCTTGGGGGGTGCGGCAGGCCAACATTGTCCGCCAGACTGGGAATGGCGCGAGACTTCGCGAGGGTCCTCCGTGTGCCAAAATTAGTCCGCGGGCACAGCCGCACCCAAAAATAACCGCCCGAAGGCCAGGGCGCCAAGTTCGTCCAGCGGAAAAAGGCCACAAAAACGGGTGGGCTATAGCCTAAGGGGGTGGGGCTGGCCAACTTCATCCGCCGGACTCGCAATGGCGCGAGACTTTGCGAGGGGCTTCCGTGTTTCAAAAGTAGGCCGCGGGCAGAGCCGCGCCCAAAAATAACCGTCCGAAGGCCGGGGCGCCATGTTCGTCCAGCGGAAAAAGGCCACAAAAACGGGTGGGCTATAGCCTTGGGGGGTGGGGCTGGCCAACTTCGTCCGCCGGACTCGGAATGGCGCGAGACTTTGCGAGGCGCCTCCGTGTGCCAACAAAAGGCTGCGGCCATAGCCGCGCCCAAAAATAACCGCCCGAAGGCCGGGGCGCCAAGTTAGTGCAGAGGAAAAAGGCCACAAAAACGGGTGGGCTATAGCCTTGGGGGGTGGGGCTGGCCAACGTCGTCCGCCGGACTCAAAATGCCGCGAGACTTTGCGTGGGGCCTCCGTGTGCCAAAAATAGGCCGTAGGCACAGCCGCGCCCAAAAATAACCGCCTGAAGGCCCGGGCGCCAAGTTCGTCCAGCGGAAAAAGGCCACAAAAACGGGTGGGCTATAGCCTTGGGGGGTGGGGCTGGCCAACTTCGTCCGCCGGACTCGGAATGGCGCGAGACTTTGTGAGGCCCAACCGTGTGCCAAAAATAAGCCGTGGGCACAGCCGTGCCCAAAAATAACCACCCGAAGGCCGGGGCGCCAAGTTC
The DNA here is from genome assembly GCA_034663535.1 of Citrus x limon. NCBI lineage: Eukaryota > Viridiplantae > Streptophyta > Magnoliopsida > Sapindales > Rutaceae > Citrus > Citrus x limon. Next base: position 33,669,276 of record CM067991.1, read on the forward strand.
GTCCTGCGGAAAAAGGCCACAAAAACGGGTGGGCTATAGCCTTGGGGGGTGGGGCTGGCCAACTTCGTCCGCCGGACTCGGAATGGCGCGAGACTTTGCGAGGCACCTCCGTGTGCCAACAAAAGGCTGCGGCCATAGCCGCGCCCAAAAATAACCGCCCGAAGGCCGGGGCGCCAAGTTAGTGCAGAGGAAAAAGGCCACAAAAACGGGTGGGCTATAGCCTTGGGGGGTGGGGCTGGCCAACTTCGTCCGCCGGACTCAAAATGGCGCGAGACTTTACGAGGGCCCTCCGTTTGCCAAAAATAGGCCGCGGGCACAGCCGCACCCAAAAATAACAGCCCGAAGGCCGGGGCGCCAAGTTCGTCCAGCGGAAAAAGGCCACAAAAACGGGTGGGCTATAGCCTTGGGGGATGGGGCTGGCCAACTTCGTCCGCCGGACTCGGAATGGCGCGAGCGATTGCGAGGGCCCTCCGTGTGCCAAAAATAGGCCGCGAGCACAGACGCGCCCTAAAAATAACCGCCCGAAGGCCGGGGCGCCAAGTTCGTCCTGCGGAAAAAGGCCACAAAAACGGGTGGGCTATAGCCTGGGGGGTGGGGCAGGCCAACTTCGTCCGTCAGACTGGGAATGGTGCGAGGCTTTATGAGGGTCCTCCGTGTACCAAAAGTAGGCCGCGGGCACAGCCGCGTCCAAAAATAACCGCCCGAAGGCCGGGGCGCCATGTTCGTCCAGCGGAAAAAGGCCACAAAAATGGGTGGGCTATAGCCTTGGGGGGTGCGGCAGGCCAACATTGTCCGCCAGACTGGGAATGGCGCGAGACTTCGCGAGGGTCCTCCGTGTGCCAAAATTAGTCCGCGGGCACAGCCGCACCCAAAAATAACCGCCCGAAGGCCAGGGCGCCAAGTTCGTCCAGCGGAAAAAGGCCACAAAAACGGGTGGGCTATAGCCTAGGGGGGTGGGGCTGGCCAACTTCATCCGCCGGACTCGCAATGGCGCGAGACTTTGCGAGGGGCTTCCGTGTTTCAAAAGTAGGCCGCGGGCAGAGCCGCGCCCAAAAATAACCGTCCGAAGGCCGGGGCGCCATGTTCGTCCAGCGGAAAAAGGCCACAAAAACGGGTGGGCTATAGCCTTGGGGGGTGGGGCTGGCGCACTTTGTCCGCCAGACTAGGAATGGCGCGAGACTTTGCGAGGGGCCTCCGTGTGCCAAAAATAGGCCGCGGGCACAGCCGCGCAGAAAAATAACCGCCCGAAGGCCGGACCGCCATGTTCGTCGAGCGGAAACAGGCCACAAAAACGGGTGGGCTATAGCCTTGGGGGGTGGGGCTGGCCAACTTTGTTCGCCGGACTGGGAATGGCGCGAGACTTCGCGAGGGTCCTCCGTTTGCCAAAATGAGGCCGCGGGCACAGCCGCGTCCACAAATAACCGCCCGAAGGCCGGGGGCGCCAAGTTCGTCCAGCGGAAAAAGGCCACAAAAACGGGTGGGCTATAGCATTGGGCGTGGGGCTGGCCAACTTCGTCCGCCGGACTCGGAATGGCGCGAGCAATTGCGAGAGGCCTCCGTGTGCAAAAACTAGGCCGCGGGCGCAGACGCGCCCTAAAAATAACCGCCCGAAGGCCGGGGCGCCAAGTTCGTCCAGCGGAAAAAGGCCACAAAACGGGTGGGCTATAGCCTAGGGGGGTGGGGCAGGCCAACTTCATCCGCCGGACTCGGAATGGCACGAGTCATTGCGAGGGGCCTCCGTGTGCCAAAAATATGCCGCGGGCATAGCCGCGCCCAAAAATAACCGTCCGAAGGCCGGGGCGCCAAGTTCGTCCAGTTGAAAAAGGCCATAAAATGGGTGGGCTATAGCCTGGGGGGTGGGGCTGGCCAACTTCGTCCGCCGGACTGGGAGTGGCGCGAGACTTTATGAGGGTCCTCCGTGTGCGAAAAGTAGGCCGCGGGCAAAGCCGCGCCTAAAAATAACCAACCGAAGGCCGGGGCGCCAAGTTCGTCCAGCGGAAAAAGGCCACAAAAACGGGTGGGCTATAGCCTAGGGTGGTGGGGCTGGCCAATTTCATCCGCCGGACTCGGAATGGCGCGAGACATTGCGAGGGGCCTCCGTGTGCCAAAAATATGCCACGGGCACAGCCACGCCCAAAAATAACCGCCCGAAGGCCGGGGCGCCAAGTTCGTCCAGCGGAAAAAGGCCACAAAAACGGGTGGGCTATAGCCTGGGGGGTGGGACTGGCCAACTTCGTCCGCCGGACTGGGAATGGTGCGAGGCTTTATGAGGGTCCTCCGTGTGCCAAAAGTAGGCCGCGGGCACAGCCGCGTCCAAAAATAACCGCCCGAAGGCCGGGGCGCCATGTTCGTCCAGCGGAAAAAGGCCACAAAAACGGGTGGGCTATAGCCTTGGGGGGTGCGGCTGGCCAACATTGTCCGCCAGACTGGGAATGGCGCAAGACTTCGCGAGGGTCCTCCGTGTGCCAAAATTAGTCCGCGGGCACAGCCTCACCCAAAAATAACCGCCCGAAGGCCGGGGCGCCAAGTTCGTCCAGCGGAAAAAGGCCACAAAAACGGGTGGGCTATAGCCTAGGGGGGTGGGGCTGGCCAACTTCATCCGCCGGACTCGGAATGGCGCGAGACTTTGCGAGGGGCTTCCGTGTTTCAAAAGTAGGCCGCGGCAGAGCCGCGCCCAAAAATAACCGCCCGAAGGCCGGGGCGCCATGTTCGTCCAGCGGAAAAAGGCGACAAAAACGGGTGGGCTATAGCCTTGGGGGGTGGGGCTGGCCAAATTTGTCCGCCAGACTAGGAATGGCGCGAGACATCACGAGGGTCCTCCGTGTGCCAAAATTAGGCCGCGGGCACAGCCGCGCCCAAAAATAACCGCCTGAAGGCCGGGGCGCCAAGTTCGTCCAGCGGAAAAAGGCCACAAAAAAGGTGGGGCTATAGCCTTGGGGGGTGGGGCTGGCCGACTTCGTCCGCCGGACTGGGAATGGCGCGAGAATTTGTGAGGGTCCTCCGTGTGCCAAAAATAGGCCGCGGGCTTAGCCGCGCCCAAAAATAACCACCCGTAGGCCGGGGCCCCAAGTTCGTCCAGCGGAAAAAGGCCACAAAAACGGGTGGGCTATAGCCTTGGGGGGTGGGGCTGGCCGACTTCGTTCGCCGGACTCGGAATGGCGCGAGACTTTGCGAGGGGCCTCCGTGTGCCAAAAATAGGCCGCGGGCTTAGCCGCGCCCAAAAATAACCACCCGTAGGCCGGGGCGCGAAGTTCGTCCAGCGGAAAAAGGCCACAAAAACGGGTGGGCTATAGCCTTGGAGGGTGGGGCTGGCCGACTTCGTCCGCCGGACTCGGAATGGCGCGAGACTTTGCGAGGGGCCTCCGTGTGCCAAAAATAGGACACTGGAACAGCCGCGCAGAAAAATAACCGCCCGAAGGCCCGAGCGCCATGTTCGTCGAGCGGAAACAGACCACAAAAACGGGTGGGCAATAGCCTTGGGGGGTGGGGCTGGCCAACTTTGTTCGCCGGACTGGGAATGGCGCGAGACTTCGCGAGGGTCCTCCGTTTGCCAAAATGAGGCCGCGGGCACAGCCGCGCCCACAAATAACCGCCCGAAGGCCGGGGCACCAAGTTCGTCCAGCGGAAAAAGGCCACAAAAACGGGTGGGCTATAGCATTGGGCGTGGGGCTGGCCAACTTCGTCCGCCGAACTGGGAATGGCGCGAGAATTCGCGAGGGTCCTTAGTGTGCCAAAAATAGGCCGCGGGCTTTGCCGCGCCCAAAAATAACCACCCGTAGGCCGGGGCGCCAAGTTCGTCCAGTGGAAAAAGGCCACAAAAACGGGTGGGCTATAGCCTTGGGGGGTGGGGCTGGCCAACTTCGTCCGCAGGACTTGGAATGGCGTTAGACTTTGCGAGGGGCCTCTGTGTGCCAAAAATAGGCAGCGGGCACAGCCGCGCCCAAAAATAACAGCCCGAAGGCCGGGGCGCCAAGTTCGTCCAGTGGAAAAAGTCCACAAAAACGGGTGGGCTATAGCCTTGGGGGGTGGGGCTGGCCGACTTCGTCCGCGGGACTCGGAATGGTGCGAGACTTTGCGAGGTGCCTCCGTGTGCCAAAACGAGGCCCCGGACACAGCCGCGCCCAAAAATAACCAACCGAAGGCCGGGGCGCCAAGTTCGTCCAGCGGAAAAAGGCCACAAAAACGGGTGGGCTATACCCTAGGGTGGCGGGGCTGGCCAACTTTATCCGCCAGACTCGGAATGGCGCGAGACATTGCGAGGGGCCTCCGTGTGCCAAAAATATGCCGCGGACACAGCCGCGCCCAAAAATAACCGACCGAAGGCCGGGGCGCCAAGTTCGTCCAGCGGAAAAAGGCCACAAAAACGGGTGGGCTATAGCCTGGGGGTTGGGGCTGGCCAACTTCGTCCGCCGGACTGGGAATGGCGCGAGACTTTACGAGGTTCCTCCGTGTGCCAAAAGTAGGCCGCGGGCTGAGCCGCGTCCAAAAATAACCGCCCGAAGGCCGGGGCGCCAAGTTCGTCCAGCGGAAAAAGGCCACAAAAACGGGTGGGCTATAGCCTTGGGGGGTGGGGCTGGCCAACTTCGTCCGCCGGACTGGGAATGGCGCGAGAATTCGCGAGGGTCCACCGTGTGCCAAAAATAGGCCGCGGGCTAAGCCGCGCCCAAAAATAACCACCCGTAGGCCGGGGCGCCAAGTTCGTCCAGCGGAAAATGGCCACAAAAAAGGGTGGGCTATAGCCTTGGGGGGTGGGGCTGGCCAACTTCGTCCGCCGGACTGGGAATGGCGCGAGAATTCGCGAGGGTCCTTCATGTGCCAAAAATAGGCCGCCGGCTTTGCCGCGCCCAAAAATAACCACCCGTAGGCCGGGGCGCCAAGTTCGTCCAGCGGAAAAAGGCCACAAAAACGGGTGGGCTATAGACTTGGGGGGTGGGGCTGGCCAACTTCATCCGCCGGACTCGGAATGGCGTGAGAATTCGCGAGGGTCCTCCGTGTGCCAAAAATAGGCCGCGGGCTTAGCCGTGCCCAAAAATAACCACCCGTAGGCCGGGGCGCCAAGTTCGTCCAGCGGAAAAAGGCCACAAAAACGGGTGGGCTATAGCCTAGGGTGGTGGCGCTGGCCAATTTCATCCGCCGGACTCGGAATGGTGCGGGACATTGCGAGGGGCCTCCGTGTGCCAAAATTAGGCCACGGCCACAGCCGCGCCCAAAAATAACCGCCCGAAGGCCGGGGCGCCAAGTTCGTCCAGCGGAAAAAGGCCACAAAAACGGGTGGGCTATAGCCGTGGGGGGTGGGGCTGGCCAACTTCGTCCGCCGGACTCGGAATGGCGTTAGACTTTGCGAGGGTCCTCTGTGTGCCAAAAATAGGCCGCGCGCACAGCCGCGCCCAAAAATAGCAGCCCGAAGGCCGGGGCGCCAAGTTCGTCCAGTGGAAAAAGTCCACAAAAACGGGTGGGCTGTAGCTTTGGGGGGTGGGGCTGGCCGACTTCGTCCACCGGACTCGGAATGGCGCGAGGCTTTGCGAGGTGCCTCCATGTGCGAAAACAAGGCCCCGGACACAGCCGGGCCCAAAAATAACCAACCGAAGGCCGGGGCGCCAAGTTCGTCCAGCGGAAAAAGGCCACAAAAACGGGTTGGCTATAGCCTAGGGTGGTGGGGATGGCCAACTTAATCCGCCAGACTCGGAATGGCGCGAGACATTGCGAGGGGCCTCCGTGTGCCAAAAATATACCACGGACACAGCCGCGCCCAAAAATAACTGCCCGAAGGCCGGGGCGCCATGTTCGTCCAGTGGAAAAAGGCCACAAAAACGGGTGGGCTATAGCCTGGGGGGTGGGGCTGGCCAACTTCGTCCGCGGGACTGGGAATGGCGCGAGACTTTGCGAGGGTCCTCCGTGTGCCAAAACTAGGCCACGGGCACAGCCGCGCCCAAAAACAACCGCCCGAAGGCCGGGGCGCCATGTTCGTCCAGCGGCAAAAGGCCACAAAAACGGGTGGGCTATAGCCTTGGGGGGTGGGGCTGGCCAACTTCGTCCGCCGGACTGGGAATGGCGCGAGAATTCGCGAGGGTCCACCGTGTGCCAAAAATAGGCCGCGGGCTAAGCCGCGCCCAAAAATAACCGCCCGAAGGCCGGGGCGCCAAGTTCGTCCAGCGGAAAAAGGCCACAAAAACGGGTGGGCTATAGCCTTGGGGGGTGGGGCTGGCCAACTTCGTCCGCCGGACTGGGAATGGCGCGAGAATTCGCGAGGGTCCACCGTGTGCCAAAAATAGGCCGCGGGCTAAGCCGCGCCCAAAAATAACCACCCGTAGGCCGGGGCGCCAAGTTCGTCCAGCGGAAAAAGGCCACAAAAACGGGTGGGCTATAGCCTTGGGGGGTGGGGCTGGCCAACTTTGTCCGCCGGACTGGGAATGGCGCGAGACTACGCGAGGGTCCTCCATGTGCCAAAATTAGGCCGTGGGCACAGCCGCACCCACAAATAACCGCCTGAAGGCCGGGGCGCCAAGTTCGTCCAGCGGAAAAAGGCTACAAAAACGGGTGGGCAATAGCCTTGGGGGGTGGGGCTGGCCAACTTCGTCCGCCGGACTCGACATGGCGCGAGAATTTGCGAGGGGCCTCCGTGTACCAAAAATCGGCCTCGGGCACAGCCGCACCCGAAAATAACAGCCCGACGGCCTGGGCGCCAAGTTCGTCCAGCGGAAAAAGGCCACAAAAACGGGTGGGCCATAGCCTTGGGGGGTGGGGCTGGCCGACTTCGTCCGCCGGACTCGGAATGGCCTGAGACTTTGCGAGAGGCCTCCGTGTGCCAAAAATAGGCCGCGGGCACAGCCACGCCCAAAAAAAACCGCCTGAAGGCCGGGGCGCCAAGTTCGTCCAGCGGAAAAAGGCCACAAAAACGGGTGGGCTATAGCCTTGGGGGGTGGGGCTGGCCAACTTCGTCCGCCGGACTCGAAATGGCGCGAGACTTTGCGAGGGGCCTCCGTGTGCCAAAAATAGGCCGCGGGCACTGCCGCACCCAAAAATAAGCACCCGAACGTCCCGTCCCCAAGTTCGTCCGCCGCAAAAATGCCCAAAAAACAGGTAGGCTATAGCCTTTGGGGGTGGGGCTCGCCGACTTCGTCCGCCGGACTCGGAATGGCTCGAGACTTTGTGAGGGGCTTCCATGTGTCAAAAATATCCCGCGGGCACAGCCGCGCCCAAAAATAACCGCCTGAAGGCCGGGGCGCCAAGTTCGTCCAGCGGAAAAAGGCCACAAAAACGGGTGGGCTATTACCTTGCAGGGTGTGGCTGGCCAACTTCGTCCGCCGGACTCGGAATGGCGCGAGACTTTACGAGGGGCCTCCGTGGGCCAAAAATAGGCCACGGCCACAGCCGCGATAAAAAATAACCACCTGAAGGCCGAGGCGCCATGTTCGTCCAGCGGAAAAATGCCACAAAAACGGGTGGGCTATAGCCCTGGGGGGTGGGGCTGGCCAACTTCGTCCGCCGGACTCGGAATGGAGTGAGGCTTTGCGAGGGGCCTCCGTGTGCCAAAAATAGGCCATGGGCACAGCCGCGCCCAAAAATAACCGCCCGAAGGCCGGGGCGCCACGTTCGTCCAGCGGAAAAAGGCCACAAAAACGGGTGGGCTATAGCCTTGGGGGGTGGGGCTGGCCAACTTCGTCCGCCGGACTCGGAATGGCGTTAGACTTTGCGAGGGGCCTCTGTGTGCCAAAAATAGGCCGCGCGCACAGTCGCGCCCAAAAATAGCAGCCCGAAGGCCGGGGCGCCAAGTTCGTCCAGTGGAAAACGTCCACAAAAACGGGTGGGCTGTAGCTTTGGGGGGTGGGGCTGGCCGACTTCGTCCGCCGGACTCAGAATGGCGCGAGGCTTTGCGAGGTGCCTCCGTGTGCGAAAACAAGGCCCCGGACACAGCCGGGCCCAAAAATAACCGACCGAAGGCCGGGGCGCCAAGTTCGTCCAGCGGAAAAAGGCCACAAAAACGGGTTGGCTATAGCCTAGGGTGGTGGGGATGGCCAACTTAATCCGCCAGACTCGGAATGGTGCGAGACATTGCGAGGGGCCTCCGTGTGCCAAAAATATACCACGGACACAGCCGCGCCCAAAAATAACCGCCCGAAGGCCGGGGCGCCATGTTCGTCCAGTGGAAAAAGGCCACAAAAACGGGTGGGCTATAGCCTGGGGGGTGGGGCTGGCCAACTTCGTCCGCCGGACTCGGAATGGCGTTAGACTTTGCAAGGGGCCTCTGTGTGCCAAAAATAGGCCGCGCGCACAGCCGCGCCCAAAAATAGCAGCCCGAAGGCCGGGGCGCCAAGTTCGTCCAGTGGAAAACGTCCACAAAAACGGGTGGGCTGTAGCTTTGGGGGGTGGGGCTGGCCGACTTCGTCCGCCGGACTCGGAATGGCGCGAGGCTTTGCGAGGTGCCTCCGTGTGCGAAAACAAGGCCCCCGACACAGCCGCGCCCAAAAATAACCGCCTGAAGGCCGGGGCGCCACGTTCGTCCAGCGGAAAAAGGCCACAAAAACGGGTGGGCTATAGCCTTGGGGGGTGGGGCGGGCCCACTTCATCCGCTGGACCCGGAATGGTGCGAGACTTTGCGAGGGGCCTCCGTGTGCCAAAAATAGGCCGCGGGCACAGCCGCGCACAAAAATAACCAGCCGAAGGCCGGTGCGCCATGTTCGTCCGGCGGAAAAAGACCACGAAAACGGGTGGGCTATAGCCTTGGGGGGTGGGGCGGGCCAACTTCGTCCGCGGGACCCGGAATGGTGCGAGACTTTGCGAAGGGCCTCCGTGTGCCAAAAATAGGCCGCGGGCACAGCCGCGCACAAAAATAACCATCCGAAGGCTGGGGCCCCAAGTTCGTCCAGCGGAAAAAGGCCACAAAAACGGGTGGGCTATAGCCTTGGGGGGTGGGGCTGCGCAACTTCGTCCGCCGGACTCGGAATGGCGCGAAACTTTGTGAGGGGCCTCCGTGTGCCAAAAATAGGCCGCGGGCACAGCCGCGCCGAAAAATAACCGCCCCAAGGCCGGGGCGCCAAGTTCGTCCAGCGGAAAAAGCCCACAAAAACAGTTGGGCTTTAGCCTTGGGGGGTGGGCTGGCCAACTTCGTCCGCCGGACTCGGAATGGCGCGAGTGTTTACGACGGGCCTCCATGTGCCAAAAATAGGCCACGGGCACAGCCGTACCCAAAAATAACCGCCCGAAGGCCGAGGCGCCAAGTTCGTCCGGCGGAAAAAAGCCACAAAAACGGGTGGGCTATAGCCTTTGGGGGTGGGGCTGGCCAACTTCGTCCGCCGGACTCGGAATGGTGCGAGACTTTGCGAGGGGCCTCCAGGTGCCAAAAATAGGCCGCGGGCACAGCCGTACCCAAAAATTACAGCCTGAAGGCCGGGGCGCCAAGTTCATCCAGCGGAAAAAGGCCACAAAAACGGGTGGGCTATAGCCTTGGGGAGTGGGGCAGGCCGACATCGTCCGCCGGACTCGGAATGGCGCGAGACTTTACGAGGGGCCTCCGTGTGCCAAGAATAGGCCACGGGCACAGCCGCGCCAAAAAATAACCGCACGAAGGCTGGGACGCGAAGTTCGTCCAGCGGAAAAAGGCCACAAAAACGGGTGGGTTATAGCCGGGGGGGGTGGGGCTGGCCAACTCAGTCCGCCGGACTCCGAATGGCGCGAGACTTTGCGAGGCTCCTCCGTGTACCAAAAATAGGCCGCGGGCACAGCCGTACCCAAAATAGGCCTCGGGCACAGCCGTACCCAAAAATACCCACCCGAAGGCCGGGGCGGCAAGTTCGTCCAGCAGAAAAAGGCCACAAAATCGGGTGGGCTATAGCCTTGGTGGGGGGGGGCGGGCGAAGTTCGTCCGCCGGGCTCGGAATGGGGCTAGACTTTGCGAGGGGCCTCCGTGTGCCAGCGGGGAGACGCGGGCACAGCCGCGCCCAAAAATAAGCGCCCGAAGGATGGGGTGCCAAAAGTCCCCAGCGGAAAAATCGCCAAAAATCGAGTGGGCTATAGCCTTGGTGGGGGGGGGGGGCGGGCGAAGTTCGTCCGCCGGGATCGGAATGGGGCGAGACTTGGCGAGGGGCCTCCGTGTGCCAAAAATAGGCCACGGGCACAGCCGCGCCCAAAAATAAGCACCCAAAGGTCGGGGCGCCAAAAGCCCCCAGCGGAAAAATGGCCAAAAATCGGGTGGGCTGTAGCCTTGGTGGGGGGGGGGGGGCGAAGTTCGTCCGCCGGGCTCGGAATGGGGTGAGACTTTGCGAGGGGCCTCCGTGTGCCAAAAATAGGCCGCGGGCACAGCCGCGCCCAAAAATAAGCCCCCGAAGGTCGGGGTGCCAAAACCCCCTGCGGAAAAATGGCCACAAATCGTTTGGGCTATAGCCTTGGTGGGGGGGGGAGGGCGAAGTTCGTCCGCCGGGCTCGGAATGGGGTGAGACTTTGCGAGGGGCCTCCGGTGTGCCAAAAATAGGCCGCGGGCACAGCCGCGCCCAAAAATAAGCCCCCGAAGGTCGGGGTGCCAAAACCCCCTGCGGAAAAATGGCCACAAATCGTGTGGGCTATAGCCTTGGTGGGGGGGGGAGGGCGAAGTTCGTCCGCCGGGCTCGGAATGGGGCGAGACTTTGCGAGGGGCCTCCGTGTGCCAAAAATAGGCCGCGGGCAGAGCCGCGCCCAAAAATAAGCACCCCAAGGTCGGGGTACCAAAAGCCCCCAGTGGAAAAATGGCCAAAAATCGTGTGGGCTATAGCCTTGGTGGGGGGGGCGGGCGAAGTTCGTCCGCCGGGCTCGGAATGGGGCAAAACTTTAGGAGGGGCCTCCGTGTGCCAAAAATAGGCCGCGGGCAGAGCCGCGCCCAAAAATAAGCACCCCAAGGTCGGGGTGCCAAAAGCCCCCAGTGGAAAAATGGCCAAAAATCGTGTGGGCTATAGCCTTGGTGGGGGGGGGCGGGCGAAGTTCATCCGCCGGGCTCGGAATGGGACGAAACTTTGCGAGAGGCCTCCTTGTGCCAAAAATAGGCCGCGGTCACAGCCGCGCCCAAAAATAAGCCCCTGAAGGTCGGAGTGCCAATAGCCCCCAGCGGAAAAATGGCCAAAAATCGGATGGGCTATAGCCTTGTTGGGGGGGGCGGGCGAAGTTCGTCCGCCGGGCTCGGAATGGGGAAAAACTTTAGGAGGGGCCTCCGTGTGCCAAAAATAGGCCGCGGGCAGAGCCGCGCCCAAAAATAAGCACCCCAAGGTCGGGGTGCCAAAAGCCCCCAGTGGAAAAATGGCCAAAAATCGTGTGGGCTATAGCCTTGGTGGGGGGGGCGGGCGAAGTTCATCCGCCGGGCTCGGAATGGGACGAAACTTTGCGAGAGGCCTCCTTGTGCCAAAAATAGGCCGCGGGCAGAGCCGCGCCCAAAAATAAGCCCCTGAAGGTCGGAGTGCCAATAGCCCCCAGCGGAAAAATGGCCAAAAATCGGGTGGGCTATAGCCTTGGTGGGGGGGGCTGGCGAAGTTCGTCCGCCGGGCTCGGAATGGGGCGAGACTTTACGAGGGGTCTCCATTTGCCAAAAATAGGCCGCGGGCAAAGCTGTGCCCAAAAATAAGCCCCCGAAGGTTGGGGTGCCAAAGCCCCCAGCGGAAAAATGGCCAAAAATCGGGTGGGCTATAGCCTTGGTTGGGGGGGGTGGGCGAAGTTCGTCCGCCGGGCTCGGAATGGGGCGAGACTTTGTGAGGAGCCTCCGTGTGCCAAAACTAGGCAGCGGGCAGAGCCGCGCCCAAAAATAAGCCCCCGAAGGTCGGGGTGCCAAAAGCCCCCAGCGGAAAAATGGCCAAAAATCGGGTGGGCTATAGCCTTGGTTGGGGGGGTGGGCGAAGTTCGTCCGCCGGGCTCGGAATGGGGCGAGACTTAGCGTGGGGCCTCCGTGTGCCAAAAATAAGCCACGGGCACAGCCGTGCCCAAAAATAAGCCCCCGAAGGTCGGGGTGCCAAAAGCCACCAGCGGAAAAATGGCCAAAAATCGGGGTGGGCTATAGCCTTGGTTGGGGGGGGCGGGCGAAGTCCGTCCGCCGGGCTCGGAATGGGGCGTGACTTTGCAAGGGGCCTCCATGTGCCAAAAATAGGCCGCGGGCACAGCCGCACCCAAAAATAAGCCCCCGAAGGTCGGGGTACCCAAAGCCCCCAGCGGAAAAATGGCCAAAAATCGGGTGGGCTAGCCTTGGTGGGGGGGGGGGGGCGGGGCGAATTTCGTCAGCCGGGCTAGGAATGGGGTGAGACTTTGCGAGGGCCCTCCGTGTGCCAAAAATAGGCCAAGGGGGCACAGCTACGCCCAAAAATAAGCACCCGAAGGTCGGGGTGCCAAAAGCCCCCAGCGGAATAATGGCCAAAAATCGGGCGGGCGAAGTTCGTCCGCCGGGCTCGGAATGGGGCAAGATTTTGTGAGGGGCCTTGGTGTCCCAAAAATAGGCCGCGGGCACAGCCGCGCCCAAAAATAAGCGCCCGAAGGTCGTGGTGCCAAAAGCCCCCAGCGGAAATATGGGCAAAAATCGTGGTGGGCTATAGCCTTGGTGGGGGGGGCGGGCGAAGTCCGTCCGCCGGGCTCGGAATGGGGCGAGACTTTGCGTGGGGCCTCCGTGTGCCAAAAATAGGCCACGGGCACAGCCGTGCCCAAAAATAAGCCCCCGAAGGTCGGGGTGCCAAAAGCCACCAGCGGAAAAATGGCCAAAAATCGGGTGGGCTATAGCCTTGGTTGGGGGGGCGGGCGAAGTCCGTCCGCCGGGCTCGGAATGGGGCATGACTTTGCAAGGGGCCTCCATGTGCCAAAAATAGGCCGCGGGCACAGCCGCACCCAAAAATAAGCCCCCGAAGGTCGGGGTACCCAAAGCCCCCAGCGGAAAAATGGCCAAAAATCGGGTGGGCTAGCCTTGGTGGGGGGGGGGGGCGGGCGAATTTCGTCAGCCGGGCTAGGAATGGGGTGAGACTTTGCGAGGGCCCTCCGTGTGCCAAAAATAGGCCAAGGGGGCACAGCTACGCCCAAAAATAAGCACCCGAAGGTCGGGGTGCCAAAAGCCCCCAGCGGAATAATGGCCAAAAATCGGGCGGGCGAAGTTCGTCCGCCGGGCTCGGAATGGGGCAAGATTTTGTGAGGGGCCTTGGTGTCCCAAAAATAGGCCGCGGGCACAGCCGCGCCCAAAAATAAGCGCCCGAAGGTCGTGGTGCCAAAAGCCCCCAGCGGAAATATGGGCAAAAATCGTGTGGGCTATAGCCTTGGTGGGGGGGGCGGGCGAAGTCCGTCCGCCGGGCTCGGAATGGGGCGAGACTTTGCGTGGGGCCTCCGTGTGCCAAAAATAGGCCACGGGCACAGCCGTGCCCAAAAATAAGCCCCCGAAGGTCGGGGTGCCAAAAGCCACCAGCGGAAAAATGGCCAAAAATCGGGTGGGCTATAGCCTTGGTTGGGGGGGCGGGCGAAGTCCGTCCGCCGGGCTCGGAATGGGGCATGACTTTGCAAGGGGCCTCCATGTGCCAAAAATAGGCCGCGGGCACAGCCGCACCCAAAAATAAGCCCCCGAAGGTCGGGGTACCCAAAGCCCCCAGCGGAAAAATGGCCAAAAATCGGGTGGGCTAGCCTTGGTGGGGGGGGGGCGGGCGAATTTCGTCAGCTGGGCTAGGAATGGGGTGAGACTTTGCGAGGGCCCTCCGTGTGCCAAAAATAGGCCAAGGGGGCACAGCTACGCCCAAAAATAAGCACCCGAAGGTCGGGGTGCCAAAAGCCCCCAGCGGAATAATGGCCAAAAATCGGGCGGGCGAAGTTCGTCCGCCGGGCTCGGAATGGGGCAAGATTTTGTGAGGGGCCTCGGTGTCCCAAAAATAGGCCGCGGGCACAGCCGCGCCCAAAGATAAGCCCCCGAAGGTCGGAGTGCCGAAAGCCCCCAGCGGAAAAATGGCCAAAAATCGGTGGGATATAGCCTTGGTTGGGGGGTCGGGCGAAGTTCGTTCGCCGGGGTCGGAATGGGGCGAGACTTTGCGAGGGGCCTCCGTGTGCCAAAAATAGGCCGCGGGAACAGCCGCACCCAAAAATAGGCCCCCGAAGGTCGGGGTGCCAAAAGCCCCCAGCGGAAAAATGGCCAAAAATCGGGTGGGCTATAGCCTTGGTGGGGGGGGGGGGGGGGCAGGCGAAGTTCGTCCGCCGGGCTCGGAATGGGGTGAGACTTTGCGAGTGGCCTCCGTGTGCCGAAAATAGGCCGTGGGCACAGCTGCGCCCAAAAATAAGCCCCCGAAGATCGGGGTGCCAAAAGCCCCCAGCGGAAAAATGGCCAAAAAACGGGTGGGCTATAGCCTTGGTTGGGGGGGCAGGCGAAGTTCGTCCGCCGGACTCGGAATGGGCCTAGACTTTGCGATGGGCCTCCGTGTGCCCGCGGGGGAGTCGCGGGCACAGCCGCGCCAAAAAATAAGCTCCCGAAAGTCGGGGTGCCCAAAGCCCCCAGCGGAAAAATGGCCAAAAAACGGGTGGGCTATAGACTTGGTGAGGGGGGCGGGCGAAGTTCGTCCGCCGGTCTCGGAATGGGGCGAGACTTTGCGAGGGTCATCCGTGTGCCAAAAATAGGCCGAGGACACAGCCGCGCCAAAAATAAGCCCCCGAAGATCGGGGTGCCAAAAGCCCCCAGGGAAAAATGGCCAAAAAACGGGTGGGCTATAGCCTTGGTTGGGGGGGCAGGCGAAGTTCGTCCGCCAGACTCGGAATGGGGCGAGACTTTGCGAGGGGCCCCCGTGTCCCAAAAATAGGTCGCGGGCACAGCCGCTCCCAAAAATAAGCACCCGAAGATTGGGGTGCGAAAAGCCCCCAGCGGAAAAATGGCCAAAAATCGGGTGGGCTATAGACTTGGTGGGGGGGGCGGGCGAAGTTCTTCCGCCGGGCTCGGAATGGGGGGAGACTTTGCGAGGGGCCCCCATGCGCCAAAAATAGGTCGCGGGATCAGCCGCGCCCAAAAATTAGCACCCGAAGGTCGGGGTACGAAAAGCCCCCAGCGGAAAAATGGCCAAAAATCGGGTGGGCTATAGACTTGGTGGGGGGGGGTGGGAGAAGTTCGTCCGCAGGGCTCGGAATGGGGCGAGACTTTGCGAGGGTCCTCCGTGTGCCAAAAATAGGCCGCAGGCACAGGCACGCCCAAAAATAAGCACCCGAAGGTCGGGGTGCCAAAAGCACCCAGCGGAAAAATGGCCAAAAAATCGGGTGGGCTATAGCCTTGGTGGGGGGGGGGGGCGGGCGCAGTTCGTCCGCCGGGTTCGGAATGGGGCGAGACTTTGCGAGGGGCCCCCGTGTGCCAAAAATAGGTCGTGGGCACAGCCGCGCCCAAAAATAAGCACCCGAAGGTTGGGGTGCGAAAAGCCCCCAGCAGAAAAATGGCCAAAAATCGGATGGGCTATAGCCTTGGTTGGGGGGGCAGGCAAAGTTCGTACGCCGGACTCGGAATGGGGCGTGACTTTGCGAGGGGCCTCCGTGTGCCCGCAGGCATAGCCGCGCCCAAATATAATTACCCGAAGGTCGGGGTGCCAAAAGCACCCAGCGGAAAAATGGCCCAGAAATCGGGTGGGCTATAGCCTTGGTGGCGGGGGCGGGCAAAGTTCGTCCGCCGGGCTCGGAATGGGGCCAGACTTTGCTAGGGGCCTCCGTGGGCCTAAAATAGGCCGCGGGCACAGTCTAGCCCAAAAATAAGCACCCGAAGGTCGGGGTGCCAAAAGCCCCCAGCAGAAAAATGGCCAAAAATCGTGTGGGCTATAGCCTTCGTGGGGGGGGCGGGCGAAGTTCGTCCGCCGGGCTCGGAATGGGGCGAGACATTGCGAGGGCCCTCGGTGTGCCAAAAATAGGCCAAGGGGCCACAGCTGCGACTAAAAATAAGCACCCGAAGGTTGGGGTGCGAAAAGCCCCCAGCGGAAAAATGGCCAAAAATCGGATGGGCTATAGCCTTGGTTGGGGGGGCAGGCAAAGTTCGTACGCCGGACTCGGAATGGGGCGAGACTTTGCGAGGGGCCTCCGTGTGCCAAAAATAGGCCGCGGGCACAGCCGCGCCCAAATATAAGCACCCGAAGGTCGCGGTGCAAAAAGCCCCCAGTGGAAAAATGGCCAAAAATCGGGTGGGCTATAGCCTTGGCGAGGGGGGCGGGCGAGGTTCGTCCGCCGGGCTCAGAATGTGGCGAAACTTTGCAAGGGGCCTCCGTGTGCCAAAAATAGGGCTCAGGCACAGCCGCGCCCAAAAATAAGCACCCGAAGGTCGGGGTGACTAAAGCCCCTAGCGGAAAAATGGCCAAAAATTGGGTGGGCTATAGCCTTGGTGGGGGGGGGGTGGCGGCCGAATTTCGTCCGCCGGGCTCGGAATGGGGCGAGACTTTGCGAGGGGCCTCCGTGTGCCAAAAATAGGCCGCTGGCACAGCCGCGCCCAAAAATAAGCACCCGAAGGTCGGGGTGCCGAAAGCCCCCAGCGGAAAAATGGCCAAAAATCGTGTGGGCTATAGCCTTGGTGGGGGGGGGGGGGGCGGGCGAAGTTCGTCCGCCGGGCTCGGAATGGGGCGAGACTTTGCGAGGGGCCTCTGTGTGCCAAAAATAGGCCGCAGGCACAGCCGCGGCCAAAAATAAGCACCCGAAGGTCGGGGTGACAAAAGCCCCTAGCGGAAAAATGGCCAAAAATTGGGTGGGCTATAGCCTTGGTGGGGGGGGGGGGCGGGCGAATTTCGTCCGCCGGGCTCGGAATGGGGCGAGACTTTGCGAGGGGCCTCCGTGTGCCAAAAATAGGCCGCTGGCACAGCCGCGCCCAAAAATAAGCACCCGAAGGTCGGGGTGCCGAAAGCCCCCAGCGGAAAAATGGCCAAAAATCGTGTGGGCTATAGCCTTGGTGGGGGGGGCGGGCGAAGTTCGTCCGCCGGGCTCGGAATGGGGCGAGACTTTGCGAGGGGCCTCCGTGTGCCAAAAATAGGCCGCAGGCACAGCCGCGCCCAAAAATAAGCACCCGAAGGTCGGGGTGACAAAAGCCCCTAGCGGAAAAATGGCCAAAAATTGGGAGGGCTATAGCCTTGGTGGGTGGGGGGGGCGGGCGAAGTTCGTCCGCCGGGCTCGGAATGGGGCGAGACTTTGCGAGGGCCCTCGGTGTGCCAAAAATAGGCCAAGGGGCCACAGCTGCGACTAAAAATAAGCACCCGAAGGTTGGGGTGCGAAAAGCCCCCAGCGGAAAAATGGCCAAAAATCGGATGGGCTATAGCCTTGGTTGGGGGGGCAGGCAAAGTTCGTACGCCGGACTCGGAATGGGGCGAGACTTTGCGAGGGGCCTCCGTGTGCCAAAAATAGGCCGCGGGCACAGCCGTGGCAAAAATAAACACCCGAAGGTCGGGGTGCCAAAAGCCCACAGCGGAAAAATGGCCAAAAATCGGGTGGGCTATAACCTTGGTGGGGGGGGGCGGGCGAAGTTCGTCCGCCGGGCTCGGAATGGGGCGAGACTTTGCGAGGGGCCTCCGTGTGCCAAAAATAGGCCGCTGGCACAGCCGCGCCCAAAAATAAGCACCCGAAGGTCGGGGTGCCGAAAGCCCCCAGCGGAAAAATGGCCAAAAATCGTGTGGGGCGATAGCCTTGGTGGGGGGGGGCGAGCGAAGTTCGTCCGCCGGGCTCGGAATGCGGCGAGACTTTGCGAGGGGCCTCCGTGTGCCAAAAATAGGCCGCGGACACAGCTGAGCCCAAAAATAAGCACCCGAAGGTCGGGGTGCCAAAAGCACCCAGCGGAAAAATGGCCAAAAATCGGTGGTAAATAGCCTCGGTGGGGGGGGGCGGGCGAAGTTCGTCCGCCGGGCTTGGAATGGGGCGAGACTTTGCGAGGGCCGTCCGTGTGCCAAAAATAGGCCAAGGGGGCACAACCGCGACCAAAAATAAGCCCCCGAAGGTCGGGGTGCCAAAAGCCCCCAGCGGAAAAATGGCCAAAAATAGGGTGGGCTATAGCCTTGGTGGGGGGGGCGGGCGAAGTTTGTCCGCCGGGCTCGGAATGCGGCGAGACTTTGCGAGGGCACTCCGTTTGCCCGCGGGGAGTCACAGGCACAGCCGCGCCCAAAAATAAGTGCCCGAAGGTTGGGGTACCAAAAGCCCCGAGCGGAAAAATGGCCAAAAATCGGGTGGGCTATAGCCTTGGTGGGGGAGGGCGGGCGAAGTTCGTCCGCCGGGCTTGGAATGGGGCTAGACTTTGTGAGGGACCTCCGTGTGCCAAAAATAGGGCGCGGGCACCCCGCGGCCAAACATAAGCACCCAAAGGTCGGGGTGCCAAAAGCCCCCAGCGGAAAAATGGCCAAAAATCGGGTGGGCTATAGCCTTGGTGGGGGGGGGCGGCCAAAGTTCGACCGCCGGGCTAGGAACGGGGGCGAGACTTTGCGAGGGATCTCCGTGTGCCAAAAATAGGCCAAGGGGGCACAACCGCGCCCAAAAATAAGCACCCGAAGGTCGGGGTGCCAAAAGCCCCCAGCGGAAAAATGGCCAAAAATAGGGTGGGCTATAGCCTTGGTGGGGGGGGCGGGCGAAGTTTGTCCGCCGGGCTCGGAATGGGGCGAGACTTTGTGAGGGCCCTCCGTGTGCCCGCGGGGAGTCGCGAGCACAGCCGCGCCCAAAAATAAGTGCCCGAAGGTTCGGGTGCCAAAAGCCCCGAGCGGAAAAATGGCAAAAATCGGGTGGGCTATAGCCTTGGTGGGGGGGGGGGGGGGGCGGGCGAAGTTCGTCCGCCGGGCTCGGAATGGGGCAAGACTTTGCGAGGGGCCTCCGTGTGCCAAAAATAGGCCGCGGGAACAGCCGCGCCCAAAATAAGCACCCGAAGGTCGGCGTACCAAAAGCACCCAGCGGAAAAATTCCCAAAAATCGGGTGGGCTATAGCTTTGGTGGGGCGGGCGGGCGAAGTTCGTCCGCCGGACTCGGAATGGGACAAGACTTTGCGAGCGGCCTCCGATTGCCAAAAATAGGCCGCGGGCACAGCCGCGCCCAAAAATAAGCACCCGAAGGTCGGGGTGCCAAAAGCCCACAGCGGAAAAATGGCCAAAAATCGGGTGGGCTATAACCTTGGTGGGGGGGGCGGGGCGAAGTTCGTCCGCCGGGCTCGGAATGGGGCGAGACTTTGCGAGGGGCCTCCGTGTGCCAAAAATAGGCCGCAGGCACAGCCGCGCCCAAAAATAAGCACCCGAAGGTCGGGGTGACAAAAGCCCCTAGCGGAAAAATGGCCAAAAATTGGGTGGGCTATAGCCTTGGTGGGGGGGGGGGGGGCGGGCGAATTTTGTCCGCCGGGCTCGGAATGGGGTGAGACTTGCGAGGGGCCTCCGTGTGCCAAAAATAGGCCGCAGGCACAGCCGCGCCCAAAAATAAGCACCCGAAGGTCGGGGTGACAAAACCCCTAGCGGAAAAATGGCCAAAAATTGGGAGGGCTATAGCCTTGGTGGGTGGGGGGGGCGGGCGATGTTCGTCCGCCGGGCTCGGAATGGGGCGAGACTTTGCGAGGGCCCTCGGTGTGCCAAAAATAGGCCAAGGGGCCACAGCTGCGACTAAAAATAAGCACCCGATGGTTGGGGTGCGAAAAGCCCCCAGCGGAAAAATGGCCAAAAATCGGATGGGCTATAGCCTTGGTTGCGGGGGCAGGCAAAGTTCGTACGCCGGACTCGGAATGGGCGAGACTTTGCGAGGGGCCTCCGTGTGCCAAAAATAGGCCGCGTGCACAGCCGTGCCCAAAAATAAGCACCCGAATGTCGGGGTCCAAAAAGCCCCTGCGGAAAAATGGCCAAAAATCGGGTGGGCTATAGCTTTGGTTGGGGGGGGCGGCGAAGTTCGTCCGCCGGGCTCGGAATGGGGCCAGTCTTTGAGAGGGGCCTCCATTTGCCAAAAATAGGCCGCGGGCACAGCCGGGCCCAAAAATAAGGACCCGAAGGTCAGGGTACGAAAAGCCCCCAGCGGAAAAATGGCCAAAAATCGTGTGGGCGATAGCCTTGGTGGGGGGGGGCGGGCGAAGTTCGTCCGCCGGGCTCGGAATGCGGCGAGACTTTGCGAGGGGCCTCCGTGTGCCAAAAATAGGCCGCGGACACAGCTGCGCCCAAAAATAAGCACCCGAAGGTTGGGGTGCCAAAAGCACCCAGCGGAAAAATGGCCAAAAATCGGTGGGCTATAGCCTCAGTGGGGGGGGGCGGGCGAAGTTCGTCCGCCGGGCTTGGAATGGGGCGAGACTTTGCGAGGGCCGTCCGTGTGCCAAAAATAGGCCAAGGGGGCACAGCCGCGCCCAAATTAAGCCCCCGAAGGTCGGGGTGCCAAAAGCCCCCAGCGGAAAAATTGCCAAAAATCGGGTGGGCTATAGCCTTGGTGGGGGGGGGGGCGGGGGAAGTTCGTCCGCCGGGCGCGGAATGGGGTGAGACTTTGCGAGGGATCTCCGTGTGCCAAAAATAGGCCAAGGGGGCACAACCGCGCCCAAAAATAAGCACCCGAAGGTCGGGTGCCAAAAGCCCCCAGCGGAAAAATGGCCAAAAATAGGGTGGGCTATAGCCTTGGTGGGGGGGGCGGGCGAAGCTTGTCCGCCGGGCTCGGAATGGGGCGAGACTTTGCGAGGGCCGTCCGTGTGCCCGCGGGCAGTCGCGGGCACAGCCGCGCCCAAAAATAAGTGCCCGAAGGTTGGGGTGCCAAAACCCCGAGCGTAAAAATGGCCAAAAATCGGGTGGGCTATAGCCTTGGTGGGGGGGGGGGGGCGGGTGAAGTTCGTCCGCCCGGCTCGGAATGGGGCAAGACTTTGCGAGGGGCCTCCTGTGTGCCAAAAATAGGCCGCGGGAACAGCCGCGCCCAAAAATAAGCACCCGAAGGTCGGGGTACCAAAGCCCCCAGCGGAAAAATTCCCAAAAATCGGGTGGGCTATAGCTTTGGTGGGGCGGGCGGGCGAAGTTCGTCCGCCGGGCTCGGAATGGGACGAGACTTTGCGAGCGGCCTCCGATTGCCAAAAATAGGCCGCGGGCACAGCCGCGCCCAAAAATAAGCACCCGAAGGTCGGGGTGCCAAGAGCCCACAGCGGAAAAATGGCCAAAAATCGGATGGGCTATAACCTTGGTGGGGGGGGCGGGCAAAGTTCGTCCGCCGGGCTCGGAATGGGGCGACACTTTGCGAGGGCCTCCGTGTGCCAAAAATAGGCCGCGGGCACAGCCGCGCCCAAAAGTAAGCCCCCGAAGGTCGGGGTGCCAAAACCCCCAGCGGAAAAATGGCCACAAATCGTGTGGGCTATAGCCTTGGTGGGGGGTGGAGGGCGAAGTTCGTCCGCCGGGCTCGGAATGGGGTGAGACTTTGCGAGGGGCCTCCGTTGTACCAAAAATAGGCCGCGGGCACAGCCGCGCCCAAAAATAAGCCCCGAAGGTCGGGGTGCCGAAACCCCCTGCGGAAAAATGGCCACAAATCGTGTGGGCTATAGCCTTGGTGGGGGGGGGAGGGCGAAGTTCGTCCGCCGGGCTCGGAATGGGGCGAGACTTGCCGAGGGTCCTCCGTGTGCCAAAAATAGGCCGCGGGCACAGCCACGCCCAAAATTAAGCCCCCAAAGGTCGGGGTGCCAAAAGCCCCCAGCGGAGAAATGGCCAAAAATCGGTGGGCTATAGCTTTGGTTGGGGGGGCGGCGAAGTTCGTCCGCCGTACTCGGAATGGGGCTAGACTTTACGAGGGGCCTCCGTGTGCCAAAAATAGGCCGCGGGCACAGCCGCTCCCAAAAATAAGCCCCCGAAGTCGGAGTGCCAAAAGCTCCCAGCGGATAAATGGCCAAGAATCGGTGGGCTATAGCATTGGTTGGGGGGGCGGGCGAAGTTCGTCCTCCGGGCTCGGAATGGGGCGAGACTTTACGAGAGGCCTCTGTGTGCCAAAAATAGGCCGCGGGCACTGTCGCGCCCGAAAATAAGCCCCCGAAGGTCGGGGTGCCAAAAGCCCCCAGCGGAAAAATGTCCAAAAATCGGGTGGGCTATGACCTTGGTGGGGGGGGGGGCGGGCGAAGTTCGTCCGCCGGGCTCGGAACGGGGCGAGACTTTGCGGGGGACCTCCGGTGTGCCAAAAATAGGCCGTGGGCACAGCCGCTCCCAAAAATAAGCCCCCGAAGGTCGGAGTGCCAAAAGCTCCCAGCGGATAAATGGCCAAGAATCAGTGGGCTATAGCCTTGGTTGGGGGGCAGCCGAAGTTCGTTCGCCGGACTTGGAATGGGGCTAGACTTTACGAGGGGTCTCCGTGTGCCCATGGAGAGACGTGGGCACAGCCACGCCCAGAAATAAGAGCCCGAAGGTCGGGTGCCAAAAGCCCCCAGCGGAAAAATGGCCAAAAATCGTGTGGGCTATAGCCTTGGTTGGGGGGGCGGGCGAAGTTCGTCCTCCGGGCTCGGAATGGGGCGAGACTTTACGAGGGGCCTCCGTGTGCCAAAAATAGGCCGCGGGCAAAGCCGCGCCCAAAAATAAGCCCCCGAAGGTCGGGGTACCAAAAGCCCCCAGCGGAAAAATGGCCAAAAAACGGGTGGGCTATAGCCTTGGTTTGGGGGGCAGGCGAAGTTCGTCCGCCGGACTCGGAATGGGGCTAGACTTAGCGAGGGGCCTCCGTGTGCCTGCGGGGAGATGCGGGCACAGCCGCGCCCAAAAATAAGCGCCCGAAGGTCGGGGTCCAAAAGCCCCCAGCGGAAAAATGGCCAAAAATCGTGTGGGCTATAGCCTTGGTTGGGGGGGCGGGCGAAGTTCGTCCTCCGGGCTCGGAATGGGGCGACACTTTCCGAGGGGCCTCCGTGTGCCAAAAATAGGCCGCGGGCACTGTCACGCCCGAAAATAAGCACCCGAAGGTCGGGGTGCCAAAAGCCCGCAGCGGAAAAAAATGTCCAAAAATCGGGTGGGCTATAGCCCTGGTGGGGGGGGCGGGTGAAGTTTGTCCACCGGGCTCGGACTGGGGCGAGACTTTGCGACGGCCCTCCATGTGCCAAAAATTGGCCAAGGGGGCACAGCCGCGACCAAAAATAAGCACCCGAAGGTTGAGGTGCCAAAAGCCCCCAGCGGAAAAATGTCCAAAAATCTGGTGGGCTATAGCCTTGGTGGGGGGGGCGGGCGAAGTTCGTCCGCCGGGCTCGGAATGGGGTGAGACTTTGCGAGGGGCCTCCGTGTGTCAAAAATAGGCCGCAAGCACAGCCGCGCCCAAAAATAAGCCCCCGAAGGTCCGGGTGCCAAAAGCCTCCAGCGGAAAAATGGCCAAAAATCGGGGTGGGCTATAGCCTTGGTGGGGGGGGCGGGCGAAATTCGTCCACTGGGCTCGGAATGGAGCGAGAGTTTACGAGGGGCCTCCGTGTGCCAAAAATAGGCCAAGGGGGCACAGCCGCGACCACAAATAAGCACCCGAAGGTCAGGGTGTCAAAAGCCCCCTGCGGAAAAATGGCCAAAAATCGGTGGGCTATAGCTTTGGTTGGGGGGGCGGCGATGTTCATCCGCCGGGCTCGGAATGGGCTGAGACTTTGAAAGGGGCCTCCGCGTGCCAAACATAGGCCGCGGGCATTATCGCGCCGAAAAATAAGCACCCGAAGGTCGGGGTGCCAAAAGCCCGCAGCGGAAAAATGTCCAAAAATCGGGTGGGCTATAGCCTTGGTGGGGGGGGGGCGGCGAAGTTCGTCCGCCGGGCTCGGAATGGGGCCAGACTTTGAGAGGGGCCTCCATGTGCCAAAAATAGGCCGCGGGCACAGCCGCATTCAAAATTAAGCCCCCGAAGGTCGGGGTACCAAAAGCCCCCAGCGGAAAATTGCCAAAAATCGGGTGGGCTATAGCCTTGGTGGGGGGGGCGGGCGAAGTTCATCCGTCGGGCTCGGAATGGGGCGAGACTTTGCGAGGGGCCTCAGAGTGCCAGAAATAGGCCGCGGGCACGGCCGCGCCCAAAATTTAAGCACCCGATGGTCGGGCTACCAAAAGCCCCCAGCGGAAAAATGGCCAAAAATCGGATGGGCTATAGCCTTGGTGCGGGGACAGGCGAAGTTTGTCCGCCGGGCTCGGAATGGGGCGAGACTTTGCGAGGGGCCTCCGTGTGCCGAAAATAGGCCGCGGGGACAGCCTCGCCCAAAAATAAGTCCCCGAAGGTCGGGGTGCCAAAAGCCCCCAGTGGAAAAATGGCCAAAAAACGGGTGGGCTATAGCCTTGGTTGGGGGGGCAGCCGAAGTTCGTTCGCCGGACTCGGAATGGGGCTAGACTTTACGAGGGGCCTCCGTGTGCCCATGGAGAGACGCGGGCGCAGCCGCGCCCAGAAATAAGAGCCCGAAGGTCGGGTGCCGAAAGCCCCCAGCGGAAAAATGGCCAAAAATCGGGTGGGCTATAGCCTTGGTGGGGGGGGCGGGCGAAGTTCGCCCGCCGGGCTCGGAATGGCGCGAGACTTTGCGAGGGGCCTCCGTGTGCCAAAAATAGGCCGCGGGCAAAGCCGCGCCCAAAAATAAGCCCCCGAAGGTCGGGGTGCCAAAAGCCCCCAGCGGAAAAATGGCCAAAAATCGGTGGGCTATAGCCTTGGTTGGGGGGGCGGGCGAAGTTTGTTCGCCGGAGTCGGAATGGGGCTAGACTTTACGAGGGGCCTCCGTGTGCCCATGGAGAGACGCGGGCTCAGCCGCGCCCAGAAATAAGAGCCCGAAGGTCGGGTGCCAAAAGCCCCCAGTGGAAAAATGGCCAAAAATCGGTGGGCTATAGCCTTGGTTGGGGGGCGGGCGAAGTTCGTCCGCCGGGCTCGGAATGGGGCGAGACTTTGCGAGGGGACTCCGTGTGCCAAAAATAGTCCGCGGGCAAAGCTGCGCCCAAAAATAGTCCGCTGGACTCGGAATGGGGCAAGACATTGCGAAGGGCCTCCGTGGGCCCGCGTGGAGTCGTGGGCACAGCCGCGCCAAAAAATAAGTGCCCGATGGTCGGGGTGCCAAAAGCCCCCAGCGGAAAAATGGCCAAAAAACGGGTGGGCTATAGCCTTGGTTGGGGGGGCAGGCGAAGTTCGTCCGCCGGACTCGGAATGGGGCTAGACTTTGCGAGGGGCCTCCATGTGCCTGCGGGGAGACGCGGGCACAGCCGCGCCCAAAAATAAGCGCCCGAAGGTCGGGGTGCCAAAAGCCCCCAGCGTAAAAATGGCCAAAAATCGGTGGGCTATACGCGTGGTTGGGGGGGCGGGCGACGTTCGTCCGCCGGGCTCGGAATGGTGCGAGACTTTGCGAGGGTCATCCGTGTACCAAAAATAGTCCGCGGACAAAGCCGCGCCCAAAAAAAAGCCCCCGAAGGTCGGGGTGCCAAAAGCCCCCAGCAGAAAAATGGCCAAAAAACGGGTGGGCTATAGCCTTGGTTGGGGGGGCAGGCGAAGTTCGTCCGCTGGACTCGGAATGGGGCTAGACAATGCGAGGGGCCTCCGTGGGCCCGTGTGGAGTCGCGGACTCAGCCGCGCCCAAAAATAAGCGCCCGAAGGTCGGGGTGCCAAAAGCCCCCAGCGGAAAAATGGCCAAAAATCGGGTGGGCTATAGCCTTGGTGGGGGGGGCGGCCGAAGTTCGTCCGCCGGGCTCGCAATGGGGCGAGACTTTGCGAGGGCCCACCGTGTGCCAAAAATAGGCTATGGGGGCACAGCCGAGCCCAAAAATAAGCCCCCGAAGGTCGGGGTGCCAAAAGCCCCCAGCGGAAAAATGGCCAAAAATCGGGTGGGCTATAGCCTTGGTGGGGGGGGGTGGGCGAATTTCATCCGCCGGGCTCGGATTGGGGCGAGACTTTGCGAGGGGCCTCCGTGTGCCAAAAATAGGCCGCGGGCACAGCCGCGCCCAAAAATAAGACCCCGAAGGTCGGGGTGCCAAAAGCCCCCAGCGGAAAAATGGCCAAAAATCGGTGGGTTATAGCCTTGGTGGGGCGGGCAGGCAAAGTTCGTCCGCCGGGCTCGGAATGGGGCGAGACTTTGCGAGGGGCCTCCGTGAGCCAAAAATAGGCCGCGGGCTCAGCCGCGCCCAAAAATAAGCACCCGAAGGTTGGGGTGCGAAAAGCCCCCAGCGGGAATATGGCCAAAAATCGGGCGGGCTATAACCTTGGTGGGGGGGGCGGGCGAAGTTTGCCTGCCCGGCTTGGAATGGGGCTAGACTTTGCGAGGGGCCTCCGTGTTCCCGCGGGGAGTTGCGGGTACAGCCACGGCTAAAAATAAGTGCCCGAAGGTCGGGGTGCCAAAAGCCCCCCGCGGAAAAATGGCCAAAAATCGGGTGGGCTATAGCCTTGGTGCGGGGGGCGGGCGAAGTTCGTCCGCCGGGCTAGGAATGGAGCGAGACTTTACGAGGGCCCTCCGTGTGCCAAAAATAGGCCAAGGGGGCACAGCCGCGCCCAAAAATAAGCACCCGAAGGTCGGGGTGCCAAAAGCCCCCAGCGGAAAATTGGCCAAAAATCGGGTGGGCTATAGCCTTGGTGGGGGGGGCGGGCGAAGTTCGTCCGCCGGGCTCGGAATGGGGGGAGACTTTGCGAGGGGCCTCCATGTGCCAAAAATAGGGCGCGGGCACAGCCGCGCCTAAAAATAAGCAACCGAAGATCGGGGTGCCAAAAGCCCGCCGCGGAAAAATGGCCAAAAATCGGGTGGGCTATTGCCTTGGTGGGGGGGGCGGGCGAAGTTCGTCCGCCGGGCTCGGAATGCGGCGAGACTTTGCGAGGGGTCTCCGTGTGCCAAAAATAGCCCGTGGGCACAGTCGCGCCCAAAAATAAGCCCCCGAAGGTTGGGGTGCCCAAAGCCCCCTGCAGAAAAATGGCCAAAAACCGGGTGGGCTATAGCCGTCGTTGGGGGCCCGGCGAAGTTTGTCCGCCGGACTCGGAATGGGTCTAGACTTTGCGAGGGGCTCCGTGTGCCCGCGGGGAGTCGCGGGCACAGCCCCGCCCAAAAATAAGCGCCCGAAGGTCGGGGTGCCAAAAGCCCCCAGCGGAAAAATGGCCAAAAATCGGGTGGGCTATAGCCTTGGTGGGGGGGGTGGGGGCGGGCGAAGTTCGTCCGCCGGGCTCGGAATGGGGCGAGACTTTGCGTGGGGCCTCTGGGTGCCCAAAATGGGGCGCGGGCACAGCCGCGCCCATAAATAAGCCCCCGGGGGTCGGGGTGCCAAAAGCCCCCGGCGGAAAAATGGCCAAAAATCGGGTGGGCTATAGCCGTGGTTGGGGGCCCGGCGAAGTTTGTCCGCCGGACTCGGAATGGGGCTAGACTTTAAGAGGGGCTCCGTGTGCCCGCGGGGAGTCGCAGGCACAGCCCCGCCCAAAAATAAGCGCCCGAAGGACGGGGTGCCAAAAGCCCCCAGCGGAAAATTGGCTAAAAATCGGGTGGGCAATAGCCTTGGTGGGCGGGGCAGGCGAAGTTCGTCCGCCGGGCTCGGAATGGGCAGAGACTTTGCGAGGGGCTTCCGTGTGTCAAAACTAGGCCACGGGCACAGCTGCGCCCAAAAATAAGCCCCCGAAGGTCGGGCTGCCTATAGCCCCCAGCGGAGAAATGGCCAAAAATCGGGTGGGCTATCGCCTTGGTGGCGGGGGGCGGGCGAAGTTCGTCCGCCTGGCTCGGAAAGGGGTGAGACTTTGCGAGGGGCCTCCATGTGACAAAAATAGGCTGCGGGCACAGCCGCGCCCAAAAATAAGCACCCGAAGGTCAGGGTGCCAAAAGCCCCCAGGGGAAAAATTGTCAAAAATCGGGCGGGCTATAGCCTTGGTGGGGGGGGGCGGGCGAAGTTCTTCCGCCGGGCTAGGAATGGGGCGAGACTTTGCAAGGGCCCTCCGGGTGCCAAAAATAGGCCGCGGGCACCGCCGCGCCCAAAAATAGGCCCTCGAAGGTAGGGGTGCCCAAAGCCCCCAGCGGAAAAATGGCCAAGAATCGGGTGGGCTATAGCCTTTGGTTGGGGGGGCGGGCGAAGTTCGTCCGCCGGACTCGGAATGGGGCGAGACATTGCGAGGGGCCTCCGTGAGCCAAAAATAGTCCGCGGGCACAGCCGCACCTGAAAATAAGCTCCCGAAGATCGGGGTGCCCAAAAGCCCCCAGCGGAAAAATGGCCATGAATCGGGTGGGCTATAGCCTCGGTGGGGGGTGCGGGCGAAGTTCGTCCGCCGGGCTAGGAATGGGGCGAGACTTTGCGAGGGCCCTCCGGGTGCCAAAAATAGACCAAGGGGGCACAGCCGCGCCCAAAAATAAGCACCCGAAGGTCGGGGTGCCAAAAGCCCCCCGCGGAAAAATGGCCAAAAATCGGGTGGGCTATAGCCTTGGTGGGGGGCGCGGGCGAAATTCGTCCGCCGGGCTAGGAATGGGGCGAGACATTGCGAGGGGCCTCCTTGTGCCAAAAAAAGGCCGCGGGTACAGCCGCGCCCAAAAATAAGCCCCCGTAGGTAGGGGTGACCAAAGCCCCCAGTGGAAAAATGGCCAAGAATCAGGTGGGCTATAGCCTTTGGTTGTGGTGGCGGGCGAAGTTCGTCCGCCGGACTCGGAATGGGGCGAGACTTTACGAGGGTCCTCCTTGTGCCAAAAATACGCCGCGGGCACAGCCGCGCCCAAAAATAAGCCCCCGAAGGTCGGGGTGCCAAAAGCCCCCAGCGGAAAAATGGCCAAAAATCGTGTGGGCTATAGCCTTGGTGGGGGGGGGCGGGCGAAATTCGTCCGCCGGGCTCGGAATGGGGCAAGACTTTACGAGGGGCCTCCGTTTGCCAAAAATAGGCCGCGGGCACAGCCGCGACCAAAACTAAGACCCCGAAGGTCTGGGTGCCAAAAGCCCCCAGCGGAAAAATTGTCAAAAATCGGGCGGGCTATAGCCTCGGTGGGGAGGGGCGGGCGAAGTTCGTCCGCCGGGCTAGGAATGGGGCGAGACTTTGCGAGGGCCCTCCGTGAGCCAAAAATAGTCCACGGGCACAGCCGTACCTGAAAATAAGCTCCCGAAGATCGGGGTACCAAAAGCCCCCAGCGGAAAAATGGCCAAAAATCGGGTGGGCTATAGCCTCGGTGGGGGGGGGCGGGCGAAGTTCGTCCGCCGGGCTCGGAATGGGGCGAGACTTTGCGAGGGGCCTCCGTGTGTTAAAACTAGGCCGTGGTCAAAGCTGCGCCCAAAAATAAGCCCCCGGAGGTCGGGGTGCCAAAAGCCCCCTGCGGAAAAATGGCCAAAATTCGGGTGGGCTATAGCCTTGCTGGGGGGGGCGGGCGAAGTTTGTCCGCCGGGCTCGGAACGGGGTGAGACTTTGCGAGGGGCCTCCGTGTGAAAAAAATAGGCTACGGGCACAGCCGCGCCCAAAAATTAGCACCCGAAGGTCGGGGTGCCAAAAGCCCCCAGCGGAAAAATGGCCAAAAATCGGGCGGGCTATAGCCTCGGTGGGGGGGGGCGGACGAAGTTCGTCCGCCGGGCTAGGAATTGGGCGAGACTTTGCGAGGGCCCTCCAGGTGCCAAAAATAGGCCAAGGGGGTACAGCCGCCCCAAAAATAAGCACCCGAAGGTCGGGGTGCCTAAAGCCCCCCGCGGAAAAATGGCCAAAAATCGGGTGGGCTATAGCCTTGGTTGGGGGGGGGGGGGGGCGGGCGAAGTTCGTCCGCCGGGCTAAGAATGGGGCTAGACTTTGCGAGGGGCCTCCGTCTGCCCGCGGGGAGTCGCGGGAACAGCCGCGACCAAAAATAAGCGACCGAAGGTCGGGGTGCCAAAAGCCCCCAGCGGAAAAACGGACAAAAATCGGGTGGGCTATAGCCTTGGTGGGGGGGGGGGGGCGGGCGAAGTTCGTCCGCCGAGCTCGGAATGGGGCGAGACTTTGCAAGGGGCCTCCGTGTACCAAAAATAGGCCGCGGTCACAGCCGCGCCCAAAGTTCGGGGTGCCTAAAGCTCCCAGCGGAAAAATGGCCAAAAATCGGGTTGGCTATAGCCTTGATGGGGGGGGCGGGCGAAGTTCGTCCGCCGGACTCAGAATGGGGCAAGACTTTGCGAGGGGCCTCCGTTTGCCAAAACTAGGCCGCGGGCACAGCCGCGCCCAAAAATAAGCCCCCGAAGGTCGGGGTGCCAAATGCCCCTAGCAGAAAAATGGCCAAAAATCGGGTGGGCTATAGCCTTGGTTGGGGGGGGCGGGCGAAGTTCGTCCACCGGGCTCGGAATGGGGCGAGTCTTTGCGA
This sequence comes from Citrus x limon, assembly GCA_034663535.1. Lineage (NCBI taxonomy): Eukaryota > Viridiplantae > Streptophyta > Magnoliopsida > Sapindales > Rutaceae > Citrus > Citrus x limon. Next base: position 33,699,367 of record CM067991.1, read on the forward strand.
GGGGCCTCCGTGTGCCAAAAATACGCCGCGGGCACAGCCGCACCCAAAAATAAGGCCCCGAAGGTCGGGGTGCCAAAAGCCCCCAGAGGTCGGGCTGCCAAAAGCCCCCTGCGGGAAAATGGCCAAAATTCGGGTGGGCTATAGCCTTGGTGGGGGGGGCGGGCGACGTTCGTCCGCCGGGCTCGGAATGGGGTGAGACTTTGCGAGGGGCCTCCGTGAGCCAAAAATAGGCCAAGGGGGCACAGCCGCGCCCAAAAATAAGTACCCGAAGGTCGGGGTGCCAATAGCCCCCAGCGGAAAAATGGCCAAAAATCGGGTGGGCTATAGTCTTGGTGGGGGGGGGGGGGGGCGGGCGAAGTTCGTCCGCCGGGCTCGGAATGGGGCGCGGCTTTGCGAGGGGCCTCCGTGTGCCAAAAATAGGCCGCGGGCACAGCCGCGCCAAAAAATAAGCCCCCGAAGGTCGGGGTGCCAAAAGCCCCCAGCGGAAAAATGGCCAAGAATCGGGGGGCTATAGCCTTGGTTGGGGGGGGGCGGGCGAAGTTCGTCCACCGGGCTCGGAATGGGGCGAGACTTTGCGAGGGGCCTCCGTGTGCCAAAAATACGCCGCGGGTACAGCCGCGCCCAAAAATAAGCCCCCGAAGGTCGGGGTGCCAAAAACCCCAGCGGAAAAATGGCCAAAAATCGGGTGGGCTATAGCCTTGGTTGGGGGGGGGGGGGGGGCGGGCGAAGTTCGTCCGCCGGGCTAAGAATGGGGCTAGACTTTGCGAGGGGCCTCCGTCTGCCCGCGGGGAGTCGCGGGAACAGCCGCGACCAAAAATAAGCGACCGAAGGTCGGGGTGCCAAAAGCCCCCAGCGGAAAAACGGACAAAAATCGGGTGGGCTATAGCCTTGGTGGGGGGGGGGGGGGGCGGGCGAAGTTCGTCCGCCGAGCTCGGAATGGGGCGAGACTTTGCAAGGGGCCTCCGTGTACCAAAAATAGGCCGCGGTCACAGCCGCGCCCAAAGTTCGGGGTGCCTAAAGCTCCCAGCGGAAAAATGGCCAAAAATCGGGTTGGCTATAGCCTTGATGGGGGGGGCGGGCGAAGTTCGTCCGCCGGACTCAGAATGGGGCGAGACTTTGCGAGGGGCCTCCGTTTGCCAAAACTAGGCCGCGGGCACAGCCGCGCCCAAAAATAAGCCCCCGAAGGTCGGGGTGCCAAATGCCCCTAGCAGAAAAATGGCCAAAAATCGGGTGGGCTATAGCCTTGGTTGGGGGGGGCGGGCGAAGTTCGTCCACCGGGCTCGGAATGGGGCGAGACTTTGCGAGGGGCCTCCGTGTGCCAAAAATACGCCGCGGGCACAGCCGCGCCCAAAAATAAGGCCCCGAAGGTCGGGGTGCCAAAAGCCCCCAGAGATCGGGCTGCCAAAAGCCCCCTGCGGGAAAATGGCCAAAATTCGGGTGGGCTATAGCCTTGGTGGGGGGGGCGGGCGACGTTCGTCCGCCGAGCTCGGAATGGGGCGAGACTTTGCAAGGGGCCTCCGTGTACCAAAAATAGGCCGCGGTCACAGCCGCGCCCAAAGTTCGGGGTGCCTAAAGCTCCCAGCGGAAAAATGGCCAAAAATCGGGTTGGCTATAGCCTTGATGGGGGGGGCGGGCGAAGTTCGTCCGCCGGACTCAGAATGGGGCGAGACTTTGCGAGGGGCCTCCGTTTGCCAAAACTAGGCCGCGGGTACAGCCGTGCCCAAAAATAAGCCCCCGAAGGTCGGGGTGCCAAATGCCCCTAGCAGAAAAATGGCCAAAAATCGGGTGGGCTATAGCCTTGGTTGGGGGGGGCGGGCGAAGTTCGTCCACCGGGCTCGGAATGGGGCGAGACTTTGCGAGGGGCCTCCGTGTGCCAAAAATACGCCGCGGGCACAGCCGCGCCCAAAAATAAGGCCCCGAAGGTCGGGGTGCCAAAAGCCCCCAGAGGTCGGGCTGCCAAAAGCCCCCTGCGGGAAAATGGCCAAAATTCGGGTGGGCTATAGCCTTGGTGGGGGGGGCGGGCGACGTTCGTCCGCCGGGCTCGGAATGGGGTGAGACTTTGCGAGGGGCCTCCGTGAGCCAAAAATAGGCCAAGGGGGCACAGCCGCGCCCAAAAATAAGTACCCGAAGGTCGGGGTGCCAATAGCCCCCAGCGGAAAAATGGCCAAAAATCGGGTGGGCTATAGTCTTGGTGGGGGGGGGGGGGGCGGGCGAAGTTCGTCCGCCGGGCTCGGAATGGGGCGCGGCTTTGCGAGGGGCCTCCGTGTGCCAAAAATAGGCCGCGGGCACAGCCGCGCCAAAAAATAAGCCCCAGAAGTTCGGGGTGCCAAAAGCCCCCAGCGGAAAAATGGCCAAGAATCGGGGGGCTATAGCCTTGGTTGGGGGGGGGTGGGCGAAGTTCGTCCACCGGGCTCGGAATGGGGCGAGACTTTGCGAGGGGCCTCCGTGTGCCAAAAATACGACGCGGGTACAGCCGCGCCCAAAAATAAGCCCCCGAAGGTCGGGGTGCCAAAAACCCCAGCGGAAAAATGGCCAAAAATCGGGTGGGCTATAGCCTTGGTGGGGGGGGGGGGCGGGCGAAGTTCGTCTGCCGGGCTAAGAATGGGGCGAGACTTTGCGAGGGGCCTCCGTGTGCCAAAAATAGGCCGCGGGCACAGCCGCGCCCAAAAATATGCCCCCGTAGGTCAGGGTGCCAAAAGCCCCCAGCGGAAAAATGGCCAAAAATCGGGTGGGCTAGAGCCTTGGTGGCGGGGGCGGCGAAGTTCGTCCGCCGGGCTCGGAATGGGGCGAGACTCTGCGAGGGCCTCCGTGAGCCAAAAATAGGCCAAGGGGGCACAGCCGCGGCCAAAAATGAGCACCCGAAGATCGGGTTGCCAAAAGCCCCCTGCGGAAAAATGTCCAAAAATCGGGTGCGCTATAGCCTTGGTGGCGGGGGCGGCGAAGATCGTCCGCCGGGCTCGGAATGGGGCGAGACTTTGCGAGGGCCCTCCGTGTGACAAAAATAGGCCAAGGGGGCACAGCCGCGCCCAAAAATAAGCACCCGAAGGTCTGGGTGCCAAAAGCCCCCAGCGGAAAAATGGCCAAAAATCGGGTGGGCTATAGCCTTGGTGGGGGGGGGGGGGGGTGGCGGGCGAAGTTCATCCGCCGGGCTTGGAATGGGGGTAGACTTTACGAGGGGCCTCCGTGTGCCCGCGGGGAGTCACGGGCACAGCCGCGACAAAAAATAAGCGCCCGAAGGTCGGGGTGCCAAAAGCCCCCAGCGGAAAAATGGCCAAAAATCGGGTGGGCTATAGCCTTGGTGGGGGGGGGCGAAGTTCGTCCGCCGGGCTCAGAATGGGGCGAGACTTTGCGAGGGGCCTCCGTGTGCCAAAAATAGGCCGCGGACACAGCCGCGTCCAAAAATAAGCCCCCAAACGTCGGGGTACCAAAAGCCCCCAGCTGAAAAATGGCCAAAAATCGGTGGGCTATAGCCTTGGTTGGGGGGGTGGGCGATGTTCATCCGCCGGGCTCGGAATGGGGCTAGGCATTGCGAGGGGCCTCCGTGTGCCAAAAATAGGCCGCGGGCACAGCCATGCCCAAAAATAAGCACCCGAAGGTCGGGGTGCCAAAAGCCCCCAGCAGAGAAATGGCCAAAAATCGGGTGGGCTATAGCCTTGGTGGGGGGGGGGGGGGGCAAAGTTTGTCCGCCGGGCTCGGAATGGGGCGAGACTTTGCGAGGGTCCACCGTGTGACAAAAATAGGCCGAGGGCACAGCCGCGTCCAAAAATAAGCCCCCAAAGGTCGGGGTGCCCAAAGCCCCCAGCGGAAAAATGGCCAACAATCGGTGGGCTATAGCCTTGATGGGGGGGGCGGGCGAAGTTCGTCCGCCAGACTCGGAATGGGGCGAGACTTTGCGAGGGGCCTCCGTGTGCCAAAACTAGGCCGCGGGCACAGCCGCGCCCAAAAATAAGCCCCCGAAGGACGGGGTGCCAACAGACCCCAGCGGAAAAATGGCCAAAAATCGGTGGGCTATAGCCTTGGTTGGGGGGGTGGGCGATGTTCATCCGCCGGGCTCGGAATGGGGCTAGGCATTGCGAGGGTCCTCCGTGTGCCAAAAATAGGCCGCGGGCACAGCCATGCCCAAAAATAAGCACCCGAAGGTCGGGGTGCCAAAAGCCCCCAGCAGAAAAATGGCCAAAAATCGGGTGGGCTATAGCCTTGGTGGGGGGGGGGGGGCGGGCGAAGTTCGTCCGCCGGGCTCGGAATGGGGCGAGACTTTGCGAGGGTCCTCCGTGTGACAAAAATAGGCCGAGGGCACAGCCGCGTCCAAAAATAAGCCCCCAAAGGTCGGGGTGCCCAAAGCCCCCAGCGGAAAAATGGCCAACAATCGGTGGGCTATAGCCTTGATGGGGGGGGCGGGCGAAGTTCGTCCGCCAGACTCGGAATGGGGCGAGACTTTGCGAGGGGCCTCCGTGTGCCAAAACTAGGCCGCGGGCACAGCCGCGCCCAAAAATAAGCCCCCGAAGGACGGGGTGCCAACAGACCCCAGCGGAAAAATGGCCAAGAATCGGGGGGTTATAGCCTTTGTTGGGGGGGCGGGCGAAGTTCGTCCGCCGGGCTAGGAATGGGGCGAGTCTTTGCGAGGGCCCTCCGTGTGCCAAAAATAGGCCAAGGGGGCAAAGCCACGCCCAAAAATAAGCACCCGAAGGTCGGGGTGCCAAAAGCCCCCCGCGGAAAAATGGCCAAAAATCGGGTGGGCTATAGCCTTGTTGGGGGGGGGGGGGCGGGCGAAGTTCGTCCGCCGGGCTTGGAATGGGGCTAGACTTTGCGAGGGGCCTCCGTGTGCCCGCGGGGAGTCGCGGGCTCAGCCGCGCCCAAAAATAAGCCACCGAAGGTCGAGGTGCCAAAAGCCCCCAGCTGAAAAATGGACAAAAATCGGGTGGGCTATTGCCTTGGTGGGGGGGGGGGGGCGGGCGAAGTTCGTCCGCCGGGCTCGGAATGGGGCGCGGCTTTGCGAGGTACCTCCGTGCGTCAAAAATAGGCCGCGGGCACAGCCGCGCCCAAAAATAAGCCCCCGAAGGTCGGGGTACCAAAAGCCCCCAGCGGAAAAATGGCCAAGAATCGGTGCGCTATAGCCTTGGTTGGGGGGGCAGGCGAAGTTCGTCCGCCGGGCTCGGAATGGGGCGAAACTTTGCGTGGGGCCTCCGTGTGCCAAAAATAGGCCGCGGGCACAGCCGCGCCCAAAAATAAGCCCCCGAAGGTCGGGGTACCAAAAGCCCCCAGCGGAAAAATGGCCAAGAATCGGTGCGCTATAGCCTTGGTTGGGGGGGGCAGGCGAAGTTCGTCCGCCGGGCTCGGAATGGGGCGAAACTTTGCGTGGGGCCTCCGTGTGCCAAAAATAGGCCGCGGACACAGCCGCGTCCAAAAATAAGCCCCCAAACGTCGGGGTACCAAAAGCCCCCAGCTGAAAAATGGCCAAAAATCGGTGGGCTATAGCCTTGGTTGGGGGGGTGGGCGATGTTCATCCGCCGGGCTCGGAATGGGGCTAGGCATTGCGAGGGGCCTCCGTGTGCCAAAAATAGGCCGCGGGCACAGCCATGCCCAAAAATAAGCACCCAAAGGTCGGGGTGCAAAAGCCCCCAGCAGAAAAATGGCCAAAAATCGGGTGGGCTATAGCCTTGGTGGGGGGGGGGGGGCGGCCGAAGTTCGTCCGCCGGGCTCGGAATGGGGCGAGACTTTGCGAGGGTCCTCCGTGTGACAAAAATAGGCCGAGGGCACAGCCGCGTCCAAAAATAAGCCCCCAAAGGTCGGGGTGCCCAAAGCCCCCAGCGGAAAAATGGCCAACAATCGGTGGGCTATAGCCTTGATGGGGGGGGCGGGCGAAGTTCGTCCGCCAGACTCGGAATGGGGCGAGACTTTGCGAGGGGCCTCCGTGTGCCAAAACTAGGCCGCGGGCACAGCCGCGCCCAAAAATAAGCCCCCGAAGGACGGGGTGCCAACAGACCCCAGCGGAAAAATGGCCAAGAATCGGGGGGTTATAGCCTTGGTTGGGGGGGCGGACGAAGTTCGTCCGCCGGGCTAGGAATGGGGCGAGACTTTGCGAGGGCCCTCCGTGTGCCAAAAATAGGCCAAGGGGGCAAAGCCATGCCCAAAAATAAGCACCCGTAGGTCGGGGTGCCAAAAGCCCCCCGCGGAAAAATGGCCAAAAATCGGGTGGGCTATAGCCTTGTTGGGGGGGGGGGGGGGCGGGCGAAGTTCGTCGGCCGGGCTTGGAATGGGGCTAGACTTTGCGAGGGGCCTCCGTGTGCCCGCGGGGAGTCGCGGGCTCAGCCGCGTCCAAAAATAAGCCACCGAAGGTCGAGGTGCCAAAAGCCCCCAGCTGAAAAATGGACAAAAATCGGGTGGGCTATTGCCTTGGTGGGGGGGAGGGGGCGGGCGAAGTTCGTCCGCCGGGCTCGGAATGGGGCGCGGCTTTGCGAGGTGCCTCCGTGCGTCAAAAATAGGCCGCGGGCACAGCCGCACCCAAAAATAAGCCCCCGAAGGTCGGGGTGCCAAAAGACCCCAGCGGAAAAATGGCCAAGAATCGGGGGGTTACAGCCTTCGTTGGGGGGGGGGGGGGCGAAGTTCGTCCGCCGGGCTCGGAATGGGGCGAGACTTTGCGAGGGACCTCCGTGTGCCAAAAATAGGCCGCGGACACAGCCGCGTCAAAAACTAAGCCCCCAAACGTCGGGGTACCAAAAGCCCCCAGCTGAAAAATGGCCAAAAATCGGTGAGCTATAGCCTTGGTTGGGGGGGTGGGCGATGTTCATCCGCCGGGCTAGGAATGGGGTGAGACTTTGCGAGGGGCCTCCGTGTGCGAAAAATTGGCCGCGGGCACAGCCGCGCCGAAAAATAAGCACCCGAAGGTCGGGGTGCCAAAAGCCCCCAGCGGAAAAATGGCCAAAAATCGGGTGGGCTATAGCCTTGGTGGGGGGGGGGGGGGGCGGGCGAAGTTCGTCCGCCGGGCTTGGAATGGGGCTAGACTTTACGAGGGGCCTCCGTGTGCCCGCGGGGAGTCACGGGCACAGCCGCGACAAAAAATAAGCCCCCGAAGGTCGGGGTGCCAAAAGCCCCCAGCAGAAAAATGGCCAAAAATCGGGTGGGCTATAGCCTTGGTGGGGGGGGGGGGGGCGGGCGAAGTTCGTCCGCCGGGCTCGGAATGGGGCGAGACTTTGCGAGGGTCCTCCGTGTGACAAAAATAGGCCGAGGGCACAGCCGCGTCCAAACATAAGCCCCCAAAGGTCGGGGTGCCCAAAGCCCCCAGCGGAAAAATGACCAACAATCGGTGGGCTATAGCCTTGCTGGGGCGGCCGGGCGAAGTTCATCCGCCGGGCTAGGAATGGGGTGAGACTTTGCGAGGGGCCTCCGTGTGCGAAAAATAGGCCGCGGGCACAGCCGCGCCGAAAAATAAGCACCCGAAGGTCGGGGTACCAAAAGACCCCAGCGGAAAAATGGCCAAAACTCGGGTGGGCTATAGCCTTGGTGGGGGGGGGGGCGAAGTTCGTCCGCCGGGCTCGGAATGGGGCGAGACTTTGCGAGGGGCCTCCGTGTGCCCGCGGGGAGTCACGGGCACAGCCGCGACAAAAAATAAGCGCCCGAAGGTCGGGGTGCCAAAAGCCCCCAGCGGAAAAATGGCCAAAAATCGGGTGGGCTATAGCCTCGGTGGGGGGGGGGGGCGAAGTTCGTCCGCCGGGCTCGGAATGGGGCGAGACTTTGCGAGGGGCCTCCGTGTGCCAAAAATAGGCCGCGGGCACAGCCGCTCCCAAAAATAAGACCCCGAAGGTCGGGGTGCCAAAATCCCCCAGCGGAAAAATGGCCAAAAATCGGTGGGCAATAGCCTTGGTTGGGGGGGCGGGCAAAGTTCGTCCGTCTGGTTCGGAATGGGCCGAGACTTTGCAAGGGGCCTCCGTGTGCCAAAAATAGGCCGCGGGCACAGCCGCGCCCAAAAATAAGCACCCGAAGGTCGGGGTGCCAAAAGCCCCCATTGGAAAAATGGCCAAAAATCGGGTGGGCTATAGCCTTGGTGGGGGGGGCGGGCGAAGTTCATCCGCTGGGCTCGGAATGGGGTGAGACTTTGCGATGGGCCTCCGTGTGCTAAAAATAGGCCGCGGGCACAGCCGCGACCAAAAATAAGCCCCCGAAGGTCGGGGTGCCAAAAGCCCCCAGCGGAAAAACGGCCAAAAATCGGGTGGGCTATAGCCTTGGTGGGGGGGGCGGGCGAAGTTCGTCCGCCGGGCTCGGAATGGGGCGAGACTTTGTGAGGGCCCTCCGTGTTCCAAAAATAGGACATGGGGGCACAGGCGCGCCCAAAAATAAGCACCCGAAGGTCGGGGTGCCAAAAGCCCCCAGCGGAAAAATGGCCAAAAATCGGGTGGGCTATAGCCTTGGTGGGGGGGGGGGGCGCGAAGTTCGTCCGCCGGGCTTGGAATGGGGCGAGACTTTGCGAGGGGCCTTCGTGTGCCAGAAATAGGCCGCGGGCACAGCCGCGCCCAAAACTAAGACCCCGAAGGTCGGGCTGCCAAAAGCCCCCAGCAGAAAAATGGCCAAAAATCGGGTGGGCTATAGCCTTGGCGGGGGGGTGGGCGAAGTTCATCCGCCGGGCTCGGAATGGGGGGAAACTTTGCGAGGGGCCTCCGTGTGTAAAAAATATGGCGCGGGCGCAGCCGCGCCCAAAATAAGCACCCGAAGGTCGGGGTGCCAAAAGCCCCCAGCGGAAAAATTGCCAAAAATCGGGTGGGCTACAGCCTTTGTCGGGGGGGGCGGACGAAGTTCGTCCGCTGGGTTCGGAATGGGTCGAGACTTTGCGAGGGCCCTCCGTCTGCCAAAAGTTGGCCAAGGGGCCACAGCCGCGCCCAATAATAAGCACCCGAAGGTCGGGGTGCCAAAAGCCCCCATCGGAAAAATGGCCAAAAAATGGGTGGGCTATAGCCTTGGTGGGGGGGGGGGTCTAAGTTCGTCCGCCGGCCTTGAATGGGGCGACACTTTGCGAGGGCCCTCCGTGTGCTCAAAATAGGCCAAGGGGGCACAGCCGGGACCAAAAATAAGCACCCGAAGGTAGGGGTGCCAAAAGCCCCCAGCGGAAAAATGGCCAAAAATCGAGTGGGCTATAGCCTTGGTGGGGGGGCGGGCGAAGTTCGTTCGCCGGGCTCGGAATGGGGCGAGACTTTGCGAGGGGCCTCCGTGTGCGAAAGTAGGCCGCGGGCGCAGCCGCACCCAAAAATAAGCCCCCAAAGGTGGGGTGCCAAAAGCCCCCAGCGGAAAAATGGCCAAAAATCGGGTGGGCTATAGCCTTGCCGGGGGGGTGGGCGAAGTTCATCCGCCGGGCTCGGAATGGGGGGAGACTTTGCGAGGGGCCTCTGTGTGTAAAAAATATGGCGCGGGCGCAGCCGCGCCCAAAATAAGCACCCGAAGGTTGGGGTGCCAAAAGCCCCCAGCGGAAAAATTGCCAAAAATCGGGTGGGCTACAGCCTTGGTCGGGGGGGGCGGGCGAAGTTCGTCCGCTGGGTTCGGAATGGGTCGAGACTTTGCGAGGGCCCTCCGTGTGCCAAAAATTGGCCAAGGGGCCACAGCCGCGCCCAATAATAAGCACCCGAAGGTCGGGGTGCCAAAAGCCCGCATCGGAAAAATGGCCAAAAAATGGGTGGGCTATAGCCTTGGTGGGGGGGGCGGTCTAAGTTCGTCCGCCGGCCTTGAATGGGGCGAGACTTTGCGACGGCCCTCCGTGTGCTCAAAATAGGCCAAGGGGGCACAGCCGGGACCAAAAATAAGCACCCGAAGGTAGGGGTGCCAAAAGCCCCCAGCGGAAAAATGGCCAAAAATCGAGTGGGCTATAGCCTTGGTGGGGGGGGGCGGGCGAAGTTCGTCCGCCGGGCTGGCAATGGGGCGAGACTTTGCGAGGGCCCTCCGTGTGCCAAAAATAGGCCAAGGGGGCACAGCCACGCCCAAAAAATAGCAACCGAAGGTCGGGGTACCAAAAGCCCCCAGCGGAAAAATGGCCAAAAATCGGGTGGGCTATAGCCTTGGTAGGGGGGGCGGGCGAAGTCCGTCCGCCGGGCTAGGAATGGGGCGAGACTTTTCGAGGGCCCACCGTGTGCCAAAAATAGGCCACGGGCACAGCCGCGCCCAAAAATAAGCCCCCGAAGGTCGGGGTACCAAAAGCCCCCAGCGGAAAAATGGCCAAGAATCGGTGCGCTATAGCCTTGGTTGGGGGGGCTGGCGAAGTTCGTCCGCCGGGCTCGGAATGGGGCGAAACTTTGCGTGGGGCCTCCGTGTGCCAAAAATAGGCCGCGGACACAGCCGCGTCCAAAAATAAGCCCCCAAACGTCGGGGTACCAAAAGCCCCCAGCTGAAAAATGGCCAAAAATCGGTGGGCTATAGCCTTGGTTGGGGGGGTGGGCGATGTTCATCCGCCGGGCTCGGAATGGGGCTAGGCATTGCGAGGGGCCTCCGTGTGCCAAAAATAGGCCGCGGGCACAGCCATGCCCAAAAATAAGCACCCGAAGGTCGGGGTGCCAAAAGCCCCCAGCAGAAAAATGGCCAAAAATCGGGTGGGCTATAGCCTTGGTGGGTGGGGGGGGGGGGCGGGCGAAGTTCGTCCGCCGGGCTCGGAATGGGGCGAGACTTTGCGAGGGTCCTCCGTGTGACAAAAATAGGCCGAGGGCACAGCCGCGTCCAAAAATAAGCCCCCAAAGGTCGGGGTGCCCAAAGCTCCCAGCGGAAAAATGGCCAACAATCGGTGGGCTATAGCCTTGCTGGGGCGGCCGGGCGAAGTTCGTCCGCCGGGCTAGGAATGGGGTGAGACTTTGCGAGGGGCCTCCGTGTGCGAAAAATAGGCCGCGGGCACAGCCGCGCCGAAAAATAAGCACCCGAAGGTCGGGGTACCAAAAGCCCCCAGCGGAAAAATGGCCAAAACTCGGGTGGGCTATAGCCTTGGTGGGGGGGGGGGGGGGGCGAAGTCCGTCCGCCGGGCTAGGAATGAGGCGAGACTTTGCGATGGCCCACCGTGTGCGAAAAATAGGCCACGGGCACATCCGCGCCCGAAAATAAGACCCCGAAGGTCGGGGTACCAAAAGCCCCCAGCGGAAAAATGGCCAAGAATCGGTGCGCTATAGCCTTGGTTGGGGGGGCTGGCGAAGTTCGTCTGCCGGGCTCGGAATGGGGCGAGACTTTGCGAGGGGCCTCCGTGTGCCAAAAGTAGGACGCGGGCCCAGCCGCGCCCAGAAATAAGCCCCCGAAGGTCGGGGTGCCAAAAGCCCCCTGCGGAAAAATGGCCAAAAATCGTGTGGGTTATAGCCTTGGTTGGGGGGGCGGGCGAAGTTCGTCCGCCGGGCTCGGAATGGGGCGAGACTTTGCGAGGGGCCTCCATGTGCCAAAAATAGCCCGAGGGCACAGCCGCGTCCAAAAATAAGCCCCCAAAGGTCGGGGTGCCCAAAGCCCCCAGCGGAAAAATGGCCAACAATCGGTGGGCTATAGCATTGCTGGGGCGGCCGGGCGAAGTTCGTCCGCCGGGCTAGGAATGGGGTGAGACTTTGCGAGGGGCCTCCGTGTGCAAAAAATAGGCCGCAGGCACAGCCGCGCCGAAAAATAAGCACCCGAAGGTCGGGGTGCCAAAAGCCCCCAGCGGAAAAATGGCCAAAACTCGGGTGGGCTATAGCCTTGGTGGGGGGGGGGGGCGAAGTCCGTCCGCCGGGCTAGGAATGGGGCGAGACTTTGTGATGGCCCACCGTGTGCAAAAAATAGGCCACGGGCACATCTGCGCCCAAAAATAAGACCCCGAAGGTCGGGGTACCAAAAGCCCCCAGCGGAAAAATGGCCAAGAATCGGTGCGCTATAGCCTTGGTTGGGGGGGCTGGCGAAGTTCGTCCGCCGGGCTCGGAATGGGGCGAGACTTTGCGAGGGGCCTCCGTGTGCCAAAAGTAGGCTACGGGCCCAGCCGCGCCCAGAAATAAGCCCCCGAAGGTCGGGGTGCCAAAAGCCCCCAGCGGAAAAATGGCCAAAAATCGGGTGGGCTATAGCCTTGGTGGGGGGGGCGGGCGAAGTTCGTCTGCCGGGCTCGGAATGGGGCGAGACTTTGCGAGGGGCCTACGTGTGCCAAAAATAGGCCGACGGCACAGCCGCGTCCAAAAATAAGCCCCCAAAGGTCGGGGTGCCCAAAGCCCCCTGCGGAAAAATGGCCAACAATCGGTGGGCTATAGCCTGTGTTGGAGTGGCGGGCGAAGTTCGCCCGGCGGGCTCGGAATGGTGCGAGACTTTGCGAGGGGCCTCCGTGTGCCAAAAATAGGCCGCGGACACAGCCGCGCCGAAAAATAAGGACCCGAAGGTCGGGGTACCAAAAGCCCCCAGCGGAAAAATGGCCAAAACTCGGGTGGGCTATAGCCTTGGTGGGGGGGGGGGAAGTCCGTCCGCCGGGCTAGGAATGGGGCGAGACTTTGTGATGGCCCACCGTGTGCGAAAAATAGGCCACGGGCACATCCGCGCCCAAAAATAAGACCCCGAAGGTCGGGGTACCAAAAGCCCCCAGTGGAAAAATGGCCAAGAATCGGTGCGCTATAGCCTTGGTTGGGGGGGCTGGCGAAGTTCGTCTGCCGGGCTCGGAATGGGGCGAGACTTTGCGAGGGGCCTCCGTGAGCCAAAAGTAGGCTGCGGGCCCAGCCGCGCCCAGAAATAAGCCCCCGAAGGTCGGGGTGCCAAAAGCCCCCAGCGGAAAAATGGCCAAAAATCGTGTGGGCTATAGCCTTGGTGGGGGGGGCGGGCGAAGTTCGTCCGCCGGGCTCGGAATGGGGCGAGACTTTGCGAGGGGCCTCCATGTGCCAAAAATAGGCCGAGGGCACAGCAGCGTCCAAAAATAAGCACCCAAACCTCGGGGTGCCCAAAGCCCCCAGCGGAAAAATGGCCAACAATCGGTGGGCTATAGCCTTGCTGGGGCGGCCGGGCGAAGTTCGTCCGCCGGGCTAGGAATGGGGTGAGACTTTGCGAGGGGCCTCCGTGTGCGAAAAATAGGCCGCAGGCACAGCCGCGCCGAAAAATAAGCACCCGAAGGTCGGGGTGCCAAAAGCCCCCAGCGGAAAAATGGCCAAAACTTGGGTCGGCTATAGCCTTGGTGGGGGGGGGGGGGGCGAAGTCCGTCCGCCGGGCTAGGAATGGGGCGAGACTTTGCGATGGCCCACCGTGTGCAAAAAATAGGCCACGGGCACATCCGCACCCAAAAATAAGACCCCGAAGGTCGGGGTACCAAAAGCCCCCAGCGGAAAAATGGCCAAGAATCGGTGCGCTATAGCCTTGGTTGGGGGGGCTGGCGAAGTTCGTCCGCCGGGCTCGGAATGGGGCGAGACTTTGCGAGGGGCCTCCGTGTGCCAAAAGTAGGCCGCGGGCCCAGCCGCGCCCAGAAATAAGCCCCCGAAGATCGGGGTGCCAAAAGCCCCCAGCGGAAAAATGCCCAAAAATCGGGTAGGCTATAGCCTTGGTGGGGGTGGCGGGCGAAGTTCGTCCGCCGGGCTCGGAATGGGGACAGACTTTGCGAGGGGCCTCCGTGTGCCAAAAATAGGCCGAGGGCGCAGCCGCGTCCAAAAATAAGCCCCCAAAGGTCGGGGTGCCCAAAGCCCCCAGCGGAAAAATGGCCAACAATCGGTGGGCTATAGCCTTGGTTGGGGGGGCGGGCGAAGTTCACCCGGCGGGCTCGGAATGGTGCGAGACTTTGCGAGGGGCCTCCGTGTGCCAAAAATAGGCCGCGGACACAGCCGCGCCTAAAAATAAGCACCCGAAGGTCGGGGTGCTAAAAGCCCCCTGCAGAAAAATGGCCAAACATCAGGTGGGCTATAGCCTTGTTGGGGGGGGCGGGTGAAGTTCGTCCGCCGGGCTCGGAATGGGGCGAGACTTTGTGAGGGGCCTCCGTGTCCCAAAAATAGGCCGCGGACACAGCCGTGCCTAAAAATAAGCACCCGAAGGTCGGGGTGCCAAAAGCCCCCAGCGGAAAAATGGCCAAAAATCGGGTGGGCTATAGCCTTAGTGGGGGGGGGCGGGCGAAGTTCGTCCGCCGGGCTCGGAATGGGGAGAGACTTTAGGAGGCGCCTCCGTGTGCCAAAAATAGGCCATGGGCACAGCCGCGCCCAAAAATAAGCACTCGAAGGTTAGGGTGCCAAAATCCCGCAGCGGAAAAATGGCCAAAAATCGGGTGGGCTATAGCCTTGGTGGGGGGGGGGGGGGGCCGGCGAATTTAGTCCGCCGGGCTCGTAATGGGGCACGACTTTACGAGGGGTCTCCGTGTGCCAAAAATAGGCTGCGGGCGCAGCCGCGCCCAAAAATAAGCCCCCGATGGTCGGGGTGCCAAAAGCCACCAGCGGGAAAATGGCCAAATATCGGGTGGGCTATAGCCTTGGTGGGGGGGTGGGCGAAGTTGGTCCGCCGGGCTCGGAATGGGGCAAGACTTTGCGAGGGGCCTCCGTGTCCGCGAGGGGAGTCGCGGGCACAGCCTCGCCAAAAAAATAAGCGCCCGAAGGTCGGGGTACCAAAAGCCCCCAGCGGAAAAATGGCCAAAAATCGGGTGGGCTATAGCCTGGGTGGGGGGGGGGGCGGGCGAAGTTCGTCCGCCGGGCTAGGAATGGGGCGAGACTTTGCGAGGGGCCTCCGTGTGCGCGAGGGGAGTCGCGGGCACAGCCGCGCCAAAACAATAAGCGCCCGAAGGTCGGGGTGCCAAAAGCCCCGAGCGGAAAAATGGCCAAAAATCGGGTGGGCTATAGCCTTGTTGGGGGGGGCTGGCGAAGTTCGTCCGCCGTGCTAGGAATGGGTCGAGACTTTTCGAGGGCCCTCCGTGTGCCAAAAATAGGCCAAGGGGGCACAGCCACGCCCAAAAATAAGCGCCCGAAGGTCGGGGTGCCAAAAGGCCCCAGCGGAAAAATGGCCAAAAATCGGGTGGGCTATAGCCTGGGTGGGGGGGGGGGGGGGGCGGGTTCGTCCGCCGGGCTAGGAATGGGGCGAGACTTTGCGATGGCCCTCCGTGTGCCAAAAATAGGCCAAGGGGGCACAGCCGTGCCCAAAAATAAGCCCCCGAAGGTCGGGGTGCCAAAAGCCCCCAGCGCAAAAATTGACAAAAATCGGGTGGGCCATAGCCTTGGTGGGGGGGGCGGGCGAACTTCGTCCGCCGGGCTCGGAATGGGGCGAGACTTTGCGAGGGGCGTCCATGTGCTAAAAATATGCCGCGGGCACAGCCGCGTCCAAAAATAAGCACCCGAAGATTGGGGTGCCAATAGCCCCCTGCGGAAAAATGGCCAAAAATCGGGTGGGCTATAGCTTTGGCGGGGGTCCGGGCGAAGTTCGTCCGCCGGGCTAGGAATGGGGCGAGACTTTGCGAGGGGCCTCCGTGTGCGAAAAATAGGCCGCGGGCAAAGCCGCGCCGAAAAATAAGCACCCGAAGGTCGGGGTGCCAAAAGCCCCCAGCGGAAAAATGGCCAAAAATCGGGTGGGCTATAGCCTTGGTGGGGGGGGGGGGCGAAGTCCGTCCGCCGGGCTAGGAATGGGGCGAGACTTTGCGATGGCCCACCGTGTGCGAAAGATAGGCCACGGGCACAGCCGCGCCCAAAAATAAGACCCCGAAGGTCGGGGTACCACAAGCCCCTAGCGGAAAAATGGCCAAGATTCGGTGCGCTATAGCCTTGGTTGGGGGGGCAGGCGAAGTTCGTCCGCTGGGCTCGGAATGGGGCGAGACTTTGCGAGGGGCGTCCGTGTGCTAAAAATATGCCGCGGGCACAGCCGCGTCCAAAAATAAGCCCCCGAAGGTCGGGGTGCCAAAATCCCCCAGCGGAAAAATGGCCAAAAATCAGGTGGGTTATTGGCTTGGTGGGGGGGGCGGGCGAAGTTCATCCGCCTGGCTCGGAATGGGGCGAGACTTTGCGAGGGGCCTCCATGTGCGTGAGAGGAGTCGCGGGCACAGCCGCGCCCTGAAATAAGTGCCTGGAGGTCGTGGTGCCAAAAGCCCCCAGTGGAAAAGTGGCCAAAAATCGGGTGGGCTATAGCCTTGCTGGGGGGGGTAGGCGAAGTTCGTCCGCCGGGCTAAGAATGGGGCAAGACTTTTCGAGGGCCCTCAGTGTGCCAAAAATAAGCCAATGGGGCACAGCCGCGCCCAAAAATAAGCACCCGAAGTTCAGGGTTCCAAAATCCCCCAGCAGAAAATTGGCCAAAAATCAGGTGGGTTATAGGCTTGGTGGGGGGGGCGGGCGAAGTTCATCCGCCTGGCTCGGAATGGGGCGAGACTTTGCGAGGGGCCTCCTTGTGCCAAACATAGGCCGCGGACACAGCCGCGTCCAAAAATAAGCACCCGAAGGTCGGGGTGCCAAAAGCCCCCAGCGGAAAAATGGCAAAAAATCGGGTGGGCTATAGCCTTGGTGGGGGGGGCGGGCGAAGTTCGTCCGCCGGGCTCGGAATGGGGTGAGACTTTGCGAGGGGCCTTTGTGTGCCAAAAATACGCCGCAGGCACAGCGGCGCGCAAAAATAAGCCCCCGAAGGTCGAGGTGCCAAAAGCCCCCAGCGGAAAAATGGCCAAAAATCGGAGGGCTATTGCCTTGGTTGGGGGGGGTGGGCGAAGTTCATCCGCCGGGCTCAGAATGGGGTGAGACTTTGCGAGGGGTCTCCGTGTACCAAAAATAGGCCGCGGGCACAGCCGCGCCCAAAAATAAGCACCCGAAGGTCGGGGTGCCAAAATCCCCCAGCGGAAAAATGGCCAAAAATCGAGTGGGCAATAGCCTTGGTGGGGGGGGGGGCGGGCGAAGTTCGTCTGCCAGGCTCGGAATGGGAAGAGACTTTGCGAGGGGCCTCCGTGTGCCAAAAATACGCCGCGGGCACAGCCGCGCCCAAATATAAGCCCCCGAAGGTCTGGGTGCCAAAAGCCCCCAGCGGAAAAATGGCCAAAAAACGGGTGGTCTATAGCCTTGGTTGGGGGGGCAGGCGAAGTTCGTCCGCCGGACTCGGAATGGGGCTAGACTTTGCGAGGGGCCTCCGTGTGCCCGCGGGGAGTCGCGGGCACAGGTACGCCCAAAAATAAGCGCCCGAAGGTCGGGGTGCCAAAAACCCCCAGCGGAAAAATGGCCAAAAATCGGGTGGGCTATAGCCTTGGTGGGGGGGCCAGGTGAAGTTCGTCCGCCGGGCTCGGAATGGGGTGAGACGTTCCGAGGGGCCTCCGTGTGCCAAAAATTGGCCGCGGGCACAGCCGCGCCCAAGAATAAGCACACGAAGGTCGGGGTGCCAAAAGCCCCCAGCGGAAAAATGGCCAATAATCGGGTCGGCTATAGGCTTGGTGGGGGGGGCGGGCGAAGTTCGTCCGCCGGGCTCGGAATGGGGGGAGACTTTGCGAGGGGCCTCGTTGTGCCAAAAATAGGCCGCAGGCACAGCTGCGCGCAAAAATAAGCCCCCGAAGGTCGAGGTGCCAAAAGCCCCCAGCGGAAAAATGGCCAAAAATCGGTGGGCTATTGCCTTGGTTGGGGGGGCGGGCGAAGTTCATCCGCCGGGCTCAGAATGGGGCGAGACTTTGCGAGGGGTCTCCGTGTACCAAAAATAGGCCGCGGGCACAGCCGCGCCCAAAAATAAGCACCCGAAGGTCGGGGTGGCAAAATCCCCCAGCGGAAAAATGGCCAAAAATCGGGTGGGCAATTGCCTTGGTGGGGGGGCGGGCGAAGTTCATCCGCCGGGCTCGGAATGGGAAGAGACTTTGCGAGGGGCCTCCGTGTGCCAAAAATACACCGCGGGCACAGCTGCGCCCAAATATAAGCCCCCGAAGGTCTGGGTGCCAAAAGCCCCCAGCGGAAAAATGGCCAAAACACGGGTGGTCTATAGCCTTGGTTGGGGGGGCAGGCGAAGTTCGTCCGCCGGGCTCGGAATGGGGTGAGACTTTGCGAGGGCCCTCCGTGTGCCAAAAATAGGCCAACGGGGCACAGCCGCGCCCAAAAATATGCACCCGAATGTCGGGGTGCCAAAAGCCCCCAGCGGAAAAATGGCCAAAAATCGGTTGGGCTATAGCCTTGGTGGGGGGGGCGGGCGAAGTTCGTCCGTTGGGCTCGGAATGGGTCGAGACTTTGCGAGGGGCCTCCATGTGTGTGAGGGGAGTCGCGGGCACAGCCACGCCCAAAAATAAGCCCCCGAAGGTCGGGGTGCCAAAAGCCCCCAGCGGAAAAATGTCCAAAAATCGGGTGGCCTATAGCCTTGGTGGGGGGAGCTGGCGAAGTTCGTCCGCCGGGCTCGGAATGGGGCGAGACTTTGCGAGGGGCCTCCGTGTACAAAAATAGGCCGCGGTCACAGCCGCAACCAAAAATAAGTACCCGAAGGTCGGGGTGCCAAAAGCCCGCATCGGAAAAATGGCCAAAAATCGGGTGGGCTATAGCCTTGGTGGGGGGGGCGGGCGAAGTTCGTCCGCCGGGCTCGTAATCGGGGGAGGCTTTGCGAGCGCCCTCCGTGAGCCAAAAAGAGGCCTAGGGCGCAACCGCGCCCAAATATAAGCCCCCGAAGGTCGGGGTGCCAAAAGCCCCCAGCGGAAAAATGGCCAAAAAATGGGTGGGCTATAGCCTTGGTTGGGGGGGAAGGCGAAGTTCATCCGCCGGACTTGGAATGCGGCTACACTTTGCGAGGGGCCACCGTGTGCCCGCGGGGAGTCGCGGGAACAGCCGCGCGCAAAAATAACCCCCGAAAGTCGGGGTGCCAAAAGCCCCCACCGGAAAAATGGCCAAAAATCGGTGGGCTATAGCCTTGCTTGGGGGGGCGGGCGAAGTTCGTCCGCCGGGCTCGGAATGGGGTGAGACTTTGCGAGGGGCCTCCATGTGCCAAAAATAGGCCACGGGCACAGCCGCGCCCAAAAGTAAGCCCCCGAAGGTCGGGGTGCCAAAAGCCCCCAGCGGAAAAATGGCCAAAAATCGGGTGGGCTATAGCCTTGGTGGGGGGGGGGGAGGGTGAAGTTCGTCCGCCGGGCTCGGAATGGGGCGAGACTTTGCGAGGGGCCTCCGTGAGCCAAAAATAAGCCGCGGGCACACCCGCGCCCAAAAATAAGCCCCCGAAGGTCGGGGTGCCAAAAGCCCCCAGCGGAAAAATGGCCAAGAATCGGTGGGCTATAGCCATGGTTGGGGGGCAGGCGAAGTTCGTCCGCCGGGCTCGGAATGGGAAGAGACTTTACGAGGGGCCTCCGTGTGCCAAAAATACGCCGCGGGCACAGCCGCGCCCAAAAATAAACACCCGAAGGTCGGGGTGCCAAAAGCCCCCAGCGGAAAAATGGCCAAAAACCGGGTGGGCTATAGCCTTGGTGGGGGGGGGGCGGGCGAAGTTCGTCCGCCGGGCTCGGAATGGGGCGAGACTTTGCGAGGGGCCTCCATGTGCGTGAGAGGAGTCGCGGGCACAGCCGCGCCCTGAAATAAGTGCCTGAAGGTCGTGGTGCCAAAAGCCCCCAGTGGAAAAGTGGCCAAAAATCGGGTGGGCTATAGCCTTGCTGGGGGGGGCAGGCGAAGTTCGTCCGCCGGGCTAAGAATGGGGCAAGACTTTTCGAGGGCCCTCCGTGTGCCAAAAATAAGCCAATGGGGCACAGCCGCGCCCAAAAATAAGCACCCGAAGGTCGGGGTGCCAAAAGCCCCCAGTGGAAAATTGGCCAAAATAAGGGTGGGCTATAGCCTTTGTGGAGGGGGCGGGCGAAGTTCGTCCGCCGGCCCTGAATGGGGCGAGACTTTGCGAGGGCCCTCCGTCTTCCAAAAATAGGCCAAGGGGGCACAGCCGGACCCAAAAATAAGCACCCGAAGGTCCGGGTGCCAAAAGCCCCCAGCGGAAAAATGGCCAAAAATCGAGTGGGCTATAGCCTTGGTGGGGGGGCGGACGAAGTTCGTCCGCCGGGCACGGAAGGGGGCGAGACTTTGCGAGGGGCCTCCGTGTGCCAAAAATAGGCCGTGGGCACAGCCGCGCCCAAAAATTAGCCCCCGAAGGTCGGGGTGCCAAATGCCCCCTACGGAAAAATGGCCAAAAATCGTGTGGGCTATAGCCTTGGAGGGGGGGGCGAGCGAAGTTCGTCCGCCGGGCTCGGAATCGGGCGAGACTTTATGAGGGGCCTCCGAATGCGAAAAGTAGGCCGTGGGCACAGCCGCGCCCCAAAATAAGCACCCAAAAGTCGGGGTGCCAAAAGCCCCCTGCGGAAAAATGGCAACAAATCGGGTGGGCTATAGCCTTGGTGGGGGGGGGGGGGGGGGCGAAGTTCGTCCGCCGGGCTCGGAATGGGGCGATACTTTGCGAGGGGCCTCCGTGTGCCAAAAATAGGCCGTGGGCACAGCCACGCCCAAAAATAAGCCCCCGAAGGTCGGGGTGCCAAATGCCCCCTGCGGAAAAATGGCCAAAAATCGTGTGGACTATAGCCTTGGAGGGGGGGGCGAGCGAAGTTCGTCCGCCGGGCTCGGAATCGGGCGAGACTTTATGAGGGGCCTCCGAATGCGAAAAGTAGGCTGTGGGCACAGCCGCGCCCCAAAATAAGCACCCAAAAGTCGGGGTGCCAAAAGCCCCCTGCGGAAAAATGGCAACAAATCGGGTGGGCTATAGCCTTGGTGGGGGGGGGGGGGGGGGGCGGGCGAAGTTCGTCCGCCGGGCTCGGAATGGGGCGATACTTTGCGAGGGGCCTCCGTGTGCCAAAAATAGGCCGCGGGCACAGACGCGCCGAAATATAAGCCCCCGAAGGTCGGGGTGCCAAAAGCCCCCAGCGGAAAAAATGCCCAAAAAACGGGTGGGCTATAGCCTTGGTTGGGGGGCAGGCGAAGTTCGTCCGCCGGACTCGGAATGGGGCTAGGCTGTGCGAGGGGCCTCCGTGTACCCGCGGGGAGTCACGGGAACAGTAGCGCGCAAAAATAAGCCCCCGAAGGTCGAGGTGCCAAAAGCCCCCAGCGGAAAAATGGCCAAAAATCGGTGGGCTATAGCCTTGGTTTGGGGGGCGGGCGAAGGTCGTCAGCCGGGCTCGGAATGGGACGAGACTTTACGAGGGGCCTCCGTGTGCCAAAAATAGGCCGCGGGCACACCCGAGCCCAAAAATAAGCCCCCGAAGGTCGAGGTGCCAAAAGCCCCCAGCGGAAAAATGGCCAAGTATCGGTGGGCTATAGCCCTTGTTGGGGGGGCGGGCGAAGTTCGTCCGCCGGGCTCGGAATGGGGCGAGACTTTGCGAGGGGCCTCCATGTGCCAAAAATACGCCGCGGGCACAGTCGCGCCCAAAAATAAGCACCCGAAGGTCGGGGTGCCAAAACCCCCAGCGGAAAAATGGCCAAAAATCGGGTGGGCTATAGCCTTGGTGGGTGGGCGCGGGCCAATTTCGTCCGCCGGGCTCGAAATGGGCCGAGACTTTGCGAAGGCCCTCCGTGTGCCAAAAATAGGCCAAGGGGGCACAGCCGCGCCCAAAAATAAGCACCCGATGGTCGGGGTGCCAATAGCCCCCAGCGGAAAAATGGCCAAAAATCGGTTGGGCTATAGCCTTGGTGGGGGGGGGGGGCGAATTTCGTCCGCCGGGCTCGGAGTGGGGCGAGACTTTGTGAGGGCCCTCCATGTGCCATAAATAGGCCAAGGGGCCACAGCCGGGCCCCAAAATATGCACCCGAAGGTCAGGGTGCCAAAAGCCCCCAGCGGAAAAATGCCCAAAAATCGAGTGGGCTATAGCCTTGGTGGGGGGGCGGGCGAAGTTCGTCCGCCGGGCTCGGAATGGGGCGACACTTTACGAGGGGCCTCTGTGTGCCAAAAATAGGCCGCGGGTGCAGCCGCGTCCAAAAATAAGGCCCCGAAGGTCGGGGTGCCAAAATCCCCCAGCGGAAAAATGGCCAAAAATCGGTGGGCTATAGCCTTGGTTGGGGGGGCGGGCGAAGTTCCTCCGCCGGGCTCGGAATGGGGCGAAACTTTGCGAGGGCCCTCCGTGTGCCAAAAATAGGCCAAGGGGCACAGCCGCGCCCAAAAATTAGCACCCAAAGGTCGGGGTGCCAAAAGCCCCAGCGGAAAAATGGCCAAAAATCGGGTGGGCTATAGCCTTGGTGGGGGGCGCGGGCCAATTTCGTCCGCCGGGCTCGGAATGGGCCGAGACTTTGCGAAGGCCCTCCGTGTGCCAAAAATAGGCCAAGGGGGCACAGCCGCGCCCAAAAATAAGCACCCGAAGGTCGGGGTGCAAAAAGCCCCCAGCGGAAAAATGGCCAAAAATCGTGTGGGCTATAGCCTTGGTGGGGGGGGCGGGCGAAGTTCGTCCGCCGGGCTCGGAATGGGGCGAGACTTTATGAGGGGCCTCCGTGTGCCAAAAGTAGGCCGCGGGCACAGCCGCGCCCCAAAATAAGCACCCAAAGGTCGGGGTGGCAAAAGCCCCCAGCCGAAAAATGGCCAAAAATGGGTGGGCTATAGCCTTTGTGGGGGGCGCGGGCGAAGTTCGTCCGCCGGGCTCGGAATGTGGCGAGACTTTGCGAGGGGCCTCCGTGTGCCAAAAATAGGCCGCGGGTGCAGCCGCGTCCAAAAATAAGGCCCCGAAGGTCGGGGTGCCAAAATCCCCCAGCGGAAAAATGGCCAAAAATCGGTGGGCTATAGCCTTGGTTGGGGGGGCGGACGAAGTTCCTCCGCCGGGCTCGGAATGGGGCGAAACTTTGCGAGGGCCCTCCGTGTGCCAAAAATAGGCCAAGGGGCACAGCCGCGCCCAAAAATTAGCACCCAAAGGTCGGGGTGCCAAAAGCCCCCATCGGAAAAATGGCCAAAAATCGGGTGGGCTATAGCCTTGGTGGGGGGGCGGGCGAAGTTCGTCCGCCGGGCTCGGAATGGGGCGAGACTTTACGAGGGGCCTCCATGTACCAAAAATAGGCCGCGGGCACTGCCGCGCCCAAAAATAAACCCCTGAAGGTCGGGGTGCCAAAAGCCCCCAGCGGAAAAATGGCCAAAAATCGGGTGGGCTATAGCCTTGGTGGGGGGGGCTGGCAAAGTTCGTCCGCCGGGCTAGGAATGGGGTGAGACTTTGCGAGGGGCCTCCGTGTGCCAAAACTAGGCCGTGGCCACAGCCGCGCCCAAAAATAAGCCCTCGAAGGTCGGGGTGCAAAAAGCCCCCAGCGGAAAAATGGCCAAAAATCGTGTGGGCTATAGCCTTGGTGGGGGGGGCGGGCGAAGTTCGTCCGCCGGGCTCGGAATGGGGCGAGACTTTATGAGGGGCCTCTGTGTGCCAAAAGTAGGCCGCGGGCACAGCCGCGCCCCAAAATAAGCACCCAAAGGTCGGGGTGGCAAAAGCCCCCAGCGGAAAAATGGCCAAAAATGGGTGGGCTATAGCCTTTGTGGGGGGCGCGGGCGAAGTTCGTCCGCCGGGCTCGGAATGTGGCGAGACTTTGCGAGGGGCCTCCGTGTGCCAAAAATAGGCCGCGGGTGCAGCCGCGTCCAAAATTAAGCCCCCGAAGGTCGGGGTGCCAAAAGCCCCCAGCGGAAAATGGCCAAAAATCGGTGGGCTATAGCCTTGGTTGGGGGGGGCGGGCGAAGTTCGTCCGTCGGGCTCAGAATGGGGCGAGACTTTGTGAGGGGCCTCCGTGTGCCAAAAATAGGCCGCGCGCACAGCCGTACCCAAAAATAAGCACCCGAAGGTCGGGGTGCCAAAAGCCCCTAGCGGAAAAATGGCCAAAAATCGGGTGGGCTATAGCCTTGGTGGGGGAGGCGGGCGAAGTTAGTCCGCCGGGCTCGGAATGGGGCGAGACTTTGTGAGGGCCCTCCGTGTGCCAAAAATAGGCAAGGGGGCACAGCCGCGCCCAAAAATAAGCACCCGAAGGTCGGGTTGCAAAAAGCCCCCAGCGGAAAAATGGCCAAGAATCGGTGGGCTATAGCTTGGTTGGGGGGGCGGGCGAAGTTCGTCCGCTGGGCTCGGAATGG
Organism: Citrus x limon; assembly: GCA_034663535.1. Taxonomy (NCBI): domain Eukaryota; kingdom Viridiplantae; phylum Streptophyta; class Magnoliopsida; order Sapindales; family Rutaceae; genus Citrus; species Citrus x limon. The sequence continues at coordinate 33,723,241 of CM067991.1, forward strand.
GGCGAGACTTTGCGAGGGACCTCCGTGTGCCAAAAATAGGCCGCGGTCACAGCCGTGCCCAAAAATAAGCACCCGAAGGTTGGGGTGCCAAAAGCCCCCAGCGGAAAAATGGCCAAAAATCGGGTGGGCTGTAGCCTTGGTGGGGGGGGCGGGCGAAGTTCCTCCGCCGGGCTCGGAATGGGGCGAAACTTTGCGAGGGCCCTCCGTGTGCCAAAAATAGGCCAAGGGGGCACAGCCGCGCTCAAAAATTAGCACCCAAAGGTCGGGGTGCCAAAAGCCCCCATCGGAAAAATGGCCAAAAATCGGGTGGGCTATAGCCTTGGTGAGGGGGCGGGCGAAGTTCGTCCGCCGGGCTCGGAATGGGGCAAGACTTTGCGAGGGGCCTCCGTGTGCCAAAAATAGGCAAGGGGGCACAGCCGCGCCCAAAATTAAGCACCCGAAGGTCGGGGTGCCAAAAGCCCCCAGCGGAAAAATGGCCAAGAATCTGTGGGCTATATAGCCTTGGATTGGGGGGCAGGCGACGTTCGTCCGCCGGGCTCGGAATGGGGCGAGACTTTGCGAGGGGCCTCCGTGTGCCAAAAATAGGCCGCGGTTGCAGCCGCGTCCAAAAATAACCCCCGAAGGTCGGGGTGCCAAAAGCTCCCAGCGGAAAAATGGCCAAGAATCGGTGGGCTATAGCCTTGGTTTGGGGTCGGGCGAAGTTCATCCGCCGGGCTCGGAATGGGGCGAGACTTTGCGAGGGCCCTCCATGTGCCAAAAATAGGCCAAGGGGGTGCAGCCGCACCCAAAAATAAGCATCCGATGGTCGGGGTGCCCAAAGCCCTCAGCGGAAAAATGGCCAAGAATCGGTGGGCTATAGCCTTGGTTGGGGGGCGGGCGAAGTTCGTCCGCCGGGCTCGAAATGGGGTGAGACTTTGCGAGGGCCCTCCGTGTGCTAAAAATAGGCCTAGGGGACAGCCGCGTCCAAAAATTAGCACCCCAAGGTCGGGGTGCCAAAAGCCCCCAGCGGAAAAATGGCCAAAAATCGGGTGGGCTATAGCCTTGGTGGGGGGGCGGGCGAAGTTCCTCCGCCGGTCTCGGAATGGGGCGAAACTTTGCGAGGGACCTCCGTGTGCCAAAAATAGACCACAGGCACAGCCGCGCCCAAAAATAAGCACCCGAAGGTCGGGGTGCCAAAAGCCCCCAGCGGAAAAATGGCCAAAAATCGGGCGGGCTATAGCCTTGGTGGGGGGGGCGGACGAAGTTCGTCCTCCGGGCTCGAAATGGGGCGAGACTTTGCGAGGGCCCTCCGTGTGCTAAAAATAGGCCTAGGGGGCACAGCCGCGCCTAAAAATAAGCACCCGAAGGTCGGGGTGCCAAAACCCCCAGCGGAAAAATGGCCAAAAATCGGGTGGGCTATAGCCTTGGTGGAGGGGGCGGGCGAAGTTCGTCCGCCGGCCCTGAATGGGGCGAGACTTTGCGAGGGCCCTCCGAGTGCCAAAAATAGGCAAAGGGGGCACAGCCGCATCCAAAAATAAGCCCCCGAAGGTCGGGGTGCCAAAAGCCCCCAGCGGAAAAATGGCCAAAAATCGTGTGGGCTATAGACTTGGCGGGGGGGGGCGGGCGAAGTTCATCCGCCGGGCTAGGAATGGGGCGAGACTTTGCGAGGGGCCTCCGTGTGCCAAAAATAGGCCGCGGGCACAGCCCCGCCCAAAAATAAGCCCCCGAAGGTCGGGGTGCCCAAAGCCCCCAGCGGAAAAAGGGCCAAGAATCGGCGGGCTATAGCCTTGGTTGGGGGGGGGGGGGGCGTAGTTCGTCCGCCGGGCTCGGAATGGGGCGAGACTTTGCGAGGGGCCTCCGTGTGCCCGCGGGGAGTCGCGGACACAGCCGCGCCCAAAAATAAGCGCCGAAGGTCGGGGGGCTAAAAGCCCCCAGCGGAAAAATGGCAAAAAATCGTGTGGGCTATAGCCTTCGTGGGGGGGGGGGGGCGGGCGAAGTTCGTCCGCCGGGCTCGGAATGGGGCGAGATTTTGCGAGGGGCCTCCGTATGCCAAAAATAGGCCGCGGGCACAGCCACGCCCAAAAATAAGCACCCAAAGGTCGGGGTGCCAAAAGCCCCCTGCGGAAAAATGGACAAAAATCGGGTGGGCTACAGACTTTGTGAGGGGGGGCGGGCGAAGTTCGTCCACCGGGCTCGGACTGGGGCGAGAATTTGCGAGGGGCCTCCGTGTGCCAAAAATAGGACGCGGGCTCAGCCGCGCCCAAAAATATGCCCCCGAAGGTCGGGGTGCCAAAAGCCCCCAGCGGAAAAATGGCCAAGAATCGGCGGGCTATAGCCTTGGTTAGGGGGGGGGGGCGTAGTTCGTCCGCCGGGCTCGGAATGGGGCGAGACTTTGTGAGGGGCCTCCGTGTGCCCGCGGGGAGTCGCGGACACAGCCGCGCCCAAAAATAAGCACCGAAGGTCGGGGGGCTAAAAGCCCCCAGCGGAAAAATGGCAAAAAATCGTGTGGGCTATAGCCTTCGTGGGGGGGGGGCGGGCGAAGTTCGTCCGCCGGGCTCGGAATGGGGCGAGAATTTGCGAGGGGCCTCCGTGTGCCAAAAATAGGACGTGGGCTCAGCCGCGCCCAAAAACATGCCCCCGAAGGTCGGGGTGCCAAAAGCCCCAGCGGAAAATTAGCCAAGAATCGGTGGGCTATAGCCTTGGTTGGGGGGGCGGGCGAAGTTCGTCCGCCGGGCTCGGAATAGGGCGAGACTTTGCGAGGGGCGTCCGTGTGCTAAAAATGTGCCGCGGGCACAGCCGCGCCCAAAAATAAGCACCCGAAGATCGGGGTGCCAAAAGCCCCCAGCGGAAAAATGGCCAAATATCGGGCGGGCTATAGCCTTGGTGGGGGGGGCGGACGAAGTTCGTCCGCCGGGCTCGGAATGGGACGAGTCTGTGCGAGGGCCCTCCGTGTGCCAAAAATAGGCCAAGGGGGCACAGCCGCGCCCAAAAATAAGCACCCGTAGGTCGGGTTGCGAAAATCCCCCAGCGGAAAAATGGCCAAAAATCGGGTGGGCAATAGCCTTGGTGGGGGGGGGCGGGCGAAGTTCATCCGCCGGGCTAGGAATGGGGCTAGACTTTGCGAGGGGCCTCCGTGTGCCAAAAATAGACCGCGGGCACAGCCGCGCCCAAAAATAAGCCCCCGAAGGTCGGGGTGCCAAAAGCCCCCAGCGGAAAAATGGCCAAGAATCGGCGGGCTATAGCCTTGGTTGGGGGGGGGGCGGCGTAGTTCATCCGCCGGGCTCGGGATTGGGCGAGACTTTACGAGGGGCCTCCGTGTGCGTGAGGGGAGTCGTGGGCACAGCCGCGCCAAAAATAAGCACCCGAAGGTCGGGGTGCCAAGAGCCCCCAGCGGAAAAAAGGCCAAAAATCGGGTGGGGCTATAGCCTTGGTGGGGGGGGGGGGGGGCGGGCGAAGTTAATCCGCCAGGCTAGGAATGGGGCAAGACTTTGCGAGGGGCCTCCGTATGCCAAAAATAGGCCGGCGGGCATAGCCCCATCCAAAAATAAGCCCCCGAAGGTCGGGGTGCCAAAAGCCCCCAGCGGAAAAATGGCCAAGAATCGGTGGGCTATAGCCTTGGTTGGGGGGGGGGGGGGTCGGCGTAGTTCGTCCGCCGGGCTCGGAATGCGGCGAGACTTTGCGAGGGGCCTCCGGTGTGCGCAAGGGGAGTAGCAAACGCAGCCGCGCCCAAAAATAAGTACCCGAAGGTCGGGGTGCCCAAAGCCCCCAGCGGAAAAATGGCCAAAAAATCGGGTGGGCTATGGCCTTGGTGGGGGGGGCTGGCGAAGTTCGTCCGCCGGGCTAGGAATGGGGAAAGACATTGCGAGGGGCCCTCCGTGTGCCAAAAATAGGCAAAGAGGGCACAGCCGCGCCCAAAAATAAGCCCCCAAAGGTCGGGGGTGCCAAAAGTCCCCAGCGGAAAAAATGGCCAAAAATCGTGTGGGCTATAGACTTGGTGGGGGGGGCGGGCGAAGTTCGTCGCCTGGCTCGGAATGGGGCGAGACTTTGCGAGGGCCTCCATGTGCCAAAAATAGACCGCGGCACAGCCGGCGCCCAAAAATAAGCCCCCGAAGGTCGGGGTGCCAAAAGCACCCAGCGGAAAAATGGCCAAGAATCGGCCGGCTATAGCCTTGGTTGGGGGGGGGGGGGGGGGCTCGGAATTGGGTGAGACTTTACGAGGGGCCTCCGTGTGCGTGAGCGGAGTCGTGGGCACAGCCGCGCCCAAAAATAAGCACCCGAAGGTCGGGGTGCCAAGAGCCCCCAGCGGAAAAAAGGCCAAAAATCGGGTGGGCTATAGCCTTGGTGGGGGGGGGGGGGGGGCGGGCGAAGTTAATCCGCCAGGCTAGGAAATGGAGCAAGACTTTGCGAGGGGCCTCCGTATGCCAAAATTAGGCCGCGGGCATAGCCCCCATCCAAAAATTAAGCCCCCGAAGGTCGGGGTGCCAAAAGCCCCCAGCGGAAAAATGGCCAAGAATCGGTGGGCTATAGCCTTGGTTGGGGGGGGGGGGGGCGGCGTAGTTCGTCCGCCGGGCTCGGAATGCGGCGAGACTTTGCGAGGGGGCCTCCGTGTACGCGAGGGGAGTAGCAAACGCAGCCGCGCCCAAAAATAAGTACCCGAAGGTCGGGGTGCCCAAAGTCCCCCAGCGGAAAAATGGCCAAAAATCGGGTGGGCTATAGCCTTGGTGGGGGGGGGGCTGGCGAAGTTCGTCCGCCGGGCTAGGAATGAAGAAAGACATTGCGAGGGCCCTCCGTGTGCCAAAAATAGGCAAAGAGGGCACAGCCACACCCAAAAATAAGCCCCCAAAGGTCGGGGTGCCAAAAGTCCCCAGCGGAAAAATGGCCAAAAATCGGGTGTGGGCTATAGACTTGGTGGGGGGGGCGGGCGAAGTTCGTCCGCCGGGCTCGGAATGGGGCGAGGACTTTGCGAGGGGCCTCCATGTGCCCGCGGGGAGTCACAGACACAGCCGCGCCCAAAATAAGCGCCGAAGGTCGGGGTGCCAAAAGCCCCCAACGGAAAAATGGCAAAAAATCGTGTGGGCTATAGCCTTCGTGGGGGGGGCGGGCGAAGTTCGTCCGCCGGGCTCGGAATGGGGCGAGACTTTGCGAGGGGCCTCCGGTGTGCCAAAAATAGGCCGCGGACGCAGCCACGCCCAAAAGTAAGCACCCAAAGGTCGGGGTGCCAAAAGCCCCCTGCGGAAAAATGGACAAAAATCGGGTGGGCTACAGCCTTTGTGAGGGGGGGGGGCGGGGGCGAGTTCGTCCACCGGGGCTCGGACTGGGGCGAGAATTTACGAGGGGCCTCCGGTGTGCCAAAAATAGGACGCGGGCTCAGCCGCGCCCAAAAATATGCCCCCGAAGGTCGGCGTGCCAAAAGCCCCAGCGCAAAATTGGCCAAGAATCGGTGGGCTATAGCCTTGGTTGGGGGGGCGGGCGAAGTTCGTCCGCCGGGCTCGGAATGGGGCGAGACTTTGCGAGGGGCGTCCGGTGTGCTAAAAATATGCCGCGGGTACAGCCGCGCCCAAAAATAAGCACCCGAAGATCGGGGGTGCCAAAAGCCCCCAGCGGAAAAATGGCCAAAAATTGGGCGGCTATAGCCTTGGTGGGGGGGCGGGCGAAGTTCGTCCGCCGGGCTCGGAATGGGACGAGTCTGTGCGAGGGCCCTCCGTGTGCCAAAAATAGGCCAGGGGGGCACAGCCGCGCCCAAAAATAAGCACCCGAAGGTCAGGTTGCGAAAATCCCCCAGCGGAAAAATGGCCAAAAATCGGGGTGGGCAATAGCCTTGGTGGGGGGGGCGGGCGAAGTTCATCCCCGGGCTAGGAATGGGGCGAGAATTTGCGAGGGGCCTCCGTGGTGCCAAAAATAGGCCAAGGGGGCACAGCCGCGCCCAAAAATAAGCCCCCGAAGGTCGGGACTGCCAAAAGCCCCCAGCGGAAAAAATGGCCAAAAATCGGGTGGGCAATAGCCTTGGTGGGGGGGCGGGGCGAAGTTCTTCCGCCGGGCTCGGAATGGGGCGAGACTTTACGAGGGGCCTCCGAGAGCCAAAAATTGGCCGCGGGTACCGCCGCGCCCAAAAATAAACACCCGAAGGTCGGGGTGCCAAAAGCCCCCAGCGGAAAAATGACCAAAAATCGGGTGGGCTATAGCCTTGGTGGGGGGGGGCGGGCGAAGTTCGTCCGCCGGGCTAGGAATGGGGCAAGTCTTTGCGAGGGGCCTCCGTGTGCTCGAGGGGAGTCGCGGCACAGCCGTACCCAAAAATAAGCACCCGAAGGTCGGGGGTGCCCAAAAGCCCCCAGCGGGACAAATGGCCAAAAATCGGGTGGGCTATAGCCTTGGTTGGGGGGCGGGGCGGACGAAGTTCGTCCGCCGGGCTAGGAATGGGGCGAGACTTTGTGAGGGGCCTCCGTGTGCCAAAAATAGGCCAAGGGGGCACAGCCGCGCCCAAAAATAAGCCCCCGAAGGTCGGACTGCCAAAAGCGTCCAGTGGAAAAATGGCCAAAAAACGTGTGGGCTATAGCCTTGGTGAGGGGGGGGCGAAGTTCGTCCGCTGGGTTCGGAATGGGGCGAGACTTTGCGAGGGGCCTCCGTGTGCCAAAAAATAGACCGCGAGCACAGCCGCACCCAAAAATAAGCACCCAGAGGTCGGAGTGCCAAAAGCCCCCAGCGGAAAAATGGCCAAGAATCTGTGGGCTACAGCCTTGGATGGGGGGGCGGGCGAAGTTCGTCCGCCGGGCTCGGAATGGGGCGAGACTTTACGAGGGCCTCCGTGTGTCAAAAATAGGCCAAGGGGGCATAGCCGCGCCCAAAAATAAGCACCCGAAGGTCGGGGTGCCAAAAGCCCCCAGCGGGAAAACGTCCAAAAATCGGGTGGGCTATAACCTTGGTGGGAGTGGCTGGCGAACTTCGTCCGCCGGGCTCGGAATGGGGCTAGACTTTGCGAGGGGCCTCCGTGTGCAAAAAAAAGGCCGCGGGCACAGCCATGCCCAAAAATAAGCCCCCGAAGGTCGGGGTGCCCAATGTCCCCAGCGGAAAAATGGCCAAAAATCGGGTGGGCTATAGCCTTGGTGGGGGGGGGGGGGGGGGCGGGCGAAGTTCGTCCGCCGGGCTAGGAATGGGGAAATACATTGCGAGGGCCCTCTGTGTGCCAAAAATAGGCCAAAGAGGGCACAGCCGCGCCCAAAAATAAGCCCCCGAAGGTCGGGGGTGCCAAAAGCCCCAGCGGAAAAATGGCCAAAAATCGTGTGGGCTATAGACTTGGTGGGGGGGGCGGGCGAAGTTCGGTCCGCCGGGCTCGGAATGGGGCGAGACTTGGCGAGGGGCCTCCATGTGCCCGCGGGGAGTCGCGGACACAGCCGCGCCCAAAAATAAGCGCCGAAGGTCGGGGTGCCAAAGCCCCCAACGGAAAAATGGCAAAAAAACGTGTGGGCTATAGCCTTCGTGGGGGGGGGCGGGCGAAGTTCGTTCGCCGGGCTCGGAATAGGGCGAGACTTTGCCGAGGGGCCTCCGGTGTGCCAAAAATAGGCCGCGGACGTAGCCATGCCAAAAATAAACACCCAAGGTCGGGGTGCCAAAAGCCCCCGGCGGAAAAATGGACAAAATCGGGTGGGCTACAACCTTTGTGAGGGGGGGCGGGCGAAGTTCGTCCACCGGGCTCGGACTGGGGCGAGAATTTACGAGGGGCCTCCGTGTGCCAAAAATAGGACACGGGCTCAGCCGCCCCCAAAAATATGCCCCCGAAGGTCGGCGTGCCAAAAGCCCCAGCGCAAAATTGGCCAAGAATCGGTGGGCTATAGCCTTGGTTGGGGGGGGCGGGCGAAGTTCGTCCGCCGGGCTCGGAATGGGGCGAGACTTTGCGAGGGGCGTCCGTGTGCTAAAAATATGCCGCGGGTACAGCCGCGCCCAAAAATAAGCACCCGAAGATCGGGGTGCCAAAAGCCCCCAGCGGAAAAATGGCCAAAAATCGGGCGGGCTATAGCCTTGGTGGGGGGGCGGGCGAAGTTCGTCCGCCGGGCTCGGAATGGGACGAGTCTGTGCGAGGGCCCTCCGTGTGCCAAAAATAGGCCAAGGGGGCACAGCCGCGCCCAAAAATAAGCACCCGAAGGTCAGGTGCGAAAATCCCCCAGCGGAAAAATGGCCAAAAATCGGGTGGGCAATAGCCTTGGTGGGGGGGGCGGGCGAAGTTCATCCGCCGGGCTAGGAATGGGCCGGGACTTTGCGAGGGTCCTCCGTGTGCCAAAAATAGGCCGCGGGCGCAGCCGCCGCCCAAAAATAAGCCCCCGAAGGTCGGGGTGCCTAAAGCCCCCCAGCTGAAAAATGGCCAAGAATCGGCGGGCTATAGCATTGGTTGGGGGGGGGGGGGGGGGGGGGGGGCGGGCGTAGTCATCCGCCGGGCTCGGAATTGGGCGAGACTTTACGAGGGGCCTCCGTGTGCGAGAGGGGAGTCGCTGGGCACAGCCGCGCCCAAAAATAAGCAACCGAAGGTCGGGGTGCCAAGAGCCCCCAGCGGAAAAATGGCCAAAATCGGGTGGGCTATAGCCTTGGTGGGGGAGGGGGGCGGACGAAGTTCGTCCGCCGGGCTAGGAATGGGGCGAGACTTTGCGAGGGCCCTCCGTGTGCCAAAATAGGCCAAGGTGGCACAGCCGCGCCCAAAAATAAGCCCCCGAAGGTCGGGGTGCCAAAAGCCCCCAGCGGAAAAATGGCAAAAATCGGGTGGGCAATAGCCTTGGTGGGGGGCGGGGGCGAAGTTCTTTCCGCCGGGCTCGGAATGGGGCGAGACTTTACGAGGGGCCTCCGAGAGCCAAATATTGGCCGCGGGCACCGCCGCGCCCAAAAATAAACACCCGAAGGTCGGGGTGCCAAAAGCCCCCAGCGGAAAAATGACCAAAATCGGGGTGGGCTATAGCCTTGGTGGGGGGGGGGGCGGGCGAAGTTCGTCCGCCGGGCTAGGAATGGGGCAAGTCTTTGCGAGGGGCCTCCGTGTGCTCGAGGGGAGTCGCGGGCACAGCCGTGCCCAAAAATACGCACACGAAGGTCGGGGTGCCAAAAGCCCCCAGCGGACAAATGGCCAAAAAATCGGGTGGGCTATAGCCTTGGTTGGGGGGCGGGGCGGACGAAGTTCGTCCGCCGGGCTAGGAATGGGGCGAGACTTTGTGAGGGGCCTCCGTGTGCAAAAATAGGCCAAGGGGGCACAGCCGCGCCCAAAAATAAGCCCCCGAAGGTCGAACTGCCAAAAGCCTCCAGCGGAAAAATGGCCAAAAAACGTGTGGGCTATAGCCTTGGTGAGGGGGGGGCGAAGTTCGTCCGCTGGGTACGGAATGGGGCGAGACTTTGCGGAGGGGCCTCCGTGTGCCAAAAATAGACCGCGAGCACAGCCGCACCCAAAAAATAAGCACCCAGAGGTCGGGGTGCCAAAAGCCCCCAGCGGAAAAATGGCCAAGAATCTGTGGGCTACAGCCTTGGATGGGGGGGCGGGCGAAGTTCGTCCGCCGGCTCGGAATGGGGCGAGACTTTACGAGGGGCCTCCGTGTGCCAAAATAGGCCAAGGGGGCATAGCCACGCCCAAAATAAGCACCCGAAGGTCGGGGTGCCAAAAGCCCCCAGCGGAAAAATGGCCAAAAATCGTGTGGGCTATAGACTAGGTGGGGGGGGGCGGGCAAAGTTCGTCCGCCGGGCTCGGAATGGGGAAAGACATTGCGAGGGCCCTCCGTGTGCCAAAAATAGGCAAAGAGGGCACAGCCCCGCGCCCAAAAATAAGCCCCCGAAGGTCGGGGTGCCAAAAGCCCCCAGCGGAAAAATGGCCAAAAATCGTGTGGGCTATAGACTTGG